>JAVTVJ010000646.1:0-694498 GCA_034509425.1 Eopsaltria australis | reverse complement strand
CCCCCCCCCCCCCCCAGCCCCAGGGAGGTACCTGGGCATTCCCACCTGGTCTGAGCATATATTAATCCATTTGATTCTATGTTTTTTTGGTGGGACCCTCACCAAAAGAAGACCAGCTGGAGAGGATCAACAGAACATTGTTGGGATCCACGGAGTGGTGATATTTTTTTCTGTCACTGTCACACTCTTTCTGTCCCCCCCTACTCTTTTCTATTTCTTTCTCTTCCTTTTTCTCTCTCTCTTTCTATTTCTCTCTCTCTCGCTCTCATATTTACTACCAAATAAAACTCATACAATTGACTTTGGAGTATGGTCTTGTGTCTCAGTTTGAGACAAGTTTAGGAGGAAACATCCTGAAAAGAACATCTCCTCTGAAGAAGGTAGGTTTCAGCACTTCCCTCCCCCCACCAAACGAAAGGAATTTCTTGGAAGAAAGTGAAAAAACCTGTTTATTTAACACACAGAGTGCACGCAGGCACAGAAAAAAAGAATAATGTTAAATATTCAAAACACCTCGCTGTGGAGAAAGCTGGTGGATTCAGAGTTCTTTCTGTAGGTGTGGCTCGGCTCCTCCAGAGGTCTGGAGCAGGGATGCGGCATCCCAGGGCCTCCCTGCTGGCTCCTGGTGATGGTCTGTCCTCAGATCAGAGCAAAGTTGAACAGTTCCAGAAGAAGCCACAGAAGTCAATGGAGAAGCTGTATGCAATCCCGGGAAAACATCTTGCCTCAACTAACAAAAAAGAAACTAGCTAAAAGCAAAGATGTACTTCCTCTTCGTGCTGCACAGCACAGCTGAGATAACATGGGAGAGGATGTGTTTGAACACAGACCGATGAAAGAATTTCCCCGGCTTCCCCCCCTTCTCTTGGACTTAGCTTAAAGTTACAGGACCCCTTCCTGGGCATGAAGCAGATGATAGGTGATACAGTATTTTTATAAAATCACCCCAAGACATCTTGTTTTCACCTTAATTCAGGCAGAGGCATCTCTAATAACTTTAAAAACCAGACCATAACACCCTCCCATTTAGGGTCCAACTTTTTTTTTGTGAGCGTGGACTTTTATCATTACTGCATCCCCAGACTGGCTATCATGTACTTGCATTCCAGCTGATACTGGTTGAAACCATCTGGCTTGTGCCCTATTTTCTTGTAGATGTTTTTGTTTTCCAAATACAAATTTGGTAACCCATTCATCTCTATCTAAGAGGCTGGTCCTAGCAGGGACAAAGGTCCCAGGTCCAGCTAAGTGCCTGCTGTGTGTTGTGGTTTGACGCTGGCTAAATGCCAGTACACCCAGGAAAAATCATTCGCTCATTCTCCTCTGCTATAGTTGAGCAGAGGAGGGAGTAAGAAAAAGAAATTAAAAGGCTCATGGTGTGAGATAAGGATTAGGAGAAAACACTCTAAGGGCAAAACAGGCTCAAAACTTTAAAAGGTATAAAGAAAAAATTATTAACAGAATTAAAAGAAGATAATGAAAATGAAAATAAACCTTTAGAACACCTCCCCCCCCCCCTCCACCCCCCCCAGCCCTTCTTTCTGTCCCATTGACAGTGCAGGGAGACAAAACATGGAGATTTTAGTCACTTTGTCATTTCTAAAAATCTTTCTTCAGTTCACTTAGGGAGAGGAGTCTCTTCTGCTCTGCCGTGGGGTCTTTCCCATGGAAGACAGTTCTCTGTGAGCTTCTCCAACGAACGTGGTTCTGATTTTCATGAGTAGCAGTCCCGCCCAAACCTGTTGCAACGTGAGTCCCTCCCACAGGCAAAGCAGTCTTCCCACAACTGTTTGTGTGGGCCATTTAGTTCTAGGGGTACAGTTTTTTAAGGATGAGCTGTTCTTGTATAAAAGCAAGGGTCCTCTTTATCTCTGGAAGCAAGAGTTCTCTTTCTCTGTTCAAGCCTCTCACCAGATCACAGCTTCTCAGCATCCATACGTGAGCATCTTTTTCTCACGGGTTGCGGGTGAATTCTGCACCCCCCCATGCACCTAATGAATTACAGGGAAACTGTTGTATTATAGTTCTCACTATGGCTTGCAGAAGAATCTTGGCTCCGATGCCTGGAGCACCTCCTCCTCCCCCTCCCTCTTTTGCACCAACCTTAGTGTTGCCATGTTGTTCTCCTCATGTGTCTTAATTTTTTTCCTTTTCTCTGACTTGGGAGAGAATTGCTGTTCGTAGGTTCGTTTGTTCTCAAGTTCTGTCAATTGAAAAGTTTTTATAGAGTTCCACAGCACTGAAAAGTTGATTCTGTCCAGGTTCCGCATCGGGGAATTGCTTGCCATGCTTCTCACTACTGGTCATGTGGTCCCTGCTGGCACCATGTGGGCCGCACTGGCCGTGGCAGCATTGGATCCATTTAGCACCTTTCTTCATGCGGGGCACTGAAAAGGAGAAGCTGCTGCCACCGCTTCTGCCTTTCTGTTTGCAGTGTGGCAGGCTAGAAGTGGCCAGGCAGGCAAAGTCCATTGCTGGCCGTGCCAAGATGGCGGTGGCCGCTTCTGGCCCTGGTTGCTCTCAGTCTCAGCCATGGGGCTGCTCCTGGTGCTGACTGTGGGGCAGCTCCTGGCCTCGGCCATTGGGCCACTCCTGGCGCTGCCCACGGGGCCGCCCTCGGTGCCAGGATGGCCCCCGGCAGCATGGCCTGGTGGCCCCCCCTCCTCGCAGCCCATCCAGGGAGAGGAAGAAAGAGGAATAGCGCACGCTTTCTCCTTCTTAAATATGTCACCACAGAGGCATTGCCAATTACTTTAATTGGCTTAGTAGTATGTCTATTTTCAGAGCCAGCCTAGGATTGGCTTTGCCAGGCATGGAGGAAGCTTCTAGCAGCTTCCTACAGAAAAATCACTTCCATGGCTGTCTTCTTCCCTCCTCACCAGCAAATCAAGCCATCCAAACCCAACACACTATGGAAAAAAAGAGATGATTAGCGAGGAGGATTGTAAACAAGACCAAGTAACTTGCAGCTGGGGTGTAAAAAAATATATAGATCATACTAATCCTTGTTTATCCTTGTTTGCTTGACAAGTAGAACATCTGTGTTTAGATAACAGAGGCCTGTGATAGACTTAAAGGCACCCTATCAAGCATGCTTGAAATTCCTGCCCCGCTGAGGGAAAGATCAAAGCACAGTGGTAAACTATGCCTGCATGAATCCCTGATGTACAGGTGAAAACAGCAGGTTCAGTGATTGTAAGGCTCACAGATGTTCATGTACTCTGAGTTAGATGCACGGGAGAAATACCAACAAGATATTCTCAAGAGGTCAAATCAACAAAAAATACTGGTAACTTTAGAAAATCAGAGAACTTTGGCAAAAGGTTTAGTGCAACATTCAATTAACATAAAGCACTTCCCAAATGTTAAGTTAGCCCATTCAACTTAGCAAACTCTAAGCCCTTATCATTTTAAGTTACTCAAAATTCAGAGAAGAGGGAATTAGAAGAAGGAGAAAGACAGGAAAGATATAGAAAAGGACACATATAGCTACTAACTCCAGGTTTCCAGCGGTGTTCAGCTGATAAAAATTTCAAGAGGAGGTAGGGCCAAGACATGTGCTTGCCTCATGATCAGCTTTAAACACCCCTTGGTCTTCCTGGGCCCTTCCCCCAGGTGGGACTTCTGGTCATTTGGCCACTTAGGAGCTGGGTTAGGGGCTCAAGAGGCAGTGTGTGGAGCATTGCCTCCGGTGTGCCAGTGATGGGCAGCCACTGCCAGGCTGAGATACTGGCTCTAGGGGCATGGGGTGTACAGGGCAGTACACTGCCTTGCCAGGGCAAGGCCTGACCTGCCCCTTCCCCCACACACATGCACTCCAAAATGTCTTAAGAAATGAATCTTTCCAGTTTCTCACAGTGATCCCCTAGCATGGACTGAGCTCTGCACTGCTCATGTACCCACCTGTGTGCCTCTGCCCGGGTGCTGCTTCAGGTATCCCCCAGTCTGTAGGGTGACAAAAAAAATTAGTCTTTTATTTCATCCATGAGTTTTTGATTGTTCCTGCATCCTGCATGTACTGGCTCACACATTTGGCATAGTTGGCAGGATCCAGGAACAAGCCTGCCATGACTGGCAAAAAAGTCAGGGACTGGGAAGGCCACGATGGTGACTCCCTGCATTCCAGGATGGCCCAGTTCTGAGTGCTGGACCTGGACCCCCATGGCTACTTTCCTGGCTACATGGGCTTTGCTGGAAGCATGGCCTGAAATAGATGGGACGGTGGTTACCTCCCAGAAGACTGAGATGGCTGTGTGCGGATTGCCATGGAAAGCAGCATCAAAGTCTTCTCAGAAGCTAGCAGAGAGATTGGTATGACCATTAGCTACCAGTCTTCGAGCTCTCGACTGTGAAGTTGTTGCATTATGGAGTAAGATGAGAGAATTGTAAAAGGAAGCTGGGACTTTACAAGATGCAAAGGCGATCATGCAAGAAGTAATTACTACTCGAGCAGAGTGGTGCCATGGACTGCAAAATACTGTAGAACAGTTAATAGTCCATATTGCTGACAAATGGCAGGGGGAAGGTATGAGTGGCTGTGTGTTGCCAGCTAGGGTTAAACCACAACAGTCCTTTTTGGTGCCCAAATAAGGCTTGAAGGGTTTGAGATAACAACAAATTTTATCGGAATGTGCTAGATTGAATTTATAGCTGTTAGTGCTGTTTAGCTACTGGGCAAACTGCTGTGCTTGCCATGGACTCACTTGCCTAGTGCTCCTTAGTGTCTGCTTTTTGCTTTCACTGTTTGCTGTAGTGCTGTGCTGCTTATCACCTTATTCTGCGGTGCCTGGGAATGCCTTGATAACAGCAATGGCTCATGTGTTGATTACAGGATCCAATCTGGACAGGACAGAAATTATGAAAAGTATCAAAATGCAGCTTTTGAGAGGGGCACCTGCCTCACTAAAACCCTTAATTATAGCAGCAGTCACAAATGCTGCTGGTAATGCAGGCACCCTAGCAGATACCTTGAGGGAAATTTGGACTGTAACTCTAGGATCATCTGTGCAGGTGGTGAATAAAAAGGAAATCTGGCAAGACCCAAAGGAGTTGCATCATGGGTGAGGACAAAACAAATGTGGAAAGATCTCAGAGAAGTCGGTACCCCCCAATCAGAAATACATGGAATTACAACATCAGAAATGTTTCACTGATGGCAAAAGTTAGCACTTATGCAAAAAAGCCAACTGCCCCTGGCCCTACCACCAACTCCATACCCACCCTCCACCCCTGCCTGCCACCTTAAGGCCAGGCACTGATAAAAGGGCCTTGGAATTTTAAGGGTTAGTCAATGATTGTATTGCCAAATTTTGCAGCTGCTTACTGGACAATATATACCATTTGCTTGTGCTTGCCAAGCAGAAAAGAAAGATGCAAGGGAGGATGCAGGACATTGATGGGAGGAAGAAGATCATGACCACAGATCCTGCTTTTGGATCCTGAAACTGGTTTCGGTCAGCTCTAAGGTTGGGAGTCGGGCCAGGATCTCAGAGAGTACGTGCAAGGAGGCAAGGTGACCCAAGGAAGACTGGTTACTTCATCCCAGAGACCCCATCTCACGACCACCAGGAGACACTGAGCAGTCGCGAGCATATAAAAATGACTTTTGAACTCATTATAATATGAAGCGGAGATAGGTAGTGAATATGTATGAATGTATTGTATAATCTAATGCATATGTAACCTGTAACCTAATTTATACCAAGCTGAGAGCCACTGATAGCACGCAAGTTTTTGGAGGAGTGATGCCCCTTGCACCCGGAGCTGTATTAAACCATACCTACCCTATAAATACCGAGTTGTGGGGTCTTTTCTGTGCTTCACTACAGCTGAAGACAACTTTCTAGCTGCCACTTCTGCACAACACATTTCTTACCATTACTGCCTTTACTTCTCTTGGTATTTTTATGCTTTTACCCTGAGGAAATAGGAAGGGGCACATAAATTAGTTTCCATAACCATATGAGCTTCCAAAACTAAATTCAAGGAGGAACCTTTCCTATCCACTATGGAAACAAGTAAGAAAAAAATATAAACTTATATAAACATACATGAATATAAGCATAGTAACAACAACAGTTAGAAATATGACAATCAGAACTTACTTGGTCCTAGCACCTTGTTAGATTAGCCAGCTATCCCTTTGAAACCTTTTCATTTTTTTTAAGATAAAAATAATTTTGTCAAATTTTCCTATGGTTATATTCCAATTTTGCAAATTTAGATATAAGTTTATAGGTCAATTATTAATGTAGTCTTTGTTCTATGTGCATGTGTTAAGAAGGGTATCACTTGTCTATCTGGCTTACTTACCCTTTTGCATCTGAAGCCATACCTGTTACAATTATTGCAAGGTCTTGCTAGGATAGCTGACTGATCCAGGAACAACAATGTGGGTAGCACTGTTTTGGAAATACAAAAAAGTAAACTTTTTAATGAGTTTAATTTTGCAATTTTTGTGATCCATTGCAGCTTTAAACCAATTTTCCTTTTATTATATTGTCCAATATGGTCTTTCCATGTTCTTCTTTGTCTGGGGTAAATTTCATTCACAAAATAGGAGTCTCTGGCCACAGATCTCACAGTTGTCAGGGTAGTCAGCAGTTCTTGCTTCTGTGGCTTGAGTGGTTCTTTGTCTCACGTCTGGATACACTTAGCTTCTTATCTGATGAGGATACACTTGAACATTCAAAGTTGTTAATGATATTAAAACAAACTTGCACAATGATAACATGTGTTGGAGTGGGGAGAAGGATGACATTCTGACTCCTCCACTCCCCTTTGGAAATTTTTTATAGACTGCTTGGCTCTTTAAGTAACAAACCATATTTTTTCATAAATATAGATTATTCTTCAATTCACCAAAAAAATCTATGTTAGGTATTTCATTCTGCTTTTCCTTTTTTTCGACAATACAGCATTAACTGCAGGATTGTATCAAGATCCAAACACCCATTGCAAGGCCAGTTTTCCTTATTATCCAATCGATATATTGGCCACCAGCAGCTGTAATACTGTATTAACAGTTTACGGGTTAAAGGGTCACCTTTAAACTTTTCCCAGTTTTGCAAAATACAGCCCAAAGGTGAACTTCTGGGTGTACCTCCTTCTTGAGTATGCAAAGATAACTCTAAACCCATATCAAATTATGTAATCACTGGAACTTGGCACAAAGAGGGCTTTAGGCTCACAAATGCCAGTCACACACACTCGTTTTGAAGGGATACTTATTGGCACACAATAATTCCACAGCCGTTCAAAACATATTTCAACACGCAACAAGTTACTTTTATTTCACCAGCTTCCCTGTATGGTTTTTATATTCCAGCAGAACACAGACTAACACACTCACACAGCTACATGCACACACATTTAAAAAAAAAATCCAAAAGCACCTGAGCAGATTTTGCTAAAAAGACAAACAAAAGAACCGAACAAAAAAACAAACACACTAATTCAGGTGGGAGACTACCTCCTCAATACCTTGCAATCACATTTTAATCTAAATAGGAGACTCAAACTCTCGAACAGTGAGACTCGAACTCAGTATTATAAGACAACAGAGAGGACTAGAACCCCTCAAGGACTTGAACCTTACCCTAGAGCACAAGGGAACCACACTTCCCAAAAGCGACCTGTAAGCTATTGCAGGACTTGAACCTGCTTTTTATAACACAAAATACTCTGCAGGACTTTAACCTGCCTTTTGCCACTCTTGCAGGACTCCAACCTGCTTTTTGCCACTAAAACCAACTGTTGTGCACACTCAATCACCATGCAATTGCGTTTTAACCAGGTGCCAGAGCCCAAAATCACAAGTATAAACAAAGTAACATTTAACCCTACTTCGGTAGTTACATAGTTACTTTTCACAGAATTAAATAGAGGATAGTCAATTACTCCATCACTAGTGATTTATTTTCATTATCCAGTTATACTAAAAACCTTATATTAACCTAAAAGTAATGCCTTTACAAAAAACAGGGATCTTGCTTTGAACTCACTGGACTCCGGGGATGTGAGCTCTCCCCGGGTAATAATTTCTGTGCACACTTGGAGGCCTCCACGATCATGGAATCTATAGAGTGTCGAAGCATCTGTCCCATATGGGTCGCCAAACTGTCACCGAAACTGCGGGAAAAACAAAAACCTCTCCAACAACAATTTTAATGTCAGAGAATCAAGGCATTACTTTATTCTGGCCAGGATGTACCACAGAAATCATCTTATCTACACATAGCCCAGGTGTGCACAGAGAATCATTACATTATACATGATATTTACAAGATTTCTCAGATATTTTATACAGTCAAAACTCATAGAAATGAATGGGTCAGTGTTCATTGGTCTGGGGTTGAGTAACTCCCAGTGTCTGTTTTTTTATTGGATCTAAATTCCCTCATGTCTTAGGTTACAATGGTATGTATTCTATCACCATCTTCATGGGATGTTGGGGCTGGGTGGGGCAGTGTTCCTGGCTCAT
The DNA here is from genome assembly GCA_034509425.1 of Eopsaltria australis. Lineage (NCBI taxonomy): Eukaryota > Metazoa > Chordata > Aves > Passeriformes > Petroicidae > Eopsaltria > Eopsaltria australis. The sequence continues at coordinate 686,016 of JAVTVJ010000646.1, read as the reverse complement.
CCCTGATGGCCGCGGGACATCATCTCTAATGGGCCAGCCGTTAGAGCCAGGTGGGGCACTTTACTTTGCTCATCCCTAATGACTGCAGCTAATGGCCCATTGAGTCCCACTGATAAAACTACATCATCCCATTGTGCGATGCTCCGCCCAGGATGAGGAACCAATGTATCCCCATCTGCATATAAACTGAGATTTGAAACACCACAAGCCAGCTTTTCCACTGGATTCCCAGAGGAAGACCAGATCCTTTTACACCACCACTGGACCTTCAGAGGAGAACTACACCTTTCACAGGATCACTGCTTCAACAGAACCACATCTATCACTCCCAGAGGACTGCAGCCACCTTCTAAGTGGACTGCTACCAACACCCTGACCGACAGGGTGTCAGGTTGTATTCTGACTCTGTCAGTGTTTTTGTATTATTGCATTTTTCTATTAAATTGTAGTTCTGACTTGGAGTCTCTCACTGATTTGCTTTCAAACTACCACACCTCACCTCCAATGTTAATTAAATCTTTTATTCCTCTTTTTCCAGCCCAGGTGTCTCCAGCTAGCCAGGGGTGTTGTTTGGAGTTGATAGTCTGTCAATGACTGTTGATAGCTGTTATATCTTGTATATCTTCTGTGCTGCTCCCAGTCTGTTGAGATGTTAAGTTCATCAGGCCTCACCTAGAGATACAGTGTCCTAGAAAAAAGCTTCAGTTCACTTCCCCTGAGGCAAAGGTGAACAAACCTGGCTAAAGTTATATAAAAAAATTTTAAACTGGTATGTTTTCCAACAGTAGTTTCTTCAAATATCTGGAGTTTGCCTACCAAAGCGCCCTCTTTGCCTTCTCTCTCCTTCCATGCCATCATTGCTGATTGGCTGGCATATGATGCTGGCACATTCTGTACGAATTTCAGCCACATCTGTGATGTACACTGGACACCATCCAGATTAGTAGGGAACCGCTTGTCGTCTGAATAAATTATCTCCAGCACAACTAATTCTCTCAGATACTGGATACCTTGCTCCATGGTGTCCCATTGGCCTTCGTGCAATGCAAGGTCTTCCTTGCAAAGGTATCTTTCCCTCACACTTGACAGGAGTCGCCTACAGTGGTTTAGAGGTACTGGTCTTCTCCCAATGCCCTATCAATACCCACATCCCACGGCAGGGATCCCAGTTTCTTGACTTCATTACCAACTACATTCATATCATTGGCCGTGGCATCCCAGAATTTGAGTAGCCAGGTGTGGCAGGACGTCTATCCCCTCTCCTGTGTACCACAGATAACTGGTGCATAAAGAGATAACCCAAGGAGCTCAAAAGCCCGGCAGGGGTCATCTCTGGCACCAAAGGGCTCAAGCCTCAGCTAATAATTAACATCTTAGTCTGGAGAGCTGATGTGGGAAGTGATAAAGGAAATATTTCTGACTTCAGAGACACCGTTTTACACTATAAAAGATACACGAGCTATCACTGAGGCAGAAGCCTCTTACAGCCTGGAAGTGTTCGAACTTTCTCCCCGAAGTCTGGACGCAGGCTTCGTGGTTACTTCTCTGGGGATTGAGGGAAAGGATCTCGATGGCATAGCTGAGGCAGGATGATGACATATGATTCAAACAATCAGACTAAAGACTTATCAAACTATTTACAGAAGCACAGTGTTAATCCACTTCCAGTATACAACTGGTTTGAGTGGGAAAAATTCCAGTATAACATAACTGGAGAAAATGTAATTGCTCTTGCACTCGCATCATGTTTAAGAGCTGCATGTGAGTGGCAAAAAGAAATGATAAGAGAACATGACAAATTAAAACAAGAGCTAAGAGAATCCAAGGAAATAACCAAAACCTTGGAAGAAAAACCGGAATTAACATCACTAAAAACCCCCGACTGTGTCTGTTAAAGAAATTCCAGAGTTGACAACATCACCTTCAGATGAAAATAATGATATTCAGAAAAACTCTGATGAAATTGGTGATTCAGATGTTGAATTACATCCTAACTAAACACCAAACCTCTACCCCCTAAAGAGAGAGAAATTCCAGAACTTAAATTAAAATCCCTAATCAAGACTGAACTCGCCAAGGGACCCCAAGGTGGTCAGAGGAGAAATATATGCACATTTCCCTGCAATTCGCTACCATCACCAAATGTCCAGGAAAAATATAACCATCTGAGGAGATTTTGTTTAACAGGGAAAAAAGAAATATTATGGGATGATATAGAAAGTTTTGGATTCTGGGCTGTGAGTGTGCTGTTATATCATGAACCAAACCCTCCTGACTTAATGAATACACACTGGGCAGGAGGAACAATGCAGTCAGCTAAAAATACCTCTACTGCTGCTGCAAAAATCATCTGTTTACAAGTAAAACACAAACCTGCAGATATACATATGTCAAACTCTGCAGAGACAATTCTTACCTTACTGAAAGGAACTCTAAAGGTGCTAAGAAATTGTTCAGTATAGAAATAGGTAACAACTACCTCAACTTTTAAGTATCCATAACTCCTTTTGGGTAGTTGGGGGGAAGGAAAGCGACAATTCAAACACTACCTCTCACAGAAAAAAAGCCCTAACACTTCTTTACAGCAGAGAAAAAAACCTAAAGCTGGACACCCAAATGTGGTGGTGCTTGAGGTCCCGAAGGGCTCGGTCCCCCCTGAGAAGCTGTGGAATAAGGGTGCCCAAGTTTAAAGTCTCCCTGGGGGAGGAGACACAGGTGGTTTTGCCCTGCAAGTGGGCTGAGTTTCTCAGGGGTGGTTCCCTTTTCCTCCTTTAGTTTAAGCACCTGCCACTCTCCTGCCAATCATTCTTGTGTTCTAGAAAGTTCTGTTCCATTCAGTAGTTGATTGTACCCCTTGGTTGTCTGTTGCCCCCTCTCCTCCCCTCTCTATCCCCTGTTGGTCCTGGTCCCCTGGTCCCTCCCTGGTTCCTCCCTCCTAGTGTTTGATGATTGGATAATGCCCTCAGAATAAAAGTCTATGCTCTGAGCTGTTCGGGGTCTTCTGATCCTAGATGCCCAGAGTGCAGTTGGACCCTATGCCTCTGCATCTCTATTACTCTAGCCAGAAGATCCCTCCCTATCCCTCCGGCCTCTATAGAGAGAGCTTGCTCTCTAAGAGCTACCTGGGGCTGGGAACACATCGATTCCTGTGGCAGCGAACCGGCGCTCTGGCAGTCAGGGACGCTGGCTGCAGACGCTGACGGGTTGCTAGCCAAAGACCCTGGGGGCTAACTGTCCAGCCCGAACACCAACGACCGTGGCACCCAAATACCAGCATCCCCTCATTCCTGCATTTTAACAGCTTTTAACTACCCTCTTTTCTTCTTGGTGAGAGCAGAGAAACCTTTAAAAATTTATAACTAACACCAAAGTTTGAAATCCCTTTTAAATACTCCTACAGGAGCCAAAAAGCTAAATTTGCCTTTAAGAGAAATAAAATTAGAATTGGTTAAACTAACTCTAATGAAAAGTGTTATCTCTTACACTACTAAAATCTGTTTTGGTATGTTGCGGTGCTTCAGATCCCTAAAAACCCTTCCCCCCCAGGAGGCTCTGGATTAAAGAAGCCCAGGAGTAAAGTCACCCCTGGGGTGGAGTCTAGAGTGGTGTGCCCCAGAAGGGGGCTGGGTCTCCTAGGGGTTGGTCACCTTTTCCCCATTTGCCCAGCCACCTGCCACTCTCCCGTCAGTCATTCTTAGGTTCTAGAATGTTCGTAGCTACTCGAAGGTTGATTGTTTTATCCCCTTGTCAATATTCCCTTCTCCTCCCCCTTTCCTTCCCAGTTGGTCCTTACCCCTTTGTCCCTCCCTGGTTCCTCCCCCGGGCTCGATCGTGATTGGTTTGTAATCCCTCAATAAAAGTCTGATGCAAAGGGAGCTCCAGGTCTTTCGAGCTTGGATGCCCAGAGTGCTGTCAACTCTGTGTTACAGTATCTTCTTATTCCTAGGCGAAAGATCCCCCCGTGTATTCTCCAGTGTTAGTGGTTACAGTGTTTACCCTTAAGGGAGGCACAACCTGCGGCAAGGGACAAAAGGGCCTGACAGCAGTGAACCCGCTTAGGTCAGGGACACTCCTTGTAGCCGCCGTCGGGCTGCTGCCCAAAAACCCTGGTGGGCAGCTGGCCAGCCCACACCATCAGCAACATAGATATAATTAAGATTTTTAAAACAAAAGCATTCTATCTAAAATGCATTCTACTTAAAAGTCTTCTGTCTTACCAGGGAATAAAGGCAAACAGAAGCCAAAGTATAAAACTGATTCTCAAAACCTTTCCACGGTGGGTGGTCCCAGGTGCATTTACGCATAACAGTGCGCATACTAGCTGCCGTCATCTGAATGCCTAGTTCCCTTTTTAGGAGGTAAAATTCGTGGATTTTCTGTGGTAACCACAGACTTCGCTCAAATATTTTGGCTTTCCTTTCAGAGTGCACCTGTGTGCATGCAAATTACATGTGTGTGTGTGTGTGTATGTGGCTGTCAAGTTCCAAAGAGGTGTGTATTGGGTCTGACTGGGGTAAAGCTCACAGCCCGTTCACTGCTGTACTTTGCTTTGGTAGCTGGTGTTGATAACAGAGCAGTGTTTTGGCTACTGCCAAGCAGTGCTGTCCCTCTGACATTCCTTCCCCCACTGAAGGGGATGGACAAGATCCTGGGAGGGGACACCAGCGGGCCAGCTGACCCCAGTCAGCCAAAGGGATATTCCATCCCATATGACATCAGCTCAGATATATAAGGGAAGGAAGAGAGGAGGAGGAGGAGGCACTCAGGGCTGGTCCATGTTTGCCTTCTTGAACAACCGTCACGCGTGCTGAAGCCCTGCTTCCCAGAAAGTGTCCGGACATCGCTGCTGATGGGAAGTAGAGATTGATTGTTTTTCCTTCTTGCTCTTGCGCGCGCAACTCTCAGCTTGCTTGTTCTATTTTTTTTTCCCCACTGTAATAAAACTGCCTTTACTCACCCTGATAGTCTTTTTCAATATTATCCTCTCCCCTCTCCCGGTGGGAGGGGGAGTGATAGAGTGACTGAGTGGGCACCTGGCCCCTGGCCGGGGTCAACCCACGATGGTCTCTTTTGGCGCCCAAACGTGGGGCGAGATAAAGGCAGTTTTATATATATATACACATATATTGCATGCTCTAGTAATTACCAATAGCAGCTCTCAAGTAGTAAACTCCTGTGTGGCATACGGCCTTCGGCTGCCACACTGCTTATCTTTGTTTTGCTATGTTTGGGAACATGTTGAAACAAACAATGACTGTGAATGAATATAACTCCTTCTCTCTGCCCTGGGTGAATTTGAGTATGGATGATCTTTTACTGCAGGCTCCTGTGATTATTGCCAACCCTTACATAAGCTTCCTGATATTATTAATAATATTAGCCAACACTGTTGTTACCTTGTGGAATTCATGGAAATTGTCATCTCCCTGATGCCTGAAGGTTTTTTTCTGCTTTTTCTCTGAATATTTCTTACACTGTTCCCTACATTCACAAGTATTAGCATGCATACTTGTGATGCTTTAGGTGATAGTTTAGCCTGGTTTCATGGTGTTTAGGAGGCCAGTATACTAAACACCCCTGAAACCGTGTAGAGTTAGAGACCAAACACCCTGTTTTCGTGAGCCCTCAAGGTCTCTTAGTAAGATAGATGTTGTAAACTAGAAGTTAGCCCACCCTGGCCCCTTATTGGTCCCTCTGGTTAGATATGCTAATGTGTAGAGTCTTTAATTATATACTCTACTGCGGGGAGGGGGCTTTGGTGGCGTGTTCTACCTGGACGGCAGAAGCCATCGAAAGGAATCCTATTAAAATACCGAGGTAAACTACCCCCAACCCTTTCACTGTGTCTGAGTCTTTATTTCCTAAGACCAGAAAAAAGGCATCATTCCTGGTACAGAAGGAAATGACCCTTGGGTGAGGAGCTGTTAAAATCTGCCCTGAGGTACCCAGTTCCTGGGTGGAAAGGTATATGGAGGGATTTGGGCAGGTTCCTAGGGCGGTTATCACCTCCCGTTGCCTGGGAGTTTACTCCTGAAGAGGTAAATAACCCTAACAAACTGGCCCATCGGCTGACAGAAGAGTGCCTCGTTTACTCTCAGGAATGCGAGCAGCTTCTCACCCTCTACTGGGGGCTGGCCTGGGCCTACTGGGCCTCTGTTCAATATTCTCAGAGGACTGTGGTTGAGGCAGGAACTCAAACTGTGCCTGAGGACACTATAGCTGAGACAGGGACACAAACTACAGCTGTGGCTGAGGCAGGGATACAAACCATAACAACTATGTCTGAGATAGGAACCCAAACCACAACAACTACAGTAATTGCCCCAGTAGTGAAAAAAAAAAATGGACAAGGCAAGTTTCAGGCCGATTAGTAAGAGAAGAAGAAGAAGAGGAAGAAGAGATGGGGCTAGATCAAGAGGCAGGTCCCTCAGCAAAGGAATCGAAGGGAGTGAGGCAGATTAAACAGGAGACCGAAGTTACTCGGTCCCTGACCCCATCCGAACTTTGAGACTTGCGAAAGGATTACAGCCGCCAGTCAGGTGAGAGGATCCCTGCATGGCTGCTGCGATGCTGGGATAATGGGGCCGATAGTCAGCAGTTAGAAGGTCATGAAGCCCAACAGCTGGGATCCCTTGCTATGGGATCGGGAAATTGAAAGAGGACTTGTAAAGGAAGGAGCAACTTGTAGCCTCTGGAGACGGCTTCTTTCAAGTATGAAGGCAAGATATCCTTTTAAGGATGATCTTGTAAAGTCCCCAGGGAAGTGGACCAATGTGGATGAAGGTATCCAGTACTTGAGAGAATTAGCAGTGCTGGAAATTGTCTATAGGGATCTAAAGGATGATAGCGTCACCATAGATCCAGAGGATATCCCTTGTACACTTGCCATGTGGAGGAAGGTGGTTCAAGGCGCCCCAGCATCATATTCCAGCAGCTTGGTGGCACTTTATTACCCAAAAATGGAAACACCAACTGTAGAGTTGGCGTCTGCCTGGCTCTGAAATGTAGAAGAAACTCTGGGTGCTCCCTCATCCCTGCGAGCCAGCACCCCAACTTTTAGAGGCAGCTCAAGAGATCGCTCCTCTCCAACCCCAGTCAGAGGGAAAGGAATCCCCAAGAACAGGCCACGTAACGAACTCTGTTTTTTTCTGCGTGAGCATGGAGAGGACATGAGGAAATGGGATGGTGAACCCACCTCTAAGCTGAGCGCCCGGGTCTGAGAACTGAGGGGGAAGAGACCTGTTAAGAAGGGGCCACCCAAGAAGACTGTCAGTGTAGTTACCACAGAGAGACCAGAAGACAATCAGCAATTTCCCAGATATAAGAGAACTAAAACTGTTTCCTACAGTCCTGAGGAGGGAACTTCTGATTTGGCATCACAAAGGTCAGACAGTGAATACTCTGACCAGGAACAGGAATAGACAGTCCCTGCCTCCGGCCAGGAGGAGAAAAGGGATGACCGGGTATACTGGATGGTGTGGATTCGATGGCCTGGCACATCAGATCCACAGAAGTACAAAGCTTTAGTGGACACTGGTGCACAGTGTACACTGATGCCATCAAGGCACAAGAGTGCAGAAGCCATCTGGATCTCTGGAGTGATAGGGGGATGCCAAGAGTTGTTGGTAGTAAAAGCTGAGGTGAGCTTAACAGGGGACAGATGGCAAAGGCACCCCATCGTGACTGGCCCAGAGGCCCCTTGTATCCTTGGCATCGACTACCTCAGGAGAGGGTATTTTAAGGATCCAAAGGGATATCGATGGGACTTTGGCATAGCTGCGGTGAATACAAAGAAGATCAAACAGTTATCCACCCTTGCCTGGCCTCTCAGAAGATCCCTTCATCGTAGGAATGCTGCAGGTGGAAGATCAACAAGTACCGATTGCTACCAGGACAGTGCGCCAGAGGCAGTATCGTACCAACCGGGACTCCGTGACTCCTATCCATGAACTAATTTGTCGACTGGAGAGCCAAGGAGTTATCAGCAGGACCCGCTCACCCTTCAACAGCCCCATATGGCCAGTGTGGAAGTCAAATGGGGAATGGCGGCTGACAGTGGACTATTGGGGCCTGAATGAAGTCACACCACCTCTGAGTGCTGCCGTACCAGACATGTTGGACCTCCAATATGAGCTAGAGTCAAAAGCAACCAAATGGTAAGCCACAATTGACATGGCTAATGCATTTTTCTCAATCCCTCTGGCAGCAGAGTGCAGGCCACAATTTGCTTTCACTTGGAGGGGTGTCCAGTACACCTGGAACCAATTGCCCCAGGGGTGGAGACACAGCCCCACCATCTGCCATGGCCTGATCCAGGCTGCTCTGGAACAGGGTGGAGCTCCGGAACACCTGCAATATACTGATGATATCATTGTGTGGAGTGATACAGCAGGAGAAGTTTTTGAGAAAGGGAAGAAAATAATCCAGATTCTTCTGAAAACTGGTCTGGCCATAAAACAAAGTAAGGTATAGGGACCTGCACAGGAAATCCAGTTTCTAGGAATAAAATGGCAGGATGGGCGCCGTCATGTGCCTACAGAGGTGGTTGACAAAATTGCAAGTATGTCTCCACCAGTTACTAAGAAAGAAACACAAGCTTTCCTGGGCCTTGTAGGATTCTGGAGAATGCACATTCCAGGCTATAGTCAACTTGTGGGCCCCCTCTGTCAAGTGACCCAGAAGAAGAATGACTTCAAGTGGGGCCCTGAGCAGAAACAGGCCTTTCAGCAAATCAAACAAGAAACAGATCGTGCGGTGGCTCTTGGGCCTGTTCGGACAGGATCAGATGTGCAAAATATACTCTACACTGCAGCTGGGGAGCAGGGCCTCACCTGGAGCCTCTGACAGAGGACCGCAGGAGAAACCCGAGGTCGGCCATTATTAAAAATAATAAGTGTACCTCGTGGCTTCGCGGCCTCGTGGTCACCTGCTGGATGGTTGCCTCAGCCGCCCGGGCGCCACCAGGGCTAAGGTTTCCCTGCCCACAGCAACGCTAATCCCAAGTGCTGAGGTTTCGGTGTTCGCAAGCGTGGGTTCTTGCTACCAGTAGCTGCGAAATCAAGACAATAAGGAGCGGCGACTATGCTGGGCAACAGGAACGTTTATTGATCCTCGTCCCAAGCACAATGGCGCCGGACAAGGCTGTGCAGGGACGGATAAACAACTCAGGCAACCAATCACGGCAGAGCAAGGGGGAGGAGTTGGGGCGGGGAGAGGAATCACAAACCAACCGGGAGTAAGGGAGGGAGGGAAAAAGGTTCAGGGACCAATCCGAGAAGCACCTGCACGGAGCTTTCCAGAAACAGGGGAGGATACAAAACTTGACAGACAACACAACTAACAAATTATCAAACAGAGGCGTAACCTAGACTAAATGGACTAAACCAAGGTCGGGATGGCTCCCGGGGGATTCTTTCCACGAGATGGTTTCACCCACCACCCTTCCTTCCGGGAGCCCGGGGCCGACGTTGCCATGACAACTGCAACATCTCCCCGTTTCTTGTTTTCTAAGAAAGAACGAGAAATCATAGAAACAAGGACATTTTTTAAACATGAAAACAAACAGAGCACAATTAAAATGATAACTAAAATCCAAACAAGGGTGGACAACAGTTCTGTAGCCCATGATGAAAGTCCTGTTTGTGCGAACATGGTCCGCAGCCAATCATTGCTTTCAACATGTAGATCTTGGAGCTGCTGCTGGATCCCCTGTATAGTGGCGTGGATGCTGCGCGAGTGGGATGAAAGATTGAAACAGCATAGACCTTCAAATTCCTCGCACCCGTGCCCATGGGCAAGGAGTAAGAAGTCTATAGCCGCCCTGTTCTGCAAGGTGGCTCGTCTGGTGGTGTCTCCGTCCTGAAGTAATTGGGCCAAAGCACGGGACGTCATGTTGGCGTGTTTGCCAAGCCAACATTCAAGATGACCTAATTCCCCCAGGGCCTTAGCTGCTGCTGCCCAGGGCACAAAGACAGAAGCAACCACCCTCTTTGAAAAGCTCCAATGATTAACTTCTGAATTGCAATTTTCATCCCAATGGTCAATTTCTCGTTTTTTACGTGCCGAATTGGTTTTTGTCCAATTGAGAATTTGCGTTTTGCCAGGGGCTAGGACGGTTACTTCGCCCAACGTGCAAGGCCCTCCTACCGGACGGGACGGTATCCCGGCCCACATGCGGTCCCCGCAGATAAGAAACACTCCTGTTGGTAGGCGGAGGGGACCACCAAGTGCTCTGGCTCTCGACGGTGTAGCAGGTGTGGTAATAGTACGTGCACACCACTTATCAAAAGTATAGATGGAACGTTTGTGAGGACTCACATTAGTTCTTTTAATGTCTCCAATTTGAGCCCGATAGGGCTCGTTCCCCGTCAGCGTGTATTGAAACTCCACGCAGAATTTCGCTTGTGCGGACCCCAGCAGTTCCAATTCTTGGGGTTCCACATCAAAATTTCTTTCGTCTACTGCATGTTTTAGAGTCTCAAGCCAGGCATCCCATGATTTTACAGAATTGGGCCTCAGACTTGCAAGAACAGGATCTTGTTCTTGCATAGGGATACCCACCAGACAGGTTGACAGGGGGTTCTCGGCAGCATCCGTATTCAAACAGAGATTGTCTTGTTTCAATGACTTGGCGAGCGTGACCCACACATTCTCCTTCGGTTGCGGAAGGATCCAGCCGGATGTCTCTGGCCAACGGTGAGTCATCGTCGCCAGCAGCCACAGGGACAGCAGAATTTTGGTCACACTTTCCAGCTCCATTACTTCTGTTATCAAGGTGTACTGAAACAGGAAGGTAAGTATAAACAACTCTTTCCCAGCAAAGTTGACTTCTACCAACCCTTCCCCTCTCAGAACATTCAACAAGGACAGGGTAAGGATAGAACATTCAGGTAAGTGTGGGGTGGGGAAAAGGGGAAAGGGGAGTAGGGCTGTGAAGGTTTTGAGCATTGTTGCTGGTGCTCTTAGCTGCTCATGGTTGGAACACAGTCTATGATGTTGCCTTCTTTCTTCTTCGCTTCCATGCGAAGCTGACGTTCTGGTTGTCCTGTGGGGTCTGTGGGTCACTCTGGAGGTATGGGCGGATTGCTCTCGCCGGGATCCACCGGGGACCTGCTGTTGTAGAAACACACCCATACCCTCTTCCCCATACAATCAGCTCGACTGGACCTTTAATCTGGCCATTTTCCGGATCCTTGAACAGCACAAGAGGTTTTTCTGCCAATTTCATCCTGGCCGAATTTGTGAAATGTCTAAAGACGGGGGGGGAAGGCTCCGAATCAGTACAATTTAGAAAATTTAAGGTAAACAACGCCTTACAGAGTCGCTCAATGGGCGTCTTTTCCTCTGTCCCTCCCCGCTGCTGCTGCTCAAGGATGCGTTTAATCTCCTGATGTTTTCTTTCAACTATAGCTTGGCCAGTTGGGGAATGGGGTATGCCGGTGGTATGGCTAATTCCCCATTCCTGTAAAAATTTTTTAAAACTAGCTGAAACATAACAAGGTCCATTATCAGTTTTTATAGACTTTGGCACTCCTAAAACAGAAAATGCCATTAGAAAATGTTTTTTAACGTCTCTTGCCTTTTCTCCGGTGTGAACCGACGCAAAGGTGGCACCAGAAAATGTGTCAGTTGATACATGAATATATTTAAGACGACCAAAAGGTGCATAATGGGTTATGTCTGCTTGCCATACCTCGTTAGAATGGAGACCTCGGGGATTGACCCCAGCGTTAAAGGCAGGAATTTGATGTTTCTGACAGGACGGACATGTTGCCACTATGGCCCTAGCCTGCTCCGAGGACAGGTTAAACATCCTACGGAGGGCAGGGGCATTTTGATGGTAGAATTGGTGGCTTAAACGTGCCTGTGCCACAACGTCAGGAACTGAACAATTGTGCACAGACATCGCTAATGCATCAGCTCTCTGATTACCTTCTGCGATGTAACCGGGTAGGTTGGTGTGTGACCTTGTGTGCATTACAAAGAAGGGATGCTTGCGGTGGGAAAGGAGCTGTAACAAAGATGCAAGCAACCCAAAAAGTCTTTGATGACTCACCTCTTTCAATAGAGAATGTTCAATCCTGGAAACAATCCCCGCTACATAGGCCGAATCTGTCACCAAATTTATCGGTTGCTCCTGGAACCGCTCGAATGCCTTAACAACGGCGGATAACTCAGCAATTTGAGGAGAACCCTCAACCACCAGAATTTCCTCTTCCCACTCGAGGGTCTCTGGATTTTCCCACGTCAGCACAGCCTTGTGGGAGGACCCAGAGCCGTCTGTGAAAATGGTTAGGGCATCAGGAATTGGAGTTTTACTTTGAACAAATTCTGGGGCCAAATGAAATTCCGAATTAAAAAGATGGTGTTTTAGCTTTTGGTGCCCAATTTGACCGGAGAAGTTTTCCAGAGCTAATTGGAGATGTTCACTCTCCTGGAAGACAGACTCAAATTGATCTCTCTTCCAGGGGGTTTGGATGCACGCAAAATCACAGCCAGCCAGGGTACGGAGACGCTGGCGAGCTTTGATTATAAGCTCGGCCACCAACTCTTGTGGCGTCGTGATTGTTTTGGATGGCGTATTAGGTAGGAATATCCACTCCACTATCAGGAGGGGATCCCTCACCTGCTCATCCCATTGAAATATTAACCCATGGTACTTCGGGTTCTTCCCTAGAATGCTGAAACGGAAGGGAAGAACCGGGTTAATCCTATGTGTCCGTTTTGTGTGTAGTGCTGTTAGTACTTTACCAACTGCCCCTCTCGCCTCTGTGGTGAATTGAATGGGTGCATCCAGGGCACGGCCTCCCCGCAGGAGTTGAAACAAAGGCTGCAAGTCTGTGTTCTTCAGTCCTAGGAAGGGTCGCAGCCAATTGATAGATCCACACAACTGATGCAACTCACGAAGCGTGGCAGGCTCTTCAGGAAGTTTCATCAGTTGAGGCTCAATGAAGGTGCTGGTAATACGTGACCCCAAATAATTCCAAGGTGACGTGGACTGTATTTTCTTAGGATTCACCTTCATACCGACGTTCTCGATGGCCTGGAGAACTGCAGTCAGGGCTGGTTGTAGCTGTTCTTGCGAAGGTGCGCAGACGAGTATGTCGTCCATGTAGTGCAGGATACGGACAGCTGGAAATGCCTTTCGTACCGGAGAGAGGACCCCGGAGACGTACCATTGGCAAAGGGAGGGGGAATTTCTCATTCCCTGGGGGAGGACGAGCCAATGGTAGCGTCGCACAGGTTCCTCCCGATTGATTGCAGGCACTGTGAAGGCAAACCTGGGAGCATCTGCAGGATGCAGAGGGATACTAAAGAAACAGTCTTTAATGTCTATTATGGTGACGGGCCACCCCCTTGGCAACATTGCTGGTGATGGGAGTCCAGGCTGCAGGGGGCCCATCTCCTCTATCACCGCATTAATGGCACGAAGGTCGTGCAGTAGCCTATAACTGTCAGATTTGGGCTTTTTTATTACAAATATCGGAGAGTTCCACGGGCTGTGGGATGGTGTAATGCGACCTAGTTTCAGCTGTTCGTCGACCAGTTCGTGGAGCGCGCTTAACTTATCACCTCGTAGGGGCCACTGCTCAATCCGGATGGGTTTATCAGAGAGCCACTTAATGGGTGGAACTTGTGGCCCAGCGCGCTTTGAGGTGGCCCCCACTAAAAATCCTGAGGCGGAGGGATCTCAATCCTCGCACCCCACTGGTCTAGCAGGTCTCTGCCCCACAGTGTAAAACCCGAGGAAACTATGAATGGCCTCACGGTCCCTACATGTCCATCGGGACCCTCGATAAGAATGTCCGATTTTGCCCTTTTAGCAGACACTGTTCCCCCGACTCCCTTTAGGGATTCGTTCAAGTCTTTGGTGCCCCAGTCAGATGGCCACTCTGTGTCAGCGATGATAGTAACATCAGATCCCGTATCTATCATTCCTGCCCTGGTGACAGAACTCTGGCCATTAATAAGCTTACAGTCAGTGAATGGTTTGTCTGTACCAACTACCTGGGTCCACCATACAAACGGAGTTCGTGTGTCCCTAGGGATGTTCTCGGGTAAAATCAGTGCTTGGCCTAGCCAAGTCCCTTTAGGCAAAAACCAGGGTGTGGTATTTAACATGATGGTGACACCGATAGGTTTTTTAGGTTGATAAAGTTTCACCTCCGGGATCACAAAAAGTCCTGGGGGACCTCTTATAGAATCTCCCACTATAAGTAATGTGCACGGGTGGTGTGGTGCATTTATCAGTTCCACAGCAACGTGGTGAGGTGTGGTGTCCGTGAGATGTAAAACGAACGAGCTCACCACATCCAGGCGATTGGAGTCACTCGGCGAGGGCTCTGCAGAGTGCCGCGTTGTCGAATGTGGACGCGCTAGCTGTTGAAATCTCGTGAGTTCTCTGTAGGTTGGTGAAGTCGATGTCGTGGACTCTCCAGGTGCAGCGTTTAACTTATTTATTGCGGAGCGCGGCACTGACCCGCCCTCCCCTTCCCGTTTCCCGAGGAGTGGCAACAGGAACACGGCGTGGGTTGGGCTGTCACGTTGTTTTGATGAGAGGCGGGACCTGCCGGTAACTCGGGATTCACAGAGTTAGTGCAGTTAAAATGTCCTTTGCGAGGGAGTCTACAGTCTTTGATAAAATGACCCAACTTCCCACAGTTATAACAACGTTTTTCAGCTGGCGCTGCTGTGACGCCATAGGAATGCGTGGGTTTGGGTTTTACTTTCGCCAAGTCAGGGGTCTCTGGCTTTGGCAGCCTCACTTGGGAGCAGCGCTCAGTAATAAGCTCGATGGTAGGCGGAGGCTCCCAAGGCATCAGCTCAATGACCCTACGGCACTCCTCGTTAGAGTTCTCCCTAACAAGTTCTACTAGCATCTCTTTTTGCACGACCGGGTTGGTAACTGCACGCGCCACGGACTCCCGAAGTCTATTTACAAAGGTAACAAACCTCTCTTGGGGACCCTGCTTTATGGCGGTGTAACCCTGAGCAGGGTCACCGTCAGCGGCTAAACTAAACAGCACCGATCGCGCTGCCCGCTGTATGTCTTTAAGGACTTCAGCCGGAATGTTTTTGGCTTGCTCCCCGGGTTCCGAAAACGCTCCCTCCCCACTAAGGTGTTCCATAGTGAGGGAGGCTTTGGCGGGGTCACCGCGATAGGTGGCAAGTAACTTTTGCAGCTCCCTGTGCCACCTGCTTTCCCAAACCCAGAAATCCGGTTCGATTAAAAGGCTCGACATCAGGAGTTTTAAATCGTGTGGCACCAACAACGATGCTTCAAACGTGGAGTTTATCAACCCCTTGAAATAGGGAGACGCGCGCCCAAACTCCTGACTCGCTTTGCAAATATCCTTAATTACTCCTTGCTGTATAGGTTCCCACCGCGCGGTGTTACGCTGCCGGTTGTACGTCACCGGTGCCGCAAAGGGCACGGCTACCGGCAACTGCGATGGGGGAGAGGCCCCGGTGGTATAGACCTCGGAGGCCCGGGTGGGATAGGCCTCATCCCTTCCCGCTTCCGGGGTAGGACCGTGGGAACCGGAAGGTAGACCGTGGGAAACCGGAAGGGTACAGCGTGGGTAAACAAGGGGGCGGGCACGCCAACGGGAGGGGCGGGGTTCCCGGCAGGGGCGGGTCTGGGCGGGATTGGAGGCGGGACTGGGGTGGGAGTTACAGGGTAAGGGGTGGGGCGATCGAGGGGGCGGGGAACTTCGTGGGCGGGAGGAAGGAGGGGCCCCGACGCAGTGACATCATCGGCCGCAGGGGGTGTGACCGACGTGTAACTCGACGCGGGGGTGGGGGCTAGGGAGGAGGGGGCGGGGTAGAAGGGATTCACGTCACTCCGGTTCGCGCGCGCGCCAAAGTCCAAACCGCTGCCGCATTGCGGCAAAAGTCCCGATCCGCCATCTTGCAATGGCGCAGCAAAATTTCTCCCGACGCCATTTTGTGGCGTTCCCTTAAATTCAAAACTACTATAACTCGGAGGGGGAATCCGCGCAACGGGCGCAACTGGGGACGGCGAACTGGGGTAAATCGTGAGGAATGGGTCCACCCTGAGCTGGCCAGACTCAGGGTAGAAAGGGTTGGTGACTGCCGTGCTTCGGTGGAGACTTCCATCGTCTCCGATTTCAACCCGCTTGCTTTCGCGAGACGGGCGTACCGGCGCATGGTCAGCCACCGGGATAGAGGGGGGCGGAATGAGGGGTTCAGGAACACGATCAGGGGTAGGGGAACTAACGTCAACCGCACTCGAACCCTCCCCAAACTCATTAACTAAAACATTATAAATTAAAGTCTGCAACCCAAAAAACCGTTTAACTGAAAAATCTCCCCCCTCAAATCTATCGGTTAATTTTTCCCCGACGTCATCCCAAAACGAAAGCGTAAAAACCGACTTAGGATGAACGAAAGGAATGTTCCCAAGTACCCATTTCAAAAACTTTTTAAGTAACTTTTTATCAAAACTTTCCCCCGAATCAACCAAACGGTATTTTAAACTATAATACAAAAAACTTAGCTCCTTCTCCCTCTTGCTTTGATGGTTGCCCATCCTATAACAAGAGAGGTTAATTCCCCACTCTCTAAAATAAAGTAGAAAACGTGGCGGTTAACTCACCCGGAGGGACACTCGACCTCCGCGGCGACCTGCAGGGGTTTTTTTTTCAACGTCCGAGGCTTCTGCTCCTCGCGACGACCGCCAAAGTAAATCCACAAACGAGAGATGTGAGGTGCCTTGATGAGCTCGGTTTCACCTCGATGCCTCAGTCCGTCGAGGTCGAGGGAGTCGCCGGCTTTTCTACGAGTCCGTACCTCCACAAGAGGGTTCAGGACACGTAGCAAGGAGCGCTCCAACAGGGTCTTCTCGGTGTAAAGAGAGTCCTCTTCTGAAGCTACTTGCGTAGCAGCAGCGTTGGGCGCCACTTATTAAAAATAATAAGTGTACCTCGTGGCTTCGCGGCCTCGTGGTCACCTGCTGGATGGTTGCCTCAGCCGCCCGGGCGCCACCAGGGCTAAGGTTTCCCTGCCCACAGCAACGCTAATCCCAAGTGCTGAGGTTTCGGTGTTCGCAAGCGTGGGTTCTTGCTACCAGTAGCTGCGAAATCAAGACAATAAGGAGCGGCGACTATGCTGGGCAACAGGAACGTTTATTGATCCTCGTCCCAAGCACAATGGCGCCGGACAAGGCTGTGCAGGGACGGATAAACAACTCAGGCAACCAATCACGGCAGAGCAAGGGGGAGGAGTTGGGGCGGGGAGAGGAATCACAAACCAACCGGGAGTAAGGGAGGGAGGGAAAAAGGTTCAGGGACCAATCCGAGAAGCACCTGCACGGAGCTTTCCAGAAACAGGGGAGGATACAAAACTTGACAGACAACACAACTAACAAATTATCAAACAGAGGCGTAACCTAGACTAAATGGACTAAACCAAGGTCGGGATGGCTCCCGGGGGATTCTTTCCACGAGATGGTTTCACCCACCACCCTTCCTTCCGGGAGCCCGGGGCCGACGTTGCCATGACAACTGCAACAGGCCATTAGGATTCTGGAGCAGGAGTTACCGAGGATCAGAAGCCCACTATACTCCAACTGAAAAAGAAATACTAGCGGCTTATGAGGGGGTTCGAGCGGCCTCGGAAGTTGTTGGGACAGAAGCATGTCTCCTCTTGGTGCCACGATTGCCTGTCCTACACTGGATGTTCAAAGGAAACATTCCCTCCGTGCATCATGCAACCAGTGCTACATGGAGTAAGTGGGTGGCCTTAATTACACAACGAGCCCAAATGGGAAAACCCAACTTCCCAGGAATCCTAGAAGAGATTTTGAGTTGGCCAGAAGCCAGAGATTTTGGAGCACTGTCTGAGAAGGTGACTCGTGCCCAAGAAGCACCACCATATAACGAGTTACCAGAAAACGAAAGAAAATATGCTTTATTTACTGATGGATCCTGTCGAGTGACAGGAAACCATCGGAGGTGGAAAGCTGCTGTATGTAATCCCACACGACAAGTCACTGAGACTGCTGAAGGGGAAGGTGAATCAAGCCAGTTTGCAGAGGTGAAAGCCATCCAACTAGCCCTAGAGATTGCTGAGAGAGAAAAGTGGCCCATACTCTATCTCTATACTGACTCCTGGATGGTGGCTAATGCCCTATGGGGATGGCTGCAGCAGTGGAAGAAAACCAACTGGCAGCGCAGGGGAAAACACATCTGGGCTGCTGCATTATGGCAAGACATTGCTGCACGGATAGAAAACATGACTGTGAAAGTACGCCATGTAGATGCCCATGTGCCCAGAAGTCGTTGCCACTGAGGAGCATCAAAACAACGAACGGGTAGATAAGGCCACCAAAATTGGAATAGCTCAGGTGGACCTAGATTGGGAGAGAAAGGGTGAGCTATTTATAGCCCCATGGGCCCACGAAACATCAGGGCATCTTGGAAGGGATGCAACATACAGATGGGCTCGTGATCGAGGGGTGGATCTGACCATGGAGGCCATCACACAGGTTATTCATCAGTGTGAAACATGCGCTGCCATCAAGCGAGCCACACGAGTGAAGCCTCTTTGGAGTGGAGGGCGGTGGCTGGGGTTCCAGTACGGTGAAGCCTGGCAAACTGATTACATTGGGCCATTGCCACGAACACGCCAAGGCAAGAGTTACATCCTCACCATGGTGGAGGCCACAACTGGCTGGCTGGAAACGTACCCAGTAAACCACGCCACGGCTCGGAACACAATTTCAGGTCTTGAAAGACACATTTTGTGGCGACATGGAACCCCAGATAGAATTGAGTCAGACAATGGGACTCATTTTTGAAATAATCTTATTAACTCCTGGGCAAAGAGGCATGGCATTAAGTGGATATATCATATTCCTTATCACCCACAGGCCTCTGGGAAGACTGAAAGATATAATGGACTGTTAAAAACTATGCTACGGGCACTAGGTAATGGGACATGGAAGCACTGGGATGTGAATTTGGCAGAAGCCACTTGGCTAGTCAATACTAGGGGGTCTGTTAACCGCCCTGGTCCCGCCCAAACTAAACCCTTAGACACTGTGGAGGGAGACAAGGTTCCTGCACTACACATAGGAAAGTGGCTGGGGAAGTCAGTGTGGGTTGCGTCCCCCATGGGGAAGGGCAAACCCATTCGTGGGATTGTCTTTGCCCAAGGACCTGGGTGCACTTGGTGGGTAATGCGGGAGGATGGGGAGACCCAATGTGTACCCCAAGGTGATTTAACCTTGGGGTAAGAATAATGTATGTTGGAAGTTGTATGTTGCAGGATGTAAGTAGCAGAAGGGACATGAGCTGACGAAGAAGGAATTTCAGCGAGGAGCAAGAAAAAGGCCACAATGAACAGGGATGGTGCCAGTACTCGACAATCAAGTTTACTATTCCTCCTGCCCTGACCCCACATTCTGATGGAAATGGAGACCACCTGGAAGGATGTGAAAGGACAGGAGATAGTAGTTAATGTGATGGGGATGGTTTAAGGATGTAGCTTAAATTGCATGTGTGAGTAGGAAAGGATTTCTGAGCATGATGCAAATGGTATGGAATAAGGGGTGGAAATTGTATTGGGTCTGACTGGGGTAAAGCTCACAGGCCTTACACTGCTGTACTTTGCTTTGGTAGCTGGCGTTGATAACAGAGCAGTGTTTTGGCTACTGCCAAGCAGTGCTGTCCCTGTGACATTCCTTCCCCCACTGAAGGGGATGGGGGTGGGCAAGATCCTGGGAGGGGACACCAGCAGGCCAGCTGACCCCAGTCAGCCAAAGGGATATTCCATACCATATGACATCAGCTCAGATATATAAGAGAAGGAAGAGAAGAGGAGGAGGAGGCACTCAGGGCTGGTCCATGTTTGCCTTCTTGAACAACCGTCACGCGTGCTGAAGCCCTGCATCCCAGAAAGTGTCCGGACATCGCTGCTGATGGGAAGTAGAGATTGATTGTTTTCCCTTCTGCTCTTGCGTGCGCAACTTTCAAATTGCTTGTTCTATTTTTTTTTCCCACTGTAATAAAACTGCCTTTACTCACCCTGATAGTCTTTTTCAATATTATCCTCTCCCCTCTCCCAGCGGGAGGGGGAGTGATAGAGTGACTGAGTGGGCACCTGGCACCTGGCCGGGGTCAACCCACGACAACATGGAATTGGCTGCCCCAGGGGTGGAAGCACAGCCCCGCAATCTGGCATAGACTGATCCAGGCTGCACTGGAAAAAGGTGAGGCTCCAGAGCATCTCCAATACATCGATGACATCATTGTGTGAGGGTACATGGCAGCAGGAGTATTTGAGAAAAGAGAGATCATCATGATCCTCCTGGAAGCCAGTTTTACCATCAAGAAGAGCAAAGTCAAGAGACCTGCTCGAGAGATCCAGTTCCTGGGGGTAAAATGGCAAGATGGACGGCACCAGATTCCCACGGAAGTCATCAATAAGATCACTGCGAGGTTTCCGCCAACTAACAAATAGAAAACGCAAGCTTTCCTAGGGGCCATAGGTTTTTGGAGGATGCACATTCCAGAGTACAGCCAGATTGTGAGCCCTCTCTATCTAGTTACCCCCAAGAAAAATTATTTTCACTGGGACCCTGAACAGTAACAAGCGTTTGCCCAGATCAAGCAAGAGATCGCTCACGCAGTAGCGCTTAGCCCTATGGAGACGGGACTAGTGGTGAGGTATGTGCTTTACTCTGCAGCTGGGAACAATGGCTTGTTGTGGAGCCTTTGGCAATAAGTACCTGGAGAGACTTGAGGCCAACCACTGGGATTCTAGAGCTGAAGTTACAGAGAGTCTAAAGCCAACTACACCCCCACAGAGAAGGAAATCTTAGCCGCCTATGAAGGAGTTCAAGCCACCTCAGAGGTAATTGGCAATGAAGCACAACTCCCGCTGGCACCCCGACTACCAGTGCTGGGGTAGATGTTTAAAGGAAAGGCTCCCTCTACTCACCACGCCACCGACACCACATGGAGTAAGTGGATCGCACTTATCACACACCGCACCTGCATTAGAAATCTGAACCACCCTAGAATCCTGGAAATAATTACGAATTGGCCAGAAAGTGAAAGCTTTAGTCTCCCTGACGAAAAAGAGCAAGGACAAGTAACCCGGGCTGAGGAGGCTCCACCATACAATCAACTGCTAGACGAAGAAAAGTGCTACGCCCTTTTCACTAACGGTTCCTGTCGCATCATAAGGATGAACCGAAAGTAGAAAACAGCTGTGTGGAGCCCCACACGATAAGTTGCAGAAGCCACCGAAGCAGAGGGTGGGTCGAGCCAATTTGCTGAACTCAAAGCCGTTCTGCTGGCCCTAGACATTGCTGAGAGAGAGAAGTGGCCAAAGCTCTACCTCTACACCGATTCGTAGATAGTAGCCAATGCTCTATAGGGTTGGCTGAAAAGGTAGAAAAAAGCCAACTGGCATCGTAGAGGAAAACCAATCTGGGCAGCTGATGAATGGAAAGACATTGCCACTCGGGTAGAGAAGCTACCCGTAAAAGTCCGCCATGTAGATGCCCATGTCCCTAAGAGCCGAACTAATGAAGAGCACCAGAACAACAAGCAGGTAGATCACGGTGCGAAGATAGAGGTGGCACAGATAGATTTAAACTAGCAACACAAAAAAGAGTTGTTCCTAGACCGATGGGCCCATGATGCCTCAAGCCACCAAGGCAGAGATGTCACCTATAAGTGAGCACGAGATGGAGGAGTGGATCTAACCATAAACTGTATCTCCCAGGTGATCCATGATTGTGAGACATGTGCCTCAATCAAACAGGCCAAGCGGATGAAGCCTCAATAGTATAGTAGACAGTGGTCCAAATACAAGTATGGAGAGGCTTGGCAGATTAATTACATCACACTGCCCCAGACCCGCCAAGGCAAGCGCTACGTTCTCACAATGCTGGAAGCCACCACAGGATGGCTGGAGACCTACCCTGTGCCTCATGCCACTGCCCGGAACACCATCCTGAGCCTCGAAAAACAGGTTCTTTAGAGACATGGTACCCCTGAGAGGATTAAATCCGACAATGGGACTCATTTCAAAAATAGCCTTATAAACACCTGGGCTAGGGAACATGGCATCGAGTGGGTGTACCCTTATCATGCACCAGCAGCTGGGAAAGTTGCACGGTACAATGGCCTGTTTAAAACCACCTTGAAAGCGCTGGGTGGGGGGACGTTCAAGAAATGGGAGACTAATTTAGCAATGGCCACATGGTTAGTAAACACCCGAGGATCCTCCAACCGGGCAGGTCCTGCCCACTCTGACCCCTTGCGAACAACAGATGGAGATAAGGTTCCAGTAGTACACATGAGAGGCATGCTGGGAAAGACTGTTTGAGTTAACTCTACCTCAAGCAAAGACAACCCCATCCGTGGGGTTGTCTTTGCTCAGGGACCAGGCTGCGCGTAGTCAGTGATTTAAAAGGACGGAGAAACCTGATGCATATCTCAAGATCTTGTTTTAAGATAAACTACCTATGACACTGTACTTGTATCTGTATCTGCATGTATGTATATACTTTGAAAGCTTACATTTGATGTAAAGCGTTTGCGTGAAAAAAAATTCGAGGTAGAGAATATTGGAGTTTGGATTTAGTTTTTTCCTCAGGAATTTTTCTCCTATGGCTTGCTAAGCGACTAATGACTGAGTACTTAAGAGAACAAAGCACAAGGCTAGAGGTTTTTCTCCTTGGCAGGGTGGGGCAGAATCTCTTTCATGGAAGCAGGGCCTGACAACGTGAGATTTTAGAGACTGAAAAAGCAAGGGCGGGGGGAGGGCTGGCTCTCTTGCTCAGGACCCCTCGGGGTGGACGGTTGGAGCTGCTTCCTGCTGAGCCCACGGCCCCTGAGAAGCCAGCACGGAGCTGCCGGTCTGTCTGCTGTGAGTTTTTGTCTCTACCCCCATC
The DNA here is from genome assembly GCA_034509425.1 of Eopsaltria australis. Classification (NCBI taxonomy): domain Eukaryota; kingdom Metazoa; phylum Chordata; class Aves; order Passeriformes; family Petroicidae; genus Eopsaltria; species Eopsaltria australis. The sequence goes on along the minus strand of JAVTVJ010000646.1, from coordinate 663,086 downwards.
GGGAGCTGCCTGCCACCAGCCTGTCTCTCCCCCACTCCTCCATGCCGCTCCGAGTTTTTCGCTGCATTGTAGCTGGGTCCCAGCTCGCTATGTCCCGGGATCCTGCTGCGGCACTGACACCAGCTGCCCCCGAGGGTCTGTGGAACAAAGGCTCTCCTCCATCCCTCCCTGCCTCGGGCAGCCACCATTGCCGTGTGCTACCTGAGCTCACGCCGGGGAATCATCACACCCAGCGCGCCCCCTGCAGGCTGTGACTGGAACTGCACCAAAGGGAAAAGGTGCCTGAAGCCAAACAGGCTGCCACTGGGTTTCTAGTTCTGTTTGTTGGTTAACACCATAGTTGTTGCTATTTGTTAGCCTTGTTTTAGATATTAGTAAAGATCTGTTATTCCTATTCCCATATCTTTGCCTGAGAGCCTCTTGATTTCAAATTTATAATAATTCAGAGGGAGAGAGGGTGCAGTTTCCCATTCCAAGGGAGGCTCCTGCCTTCCTTAACAGACACCTGTCTTTCAAACCAGGACACTCCTGCCTAGAGAAGTCAAAACAGTTTTCTCTATTTCTCAACTCCCCAAAATCTGCTTGCTTGCAAAGACAAAATTTACATAGAAAAAACATGGCAAATACTAATGGTATCTCACTCTGCAACAGAATTGGTTAATGAATACCACGGCCTTTTCTTCAAATCCCAAAATTAAAAAATCACCCTTCTAAAAATGGCCCCAATATTACCTGCCTCTGCTGTAACTAGTGTCAAACAATACCCTATACTCCTTGCCGCCCAAAAAGGGATAATTAAAGTAATTAAAAATTTAGAACAGAGGGACATGATATTTAGAACACACTCTGCATACAACTCCCCTGTCTGACCTGTGAAAAAAAAAACAGATGGGAGCAGGCGTTTAACAGTTGATTACCGAAGACTTAACGCAAACACAGGGCCTTTGACTACAACTGTCCCAAACGTTGCAAATCTCACTGCTACACTGCAAGCATCAGCACACGAGTGGATGGCAGTGTTAGAAGAAGATAAACCCAAATTTGCATTTACTTGGGAAGGAACACAATACACATTTAATCGTCTTCATCAGGGATATAAACACTCTGCAACTATCGCTCACAATGCTTTAGCAGAACTCCTTCAACAAATAAAAATCCAGGAAGGAGTACAACTTTACCAATACACTGATGATGTCATAGTAGATGGGAAGAATAGAACACAGTGAGACTTACAGCACAAGACGTGGAATAAACTGAATGAAGAGGGGATAGAAGTATCCTCAACTAAGTGTCAAGGACCCTCTAAAGAAGTTAAATTCTTGGGCACTTGGTGGGTAGCAGGCCAAGCTGTAATTCCAAATGAATAAATTACAGAATTGGATACTTTATCTACCCCCACAACAAAAAAGGAACTGCAACAAATCATGGGTACTCTGGGATACTGTAGAAATCATGTCCCTGGATTTTCTATAATAACAAGACCCTTATACAAGCTAATGAGAAAACATCAGAAGTGGGAGTGGTTAGATAACCACAAACAAACTTTATAAACACTAATAGAAGAATTGAAAACTGTGTTACTGGCAGTAAAATAAAATACAAAAACAGTATATGTAGATTCATATGCTGTATGGGCTGGTGCTACACAGTGGCTGTGTCAGTGGGAAACATTAGATTGGCAAGTAAATGTAAAAACAGTTTACCAGAAAGAAGATTAGAAGTGGTTATTGCAGGCTCAGTCTCGACAAATCCATATAGGTTGAGTTAAAACTCATACAAAAACCCCATATGTTACAAGCCTATTGTAACAACAAAGTGGATTAACTAAAAATTAATCCACAATACTGATATCAATTTGATAAATAATTGTACCTTATTTATACAACACAAAACAGAGGTTGGCCAATAACCAGGAAGGTGTGTAAAGACACTCTGGTCAACCTGGTAAATAAATTGTATCAAACCTCTGAAAACATCTAGTGGTTACAAGTACATACTAACAGATGTAAAAATTATATCTGGACTATTAAACCACAAAGAGCAAACATGCCAATACAAAAACTACTATCTCAAGACTTAAAAACTAATTTTCCAGTCTCCCCGTCCTAAAACTCTATACAGTGACACTCTTGCCTCTGTGCTTTTGGCACTGCTCTAAAGCAAAGCAAGTTTCCCAATGAAACCTCACAAACGGCTCCTACACTGCCCTCATCTGACAACAGTGAGCGTAACGCTGAGTTTACAACTAGAGGCCAAAAAAGGAACCACTACCATAATTCTTTATGGGAAACATACCTATTATTACTTAAGTTCTGTTGTTTTGATTTCTCAAATAACCTTGAATGTTTAAGTATATCCTCACTAGAAAAAAACCCTAGGTATGTATCCAAATGTGGAACAAGAAACCATTCAAGCAACATTGAAAAAACTGTCCACTACCTGCACAACTGTGAAAACTACTGAGATTCCTGGACTCCTGTAAGCGACTAAAACTAGCTCTGGACACACAGAGAAACCTACAGGACTGGACTGCACAGTAACTAATGAATCTACTATAACCAGAAATATTAATTGTAATATTGCTTACATTCTTATATTTACAAATCAATGTTTTTAATAATGCTGAATAGCTAATTAGCCACCCTAACAAAACTTTACAATTAGCCATTAAACTAATTAGTGTAATAATTGTGGTTGTGACATTAATGTTTAGTGTATGCGTCATATTCCAAATTTACAAAATTGGATCCAACAAAATATGTAAGTCTAGTGACAACCATATCCTCTAAAAGTCCCAAAGAATGAGTTTACATTTGTTTATGTAATATTAACACCTTATTTAGTACTACTGAAATACTAAATAATTTGATAATCTAGTTATTTTAATTGTTTTAATTGATGTTTATATATCATTTATAATTTTACAAATATCACTGTAGAATATTTGTACCTTCACTCTGATGGTCACAGTGGATGAAAGGGGCTTCACCCTTAATGTAACATTGACTTACATTTTCAAAATCAACTTGGATTACCTCTCCCTTTCTACCTCTTCAAGGCAGAACATAAATAAAAATTGAACTTAAATAGATCCTTAATTCCCCTGACACAATCAAGCCATTATGTAGTACAATATATATATATTTTTATTTTTGCTTAAATTGTTATAGAATTATCTAACACTTGTTATCTTAAGCAAACTAAACTCCACTAAAGAAACGGACTGGACCAGAAACGTAAGGAGAAATGAAGAGAATCACCAACCAGCCACTGACTTCTTCAGTCATTGCAACCAAAAAACTACCTCCATAAATTCTCCTTTGTTCCTGATTTACATCTCATACTCCTGTGGCTTCAAGATTCACGGTGTGGAGGAACAACCTACCCTACACGGACTAATAGATGAACTACCCTTAACCATCAGGTACACTCTGACTGTAATACCATGTCTTACATGTATAGGTGTTACATAAACTGAAACAAAAACAGATGCTCCCTATCAGTGTTAACACAACATCTTTTGAAGAAATAGTACAACCTAGGAAAACAATGTATATCAAAAATACTCAAAGATAGTGCGCACATATATGAAAGTGTATGCTTTTATAGCATGGAGGCAAGAGATACCTGCACTACCACTCCATGAGATAAAATCAGTGACTCTAAGTCACAGGGTGGATTGTGGTAGGACGTTTACCCCACTACATCCTCTTCCTGTGTGCCACAGATAACGGGTGCACAAAGAGATAACCCAAGGGCAGGAAGGCCCAGCAGGGGTTAACTCTGGTGCCAGAGGGCTCAAGCCTCAGCTAAGAATTAACATCTTAGTCTGCAGAGCTGATGGAAGGAGAGATAAAAGAAAAATTACTGACTTAAGAGTCATGGTTTTACACTATAAAAGATACACGAGCTAACACTGAGGCAGAAGTCTCTCACACCCTAAAGTGTTTGAAGCTTCTCCCCAAAGTTTGGACGCAGGCTTCGTGCTTACTTCCCCGGGGACTGAGGGAAAGGATCTCAATGTGCTGCACCAACAAATTGGACGGTAAGATACATTGAATCCTAAGCTTATGCTATTTCTTCGCTAGCTGTAACTGGAAAAGGTACCATTCTCGTGCACTGTTTATATTAAACTACTAGTAGTCTTTCTTTTTGTTTTATTCCTGTGTAGTATTGGTTTGCTTTTAAGTCTTATGTCTGTTAGTTTCCCCATCTCTTAATAAATGATTCATTCTATAATAGACAGAATCAGTCATCATTAAAAGAACTTATACACGAGAGTGGGTTTCGGGGTGCTGGCCGCCTCAATAAGGTTACTACCTACTGCCAAGGCCTGGGCAGGAGGCAAGGACTGATACTTAACTCCTACATCCATTCGTAACAGTCAGTCAGATGACATCCAAGGAAATAATCTGCCCAGAGAGCCTCCCAATTACACTTCATCTGTCAGATGGATCACTACCTCTAGCACTAAAAAGAAAAGAAGGGTAGTCGTGGTACGTGACTCCCTTCTGAGGGGAACAGAGGGCCCTGTGTGTCAACCAGACCCATCCCACAGGAAGATTTTCTTCCCTGGGGCCCAGGTATGGGATATTACCAGGAGACTCCCTGAGCTGATTCAGCCCTCTGATTATCATGCACTGCTGATAGTCCAGGCTGTCAGTGATGGGATTGAAAAGAAGAGCACCATGGCAATTTAGGCAATTAAAAGGGAATTCAGGGCTCTGGGTCCAGTGGTTGATGGGGCAGGAGCACAGGTGGTGTTCTGCTCAGTCCCTTCAGTGGCAGCGACAAATGATGAAAGAAACAGGAGAGCCCACATTATCAACAAGTGGCTTAAGGGCTGGTGCCATCGACAGAATTTTGGGTTCTTTGATCATGGGGCAACTTTCACAGCACCTGGTTGGCTGGAGCCAGATGGGATCCATCTGTCTGTTAACGGCAGGAGGATTCTGGCCCATGAATTGGTGGAACTCATTGAGAGGGCTTTAAACTATGTTTGAAGGGGGAAGAGGATGTCGCTGGACTCTCTGGAGGCAGTCCCAAGTGTGGTAAGCCAGAGTCAGGGGTAAAATCAGCAGCCCAGCTGAAGTGCATGTACACTAATGCATGCAGCATGGGTAACAAACAAGGGGAGCTGGAAGCCATGGTACGACAGCAAAGCATGACATAGCCACCATTAGGGAAACTTGGTGGGATGTCTTGCATAACTGGAGCGCTGTACTGGATGTCTACAAGCTCTTCAGAAGAGACAGGAAAGGGAGAAGAGGTGGAGGAGGGCCCTTTATATGAGGGAGGCTTTTGATGCCATGGGTATTAAAATTAATGATGATTGTCTTAGGTTACAACGATATGAATTCTATCACCATCTTCATGGGATGTTGGAGCCAGGTGGGGCAGTCTCCCTTACTCATCCCTGATGGCCCCAGGGCATGTCTTCTAATGGGCCAGCTGTTGGAGTCAGGTGGGGCACTTTGCTTTTCTTGTCCCTAATGGCTCCAGTTAATGGGCCATTGAGTCCCACTGATAAAACTACATCATCCCATTGTGAGATGCTCTGCCCAGGGGGAGGAACCAAGCATCCCTATCTGGATATAAACTGAAATTTGAAACACCACAAGGCAGCCTTTTCCACTGGATTCCCAGAGGAAGACCAGATCCTTCTACACCACCACTGGACCTTCAGAGAACTACACCTTTCCACAGGATAACTGCTTCAACAGAACCACATCTATCACTCCCAGAGGACTGCAGCCACCTTCTAAGTGGACTGCTACCAACACCCTGACCGACAGGGTGTCAGGTTGTATTCTGACTCTGTCAGTGTTTTTGTCCTATAGCATTTATTTTAATTTTTCTATTAAATTGTAGTTCTGACTTTGAGTCTCTCACTGATTTGCTTTCAAACTACCACAATGATGAAGTTGAATGCCTGTGGGTGAGAATTAAGGGGAAGGCCAACAAGGCTGACATCCTTCTGGGAATCTGTTATCGTCCACTCAACCAGGAAGAAGAGGTGGACAACTTATTCTATAAGCAGCTGGAGAATATTTCAGGATCACCAGCCCTTGTTCTTGTAGGTGACTTTAGTCTACCAGACGTCTGCTGGGAGCGTAATACAGCAGAGAAGAGGCAGTCTAGGAGGTTCTTAGAGTGTGTGGAGGACAACTTGTCACAGCTGGTGAGCAAGCCTACCAGGGGAGGGACTACACTTGACCTGCTGTTTACAAACAGAGATGGACTGGTGGGAGATGTGGTGGTTGGAGGCTGTCTGGGGCATAGTGATCATGAAATTATAGAGTTTTCAATATTTGGTGAAACAAAGGGGGGCATCAATAAAACTTCCACACTGGACTTCCAGAGAGCAGACTTTGGCCTGTTCAAGAGACTTTTTCGGAGAGTTCCTTGGGAAGCATCCCTTAAGAACAAAGGAGTCCAGGAAGGATGGGCATGCTTCAAAACAGAAATCTCAAAGGCACAGGAATAGACTGTCCCTATGTGCTGAAAGATGAGTTGATGAGGAAAACAACTGGCCTGGATGGGCAAGGAGGTTTTGAAGGAACTAAGGGAAAAAAAGAGGGTGTATCACCTTTGGAAGGAGTGTCAGGTATCTCAGGAAATGTTTAAGGGGGTTGCTAGGGCATGTATAAAAAAATGAAACGCACAAGCCCTGTTAGAACTCAAACTCTCAACTTCTGTGAAGGAAAATATTTTTGTTTAATAAATACATTAATGTGAAAAGGAAGGGCAAGGACAACCTCCATTCTCTATTAGATGTGGGAGGGAATTTAGTAACTAAAGAGAAGGAAAAGGCAGAGGTACTGAACACCATCTTTGCCTCAGTTTTCAACAAAAAGACAGGTTGTCCTCAGGACAGCTGTCCTCCTGGGCTGGAAGATGGTGTCAGGGAGCAGAATAGCCCCCCTTTTATCCAGGGGGAAGCAGTCAGAGACCTGCTGAGCCACCTAGATGCTCATAAATCTATGGGACCAGATGGGATCCATCCTAGGGTGATAAGGGAGCTGGCAGATGAGCTTGCAAAGCTGCTCTCCATCATTTACCATCAGTCCTGGCTCATTGGGGAGGTCCCAGATGACTGGAAGCTGGCCAATGTGACACCCATACAAAAGAAGGGCTGAAAGGAGGATCCAGGAAAGTACAGGCCAGTCAGCCTGATCTCGATACCTGGCAAGGTTATGGAACAGATCATCTTGACTGCCATCACATGGCACCTACAGGATGGCCAGGGGATGAGGCCCAACCAGGCATGAGTTTAGGAGGGGCGGGTCATGCTTGACCAACCTAATCTCCTTTTATGACCAAGTTACCCACCTGGTGGATGCGGGAAAGGCTGTGGATGTTGTCTGTCTGGACTTCAGCAAAGCCTTTGACACTGTCTCCCACAGCATACTCCAGGAAAAGCTGGAGCCCACAGTTTGGACAGGGGCATACTTTGCAGGGTTAAGAACTGGCTAGATGGCTGGGCCCAGAGTGTGGTGGTGAACAGTGCTGCATCCAGTTGGTGGCCAGTCACTAGTGGGGTCCCCCAGGGGTCAGTGCTGGGGCGAGTCCTGTTTAATATCTTCATTGATGATCTGGATGAGGGGATTGAGCCCACTATCAGAAAATTTGCAGACGACACCAAGCTGGGAGCATGTGTCCATCTGCTGGAGGGTTGGAGGACCCTGCAGAGAGACCTGGACAGGCTGGATAGTTGGGCTCAGTTCAACAGCATGACGTTTTACAAGTTCAAGTGCAGAGTCCTGCACTTTGGCCGCAATAACCCCCTGCAGCACTGCAGGCTGGGGACAGAGCGGCTGGACAGTGCCCAGGTAGAAAGGGACCTGGGGGTACTGGTTGACAAGCAACTGAACATGAGCCATCAGTGTGCTCAGGTGGCCAAGAAGGCCAATGGCATCATGGCCTGTATCAGGAACTGTGTGTCCACCAGGACCAGGGAAGACATTCTTTCCCTGTACTTGGCACTGGTGAGGCCCCACCTTGAGTACTGTGTCCAGTTCTGGGCCCTTCAGTTTAGGAAGGACATTGAGATGCTTGAATGTGTCCAGAGGAGGGCAACAAGGCTGGTGAAGGGCTTGGAACACAAGCCTTATGAAGAATGGCTGAGGGAGAAGGGGTTGTTTAGCCTAGAAAAAAGGAGACTCAGGGGGGACCTTATCACTCTCTACAACTTCCTGAAAGGAGGTTGCAGTCAGGTGGAGGTCATTCTCTTCTCTCAGACAACAATTCATAGAACGAAAGGACACAGTCTTAAGCTGCACAAAGGGAAGTTTAGGTTAGATGTTAGAAAAAAATTCTTCTCTGAATGAGTGATTGCGCACTGAAATTGTCTGCCCAGGTGTAAGAGACCGGACATAAATCCTTCATCTGCCTCATGACCATCTACAGAAACAGAGACTGAAAACCCAAAGACCCTAAAGGGGAAAGAGGACTTCTGCACAATGAAGTCCGGCCAGACCCTGGTGGGATGCCTGCCCAGTGCAGAGGTGTGCACATGCCTGTGAGACCGTGTTGCTCTCGCAACCAGGGAGAAAAGGACTGCGCAGGAATGATCTGCTTTAGTGCGTCTGCACCTGCAGCTGCACCCTGAAACAGTGGGCCTTACTCCCCCACCTTCTGGCCATTTGCCCCTCGCCTCTGGAAGGATTACCTCACCTCTTGGTTACCTGCTCCTCGCTTTCAAAAAGACTATAAAGAGACTCTCAAAGAAGACCCCTACGAGGTCTTCCCAAGGACGAGAGGGAATCTATCGGATCCGGACAACGAGGACTTTGTCGTGCCGCGGTAGCTATAACCCCTCTTCTCCCTCCCTCTCAACCCTATCTCTCTCTCCTCTATCGCATAATCGTGTTGTTGGCACTCAATAAAGGTGCTTTTGATTTTTGATTAAAGCAAAAATACTTGTCCCTGTTTTCTTTTGCACTCTGAGATTCGGATAACGAACCATCACGACTCCCTCTTGTGTTAGCGGATCGTGACACCAGGGAGGTGGTGGGGTCACCGTCCCTGGACGTGTTTAAAAAAAAACTGTACATGGCACTCAGTGCCATCGTTTAGTTGATGAGGAGGTATTAAGTCATAGGTTGGACTAGACGATCTCAAAGTTCTTTTCCAACCTGGTCCATTCTGTGATTCTGTAATCTTTGAACACTTCACTGTTACTCTAGGCCTCACACCATGGGCAAGGGCCTCCTTGAGCTACAAAATCCTGGGAAAATACAGGCAGCACTTAACTGTTTCCAACAGAAAGTAGGATTGTGTCTGCCACAAGTTCTAGGTGAAGTCTCAGCTCTGCTTGTTCAGGTGAAGGACAGCGAGCAGAAGAGACCAGCAGCTGGGAAAAGCTCCTCTTAAATACTGCCAGTGCACAAAAGGACAAGTGCAGCAAGCAACACAGGCAGCAAGTTCCCAAGGACTTAAAACACACTGAGCTCCCAACAACTGCATGCAGGTTTCAATGATCTTAACATCACCGGTCATACACATCCAGGCTGTCTACACTGCACTGCCAGCAAGGTGGGAGGCAGGAACATCCAGGAAGCCTGGGCTGTGGGAGCATCTCACCTGAGTGAAACCTATTTCAAGAAGCTGGCCCTCTGGGCCAAAGGGAGAAGAGAACAGGGTTCCCCAGCTTCTTCACAAAGCCCTGGTGAAGGATGAGAAAGCAATAATGACTGAACAAGTGCTAACCTTAGTGTAAGGCTGAAGCAGATGGGGAAGTCAGCTCTTAGCTGTTGGCATCGACAGTGTGATCTTGGGGTTGCTTGTTCCAGCTGTGTTGGGTCACCTGGAAAGACAAGGACACAGTTACATGTTCAGCTCAGCTGAGGAATACCCCACACTAGAAGACCTTCCAAATGCTGGGCAGGCAGTAATTGCTCATCTGAGTGAAGTGAGTTTGTGACATATGGACAGAACCGAAGGACCCTGAGCATGCCAGCCCTCAAAGATCCTGCCATGTCTTTTACCGGTGCTCCCTCCCAGGGTTTCAGTTATCACCCTGATTTTCTCCGTGACTCCAGATTGGATGCACAGTTTGTTCCTCCGAGAGGGCTACTATGGTTGCTGCCACTGTCCCACTTCCCCAGATTTTAGAGGGAAAAAAAAGTCCTTTCTGCACCCTCAGCTTTGTTCTTCTCTACCCACTGCAGCTATACTGATGCCAGTTTGTGTTTTTCCTTTTTTCCTTTTATATGTTACCTGTATTCTTCATACATATATCTGTAACTCTGTTATGTATTGTACTAGTAGCTAGTTTTCCCAGTAATTCTCCATGGCCTTTCCCTAGGCAGAAAGACAAAACAAATTCCAGAGCTCAAAGCCCCGGGGGTACAAGGCCCCAGTGTTATCTTGGTTCTTCCTGGGAAGCAAGGCCAGAACAACTCTTCAAGATACATATTCATGGACAAAGTACAGCCAGTGCCAAGGGGGATGGCGGGGTGGGACCGGACTCCAGAGAAGGGGCTGGACCTGGGGCAAATTGAAGCACCATTTGTCCTCCTAATTGGTGCTTTTTATCAATTACACTAATTTCCTAAAACCTATAAATGTGTACTCACCCCTGCAGGGGGTGGGCTTTTGTGGACATCTTTCCATAACTGCCCCTGAAGGCCTTAAAATAAAGATCCCCTTTTATATTACCTCCTTACTAAAATTATCAAGAGTTTCATTTCCAGGTTGGAAAAAAAGGCAACAATACCATTGCTCTGCCACACAGACTTTGCCAGTACTTGAGTGGGTGTGCTGGCACCCAAACAGACCAAGCCAAATCCAATGCTGCAACATTTCCCAGGCTTCAGCAAACAAGGAAAAGAACAACTATTTAATAGAAATCGCCAAAAGGTCTGCCAAAACTGTTACTAAAATGTTGTTTAAGACTCCTGACTGGGCTCCTGTCACTGAAACTGCAGGAAAAACAAAAACTCTCCAACAACATTTTTAATGTCAGAGAATCAAGGCATTACTGTATTCTGGCCAGGATGTTGTTCTGGCCAGAATATACCGTAGAAATCATCTCATCCACACATAGCCTGGGTGTGCAGAGAGGATCATTGCATGATCCATGGCATTTACAAGATTTCTCAGATATTTTATACAGTCAAAACTCATAGAAACAAATGGGTCAGTGTTCATTGGTCTGGGGTTGAGCAACTCCCAGTATCCGGTTTTCCATTGGATTTGGAATCTCCTCACCTCCGATGTAAATTAGATCTTCATTCCTTATAAGTCTTTCCTGGAGATGTCTCCAACTCTGCCTCTGACAGAGTCTGGGGTAGATGGCTGCTGATGTTCCGTTCATGTTCCACTGATGTTTCCTTGATGGTGTTTATCTTTGGGTATCTTTGGGCTACTCCCGGTCTGTTGTTATGTTAAGCCCATCTCCTAAAAAGATAGAGAAAAATTCTTTTCCCCAAGCCAAAGTTAAGTCAGGCCTGACTAGAGAAATAAAATTTAGAAGTTATATTGTTTCCAAAGCTCCCGGTGTTCCCACTGCTGTAATTACACATTAATGGAGATTGCACGGTGGGGAGGCTGTATCCTCCAAAATTTGAGAGACTCCAGGGGAAATGCCCCATGACCTCTCCCTTTATTCGAATAAAGTTACAGGACTCCTCTGTCTCCTTTTTGGACATAAACCTCTGGTGTTTGTGGACCAATTTTCCTCACACTTATAACAACTGAAATAGTTAAAACTGTCTGCATGGTCAGATAACATCTGAGGAATGGATGTGATGAGGACCACTGATACTGACACTTTGACTATCAATAACTGTCACCTGCTGAAACCATGGAACAGGGGTCCGTTGTGAGGAGGTGGCACATGACCCTCAAAACCACATCCAGGATTATTGCACATGCTCTAAAAAGGTGGATCGGGGGACAAACCATGCTTAAGAGTTCCTGGATCATGTAAACAAGTTCAAAGAAATGTTTGAATATGTATAATCTTTATGAATATATATTTGACCAATTCAAAAGAAAGGGTATTTAAGAAGAGTTGCTGTGGTTAGCCAGTGTGCCTCTGGCTACGGCTATACCCAGCGCTGTTACTTTTACTTTATTGATTTTGTCCCCTATTGTCGTTTAGTAAATTTTTAAAAATTCATCTGAGGAGTGGACTCCATTTCTCTAAATTGGGGGCTTGTTCCAGGATGGACACCTCGTCTCCGTGACCCTGGGCGATTCTGTGCAGGAGGCGTGCCCCGCTGAGTTCAGCGGCTCACTTGGCTTCTTCTGATGTCATCGGCAATCGCAGGCTGACACCCTGTGGGCAAGAAGGGACTCATAAAGAAAAAGAAAGGAAAAAAGGCTCCCTAAGAAACTGTGGCAACTAGCCCACAATTCTTGTGCACATATATCTGGACAGCAGGAAGGATTTTAAGTACCTGTACGTGGGGGCAGGGTATGGGAGACTGATTGGTGAGTGTGTATGAGACACAGACTGGACAGTCTGGATCTGCGAAGCAAGTGCAAGTTCATTCTAGCCATGGTTCTGGTGTCTCCTGGAGGAGACTGCCTGGTGAGGAGACAAAGCGAAAGGTAAAGAGTGAGTGGTCTCCTGAGGTAACTGGGACTGGGTCCCAGGGAGGGGTTGGACCCCCGGAGAGGGAGCAAAGAATTTCCTAGGCAATTAACTCGGTGTCCCGGTTTGAAAGACAGGTGTCTGTTAAGGAAGGCAGGAGCCTCCCTTGGAATGGGAAACTGTAACCCCTCTCCCTCCGAATTATTATAAATTTTAAAATCAAGAGGCTCTCAGGCAAAGATATGGGAATAGGAATAACAGATCTTTTCTAATATCTAAAACAAAGCTGACAAATAACAACAACTATGGTGTTAACCAACAAACAGAACCAGAAACCCAGTGGCAGCCTGTTTGGCTTCAGGCACCTTTTCCCTTTGGTGAAGTTCCAGTCACAGCCTGGAGGGGGCGCTCTGGGTGTGATGATACCCCGGTGGCTGCAGGGGGCGCTCTGGGTGTGATGGATCCCCGGTGGCTGCAGGGGGCGCTCCGGCGTGAGCTCAGGTAGCACATGGCAATGGCGGCTGCCTGAGGCAGGGAGGGATGGAGGAGAGCCTTTGTTCCACAGACCCTCGGGGGGCGGCTGGTGTCAATGCCGCAGCAGGATCCCCGGACACAGGGAGCTGGGACGGTAAGAGGTCCCGGCATGCAGGGGGAGCCCAGTTACAGTGTAGCAAAAAACTCGGAGCGGCGTGGAGGAGCGGGGGAGAGACAGGCTGATGGCAGGCAGCTCCCAATGAGGGTAGAGACAAAAACTCACAGCAGACAGACCGGCAGCTCCGTGCTGGCTTCTCAGGGGCCATGGGTTCAGCAGGCAGCAGCTCCAACCGTCCGGCTCCGAGGGGTCCCGAGGAAGAGAGACACCTCTCCCCACCCTTGCTTTTTCAGTCTCCCAAATCTCACATTTTCAGGCCCTGCTTCCATGAGAGAGATTCTGCCCCACCCTGCCAAGGAGAAAGGCCCTAGCCTTGTGCTTTGTTCTCTTAAGTACTCAGCTATTAGCTGAATCATTAGTGTCTTAGCAACCCATGGGAGAAAAATTCCTGAGGAAAAAACTAAATCAAACCCAACATTCTCCACCCCGAATTTGTTCCCATGCAAAGACTTAACATCAAATCTAAACCTTCGAAGTATATACATACATGCAGATACAGATACAAGAACAGTGTCATAGGTAGTTCACCCTAAAACAAGATCTTGAGGTATGCATCGGGTCTCTCCATCCCTTTGCATCACCCACCAGGTGCAGCCTGGTCCCTGAGCAAAGACAACCCCCCGGATGGGATTGTCTTTACTTGAGGCAGAGTTAACCCAAACAGTCTTTCCCAGCATGCCTCTCATGTGTACTACTGGAACCTTATCTCCATCTGTTGTTCGCAAGGGGTCAGAGTGGGCAGGCCCTGCCCGGTTGGAGGGACCTCGGGTATTCACTAACCATGTGGCCTTTGCTAAATTAGTCTCCCAGTTCTCGAACGTCCCCCCACCCAGCGCTTTCAAGGTGGTTTTAAGCAGGCCATTGCATCATTCAACTTTCCCAGCTGCTGGTGCATGATAAGGGATATGGTACACCCACTCGATGCCATGTTCCCTAGCCCAGGTGTTTATAAGGCTATTTTTGAAATGAGTCCCATTGTCAGATTTAATCCTCTCAGGGGTACCATGTCTCCAAAGAACCTGTTTTTCAAGGCCCAGGATGGTGTTCTGGTCAGTGGCATGAGGCACAGGGTAGGTCTCCAGCCATCCTGTTGTGGCTTCCAGCATTGTGAGAATGTAGCGCTCACCTTGGTGGGTTTGAGGCAGTGTGATGCAATCAATCTGCCAAGCCTCTCCATACTTATATTTGGACCACCGCCCACCATACCACAGAGGCTTCACCCGCTTGACCTGTTTGATCGCGGCGCATGTCTCACAATCATGAATCACCTGGGAGATACTGTCCATGGTTAGGTCCACCCCTCGGTCTCGTGCTCACTTATAGGTGGCATCCCTGCCCTGGTGGCCTAAAGCATCATAGGCTCATCGGTCTAGGAACAACTCTTTTTTGTGTTGCCAGTCTAAATCTATTTGTGCCACCTCTATCTTTGCGGCGTGATCTACCTGCTTGTTGTTCTGGTGCTCTTCATTAGTTCGGCTCTTAGGGACATGGGCATCTACATGGCGGACCTTTACGGGTAGCTTCTCTACCCGAGTGGCAATGTCTTTCCATTCATCAGCCGCCCAGATTGGCTTTCCTCTACGCTGCCAGTTGGCCTTTTCCACCTTTTCAGCCAACCCCATAGAGCATTGTCTGCTATCTACGAATCGGTGTAGAGGTAGAGCTTTGGCCACTTCTCTCTCTCAGCAATGTCCAGGGCCAGCAGAACGGCTTTGAGTTCAGCAAATTGGCTCGACCCACCTTCTCCTTCAGTGGCTTCTGCAACCTGTCGTGTGGGGATCCACACAGCTGCTTTCCACTTTCAGTTCATCCTTATGATGCGACAGGAACCGTTAGTGAAAAGGGCGTAGCACTTTTCTTCATCTAGCAGTTGATTGTATGGTGGAGCCTCCTCAGCCCGGGTTACTTGTTCTTGCTCCTCTTTGTCAGTGAGACTAAAGCTTTCACTTTCTGGCCAATTCGTAATTATTTCCGGGATCCCAGGGCGGTTCGGATTTCCAGTGCGGGCGTGCTGTGTGATAAGTGCGATCTACTTACTCCATGTGGTGTCGGTGGCGTGGTGGGTAGAGGGAGCCTTTCCTTTAAACATCCACCCCAGCACCGGTGGTCAGGGTGCCAGGAGGAGTTGTGCTTCAGTGCCAATTACCTCCGAGGCAGCTTGAACTCCTTCATAGGCAGCCAAGATTTCCTTCTCTGTGGAGGTGTAGTTGGCTTCAGACCCTTTGTAACTCCGGCTCCAGAATCACAGCGGTTGGCCTCAAGTCTCTCCAGGTACTTATTGCCAAAGGCTCCACAACAAGCCATTGTTCCCGGCTGCAGAGTAAAGCACATTCTTCACCTCTGGTCCTGTCCTTACTGGGCCAAGCGCTACTGCCTGAGCAATTTCCTGTTTGATCTGGGTGAAGGCTTGCTGCTGTTCAGGGCCCCAGTGAAAATCATTTTTCTTGCGGGTAACCAGGTAGAGAGGGCTCACAATCTGGCTGTACTCTGGAATGTGCATTCTCCAGAAGCCTGTGGCCCCTAGGAAAGCTTGCGTTTTCTATTTGTTAGTTGGCAGAGACATCGCAGTGATCTTATTGATGACCTACGTGGGAATCTGGTGCCGTCCATCTTGACATTTTACCCCCAGGAACTGGATCTCTTGAGCAGGTCCCTTGACTTTGCCCTTCTTGATGGCAAAACCAGCTTCCAGGAGGATCATGATGATCTTCTCTCCTTTCTCAAATACCTCTGCTGCCGTGTTCCCCCACACAATGATGTCATCGATGTATTGGAGATGCTCTGGGGCCTCACCCTTTTCCAGTGTAGCCTGGATCAGTCCATGGCAGATCGTGGGGCTGTGCCTCCACCCCTGGAGTAGCCGATTCCAGGTATATTGCACACCCCTCCAGGTGAAGGCGAACTGAGGCCTGCACTCTGCTGCCAGAGGGATGGAGAAGAACGCATTGGTGATGTCAATGGTGGCATACCATTTTGCTGCCTTGGACTCCAGCTCGTACTGGAGCTCCACAATGTCTGGCACGGCAGCACTCAATGGTGGAGTCACTTCATTCAGGCCACGATAATCCACAGTCAATCTCCATTCCCCATCAGACTTGTGCACAGGCCAGATGGGACTGTTGAAGGGCGACTGAGCCTTACTGACTACTCCTTGGCATTCCCGGTTGCAGATCATTTTGTGGATGGGGATCACGGCGTCTCAATTGGTCCGGTACTGCCGGTGGTGCACTGTCGAGGTGGCAATTGGCACTTGTTGCTCTTTTACTCTCAGGAGTCCCACCGCAGTTGGATTTTCCGATAGTCCAGGCAAGGTGTTCAGCTGCCTGATGCCCTCTGCCTCCACAGCCGCTATTCCGAAAGACCACCTGAGTCCCTTTGGGTCTTTGTAATAGCCATTCCGGAGGAAGTCTATGCCCAGAGTACACGGGGCCTCTGGACCAGTCACAATGGGGTGTTTCTGCCACTCCTTCCCGGTCAGGCTCACCTCGGCTTCCAACAAGGTTAATTGCTGTGATCCCCCTGTCACCCCGGCAATAGAAACAGGTTCCGCCCCGACGTGTCCCGATGGAATTAAGGTACACTGTGCACCAGTATCAACTAATGCTTCATATTTTTGTGGCTCTGATGTGCCAGGCCATCGGATCCACACTGTCCAAAAGACCCGGTTTTCCCGTGCCTCTTCCTGGCTAGAGGCAGGGCCCCTCTAGCCCTGGTTATCATTTCTTTCCTGGGCATACATAGTAGAGGTCCCCTTGAGGGGATCGAACAGATCGTCCTCCCTTCTGTAATATCTGGCATCTCGGTCACGGGAGGCTGAGGCTACCTTCTCTTTAGTAGACCCCCCGCCTTGGTTAGTATTTCCCTCCTTGAGTTGCTGTACCCATGCTGCCAGGGTAGCAGTGGGTTTCCTATCCCACTTCCTCATGTCTTCCCCGTGGTCACACAGGAAGAACCACAGCTCAGATTGTGGGGTGTACCCTCTCTCCCTGGCTGGGGGGCGCTGGGCTCTGACTTTGAAGCTTGTGACTCGCACTGGTGCCGCACTCATCATTCTCATCCCCTCCCTCACATCCCTCATCTCCTCTCTGAGGTCTTTGACCACAGCAGAGACCTGAGCCTGCATTGGGCCACTGATCATACTATCATAATTCCTGAGTTTGGTGGCTATGGAACCCACTGTCTCTCGGTTGTCATCAGCATTAATTGTTGCAATGAAGATGGTGTATTGGGAGGGCCTTAGCTTTGCCAGATTCCACAACATTTGCCCTGTACACTTGACCTTGTCGGGGTCATTATCATGTTGTCCATCCCTCCCAAAGAGTACCTCCAATATTGCCACCTCCCTCAGCTGTTGGATTCCCTCCTCAAGAGTCTTCCATGGTCTTCTATGATGATACTCCTGCATTCTCTCCCTGTTGACAAACCTCTCTCTTACACTTATTAAAGCCGTTCCCAGAGAGACAGGGGCCCGTCATCTCTTCCGAATACCTGATCCACCCCCGAGTCGTGGGACAAGGGTCCCATCTGCCTTGCCTTGATACTATCCAGCTGCACACCCATACCCATAAGGTCCCAGACCCGAAGTAACCAGGTTGTAAAAGGCTCACGACCCCGTCGCACAATGTCTTTTCGTAGATTACGGAGACTGTCATATCCCAGGGACTCAGTAGTGATTTCAATCCTTGGCCTCCCTACTGGTTGAGAGGGTCCTGCTTCCCCATCATTACTCACTGGCTGCTCTGGTTTGACCTTAGTCTTCCTCTTTTCCACAGGGGCGACTGCTGCTGGCTGTGGCTGCCCTTCTGGTCTGACTGGAGTCTGAGCAGTTGTAACGTCCCTGCGTTCCCCTGCTGCCCCATTAGACTCTCCCTCTTTGGGGTAGGGGAAGGGTTTCCCACCAGCTGGGCAAGTGTATTCCTTCAGCACTTGGCCCATCTCGCGTATCTCCTTCACCAGGACCCCCACCCAATCTGGGTGGTTTGTTTCTGAGGTGGGTTGTGGGGCCGGGTCAGACTCTGTAGCAGCATCTCTAGCGTCTGGGGCAATGTCAGGTTCTGGTACATCATCCCTAGTCTCTGGGGCCATGTCAGGTTCTGGGGTCTCGTCCCTGTTTTCTGGGGTAGATGTCAGAGTGGTTGTCCAAGTCAGACCCCCTTATCCCTGAATGCTAAATAGAGCAGGCCTATCAGCAACACCAGCCACTGTATGGTATCATTAGCATCTAGAGAAGATTTTAACCCCTCAAAGTTTGGCGGGATAGGCCCAAAGAGCTGGGTGAAGGGTTATGAGAAAATTTCTTCTGGTGTCATTTTCTCGCAGTAGGTACCATTATTAAAGTAACCCTGAAAACATGTCATTAGTGTGTGGTAGCTCTGAATCCACATGCCTGCTTTCCAGAGGAAGTTGAAAATCCATGAATTCCTCACCTTATCGACCCATAACACAAACTGTATAACAGCCACTGAAGCCTTAGTTATAGGGCCCATGTTTAGATACGGGGCTGCAAATGGGACCACAACGGTGACCACTTGCCATACGAACCGGGATAAGCTAGACCACATGGTGCAACCTAACGAGGTTCCTATATGCAGCACACAAAAACTCTCCTCTCAATGCCCTCGGGCCCTATATTGGGCGCCAAAATCTGTGCTGGTTTGAAAGACAGGTGTCTGTTAAGGAAGGCAGGAGCCTCCCTTGGAATGGGAAACTGTAACCCCTCTCCCTCCGAATTATTATAAATTTTAAAATCAAGAGGCTCTCAGGCAAAGATATGGGAATAGGAATAACAGATCTTTTCTAATATCTAAAACAAAGCTGACAAATAACAACAACTATGGTGTTAACCAACAAACAGAACCAGAAACCCAGTGGCAGCCTGTTTGGCTTCAGGCACCTTTTCCCTTTCGGTGAAGTTCCAGTCACAGCCTGCAGGGGGCGCTCTGGGTGTGATGATACCCTGGTGGCTGCAGGGGGCGCTCTGGATGTGATGGATCCCCGGTGGCTGCAGGGGACACTCCAGCATGAGCTCAGGTAGCACATGGCAATTGCGTCCCGAGGCAGGGAGGATGGAGGAGAGCCCTTTGTTCCACACGACCCTCGGGGGCGCTGGTGCAATGCCGCAGCAGATCCTGGACACAGGGAGCTGGGTACGGTAAGGAGGTCCCGGCATGCTTAGGGGGAGCCCAGTACCAATGTAGCGAAAACTCGGCGCGGCGTGGAGGAGCGGGGGAGAGACAGGCTGGGGGCAGGCAGCTCCCGATGGGGCAGAGAGAAAAGACTCACAGCAGACAGACCAGCAGCTCCGTGCTGGCTTCTCAGGGGCCGTGGGTTCAGCAGACAGCAGCTCCAACCGTCCAGCTCCGAGGGGTCCCGAGCAAGAGGAGTGACCTCTCCCCCCCACCCTTGCTTTTTCAGTCCCAAAATCTCCCGTTGTCAGGCCCTGCTTCCATGAGGGAGATTCTGCCCCACCCTGCCAAGGAGAAAGGCTCTAGCCTTGTCTTTGTTCTCATTAAGTACCTCAGCTATTGCTGAATCAATTCAGTGTCTTAGCAACCCATGGGAGAACAAATTCCGAGGAAAAAACAATCAAACCCAAACATTCTCCACCCCGAATTATAGTTCCCAATGCAAAGACTTAACATCAATCTAAACCTTCGAAGTATATACATACATGCAGATACAGATACAAGCACGGTGTCATAAATAGTTCACCCTAAAACAAGATCTCCTTGAGGTATGCATCGGGTCTCTCCATCCCTTTGCATCACCCACCAGGTGCAGCCTGGTCCCTGAGCAAAGACAACCCCACGGATGGGATTGTCTTTGCTTGAGGCAGAGTTAACCCAAACAGTCTTTCCCAGCATACCTCTCATGTGTACTACTGGAACCTTATCTCCATCTCTTGTTTGCAAGGGGTCCGAGTGGGCAGGCCCTGCTCGGTTGGAGGAGCCTCGGGTGTTCACTAACCATGTGGCCTTTGCTAAATTAGTCTCCCAGTTCTTGAATGTCCCCCCCACCAAGTGCTTTCAAGGTGGTTTTAAGCAGGCCATTGCACTGTTCAACTTTCCCAGCTGCTGGTGCATGATAAGGGATATGGTACACCCACTCGATGCCATGTTCCCTAGTCCAGGTGTTTATAAGGCTATTTTTGAAATGAGTCCCATTGTCAGATTCAATTCTCTCTGGGGTACCATGTCTCCAAAGGACCTGTTTTCAATGGCCAGAGATGGTGTTCTGAGTCAGTGCATGAGGCACAGGGTAGGTCTCCAGCCATCCTGTGGTGGCTTCCACCATTGTGAGAACGTAGCGCTTGCCTTGGCGGGTCTGGGGCAGTGTGATGTAATCAATCTGCCAAGCCTCTCTATACTTGTATTTGGACCACCGTCCACCATACTATAGAGGCTTTACTCGCTTGGCCTGTTTGATCGCAGCGCACGTCTCACAATCATGGATCACCTGGGAGATACTGTCCATGGTTAGGTCCACCCCTCGGTCTCGTGCTCACTTATAGGTGGCATCTCTGCCCTGGTGGCTTGAGGCATCATGGGCCCATCGGTCTAGAACAAACTCTTTTTTGTGTTGCAGTCTAAATCTATTTGCTGCCACTCTATCTTATGCGGCGTATCTACCTGCATGGTGTTCTGGTGCTCTTCAGTAGTTCGGCTCCTTAGGACATGGGCAGCTACATGCGACCTTTACGGGTAGCTTCTCTACCCGAGTGGCAATGTCTTTCCATTCATCAGCCGCCCAGATTGGCTTTCCTCTACGCTGCCAGTTGGCCTTTTCCACCTTTTCAGCCAACCCCATAGAGCATTGTCTGCTATCTACGAATCGGTGTAGAGGTAGAGCTTTGGCCACTTCTCTCTCTCAGCAATGTCCAGGGCCAGCAGAACGGCTTTGAGTTCAGCAAATTGGCTCGACCCACCTTCTCCTTCAGTGGCTTCTGCAACCTGTCGTGTGGGGATCCACACAGCTGCTTTCCACTTTCAGTTCATCCTTATGATGCGACAGGAACCGTTAGTGAAAAGGGCGTAGCACTTTTCTTCATCTAGCAGTTGATTGTATGGTGGAGCCTCCTCAGCCCGGGTTACTTGTTCTTGCTCCTCTTTGTCAGTGAGACTAAAGCTTTCACTTTCTGGCCAATTCGTAATTATTTCCGGGATCCCAGGGCGGTTCGGATTTCCAGTGCGGGCGTGCTGTGTGATAAGTGCGATCTACTTACTCCATGTGGTGTCGGTGGCGTGGTGGGTAGAGGGAGCCTTTCCTTTAAACATCCACCCCAGCACCGGTGGTCAGGGTGCCAGGAGGAGTTGTGCTTCAGTGCCAATTACCTCCGAGGCAGCTTGAACTCCTTCATAGGCAGCCAAGATTTCCTTCTCTGTGGAGGTGTAGTTGGCTTCAGACCCTTTGTAACTCCGGCTCCAGAATCACAGCGGTTGGCCTCAAGTCTCTCCAGGTACTTATTGCCAAAGGCTCCACAACAAGCCATTGTTCCCGGCTGCAGAGTAAAGCACATTCTTCACCTCTGGTCCTGTCCTTACTGGGCCAAGCGCTACTGCCTGAGCAATTTCCTGTTTGATCTGGGTGAAGGCTTGCTGCTGTTCAGGGCCCCAGTGAAAATCATTTTTCTTGCGGGTAACCAGGTAGAGAGGGCTCACAATCTGGCTGTACTCTGGAATGTGCATTCTCCAGAAGCCTGTGGCCCCTAGGAAAGCTTGCGTTTTCTATTTGTTAGTTGGCAGAGACATCGCAGTGATCTTATTGATGACCTACGTGGGAATCTGGTGCCGTCCATCTTGACATTTTACCCCCAGGAACTGGATCTCTTGAGCAGGTCCCTTGACTTTGCCCTTCTTGATGGCAAAACCAGCTTCCAGGAGGATCATGATGATCTTCTCTCCTTTCTCAAATACCTCTGCTGCCGTGTTCCCCCACACAATGATGTCATCGATGTATTGGAGATGCTCTGGGGCCTCACCCTTTTCCAGTGTAGCCTGGATCAGTCCATGGCAGATCGTGGGGCTGTGCCTCCACCCCTGGAGTAGCCGATTCCAGGTATATTGCACACCCCTCCAGGTGAAGGCGAACTGAGGCCTGCACTCTGCTGCCAGAGGGATGGAGAAGAACGCATTGGTGATGTCAATGGTGGCATACCATTTTGCTGCCTTGGACTCCAGCTCGTACTGGAGCTCCACAATGTCTGGCACGGCAGCACTCAATGGTGGAGTCACTTCATTCAGGCCACGATAATCCACAGTCAATCTCCATTCCCCATCAGACTTGTGCACAGGCCAGATGGGACTGTTGAAGGGCGACTGAGCCTTACTGACTACTCCTTGGCATTCCCGGTTGCAGATCATTTTGTGGATGGGGATCACGGCGTCTCAATTGGTCCGGTACTGCCGGTGGTGCACTGTCGAGGTGGCAATTGGCACTTGTTGCTCTTTTACTCTCAGGAGTCCCACCGCAGTTGGATTTTCCGATAGTCCAGGCAAGGTGTTCAGCTGCCTGATGCCCTCTGCCTCCACAGCCGCTATTCCGAAAGACCACCTGAGTCCCTTTGGGTCTTTGTAATAGCCATTCCGGAGGAAGTCTATGCCCAGAGTACACGGGGCCTCTGGACCAGTCACAATGGGGTGTTTCTGCCACTCCTTCCCGGTCAGGCTCACCTCGGCTTCCAACAAGGTTAATTGCTGTGATCCCCCTGTCACCCCGGCAATAGAAACAGGTTCCGCCCCGACGTGTCCCGATGGAATTAAGGTACACTGTGCACCAGTATCAACTAATGCTTCATATTTTTGTGGCTCTGATGTGCCAGGCCATCGGATCCACACTGTCCAAAAGACCCGGTTTTCCCGTGCCTCTTCCTGGCTAGAGGCAGGGCCCCTCTAGCCCTGGTTATCATTTCTTTCCTGGGCATACATAGTAGAGGTCCCCTTGAGGGGATCGAACAGATCGTCCTCCCTTCTGTAATATCTGGCATCTCGGTCACGGGAGGCTGAGGCTACCTTCTCTTTAGTAGACCCCCCGCCTCGGTTAGTATTTCCCTCCTTGAGTTGCTGTACCCATGCTGCCAGGGTAGCAGTGGGTTTCCTATCCCACTTCCTCATGTCTTCCCCGTGGTCACACAGGAAGAACCACAGCTCAGATTGTGGGGTGTACCCTCTCTCCCTGGCTGGGGGGCGCTGGGCTCTGACTTTGAAGCTTGTGACTCGCACTGGTGCCGCACTCATCATTCTCATCCCCTCCCTCACATCCCTCATCTCCTCTCTGAGGTCTTTGACCACAGCAGAGACCTGAGCCTGCATTGGGCCACTGATCATACTATCATAATTCCTGAGTTTGGTGGCTATGGAACCCACTGTCTCTCGGTTGTCATCAGCATTAATTGTTGCAATGAAGATGGTGTATTGGGAGGGCCCTAGCTTTGCCAGGTTCCACAACATTTGCCCTGTACACTTGACCTTGTCGGGGTCATTATCATGTTGTCCATCCCTCCCAAAGAGTACCTCCCATACTGCCACCTCCCTCAGCTGTTGGATCCCCTACCCAAGAGTCTTCCATTGTCTTCTATGATGGTGCTCCTGCATTCTCTCCCTGTTGACAAACCTCTCTCTTACACTTATTAAAAGCCGTTCCCAGAGAGACAGGGGCCCTTCGTCTCTTCCGAATACCTGATCCACCCCTGAGTCATGGGTCAAGGGTTTCAACTGCCTTGCCTCAATACTATCCAGCTGCACGCCCATACCCATAAGGTCCCAGACCCGAAGTAACCAGGTTGTAAAAGGCTCACGACCCTGTCGCACAATGTCTTTTTGTAGATTATGGAGACTGTCATACCCCAGGGATTCAGTAGTGATTTCAATCCTTGGCCTCCCTACTGGTTGAGAGGGTCCTGCTTCCCCATCATTACTCACTGGCTGCTCTGGTTTGACCTTAGTCTTCCTCTTTTCCACAGGGGCGACTGCTGCTGGCTGTGGCTGCCCTTCTGGTCTGACTGGAGTCTGAGCAGTTGTAACGTCCCTGCGTTCCCCTGCTGCCCCATTAGACTCTCCCTCTTTGGGGTAGGGGAAGGGTTTCCCACCAGCTGGGCAAGTGTATTCCTTCAGCACTTGGCCCATCTCGCGTATCTCCTTCACCAGGACCCCCACCCAATCTGGGTGGTTTGTTTCTGAGGTGGGTTGTGGGGCCGGGTCAGACTCTGTAGCAGCATCTCTAGCGTCTGGGGCAATGTCAGGTTCTGGTACATCATCCCTAGTCTCTGGGGCCATGTCAGGTTCTGGGGTCTCGTCCCTGTTTTCTGGGGTAGATGTCAGAGTGGTTGTCCAAGTCAGACCCCCTTATCCCTGAATGCTAAATAGAGCAGGCCTATCAGCAACACCAGCCACTGTATGGTATCATTAGCATCTAGAGAAGATTTTAACCCCTCAAAGTTTGGCGGGATAGGCCCAAAGAGCTGGGTGAAGGGTTATGAGAAAATTTCTTCTGGTGTCATTTTCTCGCAGTAGGTACCATTATTAAAGTAACCCTGAAAACATGTCATTAGTGTGTGGTAGCTCTGAATCCACATGCCTGCTTTCCAGAGGAAGTTGAAAATCCATGAATTCCTCACCTTATCGACCCATAACACAAACTGTATAACAGCCACTGAAGCCTTAGTTATAGGGCCCATGTTTAGATACGGGGCTGCAAATGGGACCACAACGGTGACCACTTGCCATACGAACCGGGATAAGCTAGACCACATGGTGCAACCTAACGAGGTTCCTATATGCAGCACACAAAAACTCTCCTCTCAATGCCCTCGGGCCCTATATTGGGCGCCAAAATCTGTGCTGGTTTGAAAGACAGGTGTCTGTTAAGGAAGGCAGGAGCCTCCCTTGGAATGGGAAACTGTAACCCCTCTCCCTCCGAATTATTATAAATTTTAAAATCAAGAGGCTCTCAGGCAAAGATATGGGAATAGGAATAACAGATCTTTTCTAATATCTAAAACAAAGCTGACAAATAACAACAACTATGGTGTTAACCAACAAACAGAACCAGAAACCCAGTGGCAGCCTGTTTGGCTTCAGGCACCTTTTCCCTTTCGGTGAAGTTCCAGTCACAGCCTGCAGGGGGCGCTCTGGGTGTGATGATACCCTGGTGGCTGCAGGGGGCGCTCTGGATGTGATGGATCCCCGGTGGCTGCAGGGGACACTCCAGCATGAGCTCAGGTAGCACATGGCAATGGTGGCTGCCCGAGGCAGGGAGGGATGGAGGAGAGCCTTTGTTCCACAGACCCTCGGGGGGCGGCTGGTGTCAATGCCGCAGCAGGATCCCTGGACACAGGGAGCTGGGACGGTAAGAGGTCCCGGCATGCAGGGGGAGCCCAGTTACAATGTAGCGAAAAACTCGGAGCGGCGTGGAGGAGCGGGGGAGAGACAGGCTGATGGCAGGCAGCTCCCAATGAGGGTAGAGACAAAAACTCACAGCAGACAGACCGGCAGCTCCGTGCTGGCTTCTCAGGGGCCATGGGTTCAGCAGGCAGCAGCTCCAACCGTCCAGCTCCGAGGGGTCCCGAGGAAGAGAGACACCTCTCCCCACCCTTGCTTTTTCAGTCTCCCAAATCTCACATTTTCAGGCCCTGCTTCCATGAGAGAGATTCTGCCCCACCCTGCCAAGGAGAAAGGCCCTAGCCTTGTGCTTTGTTCTCTTAAGTACTCAGCTATTAGCTGAATCATTAGTGTCTTAGCAACCCATGGGAGAAAAATTCCTGAGGAAAAAACTAAATCCAAACTCCAACACTTGGAAATAGGGGACGAGAGTGAGGGTCCCCAGTCCCAAAAGGAGTGTCAGATTGAGGGCTGGGATCCATGGAGGTTAAGAGGAAAATATCTTAGGGATCCTATACCCAGAGGCATCTGGGGTTGGCCAATAGCATTTGAGGTTTTATTGATAAGCCTTTGTGCTCGGCTGCCAGATCTGAGGAAAAGCAGATCTCTAGATAGCTACCCCAAAAGTTTTGGGGGAGCTCTGCTCTCTTGTAGTACATGGAAGGGGGCAGACAGAGATCATATGCCCCAAATTAAAAATTTTTATTTTATAAGTAATACCCGTGGGTGAATGTTAACAAGAGATTTGAGAATAATGGTACCTTACTGTTGTGTTGTCACTTTGTTATGGTAATGGAATGAGGGAGAGTGAGTGAAACACGTCGTTGTCACAAAATGAGCCATTACATGTGAATGAGTGTATGTTATATCAATTGTTTTTTGGGAGGAGGGAGATTGTATTACTGGAGAGGAAATATTTTCTGTGCTTAGTGTGAGAAACAACTGTGAGGAGTGGGTGGTGTCCAAGCTGCCAGTGGAGTGAGTTAGAGCAAAGAAATAGGGATTGATGCCTATATAACCTAGACTACAGTTACAAGGTGCTTATCTAGTTTGAGTTATATCTGTGTAACCTAATATCAATATAACCTGAATCATAACTTTTATACATATATAACATTATATAACCTGAATCATAACTTTTGATACATATATATAACCTGATATGAATAACTTTCTATACAATATAATGGCTAGTATATGGTTAGCTAGTTGCTTAAATGCTGAATAGACAAAAAGGAGAGAAAAAAAAACTCACCAGGTGTATAGTTTCAGAGATAGATAAATGTACTACTAATGAGAAATTGGCAAGAACAAGCCAATTAGCCACAAGACAAAGAATTTAGACCGGTTAAGACCAGATGGAACAAGGAGCACCATAACTACGCATGCTCTGAAGACAAAGTTGAAAAGTTCAAGTGCGAAGACTTTAGAAGCCTTCATCAAAGACCCTCGAAGACCCCCGAATTGGGCAAGTGCAAGTGCAGTACAAAAAGTTATCTAATAACCATGAGATCATGCGATGTAAATTATCTCCAGCATGTATGCAGTGATTCTGTAATGACACAGGCAACATTAAGCATAATTTACTGTATAAATGTACCCCAACACTTGACAAGGGTGAGTGAGTTAGGAGGAGTAATCCCCCTCACCACCAGCGCTGCAATAAACAAATACTTGCTCTATAGACATCGGTCTATGGGGAGTTATTTCTGGCCTTTCAGGCATCAGGATCAGGGACAAGCCCGTCAAGTCCCAAAAGATGGGACAAGGAATAAGTAAGTCAGGTCCAAGGAGAAAGGGGAGTGGAAAGGTGCCGGTGGTTTTACCCCAGGATAGTCCACTGGGAAGTAAGTTAGCTAACTGGGGATAGTAATCCATGTACAAAAGGAAAAGATAAAGTCAAAATGATTCAACATTGCATGACAGAGTGAACAAAAAAGAAAATAAGGTCTGATCATCTCTATTGGCCTAGGTAGAGGTCCTTTGAGGGATGGATTTGTCACACTTCAAACATATTTGTAAAAGCAAAGGTATCTTTCAATCCCGAGAAAAGCGAATATGCCTCCTGCTGGACGGGAGAAATTTGGCCCCTGGAAGTAAACATTTTTAAGGTATCAGGAGCCTTAGAGACAGAGCAAGCAGAGGAAAAGAAGTAAAAGAGGTGGGAACCACTGGAGGCATTGCCTCCCCCCCATATCCTTTTGCTCTGGCTATTCCCACTCCTTCAGCAATCCCCATCCCTCTCACGATCCCTGTCCCTCCATCGGTTCCCGTCCCCACAGCGATCCCCATTCCTCTCACGATTCCCGCCCCTCTGGCAGTTCCCGCCCTTCTCACAATCCCTGTCCCTGCAGCAGTAACCATCTCTCTGGTGGTTACCACTCCTCCAGCGATTCCTGCTCCTCTCGTGACCCCTGCCCCTTGGGCGGCTCACGCTCCTCCACCGGGCCCCCTCCCTGTCAGTGAAGGACCCTGTCACAACACTAGGGGAAGTTCAGCAAAAACTCAAGGGCTGCTCAATAATTTCTCCCCTGCCAGCACTCCACAGCAAGAGAAAAAGGTCCTTCCTATGGTTATGATGACTGAGGAACAAAAAGGCTGGTCTGATCAAGAAGTCAACTTATTTCCTTTAAGAGAAGTACCTATGGGAGGGGCTCAACAGGGGACAGGATTTGTGAATGTCACTTTGACCTCTTCAGAAGTCAGAAATTTTAAAAGATAAATTAAATGGTTATTAGAAGATTCCATAGGCACAGCTGAACAATTAGACCAATTTTTAGGTCTCAACATTTTTACTTGGGAAGAAATGCAGTCAATAATGGGTGTTAAATTTTCCCAAGAGGAGACGCAGATGATTAGGACTGCCGGAATGAGAATTTGGGAAAGGGAAAATCAACAAGGCCCACCGGGGGACCAGAAAATGCCAATACACTCTCCTAACTGGAATCATAGCAATAGCAATACAGCAGGATGAGGGAATATGAATGATTATTGCAATCTGATAATCAAAGGAATAAAAGAGGCAGCATCCCGAGGGCAAAATGTTAGCAAAGCTTTTGATGGGCAGCAAAGGAAGGAAGAAACGCCAACTGAATGGCTAGAGAGGCTCCGTAGGGAACATCCAGCAATACTCCGGGATAGACCCTGATAGTATAGCGGGACAAGCCCTATTAAGGGTTAACTTTGTCACCCATGCCTGGCCAGATATTAGGAAGAACTTGGAAAAAATTGAGGACTGGCAAGATAAAGGGTTAAATTAACTATTGAAAGAAGCCCAAAAAGTTGATGTACGGAAAGATGAAGAAAAAGTCCAGATAAAAGCTAAAATTATGATAGCCACCATGCAAGAGAGTAACTCCCCAAGGGATCCAAAGCCCCCAGGTACCATTCCCAGATATTCAGGTTTTAGAGACAGGGAAAGGGGGGGAAACAGAACCCCAGCATGATCAAAATCTCAAGAACAGACCAGAAATGCCTGTTTCTATTGTGGAGAAGAGGGACACTATAAGACAGTGTCCTCATCTAAAGAAGAACCTGAAAATATTCCAAGAGATACATTCAGAAGAATCAGCAGACTAGGGATGTCAAAGGCTCTATTTCCTGGGGGATAAATACCACATAGAGCCTTTGATAACTTTAAAAGCAGGCCTCTGGGGGGAGGCATTAGAATTCATAGTTGATACTGGGGCAGAGAGAACTTGTGTAGTTACTATTCCAAAGGGGTGTCATGTAAGTAATGACACTGTAAAGGTAACAGGAGCTAAAGGAGAGCAGTTTAAAGTTCCTGTAATTAAAAATGCAGCAATTGAAGGGGAAACTAGAATAGGGGTGGGAGATGCCTTATTAGTCCCTGGAGAAGGTTGCAACTTATTGGGGAGAGACTTGCAGGTGTAATTAGGAATAGGAGTTATACCAGAAGAAAGAAAAATGACAGCTAAAGTGCTAAAACTCTGCCAAGAATGTCCCATATGTGCGTGTCAGTCCCCTATATCATTAGAAAGAAAAGAAGGCTTAAAGCCAGTAATAGAAGGATTGATAAAGGATGGGACATTGGAACCTTGTATATCTCCTCATAATACCCCCATTCTCCCAAGAAAGAAACCTGATGGGACTTAGAGACTAGTACAAGATTTAGGAGAAGTTAACAAAAGAACCCGGACTTGTTACACAGTGGTACCTAATCCCTATACCCTTTTAAGTAAAGCTGCACCTCAACATCAGTGGTTTAGTGTGGTAGATCTTAAAGATGCATTTTGGGCTTGTTTGTTAGCAAAACATAGTCAAAATATTTTTGCTTTTGAATGGGAGGATCCAAGTACTGGACAAAAATAGCAATTAAGATGGACAAAACTGCCACAGGGATTTACTGAGTCTCCGAATCTATTTGAACAAGCTTTAGAAGAACTATTACAGACTTTCCCGATTCCTCCTGGAATACAAATTACCCAATATGTAGATGATCTTTTATTATCAGGGGAAGCTGAAGTTGAAGTTAGGGAGGCTACAATAAAACTGCTGAATTTTCTTGGGGAAAAAGGATTAAGGGTATCAAAAGAAAAATTACAACTTGTGGAATCAGAAGTAAAGTATCTTGGTCACTTAATAAGTAAAGGTAGCCGAAAGCTAAATCCTGAGAAGATTGCGGGGATTTCATCCCTTCCCCCCCTTCTTCAAAGAAAGAAGTTAGAAAGCTGCTTGGATTATTGGGGTATTGTCAGCTGTGGATTGAAGGATATACTCAGGCAGTGAAGTTTTTATATGAAAAGTTGACAGAGGAAGACAAGATAAAGTGGACCAGAGAAGATGACGATAAATTAGAGGAACTAAAGTTTAAACTAGCCTATGTACCAGCTTTGAGCTTACCCTCATTAGAAAAGCCCTTTTATCTCTATGTGAATGTGGAAGATGGAATAGCCCATGGAGTGTTAGTCCAGGAATGGGGAGGAGTAAAAAAGCCAGTAGCCTATTTATCTAAATTGCTAGATCCAGTGAGCCGTGGCTGGCCAATATGTATTCAAGCTATTGCAGCTACTGTCATCCTCGTAGAGGAGAGCTGTAAACTTATTTTTGGAAGTAAACTGTGTACACACCTCACGCAGTCCAAAATGTGTTAAATCAAAAGGCTGGAAAATGGTTAACAGATTCCAGGATGTTAAAATATGAAGCAATTCTGATAAACAGTGATGACTTGACCCTAGAGGTAGACAAAAGTCTGAACCCAGCACAATTTTTATATGGAGAACCAAAGAGTGACTTAACGCACAATTGTTTAGAAGTTATACGGTACCAAACTAAAGTTCAGTAAGATCTAGCAAAACAGGCCCTCTCAGAAGGGGAAAGAATCTATGTTGATGGTTCATCTAGATGCTTACAAGGAAAAAGGATGTCAGGATATGCTTTAGTCAATGGGAAAAATATGCAGACCATTGAGAAAGGGAAATTACCTTCAAATTGGTCTGCTCAATCTTGTGAGTTATATGCTCTAAAGAGAACACTGGAATATTCAGCACATGAGAAAGGAACCATATATACTGATTCGAAATATGCCTTTGGGATAGTGCACACTTTTGGAATAATTTGGGAAGAAACGGGGTTACTAAATTCAAAAGTAAGAGGGCTGATTCATGAGGGACTCATTCTAGAGGTTTTAGAAGCATTAAAATTGCCTGAAGAAATAGCTGTAGGACATGTTAAAGGACACCAAAAGGGAATGACCCCAGAAATAAGAGGGAATAATTTGGCGGATCAAGAGGCTAGAAATGCAGCAGAAAATGGGAGTGAAAAAGTTACGTTCATTTTGACTCCTAGTAAGGAAGAACGGGAAATTCCAAAATTTAGTGAAGCATGTTGCCTTCTTGCTATGAAGGCAGGCGACCTGGTTCAAGAACGACAGCACGGCAGCTCGGCCTCACCCGAGCCACTTGGGCCATGGACTCACAGACACCAATGTGGTGGATGGTCAAATGGCCTTTATTATCTTATCTCATGAGGTTAAATAGTCTAGGGGGCTTCACTACGTCAGAAAGGGGACGGTGGGATAGCTAGGGTTAGTAAGGAGTGGAAAACTACTGGGTTAGGAGGGGTTGCATACTTTGGGTGATCTCTTATCATGCAGGAATGAAGGGAGGGAGATTCCATGCTGCTCTCTGCTTTCCGTCACATCGCGAGATCTTCCGTCCGCCTGTCCCTATCTACCACACTTCCCCCCCCTTTTTTCACAAATGAATGAGGTAGTCATAGATACATGTATTGAAGTGAGGTATGAGGTAGTAACTTGACAAGGGAAAAGGGGTTTGGTATACCTGAGTAGATTTCGCAAGGCAAGTTAGAAAAGTCTTGCGATTGACAGTGTTTACAGTTTGGATTACAGCATTTGTTGATGTTCTAAAAACAGAATGTTGGCCCGTTCCAGACGGGTCTGGATAAAAGAGACTAGTTTGTTCAGCAGGCATGGTCCAAAGGTAAAAGCTAAAAACAACATTGCCAATGGACCTACCAAGGCGGAAATTAGTGTGGTGAGCCATGGTGATTGATTGAACCAGGACTCAAACCAGCTCTGTTGGGCTTCCCTGTCTTTCTGTCTCCGAGCTAGCCTATCTCGGAGCTCTGCCATGGAGTCTCTGACGACTCCTGTGTGGTCTGCATAAAAGCAGCACTCCTCTTTCAAGGTGGCACACAAGCCTCCTTGCTGCATGAACAAGAGGTCTAATCCTCGCCTGTTCTGCAAGACCACTTCTGAGAGTGAGGAAACTGATTTCTCTAGAAAGGAGATGGATTTCTCGATCCTCTGCAAGTCCTCATCGATGGTCATTTGTAGCTGAGACAGTCCTTGGTGTCGGGTCGCAAGAGCTGAGACACCCGTGGCCGTTCCGGCTGCTCCCAGGCCGAGCAGCATTGCAATAGTTACACCTGTTATCAGTGCTCTTTTGTGGAGCCGGTCGGGTTTCTCAAAGAGGTGGTACATCTCTTCGTCTGTATGGTACAGGACCCTAGGAACAATTAGAACTTGGACACAAAAGTCAGTGGAATCATTGAATTTGGCAAGAGACACACAAGGACTCACTCCAGATCGCTGACAAACCCACATCCCAGATGCGGATGGAACCACCCACTTATTCTTTCTGTTGGGCTTGACAACTTTGGTGCAGATGTTGCCTTCCTTTGCTAAGGTTGCATTGCCAAAACATCTGCCTTGACCCGTGACTTGACTCAGGGTGATTCCTCTGCGGGGAGTATCCCACCTGCACTGGTGAGGGGAGTCGGCTGTGGAGTAACTGAAGGGGATATCTAAAGCAACTCCTTCGTAGAAGGGGGGTTTGACATCATAGCAAAGCCAGCAGGAATCAGTTAGGTTCGGGTTGGATTCGTTCAGGGAAAGAAAGGTAGCTTCTAACATACGAAAGATTGGGTCAGAGTCAGACTTGGCTAAACTACTTATCTGGGAGGCATCTGCATGACCGATCAGGGTATCAGTGACTTTTGTGGGCAAGGCTTTGGAGTGGGTTGTGTTTTTCCCTTCTAGTACATCTTTAATAACTTTGTTTGGCCCAACCGCCTGGGATGCGGGGGGTTGGAGCTTGATAATTCGCACATTCACCCACTCTTTTGATCCTTGAATGACTACTGTCCACGTCCTGCCTGTGGCCCAACTAGGGTGATCTGGCTGCAAAACGGTCATGTTATAGTCAGTGCACCTCCGAGATTTAGGGATTTTATGATAGTTTCGATAGTATTTTTCCTGAAGGATGACAGGTTGTTTACAACCAGTTGGAGCCCAGGTGAACTGTAAAAATTCATCGGGCTTTTGAGGTTCCCACCCAGGTCTCGATGATCCAGCATTTGTAACAATGGTTTCACAGCCCCAGTACCCACAATATCCCCACCCTGGATAATTGCAGTACTTCTTCCCTGGGTTTGAGGCTGGGCACCAATAGGATAGATGCATACTTGTAACATGAGGGGAATAGGGGTTTATTTTTGGTTTTCCAGGGAACAGATCGGAAATGCGGATCACAAAGGATGGGGCATTCGGTGTGGTGGTTTCTTTGAGCACCTTGTCATTTGACAGGTGTTGCATGACCCACCTGAATGGCTGATGAGAGTAATAGTTTGGATTGGCTTGCCCTCTGGTGACAAGCCCCAACAGCAAAATCACACAAAAACACTGTTGACGTCTGGGTTTCACCGGTGCAGAACTCTTGGGTGCTGCTTGACGGCTTGGAGGTCTGTCATTTTCCTCTGGAACAGGGGTGTACGCTTTATGGGGGTGTCCCACGAGCATGTCCTGTAAATAGAAACTCACAGTTCTCATTAGTCTCATTCTGCTCATTCTGAAGGTCTGGCTTTACTGACCTCAGTGGACACCACTTGATTTTGCTTTCTTTTTTGACAGCTGCGTACCCCCGCCCTGTGAGTACCAGTCTCCAGCCCCGTTCCCATTCGCCTAGTTCATTTTTAATTATGACTTGTGGGCCCTCCTCTAATGCTCGGGTGGCCCAGTGTTTTTGAGCGGGACAGTTTGTTTCATCCCCCCTAGAGAATTGGTTCAGTGCTAGCAAAGCGGTTGCTAGTATACGTGCTTGGTCTCCTGAGGGAATGGAATTTTCAAAGCCTTCTGCTTTTGCTAGTACTTCTAACTTGGCTTTCAGGGTCTGATTTGCTCGCTCAACAATGGCCTGCCCGGTGCTGTTATATGGGATACCTTGCACTAGAGTGATGCCCCATTTTGAGGCGAATTCCTGCACTGGTTTGGAGATAAAATTGGAACCGTTGTCAGTTTTAATCTGTTTGGGGATGCCAAGCCACGCCATGGCTGTCAGCCAGTGCTGAATTGTGGCTCTGGAGTTAGTTTTGGGGTGCTGCGTGGCCACAATCACTCCGCTGTAAGTGTCCACTGTCACTGCAAGCCATGCCCGAGGCTTCAGCAGTTGACATAAAGTGAAGTCTGACTGCCAGATTTCTGAGGGCTTGAGACCTCTTGGGTTGATCCCACTGGACCATAGGGGTAACTTCTGGCAATGAGGGCAGGTGGCCACTACATGTTTTGCGTCTGCTGCCGAGATCCCGCATCTCTTCGCCAGTGCCTTGGCTCCGATGTGGAGTGACTCATGTAATTGACGAGCTTTTTGCAGTGTCCACACTCCCTTTGCTGCGGCGTCCGCCTTGTCGTTGCCGGTCTGGAAATAACCTTTAACTGGGTTGTGGCTGTTGATGTGGATGACAGACACGGTGCCCTGTCGCGAGGAGAGTGCTTCTTCCAGCATTAGAGCTGCTGCAGATGTTGACACACCTGGTCCTGACATGGCTAGGCAGAGCCTTGCCACGAATATAGAGTCTGTTACGATGTTGAGGTGTTCTTCTTGGAAGAGTCCACACGCCAAGACCACTGCTGTTGCCTCCAGCTGTTGCACTGACATTGTGGGGTCACGTGCTTTGATGCAATGCCACTGTTCTCCTGTCTGCCACACCGCCGCTGCGGTAGAAGTTGTGGAGGAAGCGTCTGTGAAGACCGTTGGTCCTGGCAGCGGTCGGTCCGCAACCTTCGGTGGCACGTCTATGTCCACAATGGTCAGTAGCTGGGTCCAAGGTGGTTTGGCGGAGTAGGAGATTTCTCCTGCGAAGCCTGTGAGAGCAAGGGCTAGGTGCTCCTGTGTCGTGGTTGATTCTGTGATTGGCTGCTTGCGGAAGGGAAGGTGGATTCTCGTCGGCTCGGTTCCCAGGTGTCTCAAGGCAAGTTTCCTGCCCTTCGTGATGAGGTTGGCGATGCATTCGATTCCTGGGGAGAATGCACGAGCCGGTTTTCCAAGGACTATCCACTGGATCGGCCGGGACTTCTCTGAAGGCCCTTGGGCTAGTGCTCCCACTCCTCCCTTCGGTGTAAAGTGGACATATAAATCAAGCGGCATGCTTGGGTTCCATCTGGCAAGGGTGCTGGTGGACATCTGATGCTCGATGAAGTCAAGAGAGCTCGCTGCTTGTGGCGTTAGTTGTTTGGGTTCCCAAGGGTGCTTGCCTTTCAGGAGCTCATGTAAGGGGTCCATGATCTCGGGAGGAATCAGGACGATGTTATGGAGCCACTGCAGGGATCCCACAAGGCGCTGCTGGTCATGGAGCGTCTTGATGTCTCGGCGGACTTTCACCTTGGGGGGTGTCACGTAGGAGCTTGTGATTCCTACTCCCAGGAAGGTCACGCAGGGTCCTTTCTTGATCTTCGCGCTCATGATCTCGAAGCCGTTTGCTTGGAGAGTCTCCGTGATTGTGGACACTAAGTGATCCACTTGGCTTGCTGATGGTGCAGCGACGAGGATATCATCCATGTATTGGATGATGGTTGCAGCGGGATAGGAGTGTCGGACTGGCATCAGTGCTTTGTCTACGGTGATCTGGCATATGACAGGACTGTCCACGAACCCTTGAGGTAATACTTTCCATTGAAAGCGAAGGTTGGGTCTATTGCCATTTGGGAACATGACAGAAAAAGCAAAACGTTCTTTCTCTTCAGGGTGCAGAGGTATTGAAAAGAAACAGTCTTTAATGTCCAGCACTGCGCATGGCTGGCCTTCGGGGATAGCTAAGTTCATGGGCAGCAGTGTCTGAACTGGGCCCATGGGTCTGGCTGTCTTATTTACTTCTCTCAGGTCATGGATGAGGCGGTAACTTTCTCCAGACTTTTTGGGGATTACAAATACAGGGGTGTTCCACGGGCTGATGGAGGGTCTATATGACCCTTTTGCAGTTCACGGTCAACCAGTTCCAGCAAAGCTGCCATTCGAGGCTCTGACAGGGGCCACTGCTCCACGTATACAATTTCTGATGATTTCCAAGTCAATTTAATAGGCAGCGGTGGATGAACTGCAGTGGCCCTCATGGTAAATTTGTCATCCTGACTCCTAACAGAGCAAGGATGTCCCTTCCTATCAAAGGTGGAGAGTTCTGTAGAATGTAGGGGTAGATTGCCACTGTCTGTTCTGGTCCCCTTTTTGTGTGAAGTGTTATAGCTACCAACTGGGTGCTTTTCCATGCCCGGGATGGCCCTCCCACACCATTCACTGGGGGGACTTCTGTAAATTGCCAATGTTGTGGCCAATGTGCTTGGGGAATAATTGTACAATCTGAACCCGTGTCTGCCCAAAACTGAAGCCCTATGACGTGGGGATCCTGACTGCCATAGAGGCGGCATGGTCCCCACACTATCAGGGGCTCTTTCCCTACTTTCATGGCCAGGGCCACCCAGGGGTTCCGCTCTGGGGCGCCCCCTGCTGGCCCTGTGGCACAAGTGCGGCTTGTGGCTGTGGTGGGTGCAATGGTGCTGCTGGCGGTGTTGTGAAACTCTGCATTTGCACCGTTTGTGTGGGTGCAGGACTGGCTGTCTCCTGCGGGGGCATAGGGAATGAGGGCCCCCACCCCATTGGGGGTTGGCGTAGATGGGCCGCCTTGCATTCGCAGCGGGAGGAGGCTGGGTGCGGCCCGCATGCCCCCTCCCCCTCCCGTTTCCCCGGGGTCGGGATCTGCATTCCTTAGCGAGGTGTCCCTTCTTCCCGCAGCCCCAACAGAGCCCTCTCACGCGCGCTTGAGATGGAGGCCCCGCCGGGGGAGGCTGGGATTTGTGGGGACAGCCCGTTGCGATGTGGCCTGCCTGTCCACATTTGAAGCATGCCATTGCACTAGTTAGATCATGTACGACAGCCTGAAAAGGGGTTAGCTGTTCTTCCCTAACTACATGTTTTATCATATCAGCCAGGCTGGCTCCGATTGGAACGGAGCGCAAGATTTCTTTGGTAACAGTGTTACTTTGTTGCCGCAAGCAGTCTGCTACAACGGGTCCTTTTGCCGCCGCAGGCAGGGTAGAGGCGTCTACTGCTGCCTGTAGGCGGTCTTCAAACTTTGTGAAGCTTTCACTCTCTGTTTGCTTTATGGTGGACCACGATGAAGGCTTAGCTACCACACGAGATGCAGCACGAATGGCTTCTCTGGCAGCTCGGGTTGTGGCCCTGACTTCCTCAGCTCGCAATTGTGCAGCTTGCTGCTGAGGTGTAATCATCTCATCATGTTTCTCTGTCAGCCTGGACAAGCTCGAGCCATGCAGTGGTTGCCCCGCCCCAGAGGACTGGGCTAATAGGCTCATACAATTGTCTGTCCATTCCTGTTTAAAAACAATCATTCCTGCCCCATCAAAAATCATGCGACCTATTTGTCTAATATCAAAGGGGAGCAGGTTCTCATTGCTAAAAAGGCCGTCTATGAGAGTGGAAACAATCATGGAATCCATCCCCTTTTCTGAGATTGCTTTGACAATCGTTTGTATATCTTTGGGGTTTATTGGGTCATATACTTGTTGTTGGTTTCCGTTTTGCCCCGTGGTTCTCACCGGGAAAGCATGGACTGTAGCTGAGGGCACCCATTCTGCACAAGCTATTTTTATCTTTCCCCAGTCGGTGAATTTGTATTGTGATTGCTTTCTGGCGTGATTTAAAACTTTATTCGTTTTCGTTTCAAATTATGATAGCTCTGCTTCTTCCGACTCTGTGTCCATGTCAGTTTCCGGTAACTCAGTAGAGCTAGCGGAGCTGTTGTCGGACTCAGAGCCGGAAGTCGACTGCCAGAGCACTTCCGGGATTCCGTGCATTTTCTCGCGGCTCCGACCCCGCTCCTCCCCCCGGGGGCGGTGCCGGTCCCACCCCCTGGGCTTGCCCTGCCTCCCACAAGGGGAGGGCTCTCCTTTGAATGGTAATGGCATTGAGCACGGCTCTTGACTGGGCATGCGCTCTCTGCCGCTCTCCCGTGCCCGCGCGTTTGGAGCTCTCTCTTCCCACGCATGCGCAGCAGCGAACACTCGCAATCGTTGTTCGTTCCCGCCGCTGAAGCCCTGGCCCCGCCCATCTCCTTGGTCGCCCGCGCCATTTTGAACTGCATAGGGCGGGGGAGGGGGGTTCACCCGCGCTCCCTCTCTAGCTGCCCTCTCGGTTTCCCTGGCTTCGGTTGCCAATCCCTCCCAAAACGATCGCGCGGATTGCTGTGCTTCCAGCGTTGGATCGCTAACCGGCGGCGGAGGAGCGGATGGGGAAACCGCGGACGTTTGGGAAGTTTCCGCGGCAGGGGGTGGATCCGGCGGGCTCGGCGGAAGGGTCGGGAGGTTTTCTGGGGGCCCCGGGGCGTTTGGATTCGGGTTCAGGGAGGAGGGAAGCGCGCCCGGTCCCCGCGAACCCCCGCTATCAGATAGACCGGTCTCGGGGTCTGTCTGTGTCATTGCTCCCACCCCCAGCTTAGGAGTAGCTAATAAACATGCACGTGCAGCTTTCCAAGTCTCTTGTTGTTCCAGCGCTTGGCGTAAAGCCGTTTCTACTTTCCCCCACGCTTTGAGACTTTTTCCGCTGCTCGAGGACTTTGTGTCCTCTGCTAAAACATTGGTACATTTCTCCCACACCTCTGGGTGTAATATTTCTGCTGGACGCTCAATCGCCCCAAGCTCCAGGAGTTTTGCAATAGCAATATAAAAATCCTTGAGCTTACACTTAATACCCCACTGCTTATAAAGTAAACTCACGACCTTTGCAACGGTTTCCATAGTAACCGCGGGTCCTTGGGGACGTCTCCCCCGCCTGAAGTCAGCTTCGCTGCTTAGGCCGCTGCCGCTTGTCAAGGCGAATCCCGTAGCCCGAGCTCCTCTTCTTCTTCCTGGGTTTCGGCACCACTATGTTGCCTTCTTGCTATGAAGGCAAGGCGACCTGGTTCAAGAACGACAGCACGGCAGCTCGGCCTCACCCGAGCCACTCGGGCCACGACTCACAGACACCAATGTGGTGGATGGTCAAATGGCCTTTATTATCTTATCTCATGAGGTTAAATAGTCTAGGGGGCTTCACTACGTCAGAAAGGGGACGGTGGGATAGCTAGGGTTAGTAAGGAGTGGAAAACTACTGGGGTTGGGAGGTGTTGCATACTTTGGGTGATCTCTTATCATGCAGGAATGAAGGGAGGAAGATTCCGTGCTGCTCTCTGCTTTCCGTCACATCGCGAGATCTTCCGTCCGCCTGTCCCTATCTACCACAATCAGGTTGCTCAAAGTCCTGTCCAACCTGACCTTGAAACCTGACCCTGTTTCCAGGAACGGCACATCCACCGCTTCTCTGGGCAACTTGTGCTGGTGCCTCACCACCTTCACAGGAAAGAATTTTTTCCCAATATCTAATCTAAACCTGCCCTCTGTCAACTTGAAGCCACTGTCACTCGTCCTATCACTCCATGCCCTTGTCAAAAGTCCCTTTCCAGCTCTCCTGTAGCCCCTTTAGGTAATGGAAGGTGCTCTAAGGTCTCCCTGGTGCCTTCTCTTCTCCAGGTTGAAAAATCCCAATTCTCCCTGCCTGTCCTCTTAGAAGTGCTCCAGCCCTCTGACCATTTTTGTGGCCTCCTCTGGACCTTCTTCAAGAGGTCCATGTCTTTCCTGTCCTGAGGACCTCAGAGCTGGATGCAGTACTCCAGTTGGGGTCTCATGAGAGCAGAGTAGATAAAAGACACTACTGTTAAATAAGATATGGCCCTTGAGACTCTGTTACTGGACTTTTGATGCATATACATGGATGCAAAAGGTTTGGTAGCTGGGGTCCCATCACAAAATTATATCATCCTGGTTCCTTCAAATCTCACCCTGCACTTATTTTTTAATCTCAAAAACATCTGTAATGGAGCAAAACCTGCCCCATGGCTCACGAACAGGTTTGTTTGTCTCAGCAGCAGATTTGCAGGGGAATGCTGGTACAAATATGGAAGAATTTCATTAGTATCTTTTTTGGGAATTGATTTGCCTGTGAGGATGGATGCTTTCCTTGCAGAGAGCAATTGAAATTATAGCCCAAATGGCTGAAATCCAGAAAAGTGAGAGGCAACTGAGGAGAAGGGTTTGAATTTTTAAAGTGAGGACTTTGAGTAGCTCTGCATTCAAGACCCACTAATCTTCCACAATGGTGGACTCACTGCTGCCCAGTCCCAGCTTGGACCTTCTCTGTGGAACCACCTAAGGCTTATGCTGCTCCTTGGAGACTCTCCAAGGAGCAATTGTTTAAGAAAAACCCCTTGGCTGTCCTCAGTGAAGCAGCATGACAGGTATAAATGCAGATCTTGTCAGGATGGGATTTGTTATGCATACAGGACAATTCTGCTTATTACAATTAATGACTGGGAGTTACTCTGAGCTGTGAATCAGCAAGTAAATGAAGGGCCAGGTAGAAGGAAAGAATAACACATCACAGCCTGCACTTTGTTTTGACAACAGCATGATTTTTAGGTGGGATTATTTTTTTTCAAAAGCAATCCTCCTTTTATGTCAGCAGTAGCTGGACCACTTGCTCCTCTAGCAGCCCAGTGCAGATGCTTTTGAAAACAGAATCACAGAATCACTAGGTTGGAAGAGACCTTCAAGATCATCGAGTCCAACCCATGCCCTCACACCTCCACTAAACCATGGCGCCAAGTGCCACGTCCAATCTTTTTTTAAACACATCCAGGGATGGTGACTCCACCACCTCCCCAGGCAGACAATTCCAGTATTTTACCATTCTTTCCTTAAAAAATCTTTTTCCTAATATCCAACCTATATTTCCCCTGGTGCAGCTTAAGACTGTGTCCTCTTGTTCTGTCAGTTGCTGCCTGGAGAAAGAGACCAACTCCCACCTGACTACAACTTGTAGAGAGTGATAAGGTCACCTCTGAGTCTCCTTTTCTCCAGGTTAAACAACCCCAGCTCCCTCAGTTGACCCTCATAGGGCTTGTGTTCCAAGCCCTTCATCAGCCTTGTTGCCCTCCTCTGGACGCTCTCAAGCGTCTCAACATCCTTCCTAAACGGAGGGGCTCAGAACTGGCCACAGTACTCAAGGTGTGGCCTCACCAGTGCCAAGTACAGGGGGAGAATGACCTCCCTGGTCCTGCTGGCCACACCATTCCTGATACGGGCCAGGATGCCGTTGGCCTTCTTGGCCACCAGGGCACACTGCTGGCTCATGTTCAATCAGCTGTCGACCAGTATCCTCAGGTCCCTTCCCGCCTGGACACTGTCCAGCCACACCGTCCCCAGCCTATAATGCTGCAGGGGGGTTATTGTGGCCAAAATGCAGGACTCAAAATCTTGCCCTTCATGCTCTTGGAGCCTGCTGCTGGATGGTTTTGATTTTCAAAAGTCACGATGCCTTTAACCTTGCCTGTTGGCTCTGCCACACCAAGCATGGAAGAATTGGAGTGATGGAGCATGTTTGTCAAAGCCAGTGGGGTGTCTGAATGTTATAGAATGATAGAATCATAGAATGTCTCAACTTGGAAGGAGCACACAAGGATCAATAAGCCATGGTTGACCCCTTCTTCTCCTGACAGCTGCAGAGCACCGGCCGGCTGTTGGAGGAGCAGCTGCCTGAGATGATAACAGAGCTGTTTGCAATAGCACGTGACAAGATGCTGTGTCCCTCTGACTCCATGCTGACACGGTCCCTGCTGCTGGAGGTCATTGAGCTGCACGCCAACAACTGGAACCCCCTGTTGCCCACCATTGTTGCGGTGGTTTGGAACCAGAGAACTTCCGGACAGGTTCCACGGACAGAGGGTTTCCCCCCGGAGCTCCCAGGGGCAGCAGTTGGACCACCAATCCACGGACCCCAAGCTCCTGCTATTGGTTACTGGACTTGTCTGTTATGTATTCCCGCTCTGGGAAATTCCCTGTCACTCCATAGTTCATTCGTTGTTCTCTCTGTTCCCCTCCCCTCCCTAAACCCCATTTGATCATGTACCCCAGCCCCTCCCCTGTATTGTCCCCTGCCCTCATCCTATTGGGTGTTGTTCCTCCCTTAAATACCAATGTAATAAGCTGCTCTTGGCTCTTGGTCCATGTGCTCCCTTTGGAGGCAATAAACCTACCGAAATCACATACCAAGAGACCTCCTTCTCTGGTAGTTCTTTGCTGTTTCACCACGCTCTGGGGGCAACACCTCCCCGGACCAAACGCGGGCCAGCTGTGCCCGTTGTCGGCACTCCGAGGAAGTCTTCCAGATTGCGAACGACTTTCTAGGGTAGCGCTGGGACTCCGCTGACGGTACCAGGGTGAGACCGAAGCAGGGAACGCAACACACCATCACTCAGTACTACAACAAGACCATCCAAAAACTGACAGCCTGAGGGGCAGGACAAGGTGGGGTGGGAAGGAACAAGAAGATGACATGCACTTTGATGGGATCTGGCAAAAGCTTTTCTGCTTTAAATTACCCAGAAGACCAAACCCCAGCATGCTTGAGAATACATTTGTGGGGTGGGGATGGAGAAGCATGTTTCTTTTCCAGCTGCATCGGGTTTCTTTTTCTGAACTCATTGCTCAAGCAGCAGCAATGTGTCCCACCAGGTTATTGTTTGACTTCCGAAAAAAACCAGAGAATTTGGTGAAGAAAAAACCCAAACAACTAATCCAAGTGGAGGCTAGTATTGTTTTCATGCTGTCCTCCTGCCTTGCCCTGGACAACTGGCAGTAGACAGCAGGCAGCAGATGTCTTGGGAGGACAAAGCTAGACACACACTACATCAGACGCTCATAAGTGATGGCTTTTGTCAAGAGGACCTTGTGCTAGGTTCCCCTCCTCGTCTTTGATTTTCTGTGTGTCTCCCCCACCTATTCGCCACCCCTTCAAAAGTGGATTGGAGAGGGGGATGACTTTCTTGTTTGCACTGTTTTCTTTTTCTTTATTATTTGTGATTTCTTCTTATTTTATTGTATTGTTGAATGAACAATTGCAAGCAGCTCAGAGATAAGGAAAGCAATGCCTTCCCAAAAGCTTACTAATGGTTTATGTGAAGATGCTGAAGCAGGACTATTTTAAAGGAGCCCAGAAGCCACTGCAGAAGTAACATAGCCATCATCAGCTTGCCAGTAACCTTCTTGATGGATTGAGAACCATGTCCTCTGAGCTGGGAGCTCTAAGAAACAGGGAATTCTGTGGCCCTTGCTTTTCAAGTCACCATTATCCCACAGCTGCTATAACCCTTTTTTTATGTATTAATTTTTTTTTGCCTTGGAGGAGTGCTTTATTGTAGTTACTGTCATGGTTATAATTATACATGTAAATCCAGGCCTGTTATAGTCGGGCCTAATAATATACAGGGCAAGGGAGAAATGAAGGTTAATGTTCTTCTTTGGTGACTGGTAAAGAGAAGACAAGCAATGCCTGGAAAAAAGAAGGAAAAAAGAAGAGGGAAAAAATAGAAAAAGCCAGAAATAGAGGTTTTGAGTCTGGCTTCTAACTAGCTGAATTTGCTGTCCAGTGTTTCTAGGTGTGCAATGTACAAGAGCACCTCTGTCCTGTGGTTGGTGTAAATGGCACCACATCATCGAGGGATGGGTGACATATTCAGGGAGGAAAGTTTGCCCAGGGGTCCCTAGGTTGCTCCAGGATACCTGGGTTGCTCTGCTAGAGCATCCCAAGAGAGAGGGCAGCTTCTGGGAGGTGAAAGCAAGATGCCTCCTGGATGAGGAAATGCTCAGAGGGCAACGAGGCTGGTACGCAAAAATGCCATGCTGTTGCATCCCTCCCTGAATGATGAAGATGACTTGGTGGTGGTGGTCTCCTTATTTGTCATCTAGTGACACTACTTATTAAAACACAGAATCA
This sequence comes from Eopsaltria australis, assembly GCA_034509425.1. Lineage (NCBI taxonomy): Eukaryota > Metazoa > Chordata > Aves > Passeriformes > Petroicidae > Eopsaltria > Eopsaltria australis. Next base: position 618,881 of record JAVTVJ010000646.1, on the reverse strand, counting down.
CAGAATTAAGTAGGTTGAAAAAGGTCTTCAAGGTCATCAAGTCCAATCTATGACCTAACACCACCTTGTCAACTAGACCATGGCACTAAGTGCCACATCCAGTCCTTTCTTAAGTGCCTCCAGGGATAGGGACTCCACTGCCTCACTTGGCAGTCCATTCCAATGCCCAATCACCCTTCCTGTGAAGAACTTCTTCTTGATGTCCAACCTAAACCTCTCCTGGTGCAGCTTAGGTCGTGATGCTGTGGTTCAACATTACTTGAATTTTCATCTGGTTATCTGCTGATGTGGTTTTTATTCTGCACATGGAGCATCAGTAGCAACCAACAGGAGCTTCAGCTTTTCTATCTACCCAGAAAGCAGCAAAATGATTGCTGGGGGCACTGGACTTGTCTGGAAAATTTATTTTCTGCTTTGTGAATTCAAGCCCAGGAGCTTTGCATGGTGATGGCACCTTGCATTGGGTCAACTTCATTAGTAGCAATGGTGTTTGATAGAATTAATGAGCAGCTGAACTTGATTAAGATGGTTGTAGTGGGTTGATTTGGGCTGGATGCCAGGCACCCACCAAGCCGCTCTCTCACTTCCCTCCATAGCTGGGCAGGGAAGAGAAAATATAACGGCAGGTTCATGAGTTAAGGGCAGGGAGAGATCACTCATCAAATACTGTAATGGGCAAAACAGGGTCAAATTAGAGATATGAATTGAATTTATTCCTAACAAAATCAGAGCAGGATAATGAGAAGTAAAATAAACCCTTAAAAACACCTTCCCTCCACCCCTGCCTCCTTCCCAACTCTACCTCTGTCCTGGTTTGAAAGACAGGTGTCTGTTAAGGAAGGCAGGAGCCTCCCTTGGAATGGGAAACTGTAACCCCTCTCCCTCCGAATTATTATAAATTTGAAATCAAGAGGCTCTCAGGCAAAGATACGGGAATAGGAATAACAGTTCTTTACTACTATCTAAAACAAGGCTAACAAATAACAACAGCTATGGTGTTAACCAACAAACAGAACCAGAAACCCAGTGGCAGCCTGCTTGGCTTCAGGCACCTTTCTCTTTTGGTGCAGTTCCAGTCACAGCCTGCAGGGGGCGGTCTGGATGTGATGAGTCCCCAGTGGCTGCAGGGGGCGCTCTGGGTGTGATCTCAGGTAGCACACGGCAATGGCGGCTGCCCGAAGCAGGGAAGGATGGAGGAGAGCCTTTGTTCCACAGACTTTCGGGGGGGCAGCTGGTGTCGGTGCCGCAAGGGAAGGATGGAGGAGAGCCTTTGTTCCACAGACTTTCGGGGGGGCAGCTGGTGTCGGTGCCGCAGCAGGATCCCCGGACACAGGGAGCTGGGATGGTAAGAGGTCCCGACGTGCAGGGGGAGCCCAGCTACAATGTAGCGAAAAACTCGGAACGGCGTGGAGGAGCGGGGGAGAGACAGGCTGGTGGCAGGCAGCTCCCGATGGGGCAGAGAGGAAAAGACTCACAGCAGACAGACCGGCAGCTCCGTGCTGGCTTCTCAGGGGCCGTGGGTTCAGCAGGCAGCAGCTCCGGCTGTCCAGCTCCGAGGGTCCTGAGCAAGAGAGCCACCTCCCCCCCCACCCTTGCTTTTTCAGTCTCCAAAATCTCACGTTTTCAGGCCCTGCTTCCATGAGGGCAATTCTGCCGCACCCTGCCAAGGACAAAGGCTCTAGCCTTGTGCTTTGTTCTCTTAAGTACTCAGCTACTAGCTCAGTCATTAGTGTCTTAGCAACCCATGGGAGAAAAATTCCTGAGGAAAAAAGCTAAATCCAAACTCCAACAACCTCCTACCCCAGCAGCATGGGGAGACAAGGAATGGGAGTTATGGAGAGTTCATCACCCATTGTTTCTCCCTCTGCTCAGGGAAAGGAATTGTTCCCCTGCTCCAGCATGGGATCCCTCCCATGGGACACAGTTCTCTGCGAACTTGTTCAATGTGAGTCCATCTCACAAGCAACAAATCTCTACAAACTGCTGCAAAATGAATCCATCCCACTGGCAACAGTCCTCCCCCAAACTGCTGCCATCTGGGTCACCCTTCCACAGGGTTCAGTCCTTTAAGGACAGGATGCTCCAATGTGGACCCCTCTCTTCACGAGTCTCCCACAGGCTCACAGCCTCATCTCAGGCATCCATCTGCTCCAGCATGGGCCTCCTTCACGAGCTGCAGGTGGACCTCTGCATCCCTGTGGACCTCCATGGAATGCAGGGGGACAGCTGCTTTACTGTGGTCTTCACCACAGGGTGCAGAGGAATCCCAGATCTGGTGCCTGGAGCACCTCCTCCCTCTCCTTCTTCACTGACCTTGGTGTCTGCAGAGTTGTTCCTCTCACATATTCTCACCCTGCTCTTCTCTGTTCACAATTAAAACTGCATAACTTTTTTTCTTCTTTTTTTTCCCCTTCATCTTCTTAAATATGTTATCACAGAGGCATTACCACCATTTCTAATAGGCTCAGCCTTGACCAGTGGCACATCTGTATTGGGAGCAGCCAGGGATTGGCTCTGCCAGGCATAGAGGAAGCTTCTGGAAGCTTCTCACAGAAGCCACCCCTCTAGCCCCCCCATCATGGTTTGACACTGGCCAAATGCCAGGCACACATGAAAGTCACTCACTCATCATCTCCTGCCACAGCTGGGTAGAGGAGAGAAAAATTTAATTAAGGCTTCATGAGCTGAGATAAGGACCGGCAGAAAACACTCCAAGGGCAAAACAGGCTAAACTTAGAAGTACAAAGTGAATTTATTACTAACAAAGTCAGATGAAGATAATGAGAAGTAAAATAAGCCCTTATAAACACCTTTTCTTCCCCCAACCCCTCCCTCCTTCCCACCAACAGCACAGAGGGACAGGGGTGTGGGGGTTTTTGGGTCAGTTTGTCGCCTGAGGATTTCTTCCACTGCTCAGGAAGAGTCCTTTCTCTCCTATGCCATGGGGTTCCTTCCCACAGGAGACAGTTCTCTGTGAACTTCTCCAGCATGGTTCCAATCTCATGAGCAGCAATCCTCCCAAAACTGCTGCAACGTGAGTCCTTCCCACAGGCAAACAGTCCTCCCACCTCCCAAAACTGCTGCGACATGGGTCACTCTTCCATGGGGTGCAGTCCTCCAAGGACAGGCTGCTCCAGCCTGGAAGCAGGGGCCCCACTCTCTCCACCAGGTCTTCCACTGGATCACAGCCTCCTCCAGGCATCCACCCGCTCCAGTGTGAGAACCTCCCCCATGGGCTGCGGGTGGATTTCTGCACCCCCCGTGGATCCCCCATGGGCTGCAGGAGAACAACCTGCTTCACCATGGTCTTCACCATGGCCTGCAGAGGAATCTCAGCTCTGGCACCTGGAGCACCACTTCCCCCTCCTTCTCCACTGACCTTGGTGTCTCCATGTTGTTTTCCCTCACATGTTCTCACCTCCTCCTCTTCTCTGGCTAGAAAAAGACTGTCCCCACTTTGTTTTGATTTTCTTCTTAAATATGTTATCACAGAAGCGTTACCACCATCTCTAATTGGCCCAGCATTGGCCAGCGGCATGTCCATCTTCAGAGCCATCAGGGATTGGCTCTGCCGGACATGGTAGAAGCTTCTAGAAGTTTCTCACAGAAGCCACCTCCGTGGCCCCCCTGCTCCCAAAAAACAGGCTGTGATAAGCCAACATACCCCCCCACTACCAAAGCTTGGCCATGCAAACCCAACAGAGTGGTAAAGCCCATCAGTAATATAAGGCTCAGGGTTGTGCCTGTTGCTCTTGCTTTTTCCCCGCTCCCTGATTTCTCAGGAATCAGAGGAAAAGGGGATTTAACACCCATTGCAGAGCGCTCAGGCACAGCATCTGTCTTCTGGGAGAAGACCTAGAAACCAATTTCGTCATGGTTTTTTTTTTCTTTAAAGAACAGAAAAGTCCTATAATCCATAACCTCCCGGGGCAGCCTGTTCCAGTACTCTGCCACCCTCAATGTAAAGAAGTTCACCTCATGTGGTGTTTAATGCATTTGCCTCTGTCTTTAACATGGATGACAGACCAAGGGGGTCTCAGTACATTAAGGTGGAGGTCCATGACTGTGAGAATGATCAACTCCCAGTCAAACCTGAACTTGTGCAGGATCCACTGCTCCAGCTTGATCCCTACAAATCTATGGGCTTGATGGGATTCAGCCAAGAATCCTCAAAGAGATGGTTGATGTCATTACAAAACTGCACTCGATGATTTTTGAGCAGTCTTGGAAATATGGAGATGTCAGAGCTGTCTTGAAGCTGGCGAACATTGTCCCGATTTTCAAGAAGGGCAAGAAGGACCCTGGAAATTACAGGCCTGTCAGTCTCACATCGGTGCCCAGTAAAATCATGGAAAAGATTATTCTGGGAGGGGTTGAGAAACACCTGGAGGACAACGCAGTCATTGGTCACAGCCAGGAGGGCTTCATGAGGGGAAAGTCCTGCTTGTCAAACCTGATTTCCTTCTACGACAGGGTGTATTGGGTCTGACTGGGGTAAAGCTCACAGGCCTTACACTGCTGTACTTTGCTTTGGTAGCTGGTGTTGATAACAGAGCAGTGTTTTGGCTACTGCCAAGCTGTGCTGTCCCTCTGACATTCCTTCCCCCACTGAAGGGGATGGGGGGGGCAAGATCCTGGGAGGGGACACCAGCAGGCCAGCTGACCCCAGTCAGCCAAAGGGATATTCCATACCATATGACATCAGCTCAGATATATAAAGGGAGGAAGAGAGGAGGAGGCACTCAGGAATCATCCATGTTTGCCTTCTTGAACAACCATCACGCGTGCTGAAACCCTGCTTCCCAGAAAGTGTCCAGACATTGCTGCTGATGGGAAGTAGAGATTGATTGTTTTTCTACTCTGCACTTGCACGCGCAACTTTCAACTTGCTTGTTCTATTTTTTCCCCCCGCTGTAATAAAACTGCCTTTTCTTACCCTGGTAGTTTTTCAATATTATTCTCTCCCCTCTCCCCCTGGGAGAGGGAGTGATAGAGTGACTGAGTGGGCACCTGGCACCTGGCTGGGGTCAACCCACGACACAGGGTAACCCACCTAGTTGATCTAGGAAAGCCAGTGGGTGCAATCATTTTGGATTTCAGCAAAGCTTTTGATACTGTCTCTCACAGGATCCTTCTGGACAAAATGTCCAGCACACAGTTGGATAACCATGTTACGCAATGGATGAGCAACTGGCATACAGGTCAGGCACAAAGAGTTATAGTGAATGGGGTGACAACAGTGTCTTGGTTTGAAAGACAGGTGTCTGCTAAGGAAGGCAGGAGCCTCCCTTGGAATGGAAAATATGAGCCCCTTCCTTCTGAATTATTAAATTTTTCAAATTAAGGTGCTTTCAGGTAAAGATATAGGAAAAGGAATAACAGTTCTTTACTAGTATGCATAACAAGGCAAACAAACAACAGCAATAGCAGCAACAACAAACAGAACCAGAAACCCAGTAACAGCCTTCTCGGCTTCAGGCACTTTCCCCTTTGGTGTAGTTACGGTCACAGCTGTCAGGGTCGCTGATGGCTCCCAGCTGGGCAGGGCAGGTGTGATGATTCCCCCGCGGCTGCAGGGGGTGCTCCGGTGTGATTTCAGAGACCATGTGGTAATGTCAGGCACAGCTGGCAGGACGAGATGGAAAAGGGGCTTCTTTTACAAACCTCCAGGGGCAGCTGATCCCGATGCCTCCTCTGGATAGCAAAAGGAGCTGTAGCAGGAAACCTCTGGAGAAGCAAGCTGGAACGGCAGGACCTCCCGGCAGGCAGAGGGTGAAAAGCTACAGTGTAGCACAAACCCGAAGCAATGGTGGAGGTATGGTGGGGGTTGGGCAGTAGCAGTCCAGCTCCCAAATGCAGGAAAAAGTTCCCTGGACTTTTCTCACTGGTGCTGACTAGTCCTTCAGATGCTGTCTGTGCAGAAGGTGGGGGCAGCCCCCCAGAGAGAAACAAGGGCGCTGCCAGGTCCTGGCAGGGCATGCACTGGCTCTAGGCTTCCCAACAGCAGAGCAGCAAAAGAAGTTCAGCTGGCAAGCTTAGTCACAGTGCTGAAGCAAAAAAAAAAAAAAGGAAAAAAAGAAGCAGGCAAAACCCACAGAATCAGCAGGATCCCTAGTCAGAGATACCAGCTGGGTGTGTCCCATTCAACTGCCTGCCAGAAGAGCAGAGACTGCCTCTCGCCCCATTCCCCCCCCCCCCCGAAACCCTGGCTCAGCTTCCATTCATTGCAACAGCCCCTGAGCCAGGGAGGATGGGGAATGGAGCGGGTACAGCCACCACCCCTGGGCACAAAACAAACCAAAACAAAACAGATTGAAGACCCCAGAAATGGGATAATAAACCATCCCCAAGACAATCGGGCTGGTCACCAGTCTCAAGTGGTGTTTCACAGGGCTCCATCTTAGGCCCAGTTCTCTTCAACATCTTCATTAATGACTTGGACACCGGACTCGAAGGAATACTAAGTAAGTTCGACAGACACACTAAATTGGGAGGAGGTGTCAACTCCCTCGAGAGCAGAGAGAGCCTGCAGAGAGACCTGGATAAATTAGAGAGATGAGCAATCAACAACCGTATGAAGTTCAACAAGGGCAGGTACTGGATTCTGTCCCTGGGGTAGGGCAACCCTGGATGTACTGATAGACTGAGGAACAAGAGGCTGGAAAGCAGTGCTGCAGAAAGGGATCAAGAGGTCCTGGTTGATCTGGGGGTCCTGGTTGATGGAAAGTTCAATATGAATAAGCAGTGTGCCCTGGCAGCCAGGAGGACCAACCGTGTCTTGGGGTGCATCAGGCAAAGCATCATCAGCTGATCAAAGGAGGTGATTGACCCACTTTGCTCTGCACTGGCATGGCCTCACCTTGAGTGCTGTGTGCAGGTTTGGGCAACGCAATATAAGACATTAAGCTATTAGAGAGTGTCCAAAGGAGGGCCACAAGGATGGTAAAGGGTATGGAGGAGAAGCCTTATGAGAACCAGTTGAGGTCACTTGGTTTGTTTAGCCTGAAGGAGACTGAGGGGAGACCTCATTGTGGTCTTCAACATCCTCATGAGGGGAAACGGAGGGGCGGGTACTGATCTTTTCACTCTCATTGACAGTACTTGCGGAAACATCATGAAGCTGAGTTGGGAGATTTAGGTTGGATATCAGGAAAAGGTTTTTCAACCAGAGTGTGGTTGAGCACTTGAACAGGCTCCCCATGGAAGTGGTCACAGTGCCAAGCCTGTCTGTGTTCAAGAAGTGTTTGGACAATGCTCTCAGGCACATGGTGTGATTCTTGGGCTGTCCTGTGCAGGGCCAGAAGTTGGACTTGATCCTGATGGGTCCTTTCCAACTCAGCATAATCTATGATTCTAAACAGGCACAGCTTCCTCAGTCTCTCCTCATAAGAGAAATACTCCAGACCCCTAATCATCTTTGTGACCTCCACTGGACCCTCTCCAGTAGTTCCTTGTCTTTCTTGTATTGAGGAGCACAGAACTGGACACAGTATTCCAGATGTGGACTCACTAGGGCCAAGTAGAGGGGTAGGATCACCTCCCTCAACCTGCTGGCCACACTCTTTCTGATGCACCCCAGGATACCATTGGGCCTCTTGGCCACAAGGGCACGTTGCCAGCTCATGGTCAACTTGTCATCCACCAAGACTCCCAGGTTGTTCTTCATCAGGAGGCATTCAGAGGTGGAGTAAAAGCCCCAGGACAGTATTTCTGCTTAATTATTTCCCTGCTCCTGCAAGCCATGGGGATTTATTAAATTTTCCCATTGAGGGGCAATCCTGCAACCCCCACCAACCAAGCTTGGTCCATGATTTTTCCCCCCAACACTGGGATTTTTCCCACCAAAGAACTTTTATGTGAAATCTTATGGTTTTTAATGTCTTGCCATTTATCTCCATTATTAACATATGTTCATCCACCCATTAACTGCTTTGGTACATGTCACCCCACTGATGTTGGATAATCAAAATGTGGACCAAAATTTTTTTTTATCCCAAAATTACATGTTACCAGTGGTATTTTTCTGAAATCTATCAGCAGGAAGCCAGCAGGCATGTGGCATCGTTAACCATGGTACCATGTTGGGAAAAGAGACACCGTGAGGTCATTTCATGGGCAGCTGGGGAGCAACACAGGGAATTTTTGGGGGTCCTTGGTGACAGCAGCTAGGAATGTCATTGAGTCTTTTTCTCAGCTTTCTTTAGAAACAGTTGCCGAAAAGTGTAATTCGATAATGTGTATTTTTGAAGGTTTGAAGCCACAAACAACATCTCCCCAAATTAGCCAGATCTGATGTTTGCTGCTCAATAAAAGTATCCATGTAGGATTTTAATATGTTCCCCCATACGACTACATCAGCAAAGGGGAAAATAACCTCCTCGGGCCGAATATGTGTGGGACTGACGTGGTTTGACGCTGGCCAAATGCCAGGCACCCATAAGAGTTGCTCGCTCACCCTCCCCTGACACAGATGGGTAGAGGAGAGGAAAAAAATTTATGGAGGGTTTATGAGTTAAGGACTGGGAGAAACACTTCAAGGGCAAAAACGGGCTCAACTTAAGGTTGCAAAGTGAATTTATTACTAACAGATTCAGAGGAGGATAATGAGAAGTAAAATAAGCCCTTAAAACACCTTTTCCCTCCCAGCCCCTCCCTCCTTCCCACAAACAGCACAGGGGGACAGGGCATTTGGGGGTTTTTGAGTCAGTTCATCACCAAGACTTTCTTCTGCTGCTCCAGGAGAGGAGTCCTTCCCCTGTGAGACTGTGGGGTCCCTCCCACAGGAGACAGTTCTCCATGAACTTTTCCAGTGTGGGTCCACTCTCATGAGCAGCAGTCCTCCCAAAACTGCTGCAACATGAGTCCCTCCCACGGGCAGACAGTCCTCCCAAAACTGCTGTGGCGTGGGTCTCTCTTTCCATAGGATGCAGTCCTCCAAGGACAGGCTGCTCCAGCCTGGAAGCAGGGCCCTCTCCACCAGGTCTTCCACTGGATCACAGCCTACTCCAGTGTATTGGGTCTGACTGGGGTAAAGCTCACAGGCCTTACACTGCTGTACTTTGCTTTGGTAGCTGGTGTTGATAACAGACCAGTGTTTTGGCTACTGCCAAGCTGTGCTGTCCCTGTGACATTCCTTCCCCCACTGAAGGGGATGGGGGGGGCAAGATCCTGGGAGGGGACACCAGCAGGCCAGCTGACCCCAGTCAGCCAAAGGGATATTCCATACCATATGACATCAGCTCAGATATATAAGGGAAGGAAGAGAGGAGGAGGCACTCAGTGCTGGTCCATGTTTGCCTCCTTGAACAACCACCACGTGTACTGAAGCCCTGCTTCCCAGAAAGTGTCCAGACATCGCTGCTGATGGGAAGTAGAGATTGATTGTTTTCCCTTCTTGCTCTTGTGCGCGCAACTTTCAACTTGCTTGTTCTACTTTTTTTTTTTTCCCCACTGTAATAAAACTGCCTTTACTCACCCTGATAGTCTTTTTCAATATTATTCTCTCCCCTCTCCCAGCGGGAGGGGGAGTGACAGAGTGACTGAGTGGGCACCTGGCCCCTGGCCGGGGTCAACCCACGACATCCAGGCATCCACCCACTCTGGTGTGAGCACCTCCCCAATGGGCTGCAGGTGGATCTCTGCACCCCCCGTGGATCCCTATGGGCTGCAGGGGAACAACCTGCTTCACCATGGTCATCACCATGGCCTGCAGAGGAATCTCAGCTTTGGCACCTGGAGCACCACTTCCCCCTCCTTCTCCACTGACCTTGGTGTCTCCATGTTGTTTCCCTCACATGTTCTCATCTCCTCCTCTTCTCTGATGAGATGAAAACCTGTGTGACTTTTCTTCTTAAATATGTTGCCACAGAGGTGTTACCAACCTCACATTGGCCCAGCATTGGCCAGCGGCATGTCCATCTTCAGAGCCATCAGGGATTGGCTCTGCTGGACATGGTGGAAGCTTCTAGAAGTTTCTCACAGAAGCCACCTCCATGGCCCCCCTGCTACCAAAAAACAGGCCATGCAACACCAATACAGTGACCAAACCTCCAGCTGGTATGAAGATGAATGGCTGAAGCATCTGCAGAGGAGCAATGCTCTGCATCACTGCCGTGCCAGTCCCCCTTGGATGCAGAGGAGGTTTGCCGACTCCGTGCCAGACACCCCAGCATCTAATTCACCTCATTTCTGGTGAAATTCTTTCCAAACTGAAGATTTATGCTACCCAGAAAGTGACTTGCTTAGTTTCCTCATCAGGGATTTCACCCTTGTTTGGAGAAGTTTCATGTATACAGAGGTGAAACGAAAATGGGAAAAAAGGAAAAGTAAGTGATTTGCTTGGTTCCCCTCTTCCCCCCACGGAGATTAATTAGTATCTATTCTTGGAAAGACTGATGGCTTTGAAAGAAAACTTGTCAAATTAACTTATTATTTATTTTCATGCTTATTTTTATAACATTCCTCACTTGGAAGTCTCTCCAAATCTTTAATGCTGTTTTAAAAAATTATTTCCCCAATGGTTATTTTATGGCTTTACTTCAGTTTTGCTCTTTTTGGTGTTAGCTATTAGCCAGACCCAGTTATACTTACAATATTTTTTCAGGAGAAACAATACTAAAGGTTGCAAAGTTCACTGTCAATAGCCAAGGGAGTTGCAGTGTCCTGCAGAACATGGAGTTAACAATAGCAATTATTTTTTTCTTTTTATTTATTTATTTGCATTTGAAAAAGCAGCATTTTTAATTTAATCGTATTTGTTAAACTAAGTGCTTTAAATTTTTTTTAAATGGAAAAATGTTGAGGAGAATCAAGACTAGCTATTCATACTAGAGAAAACACAAACTCATAATTTTCAGCATTTCAGAGACTTAAAACAAGGGAGCTAATAACTCTGTGGCAATTCAGTCTTTATAGAACACTGAGACACACTGTATACTATAAAATGCATAATCTGAGTAATAAATGTTTAAAGCTTGACACTTCCCCATCTCTTTGTGGGTATGGTCTACCACTTTTGCTGGTCTGGAAGAGACCTTCCTTTTGTTTAGGACGGAGGAAGAAAATGGTGGGGGGGGTGAGAATACCTAATGGTGTCTGCTTGGAAATGCTGTGTGGGGATGGCTCAACCTGTGCTCCTAGGACTTGGTCACATCCTGTTGCAGCTTTGTTTGGAGTTGGTCCCTCTCCCTATCACTTCTCACAGAAGTGAGGATGGAGCCCATGGGAGTGGTGCAAAGGGCTCAAAGGCCCACGGGTGATGGATTGGGCCCCTCTCCTGGTTCTCTTACCCCATTCAATCTTTTAAAAAAATTCAAAAAGCAGTTTTTCTAAGTCTTCCCTGGAAAACTCTTCTCTAACCCAAGCCAATTAATTTTTGGCTAATTGAAATGCACACATTGGCCTGAGAAGCCACACAGGGCACTGAAAGTGAGTGATTTGTGCTGGTGTGTCGTTCGGCTCCAGCCAGAAAATTGGAGATGAAATGGTTTCTGCTTTTGAAGAAGTGTTCAAGGCCAAGTTGGATGGGGCTTTGAGCAACCTGGTCTAGTGAGAGGTGACCCTGCCCATGGCAGGGGTTCAAAACTAGATGGTCTTTAAGGTCCCTTCCAAGCCAAACCATTCTATGGTTCTACAGTTCTATGATGTGACCATGTACATGTGCTCAGAGCTCACTACAATAGAGGTGGAAGAAGTTTGGACCATGGCAGAGGGATCTCTGCTGCTGGCTGGGGGCTCAGCTGATTGCTGTAAGGCCTTGAATAAATAGGTGAGACATTAAAATGAGTTGCAGGCATGACATGACCTACCAGGCAGTGTTACTCATGACATGGGACATCACCTGATCCATCCTTCTGCCACAAAGCAGGACCAACCACACCAGCACCCTTCCTGGGGAAGTTTGTCCAACCTGCTCGTAAAACCTCTGCTGATGGAGGGCACAAAATGTCTTGTGATGAACAATGAGGTCATTCCTGGATGTTTGCATAAAATAGAAATATATAACCCCCCTGTTTAGTCCTTCCAACAATAACCAGGCATTGCTTTGGATTATTTTGCTGATAGCACAGGAAAAAACAATATAATGGTTCATGCCATCTGCCACTGAAAAGATGACCCGGTAGAAACTGGTTTTGTTGTGTTGCTTCTCTTGGGAAGTACTCCTGGGTCCTTCCCATTATTTCTGTTGCTGCATCAACTGGGTGGGAGAAAGCTTTGCAGCAAATGAGACAAATCTGCTGGTAAATGAAGGTTCAATCCATCCAAATCTCTCCTTCAAAGCCACCATCTTCAAGGATCCATCTTTAAATGTCCCCATCAACCTACTGACACGGTGTGCCGTGGTCAGATAGACCTATGCCATGCCTGTTCCTGGAGTGTCCCACGTAGAGCCACTCAGGCGGTGCCCCAATAGCACCTACACAAACATAGAGCCCACCTCTGTAGGTGGACACAGGTAGCCACAAACACACTCTGGTGCATCCTTGGAGACAAAGAGGTGGGAAGGGCCAATGGCTTTGCGGTTCCAAGGAATTTTATTTTCTTGAAGGGAGCAAAAGCCAAATGATGAAGAACACAGGAAGTCGGGGGGTTTCATAATGAGGAGTGTAAGGGGTGGGCAGAGCATCATCGACCAATGGTCTGAGGGCTAGGGGGTGGATACAAGATTGATTGACAATAAGACACGTCAATGGGGAGAGGGGAGGGGAGAGGGGGCCAGGGGCCAATGGGAAGAGGACCACAACAACCTACAGCCAGACCCTACTGCTCCAGGGTGAGTGGCAGTTGGAGTTTGTCTTGTTCCACCAAATCAAGGTTGTGAGCATCTGGATCAGCTTCAGAAAGAGCTTGTCAGCACTGGAGTTGGGCTGGGATCAGCAAAGTCAAGAGTGAAAACAGTCCCTGGGCCTCTGGGACCACCAAGATATTTTAAATGAGAAAATAACCTGCAGTAAAACAAGATTTTGGAGCAGATGGATGGGCTGAAGCTTTCAAGATGCAGGAATATTTCTGTAAATTCCTTTTCTCTGCCAAAAACCCAGACAGAAGCAAATAAAGAAACCCCATGGATCAGAGGAAGTTTGCTTCACTTTCCTAAAACATGTCAAACCTGCAAATAGCCAGGATGCTGGATGTTCTCTTCCAGCAGCTCAATTTCTAATACTGAATAATAAGCAGGGGTTTTAAATGCTCATACTGGTGGCAAAATGGGTAACAAAGATAAATCCTAAGTGGCAAAGGATGTTCACGCTTAAGTAATAGCATTGCTGTAATGTTTGCAAGATGAACTGTAGCTTAAATTATTATTTCTTGGGGTGCAATAAGAAAATGGTATTAAAACAGTAATGCCCATTGCAAGACTATATGGACTTTTGGATCCTACATTGTAATCACTAATTATAAAGCCAAATAATTTAGTGGATACATAAATGTGACTATTGAGCCTAGCTTTGAGTCTATACCACTCCTCAGGACTTCTCTGAATTCCTTGAGACAGATTTCTGCAAAAAAGTATTACATCCTTGAGATAAAATTTAATGATTTAAACATTTCTAGGGATGCAGACACTGCCTGTAACTCTTGGAGAGATACTCTGGTTATCCTCATAAGGCCTCAAGGACGGATGGTCCCCGGGCAAGACACTGAAACTGAATTTTTGTAGGGAGGTTTGTCTTCCTCTGCCCTTTGCCAAGTCATCACTCCCCTCGGAGCTGCAGTCTTCCAGAGGGATTAGTAGTGTTGCAGAGGACAAAGCCTTGGTGGATGGGTTGCTAAGCTGATGCCTTATCCCATGCCAAATCAAAGCTGGCTAACCATTTCCCATCAGTTGTAGCCATGCCACAGAATTAATGGTAAAAAATGCAAAATCCCTCTCAAGAGAAATGCTGAGATTTCAAAATTCCATTCTGTCCTAAATCATCTGAGTTTTTCACCAATACATTTTGTATCAATGCATGTTATGTTGCTGTAACTGTAACATTTAAACAAAGTGTTTGGACTTTATTAGCTCAGACCTTTTCACTAACTTCCCATAGAGCTTTCCCATCAAAAGTTTCCACTTTAAGAAAGTGACGCCGTGAGGTGGCAACGGTCTGATGGGAACAATCGCCTCCAATGTGCATTGTGTGGACCTGGGCTTGCTCTATGCCTCTTCTCCCAGTCCTGATGGAGGGAAATGCACTGCATTTAATTTCTGTCCCCACACGTTATTCTTGAAGCCCAAATACATGACATGAACATGTGACCTCACAGCCAAGACAGGGAAGGAGCTGCACAGATCGCACCAGTGCTGCTGGTGACCTTGCAGCAGTCATCAGTGATGGAGCTGTGAGAAGAAACAAGGTCCTGGAGCAAATAAGTGTCTTGCAACTGGTGGGGGTGTGATGAATACAGCTGGCTAAGGAACTGGGCTGTAGCGAGTGCCTGCACGTGTATGAGAGGTGGAAAAAGTGGTCCATGAGTGTCCCCAGTGTCTAGGACCTTTGCAAAGTCCAAGACTGGTTATGGAGAGCATTTCCACACTTCCACAGGCAGCACTGAGCCTGGATTTTATCTGGGGGATGCTCACAGTTGGATCCAAGAGACAAATCTCATCAGTTTTTGCATCTTGCATGCACCAGGGAGGCATTTCTTCTGGTTGTTGTCCTATTTCTGGAGATGGGGAACAAGCAACTCTCTTACCTTTAAAAATTATAATAGTGAATTCTGCAGTATCTTGGGCTTTCTTGGCACACAGACATAGTCTCATGCTCCAACATCAGATATGCAACCCCCTGTGCAGGAGCTGGAGCCAGGGTGCTGTGCACAGGTGGGTCATGAGCAGCATCAGCCTGACATTCTGTCATCAGGCATCAACTGAGGTATGGTTTTCCCAGGTCCCATGTGTCAACCACAGCCAAATTATCTGTCATTGGTACTTTTTTGTCCATGAGATAAAACCTGAAAGAAATCCTGATCAGCATTTATTACTCCCTGCCTTGATCATGCAATCATGGAATCCCAAAATAGTTTGGGTTTGAAGGGACCTTCAAGATCATCTAGTTCCAGTTCCACTGTCATGAGCAGGGACAACTTCCTCTAGACCAGGTTGCTTAAAGTCCCATCCAACTTGGCCTTGAACACTTCCAGAGAAGAGCAGCCTTCAAGCTCAGAGATCAGCTTTGAAATTACATTTTTTGGTAATTTTAAATTTTGAGCTCCAAAAGAACTCAAATTCACCTTTCAAAGCAAGTCTGGAAGAAGCCAGATTGGGTAAATCAGCAGCTACAGAGCATGAGAGGAAATACTGCACCAAGAGATGGATTACCAAAAACCTGTCTGCTGGTAATTACACATCTGAGGGCAAACACTGTAAAATATTTCTGTGAGGAGAGAAAGATGACAAAGGTTGTGAAATCCAGTTGGTGGATTGTTTTACAGCTAAGGTAACTTCTATCCCTAGGGCTGGATTTTAGAATTTGTGTAAGAAACCAATCCCTGGTTCACAGGTCTGCTCTGCTCTTCCTTTAAAGCACCAAAAATGCAGCATATTTGTTAGAGAACAAGGTTTTGTGCTGCTTTCCTAAGGATAAATGCAGTCTTCTTTTTTAAGAGCAATGAAACATTTGGGAGAGGGATGGTGTTGCATGTGGAGAGTGCAAGTGGTTTTTACAGTCATTGCATGGACACTGTATATCTTCTTTATATAAAATTGCATTTCTGTTGCTTTTCTGAGCACTTGAAAGTGGTACTTCAGGGCTCACCACTTTCCCAGGGGGCTAAGCCCAAATAACCTGGCTCTGGTGCTTGGGTTCTGTTTTTCAGCACAATTTACCCATTTTTTTCCCATTTGTTTTCTGTCCAGTGACTTATATTTCTGTTTGGTCCCTCTGTGTTTGCAGGCAGGGCTCCTTCCCCTCTCCATCTCTGTGCTGTCACATTTGGCCACCTTGGCTCCCTTTCTAGACCTGAGGATGTCTCCCCCTTGAGGATGATGAGTAGTCCTTGTGCCAGTCCCCATCTGCACTCACCTTTTTGGGTGATCCCTGATCCCTGCATTTCCCATTTAGATCCCCAGAATCTTGCACAAGGGTTTTCTCTCTTTTGAACACTTTCTGCAAACACTTTTTCTGGAGTGTGCTGGGATTGCACCCCAAAATCCCACCAGGAATTGCCACCACCCATGTACATTGATGTCACCCATGGAAATGCTGCGACGAGTATGCAGGGACCCTCATCTCCCTCTGCTCCTCCTGCCCCTCTGTGTACAACACACTGCCTCCCAATTCCTCCCCTAATTACACTCTCTACTTCACCTAATTGCTCCCATGGGGCTGGATCAAAGCACCATTCCTAAAGGAAGCAATGGGAAAAAAACCCTAAAGGAGCCCTGAGCAAAGGCAAATCCAACAGCAGTTGTCCTGTAGAGACCTGGCTGAGCATAGGGTGGCTCTACCAGTATACGGATGGGGACAACCAGCCCCATGGGATGGTGATGTACCATGGTGTCCTGGTTTGAAGGACAGGTGTCTGTTAAGGAAGGCAGGAGCTTCCCTTGGAATGGGAAACTGTAACCCCTCTCCCTCCGAATTATTATAAATTTGAAATCAAGATGCTCTCAGGCAAAGATACGGGAATAGGAATAACAGTTCTTTACTACTATCTAAAACAAGGATAACAAATAACAACAACTATAACGTTGACCAACAAACAGAACCAGAAACCCAGTGGCAGCCTGCTCGGCTTCAGGCACCTTTCCCTTTGGTGCAGTTCCAGTCACAGCCTGCAGGGGGCGCTCTGGGTGTGGTGATTCCCCGGTGGCTGCAGGGGGCGCTCCGGCGTGAGCTCAGGTGGCACACGGCAATGGCGACTGCCCGAAGCACGGAGGGATGGAGGAGAGCCCTTGCTCCCCAGACCCTTGGGAGGGGGCAGCTGGTGTCGGTGCCGCAGCAGGATCCCCGGACACAGGGAGCTGGGACGGTAAGGGGTCTCCACGTGCAGGGAAAAACCCCGCTACAATGTAGCGGAGAAAACTCAGAGCGGGCTGGTGGCAGGCAGGTCGGCTCCGGATGGGGCAGAGGGCAGAGACTCACAGCAGACAGACCGGCAGCTCCGCGCTGGCTTCTCAGGGGCCGTGGGTTCAGCAGACAGCAGCTCCGACCGTCCAGCTCCGAGGGTCCGAGCAAGAGAGCGTGACCTCCCCCCTGCCCTTGCTTTTCAGTCTCTCCAAATCTCGCGTTACCAGGCTCTGCTTCCATGAGGGGCAATTTTGCCCCACCCTGCCAAGGAGAAAGGCTCTAGCCTTGTGCTTTGTTTCTCTTAAGTACCCAGTCATTTGTGTCTTAGCAACCCATGGGAGAAAAATTCCTGAGGAAAAGAACTAGATCCAACCTTCAACATTCTCCACCCCGAATTTTTTTCCCATGCAAACACCTTACATCAAATTTAAACTTTCGAGGTATATACATACATGCAGATACAGATACAAGCGCAGTGTCATAAGTAGTTCACCCTAAAACAAGATCTCCTTGAGGTATGCATCGGGTCTCTCCATCCCTTTGCATCACCCACCAGGTGCAGCCCGGTCCCTGAGCAAAGACAACCCCCGGATGGGATTGTTTTTACTTGAGGCAGAGTTTACCCAAACAGTCTTTCCCAGCATACCTCTCATGTGTACTACTGGAACTTTATCTCCATCTGTTGTTCGCAAGGGGTCAGAGTGGGCAGGCCCGGCCCGGCTGGAGGAACCTCGGGTGTTCACTAACCATGTGGCCTTTGCCAAATTAGTCTCCCAGTTCTTGAACGTCCCCCACCCAGTGCTTTCAAGGTGGTTTTGAGCAGGCCATTGTACCGTTCAACTTTCCCAGCTGCTGGTGCATGATAAGGGATATGGTACACCCACTCGATGCCATGTTCCCTAGCCCAGGTGTTTATAAGGCTATTTTTGAAGTGAGTCCCATTGTCGGATTCAATTCTCTCTGGGGTACCATGTCTCCAAAGAACCTGTTTTTCAAGGCCCAGGATGGTGTTCCGGGCAGTGGCATGAGGCACAGGGTAGGTCTCCAGCCATCCTGTGGTGGCTTCTACCATTGTGAGAACGTAGCGCTTGCCTTGGCGGGTCTGGGGCAGTGTGATGTAATCAATCTGCCAAGCCTCTCCATACTTGTATTTGGACCACCGTCCACCATACCATAGAGGCTTCACCCGCTTGGCCTGTTTGATCGCGGCACACGTCTCACAATCATGGATCACCTGGGAGATACTGTCCATGGTTAGGTCCACCCCTCGGTCTTGTGCCCACTTATAGGTGGCATCTCTGCCCTGGTGGCCTGAGGCATCATGGGCCCATCAGGCTAGGAACAACTCCCCTTTGTGTTGCCAGTCTAAATCTATCTGTGCCACCTCTGTCTTTGCGGCGTGATCTACCTGCTTGTTGTTCTGGTGTTCTTCGTTAGCTCGGCTCTTAGGGACATGGGCGTCTACATGGCGGACCTTTACGGGTAGCTTCTCTACCCGAGTGGCGATGTCTTTCCATTCATCAGCTGCCCAGATTGGCTTTCCTCTACGCTGCCAGTTGGCCTTTTTTCACCTTTTCAGCCAACCCTATAGAGCATTGGCTACCATCCACGAATCAGTGTAGAGATAGAGCTTTGGCCACTTCTCTCTTTCAGCAATGTTCAGGGCCAGCTGAACGGCTTTGAGTTCAGCAAATTGGCTCGACCCACCTTCTCCTTCAGTGGCTTCTGCAACCTGTCGTGTGGGGCTCCACACAGCTGCTTTCCACTTTCGGTTCATCCCTATGATGCGACAGGAACCATCAGTGAAAAGGGCGTAGCACTTTTCTTCATCTAGCAGTTGATTATATGGTGGAGCCTCCTCAGCCCGGGTCACTTGTTCTTGCTCCTCTTCATCAGTGAGACCAAAACTCTCACCTTCTGGCCAGTTCGTAATTATTTCTAGGATCCCAGGGCGGTTCGGATTTCCAATGCAGGCACGCTGTGTGATAAGTGCGATCCACTTACTCCATGTGGCGTCAGTGGCGTGGTGGGTAGAGGGAGCCTTTCCTTTAAACATCCACCCCAGCACTGGTAGTCGAGGTGCCAGGAGAAGTTGTGCTTCAGTGCCAATTACCTCCGAGGCGGCTTGAACTCCTTCATAGGCGGCCAAGATTTCCTTCTCTGTGGGGGTGTAGTTGGCTTCAGACCCTCTGTAACTCCGGCTCCAGAATCCCAGTGGTCGACCCCGAGTCTCTCCAGGCACCTTCTGCCAAAGGCTCCAGGACAAGCCCTTGTTCCCGGCTGCAGAGTAAAGCACATTCTTTACCTCTGGTCCCGTCCTTACTGGTGTAAGAGTCTGGACGGAAATCCCTATCTGCCTCACGACCATCGACAGAAGCAGAGGCCGAAAACCCAGAGACCCTAAGAGGGGAAAAGGACTTTTGCACAATGAGGTCCAGCCAGATCTTGGTGGGATGCCTGCCAGGTGCCTGGGTGTGCTGCAGAGCTGTGCTGCTGAGCTGTGCTGCAGAGAACCGTGCCGCTCGGCTAACGGGGCGGAAAGGACTGCACAAGAACAATCTGTCTAGTACCGCTGTACCTGTACCCTAAAACAATGGGCCCTATTTCCCCACCTGCTGGCTACTTGCCCCTCGTCTCTGGAGGGATTGCCTCATCTCTTGGTTACCTGCCCCTCGCTTTCGAAAAGACTATAAAGAGACTCTCAAAATGTACCCCTACGAGATCTCCCTACGGACGAGACGAATCCATCGGATCCGGACAACGAGGACTTCGTCGTGCCGTGGTAGCTATGCCCCTCCTTTTCTCTTTCTCTCTTTCTTCTCTCTCTCTCTCCTCTATCGCATAAGCGTGTTGTTGGCACTCAATAAAGTGCTTTTGATTTTGATTGAAGCAAAAATACTTGTCCCTGTTTTCTTTTGCACTCTGAGATTCAAAGTAACGAACCATCACGACCCCCGCTCCTACGAGCGGATCGTGACATCAATTGGCGTCACGGACAGGATTCTGAGGCAGAAGGGGCTGCAAGGTTTTGTGTAATTTGTAACAGGGGAAGGACGTTTTGCTCCAGCCGCACCTAGCCCGACACTCCGAAAGGGTGAGCGGTGTCTAGAAAGCAAGGGGGGCATCTCGAATTTCCCGCAAACTGCACATGCCTAGGTGAAAAGCACCCCTATACTCTGTTGAGGGTTCTGTCTTCAGAATTTCACAAAAGAATCTCTTGGTGCAAAAGGGGGAGTGTTGTGTTTCTTTTTAAGGTGGGTGTGTAAGGAGTTAGTCTACTGGGTGTTAGGAGAGGCAACGGATTGTAACTAAACAGAGCCTCCAGTAGACTCAGTCTCTTCGCCACTTTAGGGAAGAGAAGGGGAACACAGCCCGGCTCTCGGGACTGTGGATGCAACTAAGTTTTACCTCCCTAAAGCGGTTTTCATTGTCCCTTCGAAAACATGACCTCAAACACTAACACAAAACATACAGCTGCATTTTATGCTTTATTAGCAAAACACAATGCCCGACCCTCTCCAGGAGGGGAGGAGTGGGCACAAAACAACTGGTTTAATTTAGAAAATGTGATTGATAGAATTTACTCTTTACAGCGTGGGTCAAAATTCAAACTTGGCCGAGATAAAGCTGTAATTTGCTCTGTCCTAGGAGCATGCCTTACATCGGCTATAGATCACCGCTTTAAGCGGTGCAGTGAGCAGGAAACAATAATAGACTCTCTGCAAAACTTAGTAGAAATTTTACAGAAACAATTAGAGGAAAAAGAGAATTATATTCTCTTGTTACAAGATCTCTTGAGAGAAAAATGTCCAAAAGATTCAAGGAACACTGATCCACCACCTGACACAAAGGAAAAGGAAACACCTTATCCCTTTAAGGAATTAAAACAAGTAAAAAATTGTGGGGAAAACTGTTGTCCTCATCTAAGACCTTTAATTAAAACAGAATACAGCTATCTTAATGATGAGGATGATGATCCACACATTACCACCAAACAAATTCCATTCACTGCCACTGAACTAGCTAAGTTAAAAAAGGAGTATGGGCGGCTTCCCCATGAATCTGAAACAGAATATGTCTTCCGAGTGTCACTCACCGGAGGAGACCAAATTCAGTTAACTGAGCACGAAGCCAGTGGATACTGGGGACATGGAGTCTTCTTAACAACAGGAGACAGACGACACACATGGTCCCTAACTCAACGAGCAGCCTATTGGGCTGGGGGACTCAACCCTCTAGAAAGGGGAGACCCTTTAGCCATTGTTAGTACCCCTGACCGGCTTCTAGAAAGCGTTCATAAGGCTGCCTGTTTGCAAATGATACATGAAAAGAAGTTGATTCCTGGATATGAATCCCCTATGCAACTGCCTGTAAAACCTGAGATGATGACCCCTTTAATTCGGGGTCTCCCTGAATCACTCAAACCCACAGCAATTGTCTTACAGAAAACCATAACCACTGTGGGTCCCATAGAGAGGCTAGAAAGATTCCTTGAAAACTCAACAGATCGAACCGGATCTACTGATCCCGGTAATGTCCCATATACCTCACCCTCTCAGCCTTCGGGTTCACACTCGAATTCACCTACTGGTGATCGCAAAATTTACACATGGAGTGAGGTAGCAGAAGACCTGATTAACTACAATCGAAAATATGGACCCATAAAAACCACAGAAGAGAAGTCAGAGAAAACAAAGGGTGTCAGGTACATTGGAGCTCCTCACAGTGAAGATCAGGACAATGAGAAACAACTCAATAACCGTCAACACTGGTGGTCACTAGGCATCAAAAGGGGAATTCCTAGAGATGTCATGGATGGTTTGCCTCTGAATAAATTAGCAAAAGTAGTGTCTAACTGGTACCACAGTAAAAACACTATACCTAGTGCACCACCTCACCCACAAAACCCAGGCTACAAGCCAAAATTTTTCTCACAAAGCCCAGGCTACAAGCCAAAATTTTCCCCTCAGAGCCCGGGCAATGAACCAAAGCCTCTCCCACAGAATATAGGCAAAAAGCCAAAACCCTTTTCCCAACAGAACCAGGGAAACTAATTTCTCCATTCCTTAACAGTGGGCGAAGGAATGGAGCATGGATATATCTGAGAAAGCTCACTAGAAACCATCAAACAGGAGACATCATGATCACAGCCATTACAGGTCCTAAAAGGGCACCTGTAACCTTTTTGATTGACACCGGGGCACAAATTTCTGCACTAACAAAAAGGGATGCCCGAAGGTGTGGAGTTGTTCCAACAAAGAACCAGTACTGTGTTTTAAATGCTTTAGGAGCAACAGAATCCATGAACATAGCTTTAGTCAAACTCACATTACCAGGGGAAGAAAACCAACTTTCTATCTATATGGTGATTGGAGATATTCCAACCAATTTATTGGGGATGAATGCACTTGTAGGGAGGCAGTGGGAAGACTCAGAAGGCTTTCTGTGGTCTTTTGGAGCACCCCGCTTTAACATCAACCTACTCCAAACAGCGCCCTCTCTACCATTCAGCAAAGTAACTAATGTAAAACAATACCCCCTTCCCCTGGGTGCCAAAGAAGGTATCAAACCAGTAATACAGGAGCTCCGAGAACAAGGAGTAATAATTAACACACATTCTCCTTTTAATTCCCTGGTGTGGCCGGTGAAAAAGCCGAATGGCAAGTGGAGACTAACAATAGATTTCCGCAGACTAAATGCTAACACAGATCCTCTTACAGCTGCAGTTCCAAATCTAGCCGAACTGATAACACTGATTCAAGAAAAAGCACACTCCATCATGGCAACCATAGATGTTAAATACATGTTTTTCATGATACCTTTACAACCAGAGGACACAGATTGCTTTGCTTTCACCTGGGAGGGACAACACTACACTTTCACCAGGCTTCCCCAGGGTTACAGACACTCCCCAACCCTGGCTCATCACGCTTTAGCCAAGGAGTTAGAGAAAATACCCAAACCTGACAATGTAGCTGTTTATTAATACATTGATGATATCCTTGTGGGAGGAGAAGAAATAGAAGAAGTGGGAGATACCCAACAGAAAACAATCTCTCACTTAGAAAGCCTTAATTTGCAGATTCCCTCAGAAAAGGTACAGAAACCCTCTCAGGAAGTGAAGTTCTTAGGAATTTGGTGGAAGGGCGGCATGACATGTATCCCACCTGATACCTTAACATCTTTAGATCAGATTAAAATGCCTGAATCTAGAAAAGATCTACAACATGCTCTAGGCTTATTGGTGTTTTGGAGAAAACACATCCCTGATTTTTCCATAATTGCCAGACCCCTTTATAACTTGCTGAGAAAAGGGGTAAAATGGGAATGGGATGCTTCCCAAGAAGAAGCCTTACAATTGCTGATTTTTGAAGCAACAGCTCACCAAGCCCTAGGCCCTATTCACCCTACAGATCCTTTCCAAGTGGAATGGGGATTTGCTTCCTCAGGGCTGTCAGTTCACATCTGGCAGCGGGGCCCTGAGGGCCCAACAAGACCTGTTGGTTTTCACTCCCGTGGCTTCAGAGATGCCGAGAAAAGATACACTATCTGGGAAAAGGGGCTGTTTGTCGTTAGCTTAGCTCTGACAGAAGTGGAGAAAATTACACGACAGCAACCAATTGTTATAAGAGACCCTTTCAAAGTCATTAAAACTGTTTCTACTGGGATCCCCCCACCTGACAGGGTGGCTCAGAGAGCCTCAGTTAGAAAGTGGTATGCTCAGATTGAACATTATTGTAACACTTTCTCCATAACTGAGGGAGCTGTAAAAAACCTGGCAATACAAGAAAGCTTGAGTAGCAGCCAAGACAAACCTGCCTCAGTTATTAAGGTAGCCCTCCACACTTCCTCCAGTGAAACAGAGGGGGAAGGCAGTGCCCAAGTTGGCAAGCTGATAGCTGTTAGGAGTGTTCTCCAACGTGAAGTACAGAATATCTTTCTTGTTTGTATCTATACTTATTTCTATGCTGTGTTTCAGGAATGGACTGAGTGGCTTTCTTTTTGGCAGCAAAAGGCATGGACAGCCTC
Organism: Eopsaltria australis; assembly: GCA_034509425.1. Classification (NCBI taxonomy): domain Eukaryota; kingdom Metazoa; phylum Chordata; class Aves; order Passeriformes; family Petroicidae; genus Eopsaltria; species Eopsaltria australis. Next base: position 594,858 of record JAVTVJ010000646.1, on the reverse strand, counting down.
TGATGCCCTAGGAAAGGAGCATCGGACAAATACACGCTGGATAATTCCATAATTTTAACCTTTTCTGCCCCTTGGTGGCAGGCTCTGTTGTGTTTACTTTTCACAGGAGAACTCCGAGGGACATGAAACCAGATAAGCCATGATAAGACTAGTGTTGCTTTTCTGCATCCTACCACCATACCACGGCCAATACCCAGCAGAGTGGCCGTGGTCCAAAGCTACCCTCAGGCATACTAGTGCTCAAGGACCATACCCCAAAGGTCGTCACCCAAGCCTCCTGACGGTAATACTGCACGATTCCAAGGTATACGGTCGAGATGAATGGGAATGGGACCGGAGGGATTGGGCCAGAGTCCTAAATGGAACAGTTGGTGAACAAATAAAGATAGGATGCAGAAAAGTGGACGGGTCCCTTTATGAGAAAGCTTCCAACATTGCAATTTCAGGAAATTTTTTGGAACAAGATGTGACAAGTAAATTACACCCCAACATTACAGCAGAATTATGCCCCACAGCTGAGTGGACATGTAGCAAACAAGCCCCCTACGTATTGTGCTGCCGTCAGAAGAATGTAGGTAGCGACACTTTAGATCGTAGTACCGTTAACGTTGAAATTACAAAGCTCTGTAAGGACGAGCCCAAGGAATGCTGGCACAATTTTACTTTAACCAAGCCGACCTATGTAACATGTATTTGGCAAAATAATTCGGCAGATCAGTCAAGCCTGAGAGGTTTGGTTCACCAATTCAAAATGAGAGTTGTGCCCAAGCCCACACTGAATGTAATAGTCACATACCACGATGTTGATACCCCCTTTGTGTTGGACCACAATAATGTTTTCCCTCCTTTTATGGTAACTCAGGGTGATGATGTTTCAATACGATGTAGGTTAATTACTGGAACTTTTACTGAGTCTGTACCCAGTTATAGTATGGGACCACACAGCCAAATTTCATTTTGCAAAGTTAAAAATCAGGATTGTTGGCTAAACCTAACTGCTGTGCAGTTTTCTTATAAAGTGACATGTAGCAAGAACAATACTAACTACTGGGGGGAATTTGACATTGAAGTATTTGTGCCTACAATCCCACCACCGGTTAGGTTGAGCCCAAAAATTTTCAAAATTGGACCATATATAATCAGGAAAACAGGCCAACAACAATTATTGTTTAACCCGGTATGGTCCCTCAAACATGTCAAATTACTCATGAAAAGCAATGTTTCGGAAATCCAGCCGGCTTGTTCACCTTTCTTGCAAACTTCTTTTGAAGGGTGGACAACCTGGCTGCGAAACAGAAACTTTATTAAGAAAAGAATGCAGAGCGACATAACCGGTTTTGTGGGAACAGGATTGGGAATTTTGAATAGCATTGATTCAGAAGTGTTAATGAATAAACTGGCTACCACTACTGCAGATTTGACCAAATTACAACAACCACTGCAATCATCATTATTGGCTTTAGGAACTCACCAGTGGCTGTTATCAAACGTGCTACCAGATTGGGAAAGGATAAATGTGAACGACCACAAATTGATAATTGATGCACTTGGTGCCACACAAAATAATGTTTCTTTAGCCCTTAGCTGCATCCAGGCTCAATTGTGGATGCAGTCAGTTGCCGCCTCAATTATAAGAGAAGGCGAAGAAGGCACTTTTCCTACTGAAATTCGGAAAATAATTTGGGATAGTGCCACTAAATTTGAAAGAGAATTCCAATCGTGGTGGAACTTAGTGAATTTCACTTACAACCCTGCTACAAACACAGCCACAGCTTTTGTGCTAACTATACGCAATGCTTCAGTGCATTCAATCTTTCCCATCATTCCTCTGGGGCTGAACTGGAATGGAACTATTCTTTACCCTTTTGGACATAAGCAGTGGGCCCGTCAAATTGGCAAAAAATGGCAAACTGTGGATTTAGAAACTTGTGTTGTCCGGGAACAACTAGGGTTCATTTGCGAAAGTAATGCAATTAGAGCTCAGGACATTTGCTTAGACACAGAGCAGAATATCTGTCATTTTGAAATTCATCTTAAAGAGAATCCTGAAACAGTGCTTGTGTATATAGGCAATGGATGTGCAAGCTTGAGAACTGCTTGTGATCAAATAGTTGTAGAAAATTTGGTGATGGACACTAAAAATCATTCGAATTTTTGTGTTTGTAATTTTACTAAAATTGTAGGATGTGATTTTTCTTATTTAGCTCCAGTTACTTCTTATCACCTTTTGCAATCCAATTACTCACTGATACACCAAGTTGTGCCTACCCGCATTGGGATGAACCTTACCTTGGTAAAGCAATTGTTGCTTCATCAGGATTTAATCGAAATTTTGGAGAAGATCAAGAAGAACGGACAGAAAACCTTGGTAACTGTTCATCACAATGTAAACAAAATACATCGTGTTCTGGAAAGGGTAAGAAAGGATGCTGACCACAGTTGGTGGGATACCCTTTTTGGGTGGTCACCTACTGCCACAGGGGTCCTGAATAAATTGTGTCATCCCATCATTGTTCTCTTGATTTTAGTTTTAGTAGGTTTTGTCTTATTGGCAATTTTGTATATCATGAACTGGAGAATGATGAAACGAGTAGCATACTTGACATCCATAATGAATATGCATAATCTGGTTGATGTTTCATCCTCTGTGGACACCCCTGACATTATTGATGCAAGGCGAGCTAAGGTGTAATAAGAAATTGGATAAATACTTTACTGCTTATTGTAATTTAATCAATTATTAATGAAATATTAAGGTATTTTTATTGTTTTGTGATTCAATCAATTAATGTAATTTTAAATAACATGTATTAATGTAATTTTGAAGTATAATGATTTAAATAATTATTAATATGATTTTAAGCTATAATAAGAAATTAAACTGGTCTTATTTGAATAATTATTAATGAAATTTTATATAATAAGGCAATTGTTGCCCTGTTGAAATTTAAACAAAATTTTATGTGATTAAAATTGCTTATTCTTTTGCTTTCTTTTCCTTTTCTTTTCCCTTCTCTCTTTCTCTTTTGTCTCTGTTTTCCGGGGTATGCTACCGGCATGGATGAGTCCTGAAGACATCGTGACAACACTACAGACTCCAGAAGGCATCGAGACAACGCTACAGGTTCCTGACGACGATCGTGAGCCACGGGGTGGTGTAAGAGTCTGGACGGAAATCCCTATCTGCCTCACGACCATCGACAGAAGCAGAGGCCGAAAACCCAGAGACCCTAAGAGGGGGAAAAGGACTTTTGCACAATGAGGTCCAGCCAGATCTTGGTGGGATGCCTGCCAGGTGCCTGGGTGTGCTGCAGAGCGGTGCTGCTGAGCTGTGCTGCAGAGAACCGTGCCGCTCGGCTAACGGGGCGGAAAGGACTGCACAAGAACAATCTGTCTAGTACCGCTGTACCTGTACCCTAAAACAATGGGCCCTATTTCCCCACCTGCTGGCTACTTGCCCCTCGTCTCTGGAGGGATTGCCTCATCTCTTGGTTACCTGCCCCTCGCTTTCGAAAAGACTATAAAGAGACTCTCAAAATGTACCCCTATGAGATCTCCCTACAGACGAGACAAATCCATCGGATCCGGACAACGAGGACTTCGTCGTGCCGTGGTAGCTATGCCCCTCCTTTTCTCTTTCTCTCTTTCTTCTCTCTCTCTCTCCTCTATCGCATAAGCGTGTTGTTGGCACTCAATAAAGTGCTTTTGATTTTTGATTGAAGCAGAAATACTTGTCCCTGTTTTCTTTTGCACTCTGAGATTCAAAGTAACGAACCATCACGACCCCCGCTCCTACGAGCGGATCGTGACAACTGGGCCAAGCGCTACTGCATGAGCGATCTCCTGCTTGATCTGGGCAAATGCTTGTTGCTGTTCAGGGCCCCAGTGAAAATCGTTCTTCTTGCGGGTGACCAGGTAGAGAGGGCTCACAATCTGGCTGTACTCTGGAATGTGCATCCTCCAAAAACCTATGGCCCCTAGGAAAGCTTGAGTTTCCTTTTTGTTAGTTGGTGGAGACATCGCAGTGATCTTATTGATGACCTCCGTGGGAATCTGGCGCCGTCCATCTTGCCATTTTACCCCCAAGAACTGGATCTCTCGAGCAGGTCCTTTGACTTTGCTTTTCTTGATGGCAAATCTGGCCTCCAGGAGGATCATGATGATCTTCTCTCCTTTCTCAAATACTTCTGCTGCCATGTTCCCCCGCACAATGATGTCATCGATGTATTGGAGATGCTCTGGAGCCTCACCCTTTTCCAGTGCAGCCTGGATCAGTCCATGGCAGATTGTGGGGCTGTGCCTCCACCCCTGGGGTAACCGATTCCAGGTATATTGCACACCCCTCCAGGTGAAGGCGAACTGAGGCCTGCACTCCGCTGCCAGAGGGATGGAGAAGAACGCATTGGCGATGTCAATGGTGGCATACCATTTTGCTGCCTTGGACTCCAGCTCGTACTGGAGCTCCAGCAGGTCTGGCACGGCAGCACTCAATGGTGGAGTCACTTCATTCAGGCCACGATAGTCCACAGTCAATCTCCATTCCCCGTCAGACTTGTGCACAGGCCAGATGGGGCTGTTGAAGGGTGAGTGGGCTTTACTGACCACTCCTTGGCTTTTCAGGTCGCGGATCATCTTGTGGAAGGGGATCACGGCGTCTCGATTTGTCCGGTACTGCCGGCGGTGCACTGTCGAGGTGGCAATTGGCACTTGTTGCTCTTTTACTCTCAGGAGTCCCACCACATTTGGATTTTCCGATAGTCCAGGCAAGGTGTTCAGTTGCCTGATGCCCTCTGCCTCCACAGCCGCTATTCCGAAAGCCCACCTGAGTCCCTTTGGGTCTTTGTAATAGCCATTCCGGAGGAAGTCTATGCCCAGAATACATGGGGCCTCTGGACCAGTCACAATGGGGTGTTTCTGCCACTCCTTCCCGGTCAGGCTCACTTCGGCTTCTAACAAAGTTAATTGCTGTGATCCCCCTGTCACCCCGGCAATAGAAACAGGTTCTGCCCCTACATGTCTCGATGGAATTAAGGTACACTGCGCACCAGTATCAACTAACGCTTCATATTTTTGTGGTTCTGATGTGCCAGGCCATCGGATCCACACTGTCCAAAAGACCTGATTTTCCCGTGCCTCTTCCTGGCTAGAGGCAGGGCCCCTCTAGCTCTGGTGGTCATTTCTTTCTTGGGCGTACATGGTAGAGGTCCCCTCGAGGGGATCTAAGAGATCGTCCTCTCTTCTGTAATATCTGGCATCTCGGTCACAGGAGGCTGAGGCTACCTTCACTTTAGTAGACCCCCCGCCTCGGTTAGTATTTCCCTCCTTGAGTTGCTGTACCCGTGCTGCCAGGGTAGCAGTGGGTTTCCTATCCCACTTCCTCATGTCTTCTCCGTGATCACACAGGAAGAACCACAGCTCAGATCATGGGGTGTACCCTCTCTCCCTGGCTGGGGGGCGCTGGGCTCTGACTTTGGGGCTTGTGACTCGCACTGGTGCCGCACTCATCAACCTCATCTCCTCCCTCACCTCCCTCATCATCTCCTCTCTGAGGTCTTTGACCACAGCAGAGACCTGAGCCTGCATTGGGCCACTGATCATACTATCATAATTCCTGAGTTTGGTGGCTATGGAGCCCACTGTCTCTCGGTTGTCATCAGCATTAGTTGTTGCAATGAAGATGGTGTATTGGGAGGGCCCTAGCTTTGCCAGATTCCACAACATTTGCCCTGTATACTTGACCTTGTCGGGGTCATTATCATGTTGTCCATCCCTCCCAAAGAGTACCTCCAATACTGCCACCTCCCTCAGCTGTTGGATTCCCTCCTCAAGGGTCTTCCATGGTCTTCTATGATGATACTCCTGCATTCTCTCCCTGTTGACAAACCTCTCTCTTACACTTATTAAAAGCCGTTCCCAGAGAGACAGGGGCCCGTCATCTCTTCCGAATACCTGATCAACCCCTGAGTCCTGGGACAAGGGTCTCAGCTGCCTTGCCTCAATACTATCCAGCTGCACGCCCATACCCATAAGGTCCCAGACCCGAAGTAACCAGGTTGTAAAAGGCTCACGACCCCGTCGCACAATGTCTTTTTGTAGATTACGGAGACTGTCATACCCCAGGGACTCGGTAGTGATTTCAATCCTTGGCCTCCCTACTGGTTGAGAGGGTCCTGCTTCCACATCATTACTCACTGGCTGCTCTGGTTTGACCTTAGTCTTCCTCTTTGCCACAGGGGCAACTGCTACTGGCTGTGGCTGCCCCTCTGATCTCACTGGAGCCTGAGCGGTTATAACATCCCTGGGTTCCTCTGCTGCCCCATTAGACTCTCCCTCTTTGGGGTAGGGGAAGGGTTTCCCACCAGCTGGGCAAGTGTATTCCTTCAGCACTTGGCCCATCTCGCGTATCTCTTTCATCAGGACTCCCACCCAATCCGGGTGGGTTGTTTCTGAGGTGGGTTGTGGGACCGGGTCAGACTCTGTAGCAACATCCCTAGTGTCTGGGGCCATGTCAGGTTCTGTGGCTACATCCCTAGTCTCTGGGGCCGTGTCAGGTTCTGTGGCAGCATCCCTAGTCTCTGGGGCCGTGTCAGGTTCTGTGGCAGCATCCCTAGTTTCCGGGGCCAGGTCAGTTTCTGTGGCAGCATCCCTAGTCTTTGGGGCCATGTCAGGTTCTGGGGCCCCATCCCTATTGTCTGGGGTAGATGTCAGAGTGGCTATCCAAGTCAGACCCCCTTATCCCTGAATGCTAAATAGAGCAGGCCTATCAGCAACACCAGCCACTGTATGGTATCATTAGCATTTAGAGAAGATTCGAACCCCTCAAAGATTGGCGGGATAGGCCCAAAGAGCTGGGTGAAGGGTTGTGAGAACATTTCTTTTGGTGTCACTTCCTCGCAGTAGGTACCATTATTAAAGTAACCCTGAAAACATGTCATTAATGTGTGGTAGCTGTGAATCCACATGCCTGCCTTCCAGAGGAAGTTGAAAATCCATGAATTCCTCACCTTATTGACCCATGACACAAACTGTATAACAGCCACTGTAGCCTTAGTTATAGGGCCCATGTTTAGATATGGGGCTGCAAATGGGAGAGAAACAGCTGTGACCACTTGCCATACGAACCGGAATAAGCTAGACCACATGGTGCAACCTAATGAGGTTCCTATATCCAGCACACAAAAACTGCGTTACTCAAGAACTGTTATCCTTCTTCCCCTCGATGCCCTCGTGCCCCACCGTTGGGCGCCAAAATCTGTCCTGGTTTGAAGGACAGGTGTCTGTTAAGGAAGGCAGGAGCCTCCCTTGGAATGGGAAACTGTAACCCCTCTCCCTCCGAATTATTATAAATTTGAAATCAAGAGGCTCTCAGGCAAAGATATGGGAATAGGAATAACAGTTCTTTACTACTATCTAAAACAAGGATAACAAATAACAACAACTATAACGTTGACCAACAAACAGAACCAGAAACCCAGTGGCAGCCTGCTCGGCTTCAGGCACCTTTCCCTTCGGTGCAGTTCCAGTCACAGCCTGCAGGGGCGCTCTGGGTGTGGTGATTCCCCGGTGGCTGCAGGGGCGCTCCGGCGTGAGCTCAGGTAGCACACGGCAATGGCGACTGCCCGAAGCACGGAGGGATGGAGGAGAGCCCTTGCTCCACAGACTCTCGGGATGGGGGGGGCAGCTGGTGTCGGTGCTGCAGCAGGATCCCCGGACACAGGGAGCTGGGACGGTAAGGGGTCTCCACGTGCAGGGAAAAACCCCGCTACAATGTAGCGGAGAAAACTCAGAGCGGGCTGGTGGCAGGCAGGTCGGCTCCGGATGGGGCAGAGGGCAGAGACTCACAGCAGACAGACCGTCAGCTCCGCGCTGGCTTCTCAGGGGGCCGTGGGTTCAGCAGACAGCAGCTCCGACCGTCCAGCTCCGAGGGTCCCGAGCAAGAGCCCGTGACCTCCCCCCTGCCCTTGCTTTTCAGTCTCTCCAAATCTCGCGTTGTCAGCCCGGCTTCCATGAGGGGCAATTTTGCCCCACCCTGCCAAGGAGAAAGGCTACAGCCTTGTGCTTTGTTTCTCTTAAGTACCCAGTCATTTGTGTCTTAGCAACCCATGGGAGAAAAATTCCTGAGGAAAAGAACTAGATCCAACCTTCAACACATGGTCACCGCCAGATGCTCCCATGGAGTATCTGGGGCACATGGCCTCGTGCTTGCTGTCCCACCTGGAAGTGGCAGCTGGTGGGCAAGGCGTTTGTGGAAAGATGGCTGTCGGTGAAATTAGAGGAAACTGAGAAGTTATATTCACATCCTAACAGAAGTTATGATGGTATGGAAATCATAGGGTAAAATACAGCTGCTACTCCCCGGATAGAATGTGGTTTGTATGCTCCATGATGATTCCCCATAACAAAACTAAGTACCTGCTAAGGGGGATGGAATGGGCAGTGAAGCCAAGTGGAAACACCACAGCCAGGCTCTGTTGAAATCCTTGCAGGGAGGGGAACTCGATGGTACTTTGCAGCTAAGAAACCACATAGCACCTGTCAACTGAGGGAGAGATGTCCTGCTGCTGAGCCAGGAACTGTGGCCAAATTGCTCTCCTTTGATGAACTTGGTTCATTATAGCCTAATAATACCATTAATGCACACCTCCATCCCAAAGTTACCTGCCTCCAAGTTACGACCACCCCTCACTAGGCATGCACTCTACATTTTTTGACTGTATCTTTAAAAGGAAAGTGAGAAAATTTTACACCAATGTAGTGGTTTAAGTTCGCCTATTCAGGTTTGTGGCTAAATGCCAGCACACTTACCTAAATTTACTTGATTGCTTGTTGTGAGATAAGGATTAAGAGTAGGCAAAGCAGGCTCAAACTTTATAAAGTACAAAGAAGTTTTATAAATATATCTAAGACAAAGGGAAAAAAGAAAAAAAACACTAAGAAAAACCAGAACAAACTCCCCAGACCACCCCTCCTTCCCCCACCTCTCCATTTCATTCTCCTTGACAACATACAAAAGACAACACTTCGACCTCCAGTCAGTTTACCACCTCAGAAACAGCTCTTGTTCTAGTTCATATAGGGAGAGAAGTTTCTTTTGCTTACACCATGGATCTTCTGCAAGAAAAATACAGTTTTTATGGGTCTTCTGCCTCACCATTAACTGCCGCCCGGAGCAAAGTCTAGCTTAATGGTGGATCCCTCCCACACCAGTAGCCTTCCCACAGCCACTTGGGTGGGTTATGAACAGTCCACAGGGTACCTGTTTTAAGGATGCCCAGTTCAATTGCAGCAACAAAGAAAATCCCTTCTTCTGTGCTGAGCAACACAGGTTCTCCTGACAACTCAGGTTCTCTAGCATTCTCCCCGGGACCAGGGCTCTGGGTCACAGCCTCTCCTCTCTCTTGGTTCTAGTTTCTCATCAGGCTGTACTTTTTCAACACTTACTTGTCTGTACTTAAGTATTTCAGTTCATTGGCTGCAATAAGAACCTCACATCCCCCTTTGGACTATGTCTTCATATATTACAGAGAATGTATTAGCTCAGTCCCCAACCATGGTTCTCCAAAAGAGTTTTCAGCTTTACTCTTGAAGCAACTTCCCATGCACCCCCTTGTGAGTATCAGTTCTGCTTTCCTCACTGACTGTAAAGTCTCTGTGCTGCACTATGTAGGTGTCCTCACTCGTTCCTCTCTCTGCGAGGAAGGATGGGTGTCTGTGAGTTTAGTCCAGGCATGGAGAGAGTTAATCTCTGTTCTCTCTCTCTCCGGCAGTGTGAGGATCACGTGCTCTTTGCCGGGCTGTTTGAACAGGCCCGAGCTGGATGCCAGACGCTCTCAAGAGTCTCTCTGCTTGGCTCTGCCAAGCTGGCTCGGCCTGGTAGGGCCATCTGGGCCCGGGGTGACAGGGCAGGGCCTGGCCCGAGCTGGATGGAGTCCGGCCTGGTCCTTGCCTGGCCCGGAGCAGGGGCCTGGCTCTCCCTCTCGTGTAGCTGGCACACCGGCTGAGCTGTATCTGCTGAAAATTCCAATCGTTTCCTCCCCCATGCCTGCCCGGCTGCAGCGGCACGGCTGCCGTAAAACCTCCCTTCCCCCCCCCATCCCTCCTTTGGAAGGGTGGGGGGAAGCGCTTGGGCCTTACCAGCGAGAGAAGCAGGAGCTGCTCCTCTCTACACAGCAGCAGCAGGTCCAAAGAGGAAGAGCTTCAGAGAGTCTCTGCTTATATATGGTTTTTTCCTCGAAGGCGGATCAACTTTTTAATTGGTTTACTTACCTATCAATCCTTAAAACTACCTGATTATTGGCTCTCTCTTGCAGGAAGGAAGTTGTATTCCTTCCTGCAGCACAGATCACTTCCTAGATTTTGACCCCTCTGGCCTAACCCAGGACAACCAATCAGTAACAAAAGTATGTACAACTAGTCACTTAAGCTCTACCTAAACACAAAGAAATAGTATAAAAGTAAGTCTATGTTAAAGCAGAGTGATGCAGAATGCCCAGGCAGGCGCAAAGGAGAGCCGCTTTATTGCAAAAACCAGGCCTTTTAAAGCAGTTAGGCCTTTATCAGTTACATAGTTTTAAATCATAACAAACATAATCCAACCAACCACCATACACCGCAATGCGAACATGCGATGGTTATATAACTTGTTTTTCTACCTCTAATTCAGGTGAGTCACTTTCCCATAGTCCTTTTCTACTTAGCCAAAGTAACAGGCCTGAGCCATGACTGTACAAGGCCTTCCTTTTGTAAGGCTTTACTTATCTGTAACATTTCCCCCTTTCTTTGAATTTTGTGCAAAGGGTTCATGTACCCTAATGCCAAAACAATCTGCACCTCTAAAGCCATTATCTTATTAAGACTATTACTGGTCATCTGCTGGACACAGGAAAAGATACATGGAATACAGGTCACAATCAATAAAAACCCATCACATACAACCATGCCACTGACAAAAAGACACGCAGCATAGGAAAACAAAAGGATAGTGTCCAATGTCCCCAGGAAGTGGAAATAAATGGCTAGTGTTCCAAAACTCATCTGGCTGGAGCTCAGGGGCCATGCTGTTTAGGCAGGAGGAAGTCCATTAGCTAGAAATGCTGACTTTGATATTACTGAGTGTCTTTCTGGAAGCATGGAACAGGGAATAACTGAAGAAGGTCAGCAGGAACGCAGTAACATGATGGTGGGTGCAGTAGGACACAAGGCTTCTGTTGGCCGGCTGCCTCTGTAAGCCTCTAGACACAGCCATGTTCCTGGCAGTCCTACCCCTGCTCCTGCCTTGGCTACGAGGGCTGGATGGTGCTTAGGTCATTTTTTCCTCTCACTGGGACTCGTCTTCTCAGAGGTGATTGATGTTTGTTCAAACGACCAGGTAACCACTTAGGACCTGTTGGTGATATAACACGTGTACCTTCTTGTCAGAGACTGAAATAGTTCGTTGCCTCAAACATTGATATACAGTTTTGCTCATCATAACCAAAACTGTATAAAGAAGCTACAACCAAAGAAGCCTCCCCTGAAGATACCTGGCTGGGTCTTTGGACTGTAAGTCAAACTACTGAGATTAGATAAAGGGAAAACCCATTCTTTCACCAACCTCAGGCCTGGGGAGAAACAAACAAGTAAACAAGGAAAAGAATGTGAGCCAAACCCAGCAGCAGTGCTAAGAATCACCTCTAGCTTGCTTTGGGGTAGGGGAGGCTGTAGCACACAGACCCATTTGCTGGGAGCAAGTTTGCACAGATTTCCCCCCCAACTGAGGTGGGGGGAGGAAGTTTTGGTGTGCTGTAACCTCTGCTCAGGAGCAGTGAACCCATCCTCCCTTACACAAACCGGCTATGGAACCCCCAACCCTAGGAAGGCCACATCCACGAGACATTCATGTGAGAGGCAGATGAGGGGGTGCCTTAATCCATCAAAGGCCCCCTGAAGTGCCCGCCAGAGTCATTCCTGAAACCTGCACCTCAGGACTGAACATGATGCAACAAACCTGGAGTCTGCTGTAAGAGACTCCCGCCCCCCAGGGGGACATGCCTGGACATTGCTACCTGTCTCGAGGGTATATAAACCCATCGGATTCCAGGCTTTTTGGGGGGACTTTCACTGCCAAGAAGACCAGCTGGAGAGGATCAACAGACCATCGTCGGGATCCACGGAGTGGTGATATTTCCTTATTCTGTCCCTGTTACTCTCTGTCCCCCCCACCTACTTCCTATTTCTTTCTTTCTCTTTCTCTTTCTTTCATATTTACTGTCAAATAAAACCCTTACTATTGTCACTGGCATATGGTCTTGTTTGCACCTTAATTTGGGCAGGGGTATTTCTAAGAACCTTAGTAACTGGATCCTAACATTTTACCAACTGGATCATAACACTTCTCTCCTAGGTTAGTAAATCAGCTAGGCCTTGCCACTGCATACCCAATTCTGGATCCTTGTGTAAAACTTTTAGAAATTGGTTCTGCACATGCAAATCTTCAGAGCAGTATCGCTCTGCCAGGGATCAAAATTAATGATCTGCTTTCAAAAATTCTAGTGTAAATATTGCATTATCTAAATGTTCTTGAGGAGCCATATTCCCCCTTCTTTGTTTTTTCAAACACATGCACGTCTCTCACTATGAACATGAAGGCAACATAAAAGTGAAACAATACATGAAAGTAAAGCAATAAACTCACTTCGAGCAGAAATAAGCAAGGTAATACACGTAATCAGTAGCACACAAGAGAAAGGATAGTGATTTGGAACGATACATCATCAATTGCCTTAATACTGTACCATCACCCAGAGTCTGCAATAGCTGGCGAGCCCTGTTTTACAATGAGGACCTGGAGAACCATTCCCAGGCAAGGTTTCCAAGTTCACCTCGAAAGAGGGTCCAGCTGTTATAAGCCCAAATCAGCAAGTCAAAGTGACCTGAGTACAGTTTTAGTGCAGAAACACCTGGGTCTGTTGGCATACTTCTGACCAGCAAGGGCCAAGGCTTGGCCAGAGCCAAGGCCTTAACTGGGTCGGTCTCCCTAACATATCCTACAAACAAGCCTCTAGTAATAGCAGTTGAGAAAGTGTCTAAAAATCATATATGTCTTGCAGACAGCTACACAACAGTATGTGAAGGTTTGTAAAGCAGCTGGCTTTGTCACTTATCTTTAGCTAAGTAGTCAATGGTACCATGAACAAACTGCAAACAACCAAAGGAATGCATATGTGTAACCTCGAATAATATCTTATGGATAATGCTCGTTATAAAAACTCAGTGAATTCACACTATGGCATTAACAACATATTCAGAATCATTAATACATCAGCAGTAACTATCCTAAGAAGTTGAGATGAAATTTTTCCACACATCAATGCATATATGACATTAAAGCAGAATAAAAGCAAGAAAGAAAGCACTAAACAGCTTACAATTAATAACAGCCTTAATTTGGAATTGTTACTCATTCTTCTGTGCTACCTATGGAAGAAAAAACAGCAAAGATTGTTATGAATAATTATGTTAATTGACCAATGTAGAATAGTTATACCCATAGAATTTTCAATGAAATTAAGGATCTAATAAACTGCATCCTCACATATTTTTGCACAACTTATTATCTTATATTCTTAAACAGTTGCTTACCAATTCTGCATCATAATTGTTTCAGTCAGTTCTATCTTATCCCTATAACAAAAGAACTGTATCTTGTAATTTAAACGAACATATTTCAAAAGAACTTAACTTCACTCAAACTGAACATCACTTAAACATAACAGAACTTAAAGTTAACATTATCGAAATTGAACAGAAGTTGATCTTAATAGAACTTAATAGAACTTAAAATAACAGAACCTAAACTGAACAACACTTAAACTTGACAGAAATTAAACTTAACAGAACTTAACCTTAACAGAACTTAACCTTAACAGAACTTAACATCACTTAAACTGTACAGAACTGAAACATAATAGAACTGAAAATTAACATCACTTAAATTTAACAAAACTAAAGTCAGAGTTGATAGTGTTCCTTTAAAAGTTTCAGATATGATAGAATTTAACTCATTTTGACTCCATCATTACAAGAAAGCTACTGAAATTTTGTCATACAACAATTAAACACCAGTGAAAAATATGCAGGCAAACAACTGATTCGTAAATGAGATAGCAGCAACATGGATTTACTGGAGAGATTATAAAGCTGTGGCAAATACCTTGTGATTTTATGTAATTTAATTTTAAGAATAGCTCATGGTAACTGCAAACATTATTGAAAACACCCATTCATAATCAGGACTTTTCTGGTGTAAGCATAACTTTACCGGTTTTTTAAAGCGCAACTTTACTCAGAAAAATGACAACAGTGTATATCTTGGCAAATTGCACTTCAAACCTGCTCAGTTTGCAGATAGTAAGACAGCTTTTCGAGATTACCCGTACAATCGATTTGAGCTTGGACCATTAAAGTTAATGAGATATAATTATTTAAGGATCAAACATCAAGGACCTAGTTATATAACACTGCCATGGGTTTTGCACATGTAACACTCTTAGGTCAGTGGGTAAGACTGACACTTGTATATAAACAGCTACAAAGTCATGGTTTCAGATGATTCTAAAGGAGTGAGCTACTATTTACTGCACTTGTGGTCCATCAATGCACTTACACTGTTTTGCTATCAAGTCCAATTCCAATTTATACGTGGCAAGGAAGAATAACTACACCTGAATCACTAAATAGCTGTACCTATCCAAAATGTTGTCACATGTCACTTCATGGCTATCCTGGGTTTGCCTTTAATTCAGTTTTCTGACAAGAAGGAAACCTGGAAAAGTCAGTCTTGGAAGTAATCTATCCTGCAGGAAGTAGTACAGCTTCCTTCTTGGGTGCCAAAACCAGTAAAAAGCTAGTGCTGAGTATTGATAGGTATGCAAACCAATTATAAACTGCACTGCCTTCAGGAAAAAAAGCCCATATATAAGCAGAGGACACCTGTGAAAAGATCCCTTTTTTCTTGTTGCTGCCAGAGAAAGCTATTCCCCTGCTCTCTCCCCAGTAAGACTGGGCCTCTTTCCTCCCCCCCCCACCCCCCACTCCCTCCCCCAGAGGCAGGGGGCCTTAGAGCTGCAGCACAGCTCAGCACGGGGGAGGACTTGGGCTGAGCCCTTTGGTTCAGACACAGCTCAGCCATAAATTCCAACCACAGCCAGGCAGGGCAGGGCCCTTGCTCTCCCTCCCCTCAGCTCAGACACTAAAATGCCGTACTTGAACAATGCGCCACAGAGACCACGTGACTGTTGCAGAGGCCCAAAAGAGAGAGTAACCCTTTCGGTGCCTGGATGAAACCTACACATATCCATCCTCCCCTGCACAAAGAGAGAAAAGTGAAAACACCTAGAAAATGCAACATAGAAACCGTGAAGTCAGTAAAAGAAGCAGAACTGACGTCCAGAGAGAGAGGAGAATGAGGAGTGCCCCAACTTTGAGGCTGAAACTTCTCTTGTGAGGCCATGGTGACAGACTAAGCTAAAATATTCTCTGCAACATATGAAATGGTCTAAAAGGGGGATGTGATGTTCTAATTGCAGCCAGTGAACCAAGGAACCTGTGTAGAGATAAGTAGATACTGAAGTAATTGCAGCCTAATGAGAAACTTGAACAGAAATAGTGTGATCCAGTCCCTTTGCCCCAGGGATGAAAGAAGACTTATGTTGCCAGCAATGGAAGAAGAGGATTTCTTTACTGCTATAGTAGAACACTCATCCTTAAAAGAGTACCCCATGGGCCACCACAGCCCACCGTAATAGCTGTGGGAAGACCACTAGTGTGGGAGGGACTTTCCACATTGCAAGCAGATTTTCCATTCCCAGGCCGCTGCTTGTTGTAAGGCCAGAGCCATGAGAGAACTGTATTTCTTGTGGAAAAAATTCCATGGTATTAGCAAGAGAAAACTCCTTTCCCTAAGTGAACTGAGAAAAGACTATTTTAGAGGTGGTAAAGTAACTGAAAGTCGAAGTGTTGTTTTTTATGTTTTAAGTGGGAAAGAGATGAAGAGGTGGGGGCAGGAAAGGTGTTCTGAGGGTTTGTTCTGGTTCTTGCTTTTTTTCTTTTTATGTCTGTAAATAAACTTTATATTCTTTAAAGTCTGAGCCTGCTTTGCCTACTCCTAATCCTTATCTCACAGCAAAAATTGAATAAATTCTGGTAAGTGTGCTGGCATTTGGCCAGAAACTCGGATTGGCAAACCGAAACCACCACAATGGAGAAAGATTCACAATAAAATTACCTTATTAAAGCTGTGGGATAAAAAGGCAAGCCAACAGGCAAAGCTAGCACAATTCTGTCTGTTTTTATAGTGGAGTTTCATGTGTTAATTATATTTCATTCTCAAATAGCTGCTGCAGATAAAGCTCAAGGTTTGTCTTCAAGTGAACAAAGGAATGCCTAATTTATGACCCAGGTAATTGCTCCCAGTAACTGTCGTGAATCATGCATCGGGCTTGAAAGTTAATTGCTGTTCCATTAATAACCACCTGAAATATTTCCAAGAAGGAGTCTCCCGAATTTTCTAAGGGGGCACAATATCTTACAAGTATGAACCTTCCTGTCCACAAACTAAAACATTATACACCTGAAAATATTTTTCCAGGTATATAGGTTTCTAATTTTCATGGTAGCAGCTAACATCGTTATAACTGAGCAAAGAATTGGTATTAATTCAATCCAATCAGACTTTTAAATCAAAATTCCTGAAAAGGCAGTATACATCCCACATGGCAAGTTTTACCAATCATGCAATATATCAGCATTTCTGTTGAAGAATTTAGACCTTGCTATGCTACCGGTGTGCAGGAAGACACTACATTGACATAGACAGCCTGGAAACTCTCCAATAAACAATCCTGTCAAAATCCACAGCTCACTGAAAATACAAGGTTAGTTCTAACAGAGTTCCGGTAATGAAGTCACAAATATTGCGAGGATAGCCCATCTGCATTCTGGGGTTTGAGTATGCAGCATCACCTGTAAACTGAACGACAAGCTCTCCCGTACCAATTTTTCCAATTTTCTGATAATAGAGTAGCCTAAGATCTCCATGTTTCAATGCATCTTCTTGGCATTCTGACAGCAATGTGCCATAGCTTCAGCACTCCATGTAGGTCATAAATCCACCGTGAGCCGTGATATTTGGTTCCGGGTTCGGGAGGGTAGGCCGAGCCAGGGTAGCTATCAAAGGCTAACAGCTCTCAGTCGGCCAGTATGCTGCAAGCTGGTGGTTTGGCTGGGGGCCCAAGAGGGAGCAGAGGACCCATAGGGTTCAGGGGAGGCAACTGTGCCCGGGGGGCCAACTGAGGCCGAGAAGACAACCATAGACAGGGGGCTTTGAAGAGCTGGGGGAGGACTGTGCCCAGGGGGACTGATGGAGGCCGAGGGAGTTGCTGCTAGCAGAGCAGCCATTTGAGGGGCAGCAGGAGAGGGAGCGACTGTGGGGGGAGCTGACAGCTGAGAAGCCGCTTGCATGGGAGGCACTCTGCAGAGCAGCCTGTAAAGTGGCAGCGGTGGGGGGGGCAGCCTATTTCAGGGGGAAAGACTCACTCCTGGGGGAGCATCTCTTGCTCCGGGGGGAGCCTCTCACTCTGGGAGGGGGCCTCTTGATCCCAGGGGGAGCCTCTTGCTCCTGGGAGGAGTTCCGGGGGGGCTTCATTAGTCCCCGTAACATCGCACGCTAAATTGAGGATCAATCCATTCCCTGGCTCCATTCCGTGGATCCATTTCCCGGATCTGTGCCCTGGATCCATGCCCGGGTTTGTTATCAGTATCTTTTCTAGCATTTCTTGCTGCCACTGCACACAGGAGTTTTTAACATCAAGGCCTCTCTCATTTAGGAAAGAATTACAGGGTTCTTTAACCCGTAATAAAAGTTGCTCCAATGTGGAGAAAGTGTTGCAATATCTTCAAGCTGCACCGATGCTACCGAGACACCTCCCCAGTCCCAGGATACTCACAGTCCGGTGGTTCTTCTTCCAGCGAACACCACTGAACTAACCTTATCAGCTGTGCCGGCATCTTGCTCTCTGTCAGATTGGGGTTTGCAAAGAAAGTCCCCTGTCATTGTAGCAGGGTCTGAGCTCTGCTCTCTGCTCGCAGTCTGAGGGTCCAGGTGCAGTCCATCTCTTCATTGCAATCTGGTATCCTGATGTTCTGGGTCTCTGGGGCTTCATTGTCAGATGGAGTCCTCCTCACTGTAATCTTCCCGTCGTTCGGACGCCAGATGTTAAAACAGAGCGACACAGAGTGCCCAGGCAGGCGCAAAGGAGAGCCGCTTTATTGCAAAAACCAGGCCTTTTAAAGCAGTTAGGCCTTTATCAGTTGCATACTTTTAAATCATAACAAACATAATCCAACCAACCACCATACACCACAATGCGAACATGCGATGGTTATATAACTTGTTTTTCTACCTCTAATTCGGGTGAGTCACTTTCCCATAGTCCTTTTCTACTTAGCCAAAGTAACAGGCCTGAGCCATGACTGTACAAGGCCTTCGTTTTGTAAGGCTTTACTTATCTGTAACAAGTCTAGAATGGAGGAAAGTTAGGGAAGACTTCATCTTAGCTGCTGGGATCAACCAACAAGATGAATCTGTCTTCTGCCCCATAGGGATGCCTGCTGGGTAAGAACCATACTCTTTGTGTGCCAAATACTTTTACTGGGGATAAGAGTTTGTCTGTGTATTACTTTGAATACATTTTTGCAGACAGATACTATCACTGTCAATCCTCAAACCTTAACCTGTCACAATTTTATATTAATAAATAAAGAGGGTTATTCCATGAACTGTTAGTATGAATCCTTCACAGGCACTGGCAGTAACTGGCAGTGGGTTACATACTCAAATAAAGGGGAAGACCTGCTGAGGGGGTCTCCCTTATGCTGTTGGTGTGTGTCCCTGAATAAGTCAGTTGAGTCACTCTCCAAACCAGCAGGACCGCTCAGTGAAGGGTCCCCATAACAGGATGCTGACAGACAGGTTGGGCACAAAGGTCTCAGCTTTCCTGGGGTGCTGACAGACAAATGAAACACTGAGGGTCGAGGAAATGACCCCACACTAACAGTGGAGTAAATCCTCCCCTTTTCATGTGACAGCTAATCGGCATAGTCGGCAGGATTGCCATGTATAGACTGCTTCAAAAATATAAATGTGCCCCTTCTGTCTTAAGTTACAATAGTATGTATTCTATCACCATCTTCATGGGCTGTTGAGATCAGGAGGGGTAGTGCTCCTTACTCCCCTCGTGACTCATCCCTGATAACTACAGAGGATGTTTTCTGTTAATGGGCCAGCTGTTAAAACCAGGTGGGGCAGTGCTCTTTATCTCTTCCATGACCCATCCTCCCTCCAGGGGGATATCTTCTGTTCATGGGCCATTGAGTCCCACCGCATGACTGATAAACTACATCATCCCATTGTGAGATGTTCCGCCGAGGGGGAGGAACCAAGCATTCCTATCTGGATATAATCTGGAATTTGAAACACCACAGTCAGCCTTTTCCACTGGATTCCCAGAGAAAGACTAGACCCTTCTACACCACCACTGGACCTTCAGAGGAAAACTACGCCTTTTTCAAAGGATCACTGCTTCAACAGAACCACATCTATCACTCCCAGAGGACTGCAGCCACCATCTAATTGGACTGCTACCAACACCCTTACTGACAGGGTGTCAGGTTGTATTCTGACTCTGTCAGTGTTTTTATACTACTGCATTTATTTTAATTTTTCTATTAAATTGTAGTTCTGACTTTGAGTCTCTCACTAATTTGCTTCCAAACTACTACACCTTCCCAGGTTGGGAAGCAGTGGGTTCAAAGTTTTTGGAAAGATAATATGATGGGATGCATTGAACAATGTGAGGCTGAGCAAAAGTCTAAAGAAGAGATAAAGGTATCATTTGTGCATTTGTAGGAGCCTGTTTCTCCTGTGTGCAGGGGGAAACCAAGGATTCCTTTGCTTCCAAATAAATTTCTGATGTAGAGTATATTGCTTTGAAATCACAGATTGAGGTGCTGAAGTGATTGTTAACCTCTGAGAATCAAACAGGAGAAAAACTGGGAATTCAAGTTGATAAATTTAGGATTGAAAATTATCATCTTAAAACTAAGGTTGGCCACCTTAAAACTCTGCTCACTGCAGCAGAGTGCAGAGATAAACTGTCTCCTCTTTCTGATATGCAGCCTGGTGCAAGCAGCAGCAAAAGGACATGGTCATGAAGGTTTTGCATTAGACTCTTAGCAGAGCTGCAAAGGGACAAGTGGCACTGCATTACTCTGGGATGAATTGTGTTTCACAACGAGCCGATAATTTCTTCACAGAACAGATGGGAGACTTTTGCTGTGTTGTCCTGGTTCCAACCAGGAAAGGATGAATTTTTGCAGTAGCCAGGAGAGGGCATGGCTAGGACCTGGATGTTATTCTATACCACCTTACATCATTTTCTGGGGATGGGAGAAGGGTTCCATTCCAGGTTGTGCCAGGTGGTGGAGGGAGTGGTTGGGTATTGTCCAGGGTTTCCACAGGATGAGAAATCACATGTGAATTGTTTGCCTCTTTTTCTTGTACACTCCGTCATTAGTATTGTTGCTGTTACTGTTCATTGTCTTATTTCATTGCTGTTTCCAGTCAACTGTTCTTATCTCAACCCGTGATCTTTACCTTTTGTGCTTCCAATTCTCCTCTCCATCCCACGCAGGATGGAGTGGTAGGAGAAGGCATGAGTGAGCAAGCAGAATATGGTTTGGAGTGTTTCAGTGAGAACACTAAATTGGGGAATACCATTCCTAAACCATGACAGCCTTATTTGGCGCCCAAGGTAGGGCTCAAAGGGTTGAGATGACAACAGATCTGTTGTGGTGGTTGAGACCACCTCGGGAGCTACCGAGGAGCCAAAAAGTCCCAAGACAGCAGAGACACGGTGGTAGGACAGCTCCAAAGTTTGAAGTTACCCCCTGAGTGTTGGATGGTCTCTCCCTAGCCTATGTTAATCCTCCTATGTTGGTTGGCCTTGATCTGGTCCCTTGCTCTGCCCCTCCCTTCTCCCCATTGGTGGTCGTTGTATCACCCTGCCTTCTCCCCACCCCTGTGCCCTCAGACTATTGGCCCTGTATTTCTATATCAATGGTCACTCGAGGCCAGTTGGCCTCTTTTGCTGTTGAACACCCCCGGGAATAAACCATCTTCGGAATTCCATGTGTCTGGGCCCTCTGTATTCTTTGTCTTTGGTAACGCAAGAACTATCAAAAGCTTTTGGGTGAGTGTGTGTTTGTGCCTTCCACCAGCACAGGTGAGAGAAGGGTCTGCCTGCACAGTACCAAGGTGTACTGGCCAAAGTGATCTCTTGGAACCATAGAGACACTTTCGGTAAACGTAGAGACCTAGTCCACCCCACCACCTCCCTTCTGCGTCAGGTGGCGCCCCACAACAGAGACTTTTAAAACCTCTTAAAGTGTCTCTAAAGGTTATGTGCTACAGATGTCGCATTCAGAGCAGCTACTTTCTCGAGAACAGATCTGAGTTTTATTTGACCTGTTTGAAAAGGAGCCGACAAGTCTCCACTTGTCTCTGATGGGAGAAATCAGCTAAAACCAGGGAACCATGCCGAAAAGTTTTATTTGACCCTCGGAGCCTCAGAGTTGGTGAGTGAGGTTTTTCTTGGGTCACCATTTTGGTTTTTTTTTTTTGTATTTTATCCTATCCTTTCAGTGCTGGGAAGAATTAATTTGGGGAAGATGGGTGGGAAGCTGGCTCATTGCCAAACAGAGGTATATATCCTACTTAAAACCACCGTTAAATCAGAAAATTCCTGTTTTTCTAAGGGGAATCTAAAATGTTTTGTTATTTGGATTTTTTAATTTTTCCCGGATGTTTCTGTGGTGGCTGTTCAGTCTCTTGGGTTCTGGGATAAGGTTGGGGAGAAGCTAACAATTCTCAAGCAGAGTGGAGATCCATCAGTTGCTAGGTTTTCCCCTTTGCTAGTTGTTATTTATAAGTCAATTAAGAATTCTAAGACTGAATCAGTTCTGCCAAAGAGTTCGGACCCCTCTTGTGTTGCCTCCCCTATGTCTGTCCTCCTTCCTTGTGTCCCTTGCCATGAGTGGGAACTGTAACACACCACATGGCGCAGAGGAGCTGCCGTCCCTCTGACTCTTCTCTCTCGCCTGTCCCCTTCTCGAGCCGGGACCGATCAACCTAGCTTGGGCCTTTCCCTCACCCTCCTTCCAATACCCCAAGCCCTGTCTGTCCCGACCCCATGTGTCTCACAAGAGGGTGCCGGCCATGTGGCAGACCATGCCATGCTGCCTTCTTCTTAACACTCAAATCTTCCAGGGCTGGCGTTGGCCCCGCCCCTTGCGTCATTGGGTGCACCCGCGGCCGCCCCGCCTCCCCCCACTGGGAGTTCCCTCCCAGGCACAGGCCCCTCCCTCGTTCACGCCCCCCTCGCCGGCGTCCTGGCCCCACCGGTCCGCACTTCCCTAGTTCCCACGCCATCGGAATCCCCTTATTTTAAAAACCTGATACAAACTACTTTGCAGCAAATGTGCTAGTCTCACATGATTTTAAAAAATTATGTCCTGTCTTCTGCCTCCTATGGAATACATGCTTTGTGACAGGACTTGGAAAAAGCTATTAAGGGACCTCCTGCAGGTGTATCAGAGGGACCCCAATAAGTCTCATTTAACACTCGACAATCTTTGTGGTGAAGGGAATTTAGGAAAGCCCCTAGATCAGGCACGGCAATTACCTGAGCTGATCCTGGAAGATATTAAAAGGACAGCTGAGAGAGCTTTGCTCCTAACTCCCAAGGACTCCACCCCCTCTCTCAAGTTCTCTACCATAAAACAGGCAGTCGATGAGTCCTTTATAAAGTTCATCGACAGACTCAAAGAGTCATTTAAAAAGCAGGTTGAGAATTTAGAATCCCAGAAGGAGTTGCTGCATGTATTAGCCATGGCAAATGCTAATGAGAGCTGTAAGAAAATCCTTCAAGCTCTCCCTCTAGATCCAGCACCTACCCTCAACCAGATGGTCGAAGCCTGCACCAAATTGACATCTTCTGAGGTGACTATAGCCCAGGCAGTTTCACAAGGGGTGGTGGAGGCATTGGCAGTGTCAAATAAAATACAGAAAGAGAAGCCTAGATGTTTTAGTTGTGGTAGTTCTAAACACCTGATTAAAAACTGCCCTGAACCGAGGGATAATAACAAAGAGAGTAACAAAAATACCAAGCCTGTCCCCCGAAACTGTCCCACATACAAACATCACCATCAGAAGCATCAGGGAAACGAACAGTGAAGTGCGGCGTGGCCCCGCACAATGACAACAAATCAAAGGCTGTCTCTCCCTGCCCTGCAACCCATGCCATGGATTCTGACTCTTCGCTGCAATGGAAAGCAGGCAAAAGACTCGGTCTCGTGGGTACTGATACACATCATTTCCACAATGGGACTCAACAACACATTCATGCAGGTTTTGAAAAACTTTTTGGCAGGACAGTGGACATTTTGATGGTTGGAGACACCATGCCGGGTCCACCTGAGCTCTCTATTTTACCTGAGGTGCACAGGGTAGACCCCAGTGGACGGGTACAAATTTCTGTCTCCTGTAACAACACCCCCTGGTTTCCATCAAAAGTTCAGGTGGTAGCACAGGCTATCATCCTGTCTGAGGACCACCCCAGGTACCACAGAATGCCTTCCATGTGGTGGGCAGAGGTTGTGGGCACAGACAAGCCGATGATACATTGTAAACTGCACAATGAGAAATCTGCTGTTTACCTGACAGGGATGGTGGACACAGGGGCAGATGTAACCATCATTTCCCAAGCAGAATAGCCCCAGGAATGGAAAATCAAACCAGCAGGCAGGAGAATCACGGGCATAGGAAGGTCAACAACTTCCATGAGGAGTGCAAATAACATCATTATAGAAGGCCCTGAAGGTAATGCAGCCACTGTCCAGCCATTTGTAATTGACTCAGATTTTACCCTCTGGGGCAGGGACCTGCTTTCCCAATGGGGGATTCAGCTAGTAATCCCACCTCCATCTCAGGATTTCTAGTTGGGGCCACTGGGGAGCTCTCCACTCCCCCCCTTACCTGGAAAACAAACGACCCAATATGGGTGGCCCAGTGGCCCCTCACCGAGGAGAAGCTAAGCACTCTAGAGTCCCTAGTGGAGGAACAGCTTGCCAAGGATCACATCGTACCAACGAATAGGCCTTGAAACTCCCCTGTCTTTGTCATCTGAAAACCTGGAAAAGACAAGTGGAGGCTCCTCCAAGACCTCAGGAAAATCAGTGAGGTCACTGAGGATATGGGTCCCCTGCAGCCCAGCCTGTCCTCGCCCTCAATGCTTCCCCAGCAGTGGAAGCTTGCTATCATAGACATTAAAGACTGCTTCTTTACAATCGCCCTACACCCATGTGACACCCTCCGATTTGCCTTCGCCATGCCATCCCTGAACCAGAAGGCCCCTCCAGCACAGGTGCCACTGGCGTGTGTTATCACAGGGTATGAAAAATTCTCTGACCATCTGTCAGTGGTATGTGGCCCATGTCCTGTCCCCTGTCCACAAAGAGTTCACGCATTCTATCATTCTCCACTACATGGATGATGTGTTAATCTGTGCACCAGACGATAAGTACCTGAACTTGACTCTAGAAAAAACTATTCAAGCCATTGAAGAGGCAAGGTTCAAGATACAACAGGAAAAGATTCAATGCACCTGCCCATGGACTCACCTGGAACTCCACATCAGCGAATGGAGCATCGTATCCTAGCAGCTCACCATCAAGGACAACCCTAAGACCCTCTGGGACTTGCACCAGCTGTGTGGTTCTATCAACTGGATTCGTCCTCTGCTGGGAGTTACGATGGAAGGCCTCGCGCCCCTGTTTAACCTCCTGAAAGGCTGCGAGGACCTCGACTCGCCCTGAGACATCACAGAGGAGGCCTGGGAGTCCATCGCTAAGGTACAGCTTGCCCTGTCTTCTCACCAGGCCCATCGGGCCAGTCCTGAGTTGCCCTTTAATTTCATCATTCTGGGTAAGTCACCCATGTTACATGGACTGATTTTTCGACAGGACACTGCAAAAAGACCCACTTCTCATAACAGAGTGGATCTTCTTATCACATCAGCCATTCAAAACCAAAACCACGCCACAAGAACAGATCACCCAACTAATTATGAAAGCCAGAGCACGCCTCCGTACCCTTGTGGGGTGTGATTTCACCTGCATCTATTTGCCATTGGCTGATGATACCCTAAAGAACATGCTCCAAACAAATGAACACCTTCAGTTCGCTCTGGACAGTTATCCAGGCAAAGTTTCAATTCACAATCCAAAACATAAATTGTTCAATTCGACTTGTCATTTGGCCCCAAAAGAACTTCAAAGTCAGACCCCTTTCAAATCTCTAACGTTATTTACAGATGGCTCAGGGAGATCCCACAAGTCTGTCATGACTTGGAAAGATCCCAGGACGCAGATGTGGGAGTCTGACGTCCAAGTGGTGGACGGCTCCCCACAGATCGCGAAGTTAGCAGCCATTGTTAGAGCTTTTGAGAGGTTTGAAGAACCTATTAATGTGGTAATAGATTCAGCTTATGTAGCTGGAATAATTGCCAGAGCAGAACACACTTCGTTAAAGGAAGTGTCCAACCCTGAATTGTATAAACTGCTCTTGAAGCTTGTTTTTCTGCTCTCCCACAGAAAGCAGCCATTCCATGTGATGCATGTAAGGTCACACACCGATCTCCCTGGACCAGTTGCCAAAGAGAATTAGAGGGAAAACGCTCTTGCTATGCCAGTACAGGCTCCCAACGTACTGGACACTTTTGCTCAGGCAAAGCTAAGCCATCAATTTTACCATCAAAATGCACCAGCCCTCATAAGGATGTTTAAACTGCCTCGAAACCAGGCAAGGGCAGTTGTGGCAACCTGTCCTAGCTGTCAGAGCTACCAAGTGGCATCATTAGGGTCTGGGGTTAACCCCCAGAGTCTAGGTAACTGCGAAATCTTGCAGACAGATGTAACCCATGTCCCCCAATTTGGAAGATTAAAATATGTACATGTCTCCGTGGATACATTTTCCGGAGCTGTTTTTGCATCTGCCCATGCAGGAGAAAAGGCAAGAGATGTTATGAAACACTTTCTCCTTGCTTTTTCTACCCTGGGTGTTCCTGCTGAGATAAAAATCGATAATGGTCCAGCATACATCTCTAACAGACTTCAAGAATTTTATAGCTTGTGGGGTATCAAGCACACTACAGGCATTCCCCACTCCCCAACAGGCCAATCTATAGTTGAGAGGACCCATCAAACAATTAAAAGGGTCCTAGACCAACAGCAGGGAAGGTCACAGGTCAATTCTCCCGTTGTGAGACTCTAAGGCCCTATTTACAATAAATTTCTTGAACAATTCATTCGACGAGCCAACTCTGCCCCGTGTTCCGGCATTTTACTTAATTCGACTCAAGCCAAATTAAAAGAACAACTGCCAGTGTTGATCAAAGATCCAGAGAGCCATCAAATATTGGGCTTCTTCTCACTAATTGTATGGGGAAGGGGATACGCCTGTGTTTCCACACCTTCAGGACCCAAGTGAGTACCAGGAAAATATTTAAAGCCCTACCTCGGACCATTGGTGACAGCTCCTGAGCAGACCAAAGATGACACCATGGACATTGTCAAGGAAACTCCAGACAAAGACCACAGTGCCGCTTGGAGATGATGGTGCAAGATACCAGCCACGTGAACATCTAATTGCGCCGCCTTCAAACAGTTCCCCAAACCCAAAAATCCCTTTTCCATTACCCTCATGTGTTTCCCTAACCCACAACCCCCTTACCTGTGTGCTATATTAAGAAAAAAGGGGGGATGAGAGGGGAAAATAAAAAAGTAACAGAGAACCATCACTTAATAATCTTTGCTTGAAATCCCACAGAAAAAAGACTACCCATACCTTTCTTTCCACCATGCCTGTAATTGCCTACCTCTGCATTCTCCTGACCTCCTGGATCCTGATACCATCAGAGGTCATCGCGTGGATTGTCCCACAGCCAAAGGCCAATATGTGGGTGTGGTAGTTTGAAAGCAAATCAGTGAGAGGCTCCAAGTCAGAACTACAATTTAATAGAAAAATGCAATAGTACAAAAACACTGACAGAGTCAGAATACAACCTGACACCCTGTCGGTCAGGGTGTTGGTAGTAGTCCACTTAGAAGGTGGCTGCAGTCCTCTGGGAGTGATAGATGTGGTTCTGTTGAAGCAGAGATCCTGTGGAAAGGTGTAGTTCTCCTCTGAAGGTCCAGTGGTGGTGTAGAAGGGTCTGGTCTTCCTCTGGGAATCCAGTGGAAAAGCTGACTTGTGGTGTTTCAGATTCTAGTTTATATCCAGTTAGGGATACATTGGTTCCTCCCCCTGGGCGGGGCATCTCACAATAGGATGATGTAGTTTATCAGTGAGACTCAATGGCCCATTAACTGCAGCCATTAGGGATGAGCAAAGCAAAGTACCCCACCTGGCTCTAACGGCTGGCCCATTAGAGAACATGTCCCGCAGCCATCAGGGATGAGCCAGGAACACTGCCCCACCCGGCCCCAACATCCCATGACGATGGTGATAGAATACATACCATTGTAACCTAAGACAGTGGGTCACACTGGCAAAAGCGCTCCAGCAAGACCGTATGTGCCTGTCTATGGGCAGTGTCAGTGACCCACTTTCATCGTGCCTGGTGGGGATTCCTCTCCATGAAGATGAACTGCCTTTTGAATACCAGGTGCCCTACCAGGAGCACCTACTTGGGAGAAATGGGTAAACACGCTGGCGACAGCAGCAAAGGAACCCCATGAATTGTGACTACTGGGGTCCTCCCGGGCTATCTACTGCCTCAGGTTTGTCTTCAGCCTGAAAGGGGGGAATGGCATTATCCTGGTCAGAAAACCAGAAATTGAGTCATAGTAGAAATGCAACACCTCATGAAAAGGTTTACTCCATCAGTAATTGGTGCCAGGATGATAATCTCATCCCAGCAGAGTCACCCATGTACCCCAAAGCACTTCCCATGGGTGGGTTCCTAATTTGTGGGAATCGGGCGTGGTCCGGAATCCCATCCCAGTTCCAGGGGGACCGTGCACTCTCGGCAGGCTTTCTGTACTAGCACCCAACAAGACCCAAATTCTATATTGGAGAAACCATACTCAATTGGCCTGCCAAAAGAGAGGAATACAGCAATTAGACCCAAATTGTGATAGCGAAATTATTAATTGGTCGTTATCTAAAAGGATCGCTGCATCGTTTCTCCTGCCTGGAGTGGCGGCAGCAAAAGCCTTGGGTGAACCTACCCACCTTGAGTGCTGGCTCAGAAAGCGTGGTAACCTAACCTCGAGTGCCCTCTCTCAACTACCTGAGGATGAAGAAACCACCAGGCATGCAACGCTGCAAAATAGAGCAGCCATCGACTTTCTTTTATTGGCCCATGGACATGGCTGTGAGGAATTTGAAGGGCTGTGTTGTTTTAACTCATCATCTCATAGCCAGAGCATCCACACGACAATACAGAAAATGAAGGATCAAATCAAGGAACTAAAGGCACAAGGGGAGGTGGACTGGCTCGAAGACCTTTTTGGACAATGGGGACTTGAAGGATGGTTGGCATCCTTAGTCAAAGCTGGACTGTGGGTGATTCTAACAATTTTTATTGTTCTAAGCTTGTTTGGTTGCCTTAAGAAGTGCCTAGCTAAGCAGATGGGAGAGGCTTTTCCTTTAAACAGAGAAGGGGGAGATGTTGTGGTGGTTGAGACCACCTCGGGAGCTACCGAGGAGCCAAAAAGTCCCAAGACAGCAGAGACATGGCGGTGGGACAACTCCGAGGTTCGAAGTTACTCCGAGTGTTGGATGGTCTCT
The DNA here is from genome assembly GCA_034509425.1 of Eopsaltria australis. Lineage (NCBI taxonomy): Eukaryota > Metazoa > Chordata > Aves > Passeriformes > Petroicidae > Eopsaltria > Eopsaltria australis. Next base: position 565,913 of record JAVTVJ010000646.1, on the reverse strand, counting down.
CCCTAGCCTATGTTAATCCTCCTATGTTGGTTGGCCTTGATCTGGTCCCTTGCTCTGCCCCTCCCTTCTCCCCATTGGTGGTCGTTGTATCACCCTGCCTTCTCCCCACCCCTGTGCCCTCAGACTATTGGCCCTGTATCTCTATATCAATGGTCACTCGAGGCCAGTTGGCCTCTTTTGCTGTTGAACACCCCCGGGAATAAATCATCTTCGGAATTCCATGTGTCTGGGCCCTCTGTATTCTTTGTCTTTGGTAACGCAAGAACTATCAAAAGCTTTTGGGTGAGTGTGTGTTTGTGCCTTCCACCAGCACAGGTGAGAGAAGGGTCTGCCTGCACAGTACCAAGGTGTACTGGCCAAAGTGATCTCTTGGAACCATAGAGACACTTTCGGTAAACGTAGAGACCTAGTCCACCCCACCACCTCCCTTCTGCGTTACAGATCTGACTAGAACAGGTTGAAACCAAATTGGATGTAAGCATCTGTTGTATTAGGTACAGAGCCAATGGCCACAATGTTGCTTGGTCTACTCACGTGGTTGTGGTATGTAACCCTGTATATATTCCCATATATGGAACATGTGCTCATCACAGTGCTCTTTTTCAGAGCAGGGAAAGGAAACAGGATTGTTTTGTTGCTGCACTGTGTGATATCAGCTTGTGACATGATAACATCAAGGGCAATGGGGGTCATTTGGGATGTGCACTCAGTGTTGCTCTCCTGCCCTGGCCTTGGGCCCTACCTCTGGGAATTAATTGATAATCATATTCAGTTTGTGGGGGAACAGGGAGGGTGATTTTACCCAGCTTTCACCCCCCTTTCCTCCTTCAGGCCTGTTACAACAGCTTTTGAGAATTTTGAATTCCCTTTGGATGTTAAGGAAAGCATGGTTTTGTTGCTAAGTCTGCCAGGTCTCCTCAGTACAGTCAACACCATGTTTAGAGTCAAGACAGAGATTGCTAGGGAGTTTATTCAGAGATGTGCATTGAGGGTGGATAGTCATGAATGGCATGTGTAAGGCCCCAAAAAACTCGTTTGACGAGACTCTTAAAAGGGCTTACGGTTGTTCATGTGCTCTGAGTTAGATGCATGGGGGAAATACCGACATGATATTCTCAAGAGGTCAAAACAATAAAAACTTTACTGACAACTTTAGAAAATCAGAGAACTTTGGCAAAAGGTTTAGAGCAGCTTTCATTCAACGTAAAACACTTCCAAAAGCATTAACTTAGCCTATTCAACTTTGCAAGCTCCAAACCCATCTGATTTTAAGTTACTCAAAATTCCGAGGTGAGGAAATTAGGAGAAAGAAATATAGAAATAATATAGAAAAAACAAACATAGTTATCACTTCTGGTTCCAGCAGTGTTCAGTTGATAGAAATTCCAAGAGGAGGTAGGGTCAAGATGCACTTGTCTTGTGTCTCGTTTCAAGTACCCTTTGGCTTTCCTGGGCCCTTCCTCCAGATGGGACTTCTTATCATCTGGCCACTCTGGAGCTAGAACGCAGCTCCAGGTGTGGGGTGTGGAGCATTGCCTCTGGTGTGTCAATTACTGGAGGCCACTGCAGGGCTGGGATACAGGCCTGTGCGGGTGGGGTGTAGAGAGCAGTGCACCACCTCACCAAAGTCAAGCCCCGACCTGCCCCTTTTCCTCACACACATGCACCTGAATTGTTTTGATCCAGCAATCTCCTCCAGTCTCTCAAAGCATGGAATGTGGGAGAAAATGGGCCATCTTTTGAAGGACTAGTCTGCTCCAATGTTTGGGAAGTTCACCTCTGAACAACTACAGGACTGATAAAGTAACAGAATATTTAAAAGGAAAATGCTGTGGCAGTTCCAGAGAGGCTCAAAGTTATGCAATGTGTTGGGCCCTGGCTACTATTTATTGGACACCGCTTGATAGTAGACAGCACCCTCTGGGGAAAAGGAGGAAAGCAGACTAACAGGCACTGTGGCCACTTAAACTGCAGCTGAACAAGGGGAACAACCAGTGCTGGTAGCAGTTGCCCCTATACAGAAGAAGAAATCCAAGACCAAATCAGTTTGCTTAGTGAGGGATGAAGGGGAAGTAGGGCCCGCACAACAGGAGGAAGAGACAGAGCCAGAGAAAATCAAAATCACCCAACCCCTTTCCCCGAGTGAGCTGCGAAATATGCAAAAAGATTTCAACCACAAGTCTGGAGAGTCCCATGTGACCTGGCTGCTCCAGTGCTGGAATAGCATGGCCCACGATATGAAACTAGATTGTAGTAACGCCAAGAAACTAGAATCCCTGTCCAGGGATGTGGGCATTGACAAGGGGATTGGGAAGAGAACAGAAACTCTCAGCCTCTGGAGGATATTCCTGTCAAGTGTGAGGGAAAGGTATTCTCTCAAGGATGACCTAGTAGTGTGCTCAAGCAGGTGCAATGCTATGGAGAAAGGTATATGGTACCTGAGAGAATTAGCTGTGCTGGAGGTAATCAATAGAGATTCAAATAATGAGCACTTCCCTGTAGATCCAGATGAGGTCCAGTGTACACAATCCATGTGGAGGAAGATGGTACAGAGTGTGCCGTGGTCATATGCCAACTCATTGGCATTGATGTCAATGAAAGGAGAACAGACTGGCAATATGAAGATCATATTTTTTACTCCCTACTGACCTGCACCACGGCTGTGGAAAGGCTGTCCAAGACAGCAGACAGATTCGAAAGACTCAAGCAAGTTAGAGAGGAAAGGTCCCATGCCCCACCAGTATGGACCAGAGTCTCTGCTATTGGGAGCAAGCACTCCCTGGCTCAAGAGAGAGGGCACACTCCACAAGGCAACCTGTGGTTTTACCTGCATCAACAGGAAGAGGACATGAGGAAGTGGGATTGAAAACCCACCTCTGCCCTAGCAGCACAGGCACCTGAGTTGAAAGGAAGGAAAACCACCACAGAAAACCCTTTAATGACAAATGCCACTCCAGTTTCCAGTGGCCAATTCCCCAGATAGAAGGGATGATACTACTTCTGATCCTCTTGAAGGGACCTCCAGTTCATATTTACAAGTGAGCAATGAGTACTATGACCAGAACTAGTGGGGCCCTGCCTCTGGCTAGGTGGAGGAAAGGGACAATTGGATCTATTGGACTGTGTGGATCTGATGGCCTGGCACATCAGACCCACAAGAGTAAAAGGCTTTAGCTGACATCAGCACAGAATGTACCCTGATACAATCCAGATATGTAGGGGGACAAACCATCTCTGTTTCTGGGGTGACAGGGGGATCTGTTATGATCTGAATTAACACAGAAGAGCAAAGGAATCTAAACCTCTGTGAATAAAATGGATTGAACCCAGAAAGGTTCAAAATATACCCCAAAACTAGATTAAAACCAAACAAGGTTAGATGTTGGTGCCAAAAAAAATTGCTACATTTTATTTAATAGTGAAGGAGGCAAAGAGAAGGAAGGAAGGAAGGAAGGAAGGAAGGAAGGAAGGAAGGAAGGAAGGAAGGAAGGAAGTGAGTGAGGGGTGGGAAGGAGATGGCAGGATGGGACAGGGAGAGAGTGACAGGGGTTATGTAGAAGCATATCACCCTTCCAAGGGTCTGAGAAAGGGGTGATCAACAGTTAACTCTTGTAAGCACAGTTAACTATTAAGAGACTGTATTGGGTCCGACTGGGGAAAAGCTCACAGCCCTTACAGTGCTGTGCTTTGCTTTGGTAGCTGGTGTTGATAACAGACCAGTGTTTTGGCTACTGCCAAGCTGTGCTGTTCCTCTGACATTCCTTCCCCCCACTGAAGGGGATGGGGGTGGGCAAGATCCTGGGAGGGGACACAAGCAGGCCAGCTGACCCCAGTCAGCCAAAGGGATATTCCATACCATATGATGTCAGCTCAGATACATAAGGGAAGGAAGAAAGGAGGGGGAGGAAGCACTCAGGACTTGTCCATGTTTGCCTTCCTGAACAACCATTACACGTGCTGAAGCCCTGCTTCCCAGAAAATGTCTGGACATTGCTACTGATGGGAAGTAGAGATTGATTGTGTTTCTCCTCAGCCCTTGCGCACGCAACTCTCTGCTTCCTTGCTCTATTTTTCCCGCTGTAATAAAACTGCCATATCTTACCCTGGCAGTCTTTTCCCATATTATTCTCTCCCCTCTCCCAGTGGGAGAGGGAGTGATAGAGTGACTGAGTGGGCACCTGGTACCTAGCTGGGGTCAACCCATGACAGAAACGGAAAATGTTAATTGCAAAACCTAAGAAGCAGGATTTCCGTAATCTTCTCAAGGTAAGAGGGACGAGAATATGTTTGAAGCCAGCACAAAAACCGCTGAATCATTCCACAAAGGACTGCAAATGCTCCAGAAAGAAAGGTGAAAGGTGCGTTGTGATGAAGACTGCTAACCTTCATCAGCAAGATCCCCAAGGAAGAAGAGGAGCTTTCCTCCGTGTGACCATCAGGATACATAGCCCATGCGTGGCATGTATGCTAATGATATTAATGACTTCCGAGAAGTAATTTGTATAACCACACCTATCCCAATGAATGTGATGAATATTTGTGAATTTTACCCATAATACTGTGTTGTAGGAAGTGCTGGTGTGTGTGTTCGGAGGAGTGATTTCCCCACACCCGGCTTGCTGAATAAAGCAAATACCCACTTCTCTGACTCTGTCTCTGACGTGTCTCCAGGCCCGGTTTGGGAGATTCAACCGGTGACTCCAGATGGGATTCTAACTTTGCTTGGCTGCCGGATCCCGGGGTAAGCAGACCTCCCAGTCATGACCCTGAATTTTCAGGGGGAGCTCAGCTGTCCTTTGGCTCACAGTGGGGGTAGACAAGGACCATCTGCACCAAATTAAGATATTTTCTATTTTTTTAAAAAAACAGAATTGCCTTCAGGTCTGGGGTTCGAGTCCCCAAGGGTGGGTTGAAAGTCCTGAGGAGACTGGGTCTCCCAAAATTAGTCCCGGGCAAAAGGAAAGGTACCTTTAAGGGGTTGAAGGCCCCAGGGGTTGGACCCCACTGTCATGCACTATCGTACTGCTATTTTTGTTCTGTCACTATTTTGCTACTGTGTGAGTGAGAATGACAAGACGTGTCCTGGACATGAAGCGAGTGTGGAGCTCTATCTGCAGTTATCTTAACTGGCAACAGAAACGGCCAGAGAAAAGCAAGGCGATTGGCAGAGTGAATGAGTATAAATCATATAAACCGTTGGTTTGGAGTTCAACCTTGTTATTCGGAGGGAGGCAGATTGTATTATTGTAAGGGAAAGATTTTAGCTATTGAATTGAGAACACCCAGACCCCCAACACCTTTCTAATATAGCTCCATCTGATTTCCCTTTTGAAATCCTGTGTTGAGTGTGTGGAAACAGTTGTGGGGCTTGGACTTTGTGCACGTGTATTAATTGTGAGAGAAAGTGGTATTGTCTACTAGAAGGAGTGGGTGGTGTCCAAGCTGCCAGAGGAGAGAGCTTGGTATCAGTCTAGAAAGGATCTTGACAGAAAAATGAAGGTGTAGATAATGTTAGAGTAAGGGGAAAGCGGCAGAGAGTAATGAGAGATTTGCGAGGAGTGTGGCTTTGGTTCCCCGGATTTGGGGGATTGGGGAAGAAAAGTGGGAGGAGACATGCAGGAATGTTCATGTGGAAGAGAGAAGAGAGGAAAAATGAGGAACAGACAAAGGATGCAATGGGATCATGAGAAAGCAATGAAATAACCCAGAAAAGTCTGTTGGGTTGTGTGTTGGCACATGGGAAAGAACCAGGAGGAATCCCTGGAGGGACTATGAAAAAGAGCACCCTAATTAAATACTGTAACCAGTGGTGGCCACTGTACAAATTAGATGATGGTGAAAAGTGGCCAGAAAATGGGACTTTATAACACCCTACTGCAATTAATGTTATTTTTAAGGTGGGAGAACAAATGGGATGAGACCTCTTACGCGGATTGGTTTTTTACTTTGAGACGTAAACCAGAGTGGCAGAAAGAGTGTGGCATCAATTTAGCACCACAGGACTCAATGGTCCTTCTTTAATAAAAGGAGGCAAAAGGTAAAAGCTGCATGAAGAGGTGTTGCTCATCATGCAGTATAGGGCAAAGGTGTTTAAAGCTCAAAGCTGAGGGAGACCAAGATCCCTTAGAAACCCAGGAGTTAATGAAGTGCAGTGGTGGCACCCTAACATCAGGGGAAACGTCCCCAGCATCTCCAACATCCCTGGAGGATAATGAGGATGAAGGGACAAGTGAAGCTAGCTCAGGAATATCATCCAGAACTAGGATCAAGGCCCCTGTAGAGAAGAAACTTATCACAGAAATCACAGAATCACTAGGTTGGAAGAGACCTTCAAGATCATCAAGTCCAACCCATGCTCTAACACCTCCACTAAACCATGGCACCAAGTGCCACGTCCAATCTTTTTTTAAACACATCCAGGGATGATGACTCCACCACCTCCCCAGGCAGACAATTCCAGTATTTTACCATTCTTTCCTTAAAAAATCTTTTTCCTAATATCCAACCTATATTTCCCCTGGTGCAGCTTAAGACTGTGTCCTCTTGTTCTGTCAGTTGCTGCCTGGAGAAAGAGACCAACTCCCACTGACTACAACCACCCTTCAGGAAGTTGTAGAGAGTGATAAGGTCACCTCTGAGTCTCCTTTTCTCCAGGTTAAACAACCCCAGCTCCCTCAGTCGACCCTCATAGGGCTTGTGTTCCAAGCCCCTCACCAGCTTTGTTGCCCTTCTCTGGACGCTCTCGAGCGTCTCAACGTCATCCTAAACGGAGGGGCTCAGAACTGGCCACAGTACTCAAGGTGTGGCCTCACCAGTGCCGAGTACAGGGGGAGAATGACCTCCCTGGTCCTGCTGGCCACACCATTCCTGATACGGGCCAGGATGCCATTGGTCTTCTTGGCCGCCAGGGCACACTGCTGGCTCATGTTCAATCTGCTGTCAACCAGTATCCCCAGGTCCCTTCCCGCCTGGACACTGTCCAGCCACACCGTCCCCAGCCTATAATGCTGCAGGGGGGTTATTGTGGCCAAAATGCAGGACTCAGCACTTGGACTTATTAAACTTCATCTTGTTGGACTCTGCCCATCCATCCAACTGTTCCAGGTCTCTCTGCCGAGCCCTCCTACCTTCCAACAGATCAACACACGCTCCCAGCTTAGTGTCATCTGCAAATTTACTAATGAAAGACTCAATATCCTCATCCATGTTGTCGATGAAAATATTGAACAGAACTGGCCCCAGCACAGACCCCTGAGGGACGTCACTAGTGACTGGCCACCAGCTGGATGCAGCACTGTTCACCACCACTCTCTGGGCCTGGCCATCCAGCCAGTTCTAGACCCAGCAAAGAGTGCTCCTGTCCAAGCTGTGGGCTGCCAGTTTTTTCAGGAGTATGCTGTGGGAGACTGCTCAGACAAGTGGTAGGGCTAGACAGAGGAATAATAAAAGTTAAAGTACCATTTACAGCTTTGGATTTAGATACCTGGAGGGAGGCAGCCAGAATGTATAGAGAAGACCCTGAAAAGGTAGCAAAGAGGCTTGAAGTAGTTGTTAGAAATCAAGATGTTCATTGGGAGGATATAAATTTAATGCTATCAGAATTAACTGAAACAGAAAAAGCAGCTGTAGTATCCACAGCAAGAACACGTGCAGGGACAGATAGCTACTGGAATGTTACATGGGAATGTAGATAACATTTTTCCTACATCAAATCCACAGTGGGACGCAAATGATACACAAACATATCTGGTTTTGGTTAGATAGAGGAAATTAGTACACCGGAGACTGCTAAATGCTATACCTAAAACAGTTATTGGTCATTCTTATTCAGTATTCACCAGGAAACCACTGGGTCCCCAGGCTCATTTGTGTAAAGGCTAAGGGATAATATGAGGAGGCACACTACACTGGATCCAGCTTCTGAAATTGGGCAGCGACAGTTAATATCTTTATTGATGGGTTGATCAGCGCCAGATATACGCAGGAAGTTGCAAAAGATTAGGGAACCAGATAACTGGAACTTAGAGAAACTTTTAGCAGCAGCATGGGAAGTTTATAAAAACAGGGCACAGCCCCTTACTGTCTCAGTGGCCCAGGTTAGGGGACCGAGATTCCCCAGAAGCAGGAGAAGGCCTCCACCTAGAGGACAAAGACAGCAATGTTCCAAGTCCCCACCACACATCATGCCACTGCTGCTATGTGGAGTAAGTGGGTTGCCCTGATCACACAGGGAGCTTGAATAGGAAACCACAATTGCCCAGGGATCTTGGAAGTCATCACAAACTGGCCCAAAGGAGAAAATTTTGGACTATCATCATCAGATCAGGAAAAGGTGACACATGCTGAGGAGGCCCCACCATTTAATCAGCTACCAGAAAATGAAAAGTGATATGCTCTCTTCACTGATGGTTCCTGCCCTATTGTAGGGCTACATCAAAAATGGAAAGCTGCCTTGTGGATTCCTACACAGTGAGCTGCAGAAGCTATTGAAGGACATGGTGGATCAAGTCATGCTGCAGAGCTGAAAGCTGTCTAGCTGACTTTAGATATCACTGAATGAGAGAAATGGCAAATGCTCTACACTGACTCTTGGATGGTAGAAAATGCTCTATGGTGGTGTCTGGACCAACGGAGAAAGACCAATTAGCAGTGCAGAGGTGAACCCATCTGGGCTGCTTGATTGTGGCAAGACATCGCTACTCCAGTAGAGAAGTTGGCTGTAAAGGTATGTCATGTACCTAAGAATTGGGCTAACAAGGAGCATTGCAAAAATAGACAGGGAGATCAGGCTGCCAAGATTAAAGCGTTCCAGGTGGATCTGGACTGGCAAGACAAGGGATAAAAGTGAATTATTTCTGGCTCGGTGGGCCAATGATGCCTCAGGCCATCAGGGAAGAGATCCAACATAAAGATGGGCTCATGACCAAGGGGTGGACTTAAACATGGACACTATCTCCCAATTTATCCATAATTGTGAAACATGCACAGCAATCAAGCAGGCCAAGCTGGTAAAGCCTCTGTGGTATGGGGTACAATGGTTAAAATATAAGTAGGGAGAGGCCAGGTAGATCGATTATATCACATTGCCACAAACCCACCAAGGCAAGCACTATGTGCTTACATTGCTGGAAACAACCACTGGATGGCTGGACACATACCCTGTGCCTCATGCCACTGCCTGGAACACCATCCTTGGCCTTGAAAAGCAAGTCCTGTGGTGACACGGCACCTCAGAAAGAATTGAGTCAAACAGTGGGACTGATTTCAAAATCATCCTCATAGACACCTGGGCCAGAGAGCACAGTATTGAGTGAGCATATCATATTCCCTGTCGTGCACCAGCCTCTGGGAAGATTGAACAGTACAATGAACTGTTAAAAACCACATTGAAAGCAATGGGTGATGGGACCTTCAAACATTGAGATCTACATTTAACAAAGGCTATCTGGTTGGTTAACACTCGAGGCTCTACCAATCAAGTTGGCTCTGCCCAATCAAAACCTCCACGTATCTTAGACGGGGATAAAGTCCCCCTGGCACATATGAGAAATGTGTTAGGGAAGACATTTTGGATTAGTCCTGCTTCAAGCAAAGGCAAACCCATCCATAGGATTATTTTTGCTCAAGGACCTGGGTGCACTTGGTGAGTAATGAAGAGGGGTGGCAAACACGATGCGTACCTCGGGCATTTGATTTTTGGGTGAGAACAGTCTGTAACGTTGAATTGTATAATGGTTGCTGAGTGATACTGTCACTGTATGCCATAACTACCATGGACAATGAGTATGGACTGCTCCAAATACACCAGTCATGAGCTCCTGATGCAGCTTTCAACCAGCTGACAGCACACCAGCCCTGGAAGACATCTAGGACAGATAGAACCCACAGTCATGGACTAAATTAACTCAACAGAAAACTTGGAGGGATGGCAATTGAGTATGGAAACAATACCCGTGCTTGTGTATATATGTATATATATGTATATATATGTATATAGTTGGAAGGTGTAGGATCTGGGTATGAGTACATGGTATAGAATAAGGGGTGGATAATGTCCTGGTTCCAGCCAGGACAGGGTTAATTTTTTTGCAGTAGCCAGAAGAGAGCATGGCTAGGATCTGGAGGTTATTCTATACCACCCTGCATAATTTTCCAGGAAGGGGGTAAGGACTCCCTTCCTGGTTGTGTAGCTGGTGGAGGGATTGGTGGGTATTATCCAGGGTTTCTGCAGGGTGAGCAATCGTGTGAATTGTTGTCTCTTTCTTGTACACTGTCATTAGTATTGTTGCTGTTACTGTTCATTGTCTTATTTCATTGCTGTTTCCAGTAAATTGTTCTTATCTCAACTCCTGATCTTTATCTTTTGTGCCTCCAATTCTCCTCTTCAGGCAGCTGCAGGGGGAGGAGGAGGGAGGAGTGAGCAAGCAATGCATGGTTTGGAGTGTTTCAGTGAGAACACTAATTTGGGGAATACCATTCTGTAGTGGTTTCAGTTCGCTTATTCAGGTTTGTGGCTAAATGCTAGCACACTTACTTAAATTTATTTGATTGCTTGTTGTGAGATAAGGATTAGGAGTAGGCAAAGCAGGCTCAAACCTTATAAAGTACAAAGAGGTTTTATTAATATATCTAAGACAAAGGGAAAAAAGAAAAAAAAATTCAAGAAAAAACTAGAACAAACTCTCCAGACCACCCCTCCTTCCTCACCTCTCCATTTCATTCTCCCTGACAACATACAAAAGACAACACTTCGACTTTCAGTTAGTTTACCACTTCAGAAACAGCTCTTGTTCTAGTTCATTTAGGGAGAGAAGTTTTTTTTGCTTACACTATGGATCTTCTGTAAGAAAAATACAGTTTTTATGGGTCTTCTGCCTCACTATTAACCGCCGCCCGGAGTAAAGTCTAGCTTAATGGTGGATCTCTCTCACACCAGTAGCCTTCCCACAGCTACTATGGTGGGTTATGAACAGTCTACAGGGTACCTGTTTTAAGGATGCTTAGTTCAATTGCAGCAACAAAGAAAATCCTTTCTTCTGTGCTTAGCAACACAGGTTCTTCTGACAACTCAGGTTCTCTAGCATTCTCCCCGGGACCAGGGCTCTGGGTCACAGCCTCTCCTCTCTCTTGGTTCTAGTTTCTCATCAGGCTGTACTTTTTTAACACTTACTTGTCTGTATTTAGGTATTTCAGTTTATTGGCTGCAATAAGAACCTCACATCTTCTTTTGGACTATATCTTCATATATTACAGAGAATTTATTAGCTCAGTCCCTAACTATGGTTCTCTAAAAGAGTTTTCAGCTTCATTTTTGAAGCAACTTCTCATGCACCTCCCTCTAGGTATCAGTTCTGCTTTCCTCACTGACTGTAAAGTCTCTGCGCTGCACTATGTAGATGTCTTCACTCGTTCCTCTCTCTGCGAGGAAGGATGGGTGTCTGTGAATTTAGTCCAGGCATGGAGAGAGTTAATCTCTGTCTCTCTCTCTCTGGCAGTGTAAAGATCACGTGCTCTTTGCCGGGCTGCTTGAACAGGTCCGAGCTGGATGCCAGACGCTTTCAGAGTCTCTGCTTGGCTCGGCCAAGCTGGCTCGGCCTGGTAGGGCCATCTGGGCCCGGGGTGACAGGGCAGGGCCTGGCCCGAGCTGGATGGAGTCTGGCCTAGTCCTTGCCTGGCCCGGAGCAGGGGTCTGGCTCTCCCTCTCGTGTAGCTGGCACACCGGCTGAGCTGTATCTGCTGAAGATTCCAGCCGTTCCTCCCCCATGCCTGCCCGGCCGCAGCGGCACGGCTGCCGTAAAACCTCCCTTCCCCCCCCCCATCCCTCCTTCGGAAGGAGGTGGGGGGGGGGGCCTTACTAGTGAGAGAAGCAGGAGCTGCTCCTCTCTACACAGCAGCAGCAGGTCCAAAGAGGAAGAGCGTCAGAAAGTCTCTGCTTATATATGTTTTTTTCCTTGAAGGCGGACCAACTTTTTAATTGGTTTACCTACCTATCAATTCTTAAAACTACCTGATTATTGGCTCTCTCTCTCGCAGGAAGAAAGTTGTATCCTTCCCTGCATTCCTACAGCACAGATCACTTCTTAGATTTTGACCCCTCTGGCCTAACCCAGGACATTCTACTTCTCGTTTTTAGGAAAAACTATATATAAGACTTATTATCAAAATTACATTAATTATACAATTTTTACTTAGAAAAAGTACTAAACTAAACAGAAAGCTTCTTACACAAACTTCTACTTCTAGACTTTATATGACTACTACAATATACAGTTTCTACTACTATTTACTTTATTTTGTATTTTAATACATGCTTTGCTTATTATTTTTCTTAATTAATCTTTATTTTAAACTCTTATTAATTTGCTCATTATTTGGTTTGAAAAACCGGGCAGAAACACCATTGAATGTAGTGGTTTCAGTTCGCTTATTCAGGTTTGTGGCTAAATGCTAGCACACTTACTTAAATTTATTTGATTGCTTGTTGTGAGATAAGGATTAGGAGTAGGCAAAGCAGGCTCAAACTTTATAAAGTACAAAGAGGTTTTATTAATATATCTAAGACAAAGAGAAAAAAGAAAAAAAAATTCAAGAAAAAACTAGAACAAACTCTCCAGACCACCCCTCCTTCCTCACCTCTCCATTTCATTCTCCCTGACAACATACAAAAGACAACACTTCGACTTTCAGTTAGTTTACCACTTCAAAAACAGCTCTTGTTCTAGTTCATTTAGAGAGAGAAGTTTTTTTTGCTTACACTATGGATTTTCTGTAAGAAAAATACAGTTTTTATGGGTCTTCTGCCTCACTATTAACCGCCGCCCAAAGTAAAATCTAGCTTAATGGTGGATCTCTCTCACACCAGTAGCCTTCCCACAGCTACTATAGTGAGTTATGAACAGTCTACAAAGTACCTGTTTTAAAGATGCTTAGTTCAATTGCAGCAACAAAGAAAATCCTTTCTTCTGTGCTTAGCAACACAGGTTCTTCTGACAACTCAGGTTCTCTAGCATTCTCCCCAGGACCAAGGCTCTGGGTCACAGCCTCTCCTCTCTCTTAGTTCTAGTTTCTTATCAGGCTGTACTTTTTTAACACTTACTTGTCTGTATTTAGGTATTTCAGTTTATTGGCTGCAATAAGAACCTCACATCTTCTTTTGGACTATATCTTCATATATTACAGAGAATTTATTAGCTCAGTCCCTAACTATAGTTCTCTAAAAGAGTTTTCAGCTTCATTTTTGAAGCAACTTCTCATGCACCTCCCTCTAAGTATCAGTTCTGCTTTCCTCACTGACTATAAAGTCTCTGCGCTGCACTATGTAGATGTCTTCACTCGTTCCTCTCTCTGCAAAGAAAGATGAGTGTCTGTAAATTTAGTCCAGACATAGAGAGAGTTAATCTCTGTCTCTCTCTCTCTGGCAGTGTAAAGATCACGTGCTCTTTGCCAAGCTGCTTGAACAAGTCCGAGCTAAATGCCAGACGCTTTCAGAGTCTCTGCTTGGCTCGGCCAAGCTGGCTCGGCCTAGTAGGGCCATCTAGACCCAGAGTGACAAGGCAAGGCCTGACCCGAGCTAGATAGAGTCTGGCCTAGTCCTTGCCTGGCCCGGAGCAGAAGTCTAGCTCTCCCTCTCGTGTAACTGGCACACCGGCTGAACTATATCTGCTAAAGATTCCAGCCGTTCCTCCCCCATGCCTGCCCGGCCACAGCGGCACAGCTGCCGTAAAACCTCCCTTCCCCCCCCCCATCCCTCCTTCAGAAGGAGGTAGGGGGGGGGGCCTTACTAGTGAGAGAAGCAGGAGCTGCTCCTCTCTACACAGCAGCAGCAAGTCCAAAGAGAAAGAGCGTCAGAAAGTCTCTGCTTATATATAGTTTTTTCCTTGAAGGCGAACCAACTTTTTAATTAATTTACCTACTTATCAATTCTTAAAACTACCTGATTATTAGCTCTCTCTCTCGCAAAAAGAAAGTTGTATCCTTCCCTGCATTCCTACAGCACAGATCACTTCTTAGATTTTGACCCCTCTAGCCTAACCCAAGACACATTCCTAAACCATGACACGTGTGGTTATTTCACCTCCTAAATTACTCAAGAATTTGTAGAAACTTTACCACATTTTTGACAAAGATGCCTCCTGGATCGATGACACATTTAGGGAATGCACAAGGCAGACTAATTTTCTTTAATAGGAGCTACTGGAGAAAAAGTCCCTCCAAGCTGGCTCCTATGACACATTTGATAGCCATTCAAGAACTACTAGGAAACATGTTGTTTGTCTCCATAAAGCTTCAAAGTTTCATGATCAGTTCTGACTGCTCTGTGAAATAAAACCAGCTAACATCTACTAGCAGCTATATACCCTCTGGGATTTATGTAGAATGTGTCACAAGGAATGATTTATTTTCTTTTTCTCCAAGGTTTTATATCCAGATGCAGAGTAGCATTATCCCTATTGGACCTTGTTTTCTTTCTTCTTCACTGAGTGACCTGCATTGTCCCACAAAGGGTGGTACGTGTGGGTGTGCTCAAGCTGTCAAGACTGTCAGTGAACTTTGGCATGCCACAGAGAGGGATAGGTGCCCTGGGTCCTGGAGATCAGATTGCCTTGGGGCATTTGCCGGGAGTCCCATAAGAAGCCTGGAAGGAAGCCCAAATAACATAGCACCACATGGTGTTCAGACGAGGTCTCTGAGGGACAACCGGTAGCCTCTGCCCCTTGCTGTCACCCAATCCCACATCAGCCCAAGATCTTACCAGGGAGTGGTTTGAACCCACCATGTGGGACCACCTATGCATGGGATGAGAGTGCATGGCTGTGGGTTGCTGCAATGTGAGACCTTCCTGTGCTTGCATCAATGGTCCCAGAGGACCGTTCCTGTGCTTGCCTACAAGGGGCATTTACCATGGCTTGACTCACATTGCTCACCCCATGGGCAGTTACTTGACCTCAAATCTTGGGGTGTTTTTTAGGATATCTTGATCTCCAGCCATGACCAACTTTCTTGTGCTGCTTTAGGTGCACAAGCTGCCCTGATCACTCCCAGTTCACGGGAACCACAGCTTTGGCCACCAGCATCATCCCCCCAACCTCGTAGGGTTATCCCAGGTTCTCAGGTTCTCTCGCTGCTTTGTTTCACCTCTGAGGTGTCTGATAAGATCTCAGCATCTTCTGTTTTGCAGGCAGATGAGGAATCTAGTGCTGTAGAGGGTTTTTTAAATTTCACCCATCTCAGCTTCACTGTCCCTGTGAACTGTTTCTAGGAGTCCTTGCCCAAGTGCTCAGTCTCCAGGAAATGCCATTATCAGCCACCCCCATTGGCCACTCAACTTTGAGCTCCCCTTCTCATTCCTGGGGTGCCCGTTCCAAATCAAATTTCTACAGGAAGCAGATAAGGCAGAAAAAGGAGGTAACAGCTGGATGGCAGCCTGGTCACCCTCACTCACAAGGGGCAGATGTCATTGCAGGGAGGGACACTGTCAGAGCAGTACTTGCAGCGGTGGGCATGGCAGGAGCAGCTGATGGTCCCCAGCCCTATGGGACAGCTGAGTGGCACCAGGAACAAAGCACTTGGGGTAGATTGTGGTGATGCATTCACCCTCATTCTTGGGTGTGTACACCCAAAACTGGACATTCACAATAATATACAGGTAGAGGATTCAAGTTCAGGCAGGACTAAGGGGACTTTTGCATTGCTCAGTCCTTCATCCCTGTGCACATTGCAGCACAAGAATTTTCCTCCCTTTCTTCCTCAAAAGATGCAGCACAACCTCACACCTCTTTTCCTAAGCACCCCCTTTGCACCCATCTCCTCCCCACTCCTGCAATACCAAAAATGACCAGATTCGTGGAAAAAATAGGGGGACATTATGGTTAGGGACCACCCATTTAGTTTCCCAGCTGGTCACTGGCAGCTGACTGGTAATTGCCTTTAATTAAAACTAAATGGTTAATAGGAAGCTGAGCAAAAGCCTCCCACTTGACTCCTGATGCAGGTGCCAATGTAAATTGTGCCAAGGGCTGAAGTGCTCAGTCTCGTAACAGCCAGCCTCTGCCATGTCTCTTTGCCAGGCCATTAAGATCACCATGAAATCTTGCTCCCAAATATTGCTTCCCTGGTGCAGATTAACCTATGCCTCTGAGATGGGAAATCCCCATGGGCATCCCTCCATCCATGGACCCCTTTCTAAAAGGGTATCTTGTCACTGAACTGTAGTTTTGGTAGGAAATGTTTTTTTAAGCCTGGGGCAAGTTATATTGTGACTGTTGCCCATTTGTGAATAAAAAACAAAACAAAACAAAAAAAAACCCAAAAAAAAATTACCCAATACAGAGCAGTTTCCAAGGTTGAGAAGGAGGAGGATGTGTCAGGAAAATCCACAAATGCCAGAGGTTTATGTCCAAAAAGGAGACAGAGGAGTCCTTCAACTTTATTTGAATAAAGGGAGAGTCCACTGGGACACACACTCATGGGGTTTTCTCTCTCGAGGTTTCTGAGGGTGCAGCCTCCCTTTTATCCTAACTCCTGGCCACACATTGCCCTCTTCCTTTCCCCATTGGCTGAGGTACTAGGAAGGTACAGCCTTCCCGAACCGCCTTCCAAATATTCCCCCCCTTGAACCTACTATTTTACCCCAAAGTTCAGGCTTGTGCAGACCCTTGTCTGTTTCAGGAGCCAAGCTGTCTGGGCTCTGCAATGAACCTGCTGACAAAAGTCAGTAGAGACATTAAGACCCATTTTAAAGACGTTAACACCCATACCCTCACCCACTAAATTATTTCTAAAGATATTAGCACACATCTTTCCTCTCAGATGGAAGTAATAATTAATCGGCAGTGGCTGGCAGGGGCCTTGCTCACTTAAAACAACTTGGTCTAAGAGTCACTTCACAAAGGTACTTGCAACTTAGAAAAAAAGATCTTGTCTTGGCCTGAGGGAGGAAGAGGGGTAAAAAGAGGTGGAAGGTGAAGCAAGGAGTGGCAAAGGCACCAGGATCCCACAGGGAAATTCATGCCTCCTTCCCAGCCCTTTGCTCCCCATATTCCCTCTCCATTTCCTTAATGCCAGAGCATCTTCTCCCTCTCAAGTAATGGCCTCATAGGACATAACTAAGCATCTCAGATGTCCCTTCCCAGATCTGACATATTTGAACATGAGAGCAGGGCTTTGAGGGAAATGCACTGCTCTGCCCATCATCAGTGGGGGTGTCTCAACTCCAGAATTATGTCCACTGCATGGACACCTCACCTCCTCTCACCTCTTTAAGCAACTGTTGCCTTTAAACTGACCCTCAGAAAGTTGGATTCAGGATCATTTAGAATTTATATACTAGGAAGAAATTCTTTCTTGTGAAGGTGGTGAGGCATTGGCATGGGTTGTCCAGAGAAGCTGTGGCTGCCCCATCCCTGGAAGTGTTCCAGGACAGGTTGGATGGGGCTCTAAGCAACTTGGTCTAGTGGAAGGTGTCCCTGCCCATGGCAGGGGGGTTGGAATGAGATTATTTTTAAGGTCCCTTCCAACCCAAATCATTATGTGATTCCATGATCATCACCCTTGATGGAGCTGACATTATTAAATTGGTAGTGAAGATGTCACCGAAACTGCAGAAAAAACCAAAAACTCTCCAACAACATTTTTAATGTTAGAGAGTCTAAGCATTACTTTATTTTCTGGCCAGGATGTTGTTCTGGCCAGGATGTACCACAGAAATCATCTCATCCACGCATAGCCTGGGTGTGCAGAGAGAATCATTCCATGACATGTCTTTTACAAGATTTTTCAGATATTTTATACAGTCAAAACTCATAGAAATTAATTGGGTCAGTGTTCATTGGTCTGGAGTTGAGCAACCTCCAGTATTCAGCTTCTCCTTGGATTTGAAATCCCTCATCTCCAATGTTAATTAAATCTTCTTTCTTATTCCTCTCTTTTCAGACCAGGTGTCTCCAGCTAGCCAGGGGTGTTGTTTGGAGTTGATGGTCTATTAATGACCGTTGATAGCTGTTATCTCTTGTGTATCTTCTATGCTACTCCCAAGGTGTTGAGATGTTAAGTCCATCAGGCTTCACCTATAGAAACAACGTCCTGGAAAAAAGCTTTAGTTCTCTTCCCTCGAGGCAAAGGTGAACAAACCCGGCTAAAGTAATATAAAAATATTTTTAAACTGGTATGTTTTCCAACAAAGACACAGTTAGATGTAATTTAGTATGTATTAGTCTGAAATTACCTGAATTAAAATCTGCAGGAGAGTAAATGGAGCTCTTTGACCAAAATCTCTAAAATATTGATGCCTTTTTCTGGTCTTAGGAAATAAAGGCTCAGACACGGTGAAAGGGTTGGGGGTTGTTTACCTCGGTATTTTAATAGGATCCCGTTTGATGGCTTCTGCCGTCCAGGTAGAACACGCCGCAAAAGCCCCGTTCCCCCAATCGAGTATACAATTAAAGACTCTACACATTAGCATATCTACCAGGAGGGCCCAATAAGGGGCCTGGGTGGGCTAACTTCTAGTTTACAAAATCTGTCCTACTAGGAGACCTTGAGGGCTCACGAAAACAGGGTGTTTGGTCTTCTAACTCTACGTGGTTTCAGGGGTGTTTAGTCTACTGGCCTGCTAAACACCATGAAACCAGGCTAAACTATCACCTAAAGCATCACAAGTATGCATGCTAATACTCGTGAATGTAGGGAACAGTGTAAGAAGTATTCAGGAGAAAAGCAGAAAAAATCCTTCAGGCATCAATATATGCAGATATCTCCACCAAAAACATAATTTTCAAGCAGAAGAAAAAAATGCATTGTGTTGTTTTTGCATTCAAAACATTCTTAAGCAGACATGCAGTGCATGCTCAGCAATTTGCTGCTTTATGGTACACATCCCAGGCCAGTTCTTCAACTGGAAAAAATATTTCTAGTTGCATGTGTTTGGGTAGAGCTGGACATTTTTATTCTTGTGGGAGGGTCTGACGTCCTCCATCTGAAATGGAAACCCACTGTGCACTGATGGCTGTTGCTTACCTCACTGGTGATACATTTTCTGCAGTTCCAGGGCCCTTGTCTTCAGGGCAGTCAGCTGTATACTCAGAGCTAATTGCAATAAATAACACAAAATATATTTTCCCATCAAAATATCTTTGTGGAGAAAAGCATCATTTCAAAATGGACAAAACATGGCAGTTTTGTCCCTGTTTTCAGTTAACGCCTGTCCAGGTTGCTGTGGTTCTCCCCACCCAGCACATATCTGAAGACTTCACCCTGATTTTCTATAGGACCCTGCAAGTTGGAACTGGACCAGTCCAGAGACTTCCCAAAACCATGTAGATGTGAGAGGAACCACAAATTTTTGCTGCATATGTCACACTTCTTTGGGAATGGTGTCCTCAAGCAAGTCTTAGCAAGAGTTGGGAAGTCTGGGAACCACTGAGCTGGTTCTCATTAAACCCAAGCTCCCTATGGTCCTATTGCAATTTGGTGCTGAGAATACCTGCTCTTAACACACCCATCCCTCACCTCTGCAAAGCCATAAAGAGCTGGCAGATGGTTGGACAACAGCTATTATATCCTATAATAATGAAAAGAATAAAGATATAATAAATAGCATTTACCTGAAGAAGTGATGGTTTAAAAATGCTGGATAATTTAGTAATAAAGGTGGTGAACAAGTAGTAGAGGGAGTCTGGAGGATGGTATGTAAAGTGCTCAGAAAATCAAAAGATATCCCAAGAAGTAAGCTTGAAGGACCTGGGGTTGTTTAGTCTAGAGAAGAAAAGTCAATAAGGGGACATAGTAAATCATAAAATACGGCTACTGAGAGAAAGGAAATAAACTATTCATAATCATAGAGAAGTCATGGGTTAACCTGCAGGAAGAAAGATGCAGGCTGAGTGACAGAGGGATAATTAAGGCTTGGAAAATAAAAGGCATGAAAAAAAATAGTGGAGCTGCGTTTAACGTTTTTAAGAACCAGCTGGAAAAACAGTGATCACAGGTGGTTTAAGGAGGGTGTAGTGGTTTGAGCTTGCAAATCTGAGTCTCTGGCCAAACGCCCGCACACTTACCAAAATTTACCCAATTTTGCTGTGAGATAAGGATTAGGAGTGAGGCGTGGAAAAAACTCCACAACTCGGTAGTTATAGGGTTGGTATGTTTTAATACGGTGCTGGGCGCAAGGGGGATCGCTCCTCCAAAAACTTGCACACTGTCAGTGACTCTCAGCTTGGTATATATTAGGTTACAGGTTACATATGCATTAGATTACACAATACATTCATACATATTCACTACCTATGTCTACTTCATATTATAATGAATTCAAAAGTCATTTTCATATGCTTGCACCTGCTTAGTGCCTCCGAGTGGTTGTGGACTGGGGTCTCTGGGATGAAATAACGAGTCTTCCTGGGGTCGCCTTGCCTCCTTGCACATACTCTCTGAGATCCTGGCCCGACTCCCAACCTTAGAGCTGGCCGAAACCAGTTTCAGGATCCAAAAGCAGGATCTTTGGTCACGGTCTTCTTCCTCTCATCAATGGCCTGCATCCACCCTTACATCTTTCTTTTCTGCTTGGCAAGTGTGAGCAAGTGGTATATATTGTCCAGTAAGCAGCTGCAAAATTTGGCAATACTCACAATCATTGATTAACCCTTAAAATCCCAAAACCCTTGTATCAGGAGTAGGCAAAGCAGGCTCAGACTTTAAAGAATATAAAGAAAGTTTATTAAGAATAAAATGAAAAAACAAGAACCAGAACAAACCCTCAGAACACCTTTCCCCCCCCCCCACCACTTCATCTCTTTCCCACTGACAACATAAAAAAAAACACTTTGACTTTCAGTCAGTTTGCCACCTCTAAAATAGTCTTTTGTCAGTTCACTTAGGGAAAGGAATTTTCTCTTTTCTGCCATGGAATTTTTTCCACAAGAAATACAGTTCTCTCATGGTTTCCAGTGTCACAACAAGCAGCTGCCCGGGAGAAAAATTCTGCTTGCCATGTGGAAAGTCCCTCCCACAGTTGTAGCCTGTTGTGATGGTTCCAAGTCCCCAGAAAACCCTTTTCCCCCCACTAGGAAGCCCGGGGCTGGGGACTCCCCTGGGGCAGAGCCCGGGGTGGTTTGTCCTGTAGATGGGCCGGGCTTCCCAGGGGCTGGCTACCCTGTCCCCAGCTGCCACTCTTCTGTCTTATCACCTTCAGGCTCCAGAACTCAGTACTTGATTGTATTATCCCCTGCCAGTCTCCCCTTCTCCTCCCCCTTCCTTTCCCAGTTGGCTCCTGTCCCCCGACCCCTCCCTAGTTCCTCCCCCAAGCCTATCAGTGATTGGTTTGTAATCCCCCAATAGAAGTCTGATGCAGAAGGTGCCCCAGGTCTTTCACCTGGGTGCCCAGAGAGCTAGCAACACGGTGTCTCTATTATCCCGGGTGAAAGAACCCTCCCACGATACTCCGGCTCTTCGGTTACAGTGACCACCAAAAAGGGTGGACACAGCCTGCGGTAAGGGGCGAGAGACCCGACAGCAGGGAACCCGCTCAGGTCGGGGACGCTGGCTGTAAACGCCGTAGGGCTGCTGTCCGAGACCCTGGGGGGCAACTGGCCGGCCCAAGCCAACGGCCACAGTAGCCTTCCCACAGGTATGGTGAGCTATCATGGTTTATGGGGTATACTCTTAAAGATGAGCCATTCTACTATAGCAGCAAAGGATTTTCTTCTATCGCTGGCAACATAAATCTTCTTTCATCCCTGGAGCAAAGGGATTGGACTACAACTTCTTTTCTCTCTCTGTTCAAGCTTCTCATCAGGTCCCAGTTACTTCAATATCTACTCATTTCTACACAGGTGCCTTGGTTCACTGACTTTAGTTAAACGCTTTTATCCCCCCATTACCTCAGTAAGTTACAGAGAATTAGCTTAGTCCATTCAACATGGCCTCACAAAAGAAATTTCAGCTTCAGCACTGAAGCACTCCTCATGCTCCTCTCTCTAGGCATCGGCTCTGCTTCCTTCACTGACTTCAGAGTTTCTATGCTGTTTTTTCTAAGTGTTTTCATTTTTCTCTCTTTGTGCAGGGGAGGATGGATGTCTGCAGGTTTCATCCTGGCACTGAAAGGGTTAATCTCTCTCTTGGGCCTCTGAGATGGTCACGTGGCCTCTGCCAGTGGACAGGCGCGTTGTTCAAGTATAGCATTTCAGCATCCAAGCTGAGGGGGGAGCCTGCTCACGCTGCCATCCATCCAAGCTGCGTCTGAGCTTCAGGGGCCTGGCCCGGACCCTCTCTCGTGCTGGACTGTGCTGTGGAGCTGGCCCGGCCCTGCCTGGGACAGCAGAGCAAGGCCCTCTCAGCTCGGCTGGAGCCAAGTGGAGCTGACCCGGCTTGCCGCCCATGCTTGCTGTGCTGGGCCACAGGGCTGGCCCCCAATCTCTGGCCGGCTGTGCTGTGGCTTCAGACTCCCCTCTCCCTGCCTTCCTGGCGGCCGCAGACTGTGAGGGCCTGCGGCTCAGTGGAGGGAGAGGAGGAACGACTTCTCCTTTGTAGCAACAGGAAGCACAAAAGAGGAAGCACCATGGTTCTCTCCTGGTTTTATGAGTTCTGGGGGTGGAAACTGTAATATCTCCCCACTGGCCAGGTCACTTCTGAACCTGATCTTTTCCCTTCTTTACTGGAAACCTCAATTAAGGTGAACCCACGACAGAGGATTGAATTGCCCTTGGGTTCAGTGGTACATTAGCTGATTTTCTGTGCTCTCTTCCAGCTCCATTTTCTATTATTCAGTTTATTTTGCTTCCTTGACTGAATTTGTGATAAATGCATGTTATAGTATTGGCTTTTTGCAAGTGTCGAAATGAATACTATGTGTATAATGTCAATCCTTATAGAAGTAGCTTTTGTTATAGAAACTTAATGATTACTAAATGCTTTTTTCTTTGTTAGATATAGTTGAGAAATAACTAATATAGCTGTGTTAAAATGTACCTAACTTACAATAAACCACCTGATTAGCCAGATAAACACGGGTGTGACAGGCACCTGCCACAGGACATCTCTATCAACAACAACCATCTGTTGGAAACTGATGGACAAAAGAAGATACTGAACTCTCCAAAAGAACCACGCATGCTCTAAAAAGGCGGACCCAAGGAGGAGCCATGCTAACTAGTTCTTGGAACATGTAAAATAACTTAGAGAAAAGTTTGAATATACATAACTGACTATGAATATGCAATAGGCTGATGCAATAAGCTAAGTGTATAAAGAGAATCTCTCACCATATCAGGTGTGCTCTTGGCTCAGTACCAAGGGTACCCGGCATCCTAGGCGTTGTAAACTTTTGCTCTATCTTGTCCCTTATTGTCTTTTATTAAACCTTTAAACTTTAACAGGAGAGTGGACCTCGTTTTTCACAGGTTTTTTTCCCTTGAACTAGCTCGACTTGGTTTTTTTTCCTGGTCTGGGGAGCCTGCGGGGGCAGCCCCGGCTGGTCTGAAGACCAGGAAAGACCGAGCCAGCATAAGAAAGGACACTAAAACCCACCAGTTTTGCCTGCTGTGAGGAGCAGACCAATGCCAGAAGCCAAACAGATTCCTATCTGCTTTTTGCCTGAGCTGCTGCACGGATTCTTTTCTCCCCTTCCCTGAGACAAAGGGAGCAGCTGCCATCTTTGCCTCCTGGCCATATGGCTGGGTGGGGGGTGGAGTGTAAAGTCCAATTTTTCTTTCCTGTGCCTTATGGGTATCTTACTTTGTTAATAAACAGTTTTACTTTTTTTTCGCTTTCACTTACCGGTATTCATTTCTCACTGGCAAAAAGGGAGGGATATAACTTCCTTCCTGGAAGAGAGAGCCAGTAGCTAGGTAGTTTTAAGGATTGATGTGTAGGTGAACCAATTAAAAAGCTGATCCGCCTTCGAGAAAAAAAAACATATATAAGCAGAGACCCTCTGAGCCTCTTCCTTCTTTTGGCCTGCTGCTGTGCAGAGAGGAGCAACTCCCTGCCTCTCTCCTGGGTAAGGCCCTGTCCCGTCCCCCCACCCCTCCTTCCAAGGGGGCAGTGGGGTAGGGGGAGGGGGGGGGGGGGAAGGGAGTTTTAGGGCGGAGGAACCAGATGGAATTTTCAGCAGATACAGCTCAGCTGATATGTCAGCTACACAAGACAGGGCCAGGCCCCTGCTCCGGGCCAGGCAAGGACCGGGCCAGACTCCATCCTGTTCGGGCCAGGCCCTGCCTGCCCTGTCACCCCAGGCCCAGATGGCCCCACCAGGCTGAGCCAGCTCTGCAGAGCCAGGACACAGAGACTCTGAGTGCTTCTGCCATCCAGCTCAGACCTTTTCAAACAGCCCGGCAGGGACCATGTGATTGTCACACTGCCGGAGAGAGAGAGATTAACTCTATCCATGCCTGGACTAAACTCACAGACACCCATCCTTCCTTGCAGAGAGAGAGGAACGAGTGACGACATCTACATAAATGCAGCACAGAGACTTTGCAGTCAGTGAGGAAAGCAGAACCGATACTTAGAGGGAGGTGTATGAGAAGTGCTTCCAGAGTGAAGCTGAAAATTCTTTTGGAGAACCATGGTTGGGGACTGAGCTAATAAATTCCCTGTAATATATTAAGACATAGTCCAAAGGGGGGATGTGAGGTTCTAATTGCAGCCTGAAATACCTGGGTAAAGACAAGTAAGTGTTGAAAAAGTACAGCCTGATGAGAAACTTGAACCAAGAGAGAGGAGAGGCTGTGACCCAGAGCCCTGGTCCTGGGGGAATGCCAGAGAACTTGTGTTGTCAGGAGAACCTGTGTTGCTCAGCACAGAAGAAGGGATTTTCTTTGTTGCTGCAATTGAAGCATGCATCCTTAAAACAGGTACCCTGTGGACTGTTCATAACCCACCATAGTGGGTGTGGGTGGGAGAGTTCCACCATTAAGCAGATCTTTCTTCCGGGTGGCGGCTGATGGTGAGGCAGAAGACCCATAAAAAACTGTATTTTTTTACAGAAAATCCATGGTATAAACAAGAGACTTCTCTCCCTAAATGAACTGAAACAAGAGCTATTTCAGAGGTGGTAAACTGACTGGAGGTCAAAGTGTTGTCTTTTGTATGTTGTCAGGGAGAAAGAAATGGAGAGGTGGGGGAAGGAGGGGTGGTCTGAGGAGTTTGTCCTTGTTTTTCTTGGTTTTTTTCCCTCTCTCTTAGGTATATTAATAAATTTTCTTTACACTTTATAAAGTTTGAGCCTACTTTGCCTACTCCTAATCCTCATCTCACAGCAAACATCAGGTAAATTTTGGTGGGTGTGCTGGTATTTGGCCAGAAACTCAAACAGGTGAACTGAAAACCACTACACCGAAGCCCTTCTCTTTAGAGGAAACACTCCTTCCAGAGCGTTTTCTCCTAAAATTTGTCTCTAAACTGAGACACCCAGTAATTCCCCAAAACCACATTTCTGAGCTTTTCTCTCCCTAGGAGCTTCCACCTGTTCAGGTGCCACTCACCGCCCAGGAAGCCAACTCTGCTTTCCCAGCCCAAGACTTGGCTCTGCTCTGAAAACACCGGTTTCATATTTCATTGCTCTCAGATGCTTTTTAGACGTTATTAAACAACATTGCAAATGCTGTTGTTAATTCAAAACCCTCCTAACCACTCCCTACTCACCCTAATCTTGTAACCCTTTCTTAAAACCTCATTCATTTTTGAGACCTTTCCAAGTGGAGGCTCTCCAGACCCAGTTTTATCCATAATGTTTCTCCATGCCACATCCCTTGGTAAAAAGCTCTGAGATGTAAAACACTGGCTGCTTTTTCTTCATCACCATCTTCCTATCATTTTGTCTGTCCTTGGAGCTTAAGCTTCAGGAACATCAAAAGGATTTATCGTGCTTACACTGGTCTTTATCTGTGTCAGCAACATGAGAGCCCATGCTATAAACAGATATACATCTTGTTGAAACAAGTCTTTGTCTCAAATTTGGTAACAAGTATGTCTCTCTAAAAGATGACATTTTATGAACTGAGCTCCTATCTGTTCAGCATTGGACCTGAAATATCTGGAATAGTGTCACTAAATTCCTGGACTTTGCTGGTGTCAGTCTCTCACTAGGTTTTTTGACCTCCTGTGAGTCCTTTGGAAATTTGTTAGCCTTGCTGGAGGAGAAGACGTCTTCCCTGCAGACAAGGGAGAGAAATGCTGAAATGAGACATTTCCTAAAATTTCAAAGTGCAATCTGAGAAAAACGAGGTCCACTCTCCTGTTAAAGTTTAAAGGTTTAATAAAAGACAATAAGGGACAAGATAGAGCAAAAGTTTACAACGCCTAGGATGCCGGGTACCCTTGGTACTGAGCCAAGAGCACACCTGATATGGTGAGAGATTCTCTTTATACACTTAGCTTATTGCATCAGCCTATTACATATTGTTATGATCCAATTATTAAGGTTCTTTGGAAATACCTCTGCCTGAATTAAGGTACAAGCGAGACCATATGCCAATCAATAGTATGGGTTTTATTTGGTAGTAAATATGAGAGAGAGAGAGAGAAGAAAAGAGAGAAAAGGAGGAGTAGGGAGAAAGATGGGGGGACAGAGAGGGACAGGGACAAAGAAGTATCACCACTCCGTGGGCCCCACTGGTGTCCTGATGTCCTCTTCAGCTGGTCTCGGTGGAGGAAGTCTCCCAAAAGCACAGAATGCCATGTGTTAATATACACTCGGACCAGGTAGAAATGTCCAGGCATGTCCCCCCGGGGGAGGGGGCAGCCTCTAGCAGCAGACTCTGCTTGCATCACGTGCACTTCTGTGGTGCAAGGCATCTGGGGAGCACTTTGGGGGGTCTGTGATAGATTGTGACTCCCCCTCAGCTTCCTCTCATGTGAGAGTCCCGTGGATGTGGCTTGTGGGGTTGGGGGTTCCACAGCTGGGCCAGTTTGTGTAATGGAGGATGAGTGCGTATTGCCTCTGATCAGAGGTTATGCCATCCTCCTCCCCCCTTCAGCTGGGGGGTAGGGCTGTGCAAAATTGGCTTCTGTGAGCTGTGCTCTGCCCCCACCCCAAACTCAGCCAGAAATGATTCTCAGTGCAGCTGGTGGCTTCAGCCTCTGTGGATGCATTCCTTTCCCTCAGACTGAGATGATTGAACAATAGGCTTTTCCCTTTATCTAATCTCAGCAGTTTGGCTCGCAGTCCAAAGTCCCAGTCAGGTATCCTCAGGGAGGCTTCTCTGATCAAAACTTTATATCAATGTTTGAGGCATGAACTATTTTCAGTCTCTGACACATATTCATAGTCAATTATGTATATTCAAACTTTTCTCTAAGTTATTTTACATGTTCCAAGAACTAGTTAGCATGGCTCCTCCTTGGGTCCGCCTTTTTAGAGCATGCGTGGTTCTTTTGGAGAGTTCAGTATCTTCTTTTGTCCATCAGTTTCCAACAGATGGTTGTTGATAGAGATGTCCTGTGGCAGGTGCCTGTCACACCCGTGTTTATCTGGCTAAGCAGGTGGTTTATTGTAAGTTAGGTACATTTTAACACAGCTATATTAGTTATTTCTCAACTATATCTAACAAAGAAAAAAGCATTTAGTAATCATTAAGTTTCTATAACAAAAGCTACTTCTATAAGGATTGACATTATACACATAGTATTCATTTCGACACTTGCAAAAAGCCAATACTGTAACGTGCATTTATCACAAACCCAAAAAGAAACAACTGAAGGATCTCTGCTGGAGTGCAGAGAAAAAGGTGGGGAAAGAAAAAAAGAAGCAGCTTCTTGCCAAGGCAAGCAAAAAACTAATCCAACAAACGCATTGAAGTAACAATCCATGTTGCCGCCGAAGCACGCCGGAGAGAGAGCTTGAGCAAAACCCCTGCCGAGGTTGTCAGGCTCTGGCCCCGCCCCCTGGATCATATTAATGCTAAAGCAACCATTTCTGGGCGTACAGCAGACGATTAGGGAATAAAGTATCATCATAAAATCACCCCAAGACACTGGATCAAATGACCCTGGCTGGAAGAAGGGCAGAGCATCCCCAGGATGGGAGATGCCCTGTGTGTGCTGGCTGCTGAGGCTGCACACGGTGCAGGGGCAGCACCAGCCACCTGAGGTGGCATTTAGGATGGCAGGAGACCAGCAGCATCATAAACAGTCCCCTTTTGGGGCTCAGGAACTCCCCAGCCGAGGTGTCGTGTTTGTTGAGGGGCTGCTGCCTGCATTAATCACCTTGCAGAAGCAGTTGAGCTCCACATTTGCAAAGGGATTCCTATTCAGGCATGAAATGGAGGAAGCCAGCCTTGGTGAAGGCACAATGAAGGCATGGTGGTGATAGATAGGCGTCCAGGTTTGTGGTGCAAGGCTGGGGGCAACCACAAGACTACAGCAGCAGTGCAGGGAAACAGTGACCACACACCATTCAAGTCCATCACACCTCCTACTAGCAGCTTTGCCCCCCCAGGACCCTGGCACATGTTTTGGCCCCACTGGAGAGGACACCATAGATCATGGTGGGGTTTGCCAGCCCAAATGATCCTGACAGAGAGTGCAGGAGAGTCAGCAAGGCTGGGCTGTGCACAGCATGTCAACCTCAATGGTTCAGACTCTCCCCATGCCCAAATTTGTCCATGGGGATGTTCAGAGCCATGACATAATTACAGTTTAATCACAGATAAATAAGAAGGGGTTTTTTTAGCAAACTGTGATGTCGCCCTGGTTTTTGCAGTGTTCTATGTTTTACTTCGTGTCACGATCCGCTCGTAGGAGCAGGGGTCGTGATGGTTCGTTACTTTGAATCTCAGAGTGCAAAAGAAAACAGGGACAAGTATTTTTGCTTCAATCAAAATCAAAAGCACTTTATTGAGTGCCAACAACACGCTTATGCGATAGAGGAGAGAGAGAGAGAAGAAAGAGAGAAAGAAAAAAGGAGGGGCATAGCTACCACGCCATGACGAAGTCCTCGTTGTCCGGATCCGATGGATTCGTCTCGTCCGTAGGGAGATCTCGTAGGGGTACTTTTTGAGAGTCTCTTTATAGTCTTTTCGAAAGCGGGGGGGCAGGTAACCAAGAGATGAGGCAATCACTCCAGAGATGAGGGGCAAGTAGCCAGCAGGTGGGGAGTAAGGCCCATTGTTTTAGGGTACAGGTGCAGCTGTACCGGACATATAGTTTGGTTCTTTCCGTCCCGGTAGCCGGGCGGACACGGTTCCCACAGGCATGTACCAACACGCCTCTGCAGCACAGCTCAGCAGCACAGCTCTGCAGTACACCTGGGCACCTGGCAGGCATCCCACCAAGATCTGGCTGGACTTTATTGTGCAAAAATCCTTTTCCCCTCTTAGGGTCTCTGGGTTTTCGGCCTCTGCTTCTGTCGATGGTCGTGAGGCAGATAGGGATTTCCGTCCAGACTCTTACACCACCCCGTGGCTCACGATCGTCGTCAGGAACCTGTAGCGTTGTCACGATGCCTTCTGGAGTCTGTAGTGTTGTCACGATGTCTTCAGGACTCGTCCGTGCCGGTAGCATACCCCGGAAAAGCAGAGACAAAAGTGAAAGAGAGCAGGGAAAAGAAAAGGAAAAGAAAACAAAAGAATAAGTAATTTTAATCACATGAAATTTTGTTTAAATTTCAACAGGGCAACAATTGCCTTATTATAGTAAAATTTCATTAATAATTATTCAAATAAACCAGTTCAATTTCTTATTGTAACTTAAAATCATATTAATAATTATTTAAATCATTATACTTCAAGATTACATTAATACATCGTTACACCTTAAAATTACATTAATTGATTAAATCACAAACAATAAAAATACCTTAAAATTTCATTAATAATTGATTAAATTACAATGAGCAGTAAAGTATTTATCCAATTTCTTATTACACCTGAGCTCGCCTTGCACCAATAATGTCAGGGGTGTCCACAGAGGATGAAACATCAACCAGATTATGCATATTCATTATGGATGTCAAGTATGCTCCTCGTTTCATCATTCTCCAGTTCATGATATACAAAATTGCTGACAAGACAAAACCTACTAAGACTAGAATCAGGAGAACAATGATGGGATGACACAGCTTATTCAGGACCCCTGTGGCAGTAGGTGACCACGCAAAAAGGGTATCCCACCAACTGTGGTCAGCATCCTTTCTTACCCTTTCCAGAACACGATGTATTTTGTTTACATTGTGATGAACAGTTACCAAGGTTTTCTGTCCGTTCTTCTTGCTCTTTTCCAAAATTTCGATTAAATCCTGATGAAGCAACAATTGCTTTACCAAGGTAAGGTTCATCCCAATGCGGGTAGGCACAACTTGGTGTATCAGCGAGTAATTGGATTGCAAAAGGTGATAAGAAGTAACTGGAGCTGAATAAGAAAAATCACATCCTATGATTTTAGTAAAATTACAAACACAAAAATTCGAATGATTTTTAGTGTCTATCACCAAATTTTCTACAACTATTTGATCACAAGCAGTTCTCAAGCATGCACATCCATTGCCTATATACACAAGCACTGTTTCAAGATTCTCTTTAGGATGAATTTCAAAATGACAGATATTCTGTTCCATGTCTAAGCAAATGTCCTGAGCTCTGATTGCATTACTTTCACAAATGAACCCTAGTTGTTCCCGGACAACACAAGTTTCTAAATCCACAGTTTGCCATTTTTTACCAATTTGACAGGCCCATTGCTTATGTTCAAAAGGATAAAGAAAAGTTCCACCCCAATTCAGCCCCAATGCAATGATAGGGAATATTGAATGCACTGAAGCATGACATACGGTTAACATTCACTGAGTTAATATGTTTGATAACAACCACTGGTGGGTTAATGACAACTGCAGTGGTCGTTGTAATTTGGTTAAATCTCTACTTGTGACAGCCAATTTATTCTTTAGTACTTCTGAATCAATGCTATTCAAGATTCCCAATCCTGTTTCCACAACACCGGTTATGTCTCTTTGTGTTAAAAGATGAACAAGTTGGCTGAATTTCTGTGCATTAGCAATTTAACTTGTTTGAGAGACCATACCTGGTCCTGATTATATTTGATCCAATTTCAAAAATTTTCAGGCTTAGCATAAACGATGGTTGGGTGATAGGTATTACAACATCAACTTCAAGTCCCTCCCCCCCAGTATCTTGTATTGTTTTTACCACACATAATTTTATGGGAAAATTGTACAACAGCTAAGTTTAACAAAAAGTTCAGCAATCATCACCTCGTGTTACCATAAAGGGAGGGAAAAAGCATTATTCTTGTCATCCAGCACAAGGGGGGTGTTTATACCATAATATGTAGCTACTGCACTCAGTATGGGCTTTGCTATGGCATTTATTTTAAATCTATAAATTCTTCATGTCCCTCGGAGTTCCCCTGTGAAAAATAAACACAACAGAGCCTGCCACCAAGGGGCAGAAAAGGTTAAAATGATGGAATTATCCAGCGTGTATTTGTCCGATGCTCCTTTCCTAGGGCATCAGAGGCTGTCCATGCCTTTTGCTGCCAAAAAGAAAGCCACTCAGTCCATTCCTGAAACACAGCATAGAAATAAGTAGAGATACAAACAAGAAAGATATTCTGTACTTCACATTGGAGAACACTCCAAACAGCTATCAGCTCACCAACTTGGGCACTGCCTTCCCCCTCTGTTTCACCGGAGGAAGTGTGGAGGGCTACCTTAATAACTGAGGCAGGTTTGTCTTGGCTGCTACTGAAGCCTTCTTGTATTGCCAGGTTTTTTACAGCTCCTTCAGTTATTGAGAAAGTGTTACAATAATGTTCAATCTGAGCATCCCACTTTCTAACTAAGGCCCTCTGGACCACCCCGTCAGGTTGGGGGGTCCCGGTAGAAGCTGCCCTAATAACTTTAAAAGGGCAACTCAAAACAATTGGTTGTGGTTGTGTAATTTTCTCCACTTCTATCAGAGCTAAGCTGACCACAAACAGCCCCTTTTCCCAGATAGTGTATCTTTTCTCGGCATCTCTGAAGCCACGGGAGTGAAAACCAACAGGTCTTGTTGGGCCCTCAGGGCCCCGCTGCCAGATGTGAACTGACAGCCCTGAGGAAGCAAATCCCCATTCCACTTGGAAAGGATCTGTAGGGTGAATAGGGCCTAGGGCTTGGTGAGCTGTTGCTTCAAAAATCAGCAATTGTAAGGCTTCTTCTTGAGAAGCATCCCATTCCCATTTCACCCCTTTTCTCAGCAAGTTATAAAGAGGTCTGGCAATTATGGAAAAATCAGGGATGTGTTTTCTCCAGAACATCAATAACCCTAAAGCATGTTGGAGATCTTTCCTGGATTCAGGCATTTTAATCTGATCTAAAAAGGTTAAGGTTTCAGGTGGGATATCCTTCCACCAAATTCCCAAAAACCAGTTTACCTGGTTTTGAGGACAAAGTTGTTTTGGGTTGTTGCCTGGACTTTGAAGGAAAGGCTGCTTTGGCTCACTTCCCAGGCTCTGAGGGAGGGGTTGCTTAGGCTCACTGCCCAGACTTTGAGAAAGCAAGGGGGGTCCACTATTGTCTAGGTTTTCACTATGAGGGACCTCCAATGTCCCTGCTAGTCAGTGTTTGCTCTGATTTCTCTTGTGGGGTTTTTACAGGTCCACATTTTCTATTGTAATTAATCAGATCTTCTGCAGCCTCACAACATGTATAAACTTTGCAATCACTGGCAGGTGAATTCAAGTGTGAACCCAACGGCTGAGAAGGTGTAGAATTTGGGGCATTCCCAGGATCAGTACATCCGGTTCGATCTGTTGGGTTTTCAAGGAATTTTTCTAGTTTCTCTACGGGACCCACAACTGCTATGGTTTTCTGTAAGACAATTGCTGTGGGTTTGAGTGATTCTGGGGGACCCCGAATTAAAGGGGTCTTCATTTCAGGTTTCACAGGCAGTTGCACAGGGGATTCATATTCAGGAATCAACTTCTTTTCATGTATCATTTGCAAACAGGCAGCCTTATGAACACTTTCTAGGAGCCGGTCAGGGGTACTAACAATGGCTAAAGGGTCTCCCCTTTCTAGAGGGTTGAGTCCCCCAGCCCAATAGGCTGCTCGTTGAGTTAGGGACCATGTGTGTCGTCTGTCTCCTGTTGTTAAGAAGACTCCATGTCCCCAGTATCCACTGGCTTCGTGCTCAGTTAACTGAATTTGGTCTCCTCCGGTGAGTGACACTCGGAAGACATATTCTGTTTCAGATTCATGGGGAAGCCGCCCATACTCCTTTTTTAACTTAGCTAGTTCAGTGGCAGTGAATGGAATTTGTTTGGTGGTAATGTGTGGATCATCATCCTCATCATTAAGATAGTTGTATTCTGTTTTAATTAAAGGTCTTAGATGAGGACAACAGTTTTCCCCACAATTTTTTACTTGTTTTAATTCCTTGTGGGGGTAAAGGGATTCCTTTTCCTTTGTGTCTTGTGGTGGATCGGTGTTCCTTGAGTCTTTTGGACATTTTTCTCTCAAAAGATCTTGTAACAAGAGAATATAATTCTCTTTTTCCTCTAATTGTTTCTGTAAAATTTCTACTAAGTTTTGCAGGGAGTCTATTATTGTTTCCTGCTCACTGCACCGCTTAAAGCGGTGATCTATAGCCGATGTAAGGCATGCTCCTAGTACAGAGCAAATTACAGCTTTATCTCGGCCAAGTTTGAATTTTGACCCACGCTGTAAAGAGTAAATTCTATCAATCACATTTTCTAAATTAAACCAGTTGTTTTGTGCCCACTCTTCCCCTCCTGGAGAGGGTCGGGCATTGTGTTTTGCTAACAAAGCATAAAATGCAGCTGTATGTTTTGTTTTAGTGTTTGAGGTCATGTTTTCGAAGGGATAATGAAAACCACTTTAGGGAGGTAAAACTTAGTTGCATCCACAGTCCCAAGAGCCGGGCTGTGTTCCCCTTCTCTTCCCTAAAGTGGCGAAGAGACTGAGTCTACTGGAGGCTCTGTTTAGTTACAATCCGTTGCCTCTCCTAACACCCAGTAGACTAACTCCTTACACACCCACCTTAAAAAGAAACACAACACTCCCCCTTTTGCACCAAGAGATTCTTTTGTGAAATTCTGAAGACAGAACCCTCAACAGAGTATAGGGGTGCTTTTCACCTAGGCATGTGCAGTTTGCGGGAAATTCGAGATGCCCCCCTTGCTTTCTAGACCCCGCTCACCCTTTTGGAGTGTCGGGCTAGGTGCGGCTGGAGCAAAACGTCCTTCCCCTGTTACAGACTACACAAAACCTTGCAGCCCCTTCTGCCTCAGAATCCTGTCCGTGACGCCAATTGATGTCACGATCCGCTCGTAGGAGCGGGGGTCGTGATGGTTCGTTACTTTGAAT
Organism: Eopsaltria australis; assembly: GCA_034509425.1. NCBI lineage: Eukaryota > Metazoa > Chordata > Aves > Passeriformes > Petroicidae > Eopsaltria > Eopsaltria australis. Next base: position 531,595 of record JAVTVJ010000646.1, on the reverse strand, counting down.
CTCAGAGTGCAAAAGAAAACAGGGACAAGTATTTTTGCTTAAATCAAAACCAAAAGCACTTTATTGAGTGCCAACAACACGCTTATGCGATAGAGGAGAGAGAGAGAGAAGAAAGAAAGAAAGGGGAAAGGGGGGGCATAGCTACCACGGCACGACGAAGTCCTCGTTGTCCGGATCCGATGGATTCGTCTGGTCCGTAGGGAGTACTCGTAGGGGTACTTTTTGAGAGTCTCTTTATAGTCTTTTCGAAAGCGGGGGGCAGGTAAGCAAGAGATGAGGCAATCCCTCCAGAGACGAGGGGCAAGTAGCCAGCAGGTGGGGAGTACGGCCCATTGTTTTAGAGTACAGGTGCAGCTGTACAGGACATATAGTTCGGTTCTTTCCATCCCGGTGGCCGGGAGAATGCGGTTCCCACAGGCATGTACCAACACGCCTCTGCAGCACAGCTCAGCAGCACAGCTCTGCTGTACACCTGGGCACCTGGCAGGCATCCCACCAAGATCTGACTGGACTTCTATTGTGCAAAAGTCCTTTTTCCCTCTTAGGGTCTCTGGGTTTTCGGCCTCTGCTTCTGTCGATGGTCGTGAGGCAGATAGGGATTTCCGTCCAGACTCTTACAGTTGGAAAGGTGGAGCCCAGGGCAAAGCATCCCTGCAGCCCCTGGATGTCCATGGAGAAAGGAGACCTCTGGAGGAAGGAAAAAAACCTCTGGAGGATCCCACACTGGAGCTGGTGGATGCCTGAAGGAGGCTGTGATCCCATGGGAAGCCAGAGATGGAGCAGGATCCTGGCAGGACATGTGTCCCCGTGGAGAGAGGAGCCCAAACTGAAGCAGGTTTGCTGGCAGGACTTGTGATCCCACGGAGGATCCACACTGGAGCAGCTTCTCTTCATGGATTGACCCCTTGAAAGGGACCCAAACTGGAGCAGCCTGTTCCTGATGGACTGATCCATTGGAGGGATCTAAATTGGAGCAGCCATTCCTGAAGGACTGACCCCTTGGAAGGGATCCATGCTGGATCAGTTTGTGAAGAACTGTGGGAAAGAACCACACTGGACAAGTTTGTAGAGGACTTTCTCCTGTGGGAAGGATTCCATTTTGGAGCAGGGAAAGAGTGTGAGGAGTCCAAGCCATCATGTGATAAACCAACCACAATTCCCATTCCTTGTCCCCTTGCAACGTTCCACAGGAGGAGGTAGAAAAATCGGGAGTGAAATTGAGCTCACGAAGAAGAAAGGACTGGGAGGAAGGCGCTTTAGGGTTGGGTTTTATTTGCTCATTACCCTACTCTGATTTTCAAAGAATTACAGAATATCCTGAGTTGGGAGGGACCCACAAGGATCATTAAAGTCCAACTCCTGGCCCTACACATGGACAGCTCCAAGAATCCCATCATGTGCCTGAGAGTGTTGTCCCAACGTTTTTGTTTGATAATAAATTAAATTGATTTCCCAGAGTAGAGTCTGGCAGTGACAGGAACTCGTGAGTGATGTCTCCCTGTCCTTATCTCAACCCACAAGCTTTTTATTGTATTTTTAATATTATTATTTATATTTATATTTATATTTATATTTTTAATTAGTTATAGTTATATAGTTATACAGATATTAAAATTACTATTACTATTAATATTAATATTACTATTAATATTTATATTTATATTTATATTTATATTTATATTTTATTTCTATTTATATATATTTATATTTATATTTATAATATTTTATAATATTATATACATTGTCCAGTTCAGGAGAGAATTGATAGAACATCTAGGTGCACACCTGGCATCCACTCAGGCTCAATCCCCCAAAAATCTGAGTGAGGAATGAAAGGCTGAAAGTGAGAAAAAAAATCCGGGTTTGGGGTTTATTTTCAGACCTTTTTCACTCTCTAGGTTGTTCTGAAGAGGGACAGATTTTTCTCCTTAGCAGACTTTTCAACCATGAACTTCCAGCTACATCAGGAGCTGGACTTCAATGATCCTTGAGGTGGCTTCCAGCTCAGGATATTTAATGATTCTGTGACATCCGAGGAACTTCCATGCTTCAACCTATGGAATCAGAGCAGGTTTTAAGGACTCTGGGACATTTCCTTTCCCAAAGTGTTCCATTTTGGGGTAGGATGGCTCTGTTTTGATGACAACTGGCTCCTTCCATCACAGGTCAAGAGATGAGTGTGAGGTTCACAGAATCCCAGAATATTCTCAATTAGAAGGGACCCACACGGATCATGGAGTCCAACTCCTGGCCCTGCACAGGACAACCGCAAGAATCCCACCAGGATGAACATCTGAGTTTATAAAATATCTTGGACCTGAAAAGATCAGTGACATCAAAGATCAGCGACGCCAAATAACACCTGGAGATAAAAACCAAAGACTGGTGTGATTTCCCTCAGAAGTTGGTTTTTGAGCTGAAAACGGAATTCCTTGTGGATGGTTCTACTGGAACATGCAGGTGGACATTTGTCACTGTCCCTGGCAGAGTTGTCACCGTGTTATATTTAATGTGATTCTGTTTAATACCGAAATATTCACATCCTAGAACTGCCCAAGCCTTTCCATGGTCTCTCTACAAAGAAAGCTCTCAACAAAAAGCTGGGATTCCTCAACTGCTGATTTGATCTCAACTGATCCTCAAATTTGGTGTTGTGATTCTCCTTAAGAAGAGTTTTCATCTACTAAGGGACATTTTTATCAGAGCAAGGAAGAGAACCTGCATTTCCTGGATCCCAGGAAATTATCCAAACCACTGGGCCATGCTTCCCGTGCTTCAGGAAGGAAAGTAAAGGTCATTTCTTGTTGATTAATCAGGGAAAATCCCCAGCACACAGCACCAGAAAGCAAATTTAACCAAAAAGAAGGATAATGGTAAGCACAGCCTGAACTCAGCTGCAGGAGATTGAGATGCATCCCTTCATTCCTGTCTTCCTTCCAAGGAAAGCACAATTAGTGGGAGCCAATGAGGCTCGGGGGCATTTCTGAATCTCTGTGATATGAATTTCAGTTTCTGTGAATTTTTTTTTTGTTCTTCACAGTGATACAGATTCTCCCAAGAAAAGAAAAGCACCAGAAAAAGAGAAAATCCTTCCTGATTTGCCAAGAAGATCCAATCACTTTTTGGGATCCTGTTTTAGCAAGGACCTTGAGAACAGTTTCTGGGACAAACCCACTGATATTCACTCCACCAGCTTGGGATATTTTTGCTGGGAATGGGAGTCCCCATTCCAAATTCCCAGTATGGGAATTTCCAATATGGAGAGTGACTGAAAGAATTTTCTGGAACCCCAGTTCATTTTTCCTACTTCAGGTTCTCTTTCTGGCACTTTCTGGACTTGCTGAGTTAATTACAGCGCGTTTGGGCAGGGAAAGTTCAAAGTTTGCTTTTAACTCCACCAGGTTTCTCACGTACCTTGTTTAGCTCCATCAGACCGTTGCTAAATGGAAGGATAAGGCTCTTTATTCCAACCTCAAACTTCCCTAACCCCCGGGCAGCTCCAACCCCCTCCTTTTAATTACCACGCCAAGAGCAGAGAGCCCACGGTTCCGTGAGTCACAAATTATATCTCCCAGCAGTGCATAATGCTCCTTTTCACACCTACAAAGGATGAGTCATGAAAAAATAGGAGGAAAACAAAAAAAGGAAATTCGAAATTCCCCCATCGATAGAAGCAGAAGGAAAAAAAATCAAGGGGGGGAATTGCTGGTGGATGGAGAATTTGGAAATGGTTGCTGGTTTTGACTGGGATAATTTCTTTGGGAAGGGAAGGGAAGGGAAGGGAAGGGAAGGGAAGGGAAGGGAAGGGAAGGGAAGGGAAGGGAAGGGAAGGGCCCCAAGACAAGGCTGGATGGAACTTGGTGAAACCTGGCCTAGTGGAAGGGGTCCCTGCCCATGGGAATGAGATGATCTTTAAGGTCCCTTCCAACCCAGACCATTCCATGACTCTGGGAGTCTGGGAATAAACAGAAAACCTCCCAGGTTCACAGGAACACACTTCCAAAAGTATTTCCTTAGGAAAACCATCCCTGGTCGTGTCTCTGACAGAGAATGATTTGTCCCCCAAGGATGATTTAGGGAATTTTACATGAACGGTTTTGTTTCAGTTCCTTTTCATTTTGCGTCTCTTACTCAGCCAAAAGTGAGATGTTTCCAGGAACACACACGAGGAAGGAAGATTTCCCTCAGTTTAGGATATTGCCAGATGAATTCCTGCCTGCTGCATTATCCAGTGGTGATTAATGAGATCTCAGGAGTGATGCTTCTGGAGAAGATAAATTTCAGGTAAACAGGTAATCAAATCAGCGTTAGAGGAAAAGGCTGAGGGGATGCAGAGGGATCCATCAGCACCTGCCAGCTCAGGAAAACAACTCTCCTCAACCAGAAAATGCTGAGGAAGCTGCTGGGAAAGCCAAGCCTCAGAAAGTAAAACATTCCTCACATTTCTATGTCCAGGAATGAAAGGAGATTGCAGGAAAAGTAGAATATGAGCGATTGCTTTCTGTCAGTCTTCAAACAGGTCTGTTTTGCCTTAAACATCCCCGAGTTTTTCCTGGATTTGTATCCTTGTCTTGCTCTGCTTGTTCATCACATCAGCCTCTTCCTTTGGCAAATTTTGAGGCACTGACACCTGAGGTGTTTCCAGCCTCATAAATTCAGGATATCTCCTTTTTTCCTTCTACTTCTTTCCTTGTGGACCCATTTGAGGATGTCTTTCCTCTTCTATGAGCAAGGAAACGAAGATCAAAACCTTCTGGGCCCTCATCTTTCCATATCTAAATAGACAAAGCTGAGGCTATGAAATTATTTGGATTTAAAATGCTTTGTTTTAATATTTTCCTTTTATTTCCTTTTTCATATTTATAAGAATTTAAGATGGCTTTGATTTTCAAATCCCAGCAACCACATTGGCCAGCAGGCAGGATTCTGATTGTTCATGAAATAATTTCTAATTTCAGCTAAAGAAATCAGCGCCAAAGATTTTGAAGGATTTGAACTGACTTTGGAAGAGCAAAAGCCTGAAACGTGACAAAAGACAGAGATGGCTACAGACCAAAATTATCAACATTTTTACAATTTAGCTGCGTGGAAAACATCATTTCAGTGCTTGAGGATATCGTCTGGCTTATTGATGTGCTACTAGAGGGAAGAAAATCTCTGGATAACTTTTCTCACATCCCTGGAGATGGTTCCTCTTGGCATTCGGGGATTTTTGGTGTTTCCTGGACTGTTTGACTTGATGCTGAAGTGGAATGAGCACAAGGCAAAGCCACAAAGAACATTCCATGATTTCTCCTGGCCCAAGATAATGATTTTCTCTATCATAACACAGTTGGAAGAGAAAAATGAGAAAATACCCTTTCATCCCTTGTTACTGTCCCAGGAATCATAAGAACAATGAGGTCTTGGATTTGGAGTCAAAGAAGAGCCCCTGGCAAGGGAACAACTTCTGGCCAGAGTTCTGTGGGAATTCTGAAATTCAGTTTATTGGTGGAAATCAGAATTTTTGAGAAGAAAGGTTGGATCAGCACCTCAAATGGCTTCAGGAAAAGGGCCCACAATCCTGACTCCTGCTTGGCTGCTGGCTCCTTCTTCATCAGATCTTCCCAGCAGCCCTGTGGTGGTGAACGGACACGAATTCATTTTGATTTTCGAGGGAAAACAGAAATACCAGTCATCAAATGAGACCCCCAAATCCTGTCATTATTGGTGACAGGATGGAGGGAATAACTTCAAATGGAAAGAAAACAGGTTTAGGTGGGATATTGGGAATAAATTATTTATCCTGAGGGTGGTGAGTCCCTGGCACAGATTTCCCAGAGGAATTGTGGATATCCCATTTTCCAGGGGGTTCTAGAGCTGCTGGATCTCAGTAGTGCAAAAAGGTGGAAAGAGATTGGACCAATTAAAAAAAAAAAATGTTTAGAGCTACAATAACCCAAGGAAATGTGCTTTGAGAAGCTTTGAGGGTCTGTATTTCTTCCTGCCACCGATTCTCCTTGTCTTAGAAAATCCTATTTCTTTATACAATTCAGGAAATACAATAATAATATATTAGACATCGTTGTTAATTAAATAGAACAAGGCAGAAATCTCCTTAAGGGATTATTTGTGATAGAACCTTGGGCTTAGCTGAGTTTATGCTCAGAGGGGCTGAGAGAGGCCACCAAAGTGAAGTGGTGGGCGTGCAGTCTTCACAAGAAATGGCATTACTTAATCATGAAGTTTTTAATTTGGCAGATTAAGGATGATCAGACATCAATTTGTCCACCAATGGCTGGAATTTCGCTCCCAATAAAAAAAAAAAAAAAGAAAAAATTAAAAAACCAGGATTAGTCACTGATTAGAAAGAATAAAAAGCTAAAAATACCAGCCTGGTATTGTTCAGGCAACGTGACTCAAGTCCTGTGTTTATTGCAGCTCCCCATGTGGGTCCTTCTTTCTCACTGGAAAGTGGGAATAACAACATATCCCATATCATATCCCAGAAGGATGCATTGCTCTAAGTTGTCTGAGTTTATCTGTGTAAATATAGATATTAAAACACGTTAGGAATCATTGCATTCAGTGTATTTATCCAAAACCCTCCTCTGCATTAAAAACATGGGCAAAATATCCTTTAGTGCTTTGCTTTCTTGTCTTCTTCCTCAGGAAAAATCATCTTCCTTGGGAAAAAAAATAACAAAAAAAAAAATCAAAACAAAACCCAAAATTGGAGTGGTGAATTGGTTGGATTTTTTTATTTGATATCTTTCTTCCTGGGAAAGGAAATCAAATGTACAGGCTCTGCGCTTGGAACTGAAAGCGTTGGTTGAAGTAATTATGAGGGGGGAAGGAAAAATAAATGTGTAGTGCACACTTAAGGAAAATAAGGGAAATGCAGCGTTTTCAGGAAGCTGAAAGCAAGGAATTGCATTTAATATCCCACCTAGAGCTCAATCTCAAAATGCACTTTGCTGTCTGGGTGATTCTCCTCTGACCTTCTGCTTTCCAGAGGATGAAATGGGACACCCAGACAGCTCCAAAGAAGCAATGAAGGATCAATCCCTGGGGGAGAGGGATGAGAAGGAGAGAGATTCGGATAAAAGACGACAGGAAAATTGTCATGGAATTAGCGAACGATGGCAATAACCGAAGGGAGAGTCAATAAATGCAGCATTGATTTTCTGATGCTCTCTGCGTGTGTGAAATGCTCGGAACTTGGAGTTTTCAATCAGCCAGTCAGACTGGGGAAGGATTTTCCTGCCTGAATAACCCTGGAGTTGAAATAGCTCAGCTTCAGAGCTGTCTTTGCGTATTATTTTATCTCCCACAAGGTTCAGCTGGAAGAGGAGACCTCAGCCTTTACAATGGAGAGATCAGCTGGGCAAAAAAATAAAATAAAATAAAATAAAATAAAATAAAATAAAATAAAATAAAATAAAATAAAAGGATGGCTGGAACAATATTCAAAGGAGAAATAATTTCCCTCGTGCCCCAAACTCATCAGTTCGGGTTCAATTTATAAAATAACTCCTCTCCTGACTGACAAAAAAGCTCGTGGGTCTTTCTTTGCCTCTCCTTTCCCAGCCAAAGGGGAGCTGAAGAGAACAAGGCTGAAAAAAAAAAAAAGGTATTTTCTGAGCATAATGAAATCTTGCAGGAGGATTAACCATGAATTGAAAAGGGGGAAGCTCCAAACAGGGGCTTTCTGGAAAAGGTTTCTGATATTCTGTAGGAAATATTGTGGATTTCCCAGCCATCCACAGGAACTCTGGAATTACCACTGACCACTGAGCAAATTCCAAAGGCGTAACCTAAATCTTGTTGACTTATGTACAACTCTCTGTAAAAACAGAGAGGGATTTCACATTTTAATACCCTGAAAATCCACTTTATAACAACAGGGTTATTTTTTATGTTCTTTTCCACTTTTTACTGTGGCTTTTTGAGGCAACACATGGATCAGAGGGCCAGTAAACTGGGATAAACTGGTATTTACTGGTGTACTCCCCATATACTTCATGTGCTGGTGGAACAACACGTTGAGATTTTTTTTTTCCTCCAAATTATATCTTTAAAGTGTAAGGGTCACAATTTGTGGCCACTGTGTCACCTCGACAGCAATTTAAACATTTTGTGTGGTCTGGTGCCATGATCCTGGCAGTCACTGGGGGAAAAAAAGAACATTCTTATGAATATCTGTGGATTCCAGAGCTTGTCTCCATGTTTTCCACAAGGAAAGGTGTTGACTCCATCATCTTCCTGGGAATTAACTTTGCACCAATCAGTCTTTTATATTTTTCCAATTAATCTCTGCCTCCTGTTGCCCATTTAAACCATCCCACATCCTGCAGGAGTGAGGGTTAATTGCTGGGTTTAATCTCTTTCCTGGAACCCCAAAATCCAGCAAATCACTTACAGAGCTCAGCCTCAGGATACCCTTAAAAGCTGGGATCCCTCACCTTATAACACAAAAAGGACTGAAGGAAAGGCAAAAATCAGGGTTTTTCCACTGGAGATAACTCAGGAATTCAGTGGCCTCGGTGAACCTTTGATTTTGTACTCTTGGATTTACACCCAGTGTTATTCCCTCTGCTCTCCTTCAGGAGGTGAGGATTTGTTTGCACATATATGGGCAATGCATAAACATAAATTACCTCTGCCTGTGCAGACAGGGGGTTGTGATGCTGCTGAGCTGCTGTTGAAGAAATATTGGAGAAAGATACTGAGTGGATTTAGATGGGATATTGAGAAGAAATTCTTCCCTGTAAGTGTGGGGAGGCCCTAGAATGGAATTCCCAGAAAAACTGTGGCTGCCCCATCCATGGAAGTGTTCAAGGCCAGGTTGGACAGGGCTTGGAGCAACCTGGGATAGTGGAAGGTGTCCCTGCCCTTGGCAGGGCGTTGGAATTGAATGATCTTGGAGATCCCTTCTAATCCAGCCCATTCTTTATGATAAGGATCCCTCCAAGTTCTGATTGTTCCTCTTCCTCTCCTGCTCCCAGCAGGGTGAGAATTAGGAAAAGTCAAGCAGGAAATTTCCCCTGCATTATAAAATAGAGGCATCAAGTCAAGGCAGCCAGGTCTGGTCTTTTTTTGAGGATTTAGAGGCTTCCTTGGCTTTAATTCCTTTGCTGCTCTTCCTTCTCCCTCTCTCAGGCATCACTTCTCAAGTCATCCATCTCTCCTGAAAGAGCCACTGGAAGTCAGAGGGGAAAAGGGAACACACAGAGGATCAGGAAGAAATCCCGTGTACAAATTTATCCCGGCACCTCTCAGACCCTGAAAGGAACCAGCCCCTCTGACTGCAGAGTAAAACCTCCTGAAAAGTTATCCCAAAAATCCAGATACCAGCCAGGAGGGGAGAAGCTGCATCTTTGCCTTGTGCAAAGTGCTGTGGGAGGATTACTCAGAGCCACTTCCAGGTGACAGATCCCAGGATTCGGTCCCACTTGAAGGGATGATGATGCACCAGAGCCTTGGAACCAGGAACATCTGTATTTTTTAGAGCTAAATATCATTTATTACTCATCGATCTGTGTTATGGTCCCGAGTCACTTCACGCCAGTCCTGCGTAGAAGGGACAGCAGAGAGAAAGGATTTCCAAAGAAATTTCAAAGAATTAAAAAGAATTCCAAAGAATTTCCAAAGAAATTTCAAAGAATTACAAAGAATTCCAAAGAATTTCCAAAGAAATTTCAAAGAATTAAAAAGAATTTCCAAGGATTTCCAAAGAAGTTCTTCCCTCTGAGGGTGGTGGGGCCCTGGCACAGGTTTCCCAGAGAAGTTCTGGCTGCCCCATCCCTGGATGTTCTCAAGGCCAGGTTGGAGCAATCTGGTCGAGTGGAAGGAATTAGATGATCTTGAAAGTCTCTTCCAAACTATTCCATGATTCTTGGCATGCAACACTTGCACTCAAGCCCCTTCTCTACTGAGAAATAAGTTTTGGTTCAGCACCAAAAACGTTTGAAGAAACTTTTCCTGTCCCCTCTACCCAACAGGTCAAATAAACTCAAAGTTCTGGGCTTTGTGCATTTGAAAATGCATAATTTTGTCTGGCCCAAAGGTAAGCGCTGTCCTGGAGGATGTTTGTTTGAAACAGGCAATTAAAAAAGCAGGAAAAGAAACAATGAAGGCGATGACTGAGTTTGTTCAGTGCCCAGTCGTGGTTCAAAATTCCGCCTCGGAATTGAAGCAGACACTGGATTTTCTTTCAGGTCTTTGAACTGCTGGCAGGGTGCCCTGCCCATGCTGGAGTCGAGCTCTTCCTGGTCTTATCACTGAAGTTGTTCCTTTTTTTTCTGATCTATTTACAGCAAGTGGGGATGGAGACAGGATTTTGCAGGTGTGAGAAATACCCAGTACATTATGAAGTCAATCCATCCCCATCCTCATTCCAGTGAATATTCCCACATTTCCATGCCAGAGCACAGCACCAACAGGCTGAAACCTCAGTGTGTCCTGCCTGGAACACTTTTCTTCTGGAGAGATGGGTTTGCTTTATCCAGAGAAAGGAGTTGAATCCACCCCATGGTTCACTGAGCAGTTGTTGGCCCTGAGGATAATTGCAGAGGTTTTATTGCGAGTTTAAAAATAGTGATTAAACATAACTGCATTAAAATATTCAGCTGCCATCATTAGAGAGAGAGGTAATGAATTCATTCCTGTGGCAACCTGGGGAGATTCTGTACCATGGGCAGCTGGAAGGAAAAATTCAATCAGGTTTTTTTTGTTTTTCCTTCCTCAAGAAGACGGGAAGGAATTAAAAACCTTCACAGCGTTAAAAGGTGGCTTTTGCTCCTTGTTGCTCACATCACTGCTGAGCTGAGCATCCTGTGCAAGGAGAATTTACCAGACACCCCATGAACAGCACAGGGAATTTTAATGTGTGCCTGGAAAGCAGCAGAATTCCTTTCTTGACTTGAACGGGCTTTGTAAAAACAATTAATGGACAGATGGATAAAGAGAGCACACATGAATGGATGTTTCCATCTGCAGATTAATTATCTCTGGGTAGAGCCCATCATTATCTTGCTGCTCTTTGTTTTCAATGCATCCTTTAGCCAAAAATGTTTTTGTGGACCTAAGGACTGCTTATTCCAGGAGGGAAAAGAGGCGAGCTGCTGATCTCTCCACTCCTCTGGCACCTTCTCCCCGCTCTCCTGGGTTGTGCCTGTGCTTGACCCAGAGCTCTAACGAAGCTCTCGAATCTCAACAGCTCTTGAGGGTCAAAACAAGCAGACAAAACCATTTTAAGAAATCTCAGTCTTTGACAGTCAGGGCTGAGTGTTGAAAAAGCCAGAAAGAAAAAAATCAGTGAAGGGAACCCAAATTTTTTGTTTCTCAAACAGAATTGGGGTGTATGAGGAGAAAATCAGCATCCAGAGAAATCGTCTCTCAAAGAGACAAACTGTTGGTGACGAGAATGGTTTTAAACTACAAGAAGGGAGTGTTGAGATGGGATATTGGAAGAAATTCATTATCTGGAAGGTAGAAAGGCACTGGCACAGAGAAGCTGTGGCTGCCCCATCCCTGGAAGTGCTCAAGGCCAGGTTGGACAGGGCTTGGAGCAACCTGGGATAGTGGAAGGTGTCCCTGCCCAGGGCAGCAGGTGGAATGAGATGATCTTTTAGGTCTCTTCCAACCCAAACCATTCCATGATTCCCTGATTCCCTGATCTCAGAAACAGCAGCTTCATTACCCGGACATTTCTCATCCTCAACAAGCCTCCTCTTCCCACTTATTGTCCATGAAATGGGGGCACATTGCACCATCAGGTTGATTTGGGAGCTAAAGCCCTAGGAATAGCCATGAGGAATGCTCAGGAATGCTCAGCTGCATGAGCCTCTGGATAGACTTTAAAAAAAAACCAAATCATTTTCCATATTCAGTGGAACTTCAATTTCTAAATTCGGTGTACCTGAAAATGTTCCAACCTGTCTTTTCTTGCTTTAATCAAAATGCGACTGAGCTAAGAAATGATTAATCATTAATAACCTCAATTTTCAACAAAACTACTTCAGTGACAACCTAAGTAAAATGATAAAACTTTTAGAATTTGCTCCAAAAAATGGGATATGATCACAATCCTCCAGGAATTCCCAGTTTGTCTCTTCATCCACAGTTCCCAGGCTTTGGAATAACTTCCCCTGATAAAATGAAGAAATCTGCTGCCCCCAAGACTAAAATGGGAAGCACACAGAACACACCAAGGATGCGAGTGCTGAAATGATCCCAGGCAACGAATGGCTGCCAAATGGGAAAACTGACTTCATCCTTCATTTGTACAAATTCCCTGCCTACAAAGATAACTTCAGGCTAAGCAGGCCAGCTCTTGTCACAGAACTGTGACTCAGCTCCCTCAACACCTTCTATATCCACAGAAACACCACTCTGGGAAGTGGAACTTTAGACATTCTTGGACCAAAATCTTTTATGAGTGGTGAAATATTGAGCAGCAGTGATAAATCTGTGATGGATGTGAGGTGTTATGTTGAACCCTTGGCACATTTCCAGGTGGATCACAAAATCCTGGAGATCCTGCCAAGGATTGTGTAAGGGGGTGGAGAGTGGAAGGATGTGCACAAGGGGTAAAACTGGTAAAGTCTGATGAGATTTAAATTAAAACAATAAATACATTTTGGCCTCGTTGCGTCTCCTTCAGTTGTTGCTTCAGGGATGGTGCTGATTTCCTGCATATTTTGGAGGCTTCACAGAGACTTCTAAGATATCCAAAACATTGGAGAAAGAACCTCAGGAGCCCTTGAGGGATGGATATGTCCAAATTTCCATTAACCAGGAGGAAAAGTGAAAATTAAAATCTCAGCAGTAGCTTTGTAATCGCCAAAAGTGAAAATTTTGGGTTGAAATCAGGGACATGAATGAAGGAATTTCATCTTCACCCGGAATGGGAAGATTTCTACATGGGGCAAAAGGAAATTCAGAAGGCCAAGGGAGGAAAGAAGATCTGGTAGAGCTGGGAGGGTGGTGAGGCCATGGAATCCAGAGAAGTTGTGGATGCCCCATGCCTGGGAGTGTCCAAGGCCAGGTTGAACAGGGCTTGGAGCAACCTGGGATAGTGGAAGGTGTCCCTGCCCATGGAAGGAGGTGGAACAAGATGGCCTTGACGATCTTTTCCAACACAAAGCATTATAATCCCATGGGATTAAAAAAAAAAATAATAAAATCAATTTCCAGTGATGAACAACATCCCCTGCCATTTTTTAATTTACATTTTTTCAATTTAATGACACAGCCAGTGTGGAACAGGTCGTGGATTAACAGGAGCTCTGTTTATGAAGGAGAGGGGATATCACTGGCGTGAAATGTGTGGCAAACATTAAACTGCTTATCCTGCCTCGCAAATACCTCAAAACAAGGTTTCTCAGCCCATTTAGAAGATTTGCATATTCATTTCCAATTTATTCAGCTGCCAGCAGTGAGACATGAACTGTTTAAAAGCATGAAAGGAGACGGTGCAATTCCTTCTTTGCTTTGCTAAGCAGCCTGCAAAGGCTCCAGTATAGGATCTTCTGTGACTGGAACACCTTCGTTAGAGTGGATTTGCACAAATCATTCACGGGAAGGTCGAGAGCCCATCCCATCAAGCCAAGTCCTCAGCTCAGACCAGTTCTGAGCATCCTAGATAACTTCCATAGGTTTGTCTAATGCACAAGAAGGAGCTGGGGTCCATATGAGGGAAGATATTTGGATACTTTTCACTGTTCCCACAGTGAAGGTGCACGGAGCTAGATTTTGGAAATACAAAACTGCAGGAGATTTTGCAAGGCCTTGGATTCAGAGAGGAAAAATTAAGAAGCCAGGGTGGAATTTGGATGGAGCACAAGAATATTAACAAGACATTGAAATGTGATGCAGCAAGATGGGGACAGCGTAGGAGATGTTCACTTCAGAGGCCTCCGTAATCCTCATCATCCAGACAGGGAGGAACAGAGTGAAAACAGGGATGGGACATGAGAGTTCCAGGCTGTGCCTGCCACCAAACTGGCACAGTTGTAGCTCCTGGCCCAAGGTCCAGCTGGGCAGTCCCCAGCTTGACCACCCAAGGTGTCCACGGTGCTGTTTGGCTTGTCCTTCATGGCAAAGAACCTCGTGCCCTTCCCTGCAACCAACAGACATTGAAATGCTGCAAACAAAATCTTCCAGGGCTCAAGAAATGCTTGAAGAACCATTTCAGGCACACGGTGAGATTCTCTGGGTTGTCCCATGCAGGGCCAGGAGTTGGACTCAATAATCCTTGTGGGTCCCTTCCAGCTGAGGATATTCTGTGAACACATCAACAAGTCCGGTGTAGGGGTGTCACATTTTGGATGCAAACTTGTGTCTCCTTGTCGTAAGAAGGCTGGGATAAAATTAGAAATGGCTTGTTGTGGTTCATTAGCTCTGCCTGGGGATCTCTGTGGTGGGGAACATCCTTCACTAACGAGTGAGGGGAGGGGCAGAGACACAAGCAGGGCATTTTTTTCCTGTATTCTGCCCACAGCACATTCACCAAAGTGGCACCTGAGTGCCTTGAAAGCATTCACGAGTCTCCTCACGTCTCCTGGCTGTATTTACTGTGCATGACTTATTGAACACAATCCAGGCCATGGGAATCCAAGAGGAATTCAAAGACCCATTTGTACTGTGGCACAGTCACTTCTGCTCTGCTCAGTCCTCCTGGGCACAGTTGGGGACAGGAGAATTACCCAGTTAAGTGCAATAAAATCAAAGCCATGTCAGCTATTACTCGCTATTAAAGCTTTATGCAATGTGCAGGAGGAAAGCGAGCAAGGCTCCTGTTCTTTCCTTTCCCAGGAAATTCTTTGAGTAGTTCCCAGTAAAAATCCCAAGGAAATTAGGGCACAAGGAGGCAAAAGGCCTCTTATGCAAGGTGGAATTCCCCATTTTTTCCCTAGTAAACATGGAGTTATTTCCCATCTGGTTGGCACCTGGTGTGGGATGGTTTCAGCTCCATCACCAACCACACCTCAAGTTCTCTGTCTTGGAAACAGCAGAACAGGGGGATTTGCAGAAGCTAAAGGACTCCCGTTTTCAGGGAATTCAGGATCTCATCAGAGGACAACTGGCAGTACAGGAACTCTACAGCTCCCTGGAAGAAAGTTGTAGCCAAGTGGGGGTTGGTCTTTTCTTCCAGGGAACAAGTGATTGAACAAGAGGAAATGGCCTCAAGTTGTGCCAGAGGATGTTTAGATTGGATATCAGGAAAAATTTAATCACTGAAAGAATTATCAAACATTGGAGCAGTGGCCAGGGCACAGGTGGAGTCACCATCCCCTGAAATGTTAAAAAACCCATGAATGTCATGCTAAAGACAGGGCTTGGTGGTGAACTTTGAAGTGTTGAGTTTTGGGCTCAGTGATTTTGGAGGTCTTTTCCAACCACAACGATTCTGTGATCCTGGAATAAGGTCTTGTGAACATTTGAAACCTTCTCCCATGCACAGATGGGATCCTAAAGATCATCTCATTCTACTCCCCTGCCACGGGCAGGGACAACTTCCACTGTGCCAGGTTGTTCCAAGACACATCCAGTCTGGCCTGGAACAATTCCAGGGATGGGGCAGCCACAGCTTCTCTGGACAACCTGTGCCAGTGACTCACCACTCTCCCAGGGAAGAATTTCTTCCTGATCTCTAATCAAAACTTATTCTCTTTTAGTTTGAAGCCATTCCCCCTTGTCTTATAAGTTCAGGCCCTTGTAAATGGTCTCAGCATTTATGTAAAACCCTGCAACTTCTTCCTCAGTACACTTTAAAAAGGAAATAAAAACTTCGAAAATAACTTTGAACTGGAATAAATTGTTATAAACAAAACATTTCCACTTTCAGCCTTTTATTTTAAAGAATGCAACTTCCCCTGAGCAGTTCAGGAAACTTTTCTCTGAGGAGAGAAGAGCTTTTCAAGGCCTTCTTATATAACTGAGGAGTCCATTGTCGTCCTACCTCGTGCTGAACTTCCCTCACAATGAAGTTAATTATAAATATATGAACTGTTATAAATAAATCTATAAGGCTCTGTATTTTTTTTTTTCTAAATCTGTGTATATGTTCCTTACATTATATCCTGGATAAAGCTGGAGTGGTGGCGTAATTCATATAATGGGATGAGTTAAATGTCAGCACAGAGTGGGCGAATCTGGTGTTATTCCAAACATTTTCGCAGGGGAGAACATTTCAAGAATTCGCTGATGAATAAAGGCAAAGAGTTTCAAACAACGTTTTCTCCTCTTTGGAAACTTCTGTTCCCGAAGACTTTGATGTTGGAAAGGAAATTCACGGGTGACCTCCACTTCCCAAATCTACTTCTGCCAAGGAATTGTCATTTTTTGAGGTGGTTTTCCCATTCTTTTCTGGAGGTTTCCTGGTTGGATTCCATGTCTGCTCTTACAAAAAAACATTTCTGATGGAATATTCCTGTTGGATGAGCCTTGTATTTTTTCAGTTCCGTGTCAGAGTAACATCACTGATTCCAACAGAGTTTCAAGGACCTCAAAAAAAGAGAAAACCTACAGCAAATCAACCCAAGAATGACAATTTTATGTCTTCAGTCTTTCCAAACTTTGAGGTTTTATGCCCAAATTTCATTTGTCAGACTTTTTTTTTTGTTGCTTCTGCAGTTTTAGTTGGTGACTTTGTGTTTTTCAGCTCTTTCTAAGTCACAAAGACCTTTTCAAGAAGAAGAGGAACTTTTTTTTTTTGGCGCAGCTCCTGGGATTGAGGGAGGTGAGAGTGTGGCCACAGCTCAAACAACCCTTCTGCCAAGAGACATCTCCTCCTTCTGCTCCTGGCAGCACCGAGATCAAACTGTGCCCTGACACTCGGGAAAGAGCAGGAAGAAAAGGTCAAGGAGGCTAATTTGTAATTAAAGGTATGCAATTAAAGGGATGAGTCATTCCACAAGTGAGCTGTGAACCTCAGCGCATCTCTTATCTCCGTGCACACGCCGGTGGCTGCTGGGAGTAGCAGGATGGAGATTGGATTTGTTTGACTCTTAAACATCTGTCAGGGAATGCTGGAAAAAACCCCAGCCCCTTTAGACTTCACAGCCCACAGAGACCTCCCAGACAGTCCCTGCAAACCAGTTCCACCTCTACACCTTCCTCCCTCCCTGTGAAACCCCTTCTTCCTGTCGCAAATCTGGGAGTCTCTAGAAAAAAAAGAGTTTTCCTGACAAGGATGAACCTGAAGAGGTGGGAGAGGTGCACTGGAAGGTTCTTCGTGCACAAAGGAAGTTCTTGGAAAGAGGAGAAGGAAAAAAGCAAATGAGAAAAGGAGGAGGATTACAAACCTTGGGACATCCAACATTCCTGACGGAATTATCATGGAATGGTTTGGGTTGGAAGGGACCTTCAAGGTCACCTGGTTCCAAGCTCTCTGGACCTTCCACTTGATCAGGTTCCTCCAAATCCTGTCCAGCCTGGCCTTGAACACTTCCAGGAGTGAGGCAGCCACAGCTTCTCTGGGGAACCTGTGCCAGGGCCTCACCACCCTGACAGGGAAGAATTTTTTCCTAATATCCAATTTAAACCTACTCCCTTTGAGCTGAAAACCATTCCCCCTTGTCCAGTCACTCCACTTTTCAAGGAGACCAATTGCTGATGATTCCAGCAAGGGGAATAAATCCTGGAGCTCAGGTGACATCTTTCCCCTCTCAGTCTCTCACTCCCTTGAAGCCGATTCCAAAGGAGGAGTTTCCTGGGTGTCCCATCATCCCTTGGGCTGTGTTTTCCTAAGCCACTCCTAGAGCTTGGGAAAAACGAATGCAAATCCATGTGGCTGAGCAAGTTCTCCAGATTTAATACCATCCAACAAAAATTTTGGCCGGCTCATTGAATTAGAAAAAGAAGAGATACTCCCACTAATGGCAATACAATGGCTATATATAAATATATAGAGATGTCTGTGAAAAGAAGCAGCTCTCATTCCTAATTAACTGCTGGCTCTCCTGGCTGGGCTCCAGCTTCCACTGACAGATGGTGATGAGCCACTCTCCTCTACCTTCCTTTCATTAATGACCTACCCAAGAGAAAATCCTTCCTCCGTGCCATCCAGAACTGCCCGGAGCCCATGGCCAGCCCTTCCTTGGTTTTCATTAAGTCAGGAATATCTGAGCTCTGGCTCATTAGTGCCCACGTTGCTGAAGGCCTCTGGTGCAATGAAGTCTTCAGCTGGCAGCAGATTTCTCAGTAGCAGCTAAATCAGGACTGACTCGTGATGGGAGATCACAAAAAATGGGATAAAAGGAGGGCTGCAAAGCCAAGTCTCCAGGGAGAATCTCCACAGCTCCACCCTAAGTTCCCTGCACAGAGGAAAAGAAGAAAGTTCTTTCTCCCTCTGCTGGTTTTTCATCTCAAAATACTGGTCACAAAGAAGTCACAAAGAGCGAGAGGATCCAAACCCACATAACTTCTCCCTTTAGAATTCTTTCTCCTTTCCTCTCCATATTGAATATCCTGGCTCTGTTAAAGGTCTCCAGCATCCCTGATTTCCACTTTTTATTTGCTCTCTCATTCTTTCTCCAGTGAGTTTGGGGTAATCCCCATCATGTATTTCATTCAAATTCCAGGAGAATTCAAGGAGAATTGCACTTTTATTTGGCCTTTCAAATGGGATCTTACTGTACAACGCCATCTAATTCATGCCTTTGGTATATTTGGGAGTTCTAGAAGTATTTTATCCCAAGATGAAACAGATTTCTCTGTTTTGCTTGGACATAAGGCAGATATAGAGCAGGATGAGTTTTTCAGCTGTCCATTCTTAGAGGTCAAACAATGAACATAAAATAGCAAAAGCCAAAGCACAAATAATGGTGAAAAATCCACCTGGATCGTTTCCAAATATTCCTGTTTTTACACTTCTTTTGATAGAAACATCACAGAAGGGTTTGGATTGGGAGGGATCTTAAATATCATCTAATTCCAACCCCCTGACACAGGCAGGAACATCTTCCACTATCCCAGATTACTCCAAGCCCCATCCAACCTGGCCTTGGACACTTCCAGGGATGAGGCATCCACAACTTCTCTGAGGAATCTGTTCCAGGACCTCACCACCCTCCCAGGGAAGAATTCCTTCCCAATATCCAATCTAAACCTTCTCTCAGTTTAAACCCAATTTTGCACACTTCTATTGAGTGTCTTAATTTTTGGGAGCATTGGCAGGAGCAGCTCTGCTAAAATATTAATGGGAGAACACTTTCCAACAAGTGAATTGCCTGGATTTACCCTGGAGACTCCCCAGGATGAGTTATGCTTACCCAGCCTACAAGAAGCAGCAGGCTGGGATTTTCCAACCTGCTCCAGTATCACTCCACATGGCTACGCTCAATGCCCAGCCTCTCTTCTCTCCAGGAGGGGGCTCCTGGATTTTTTCCGTGTTGATTCCATCAGGGGAAAATGCAATTATTCATAAAATTGTGGAATTGTTAAGGTTGGAAAATACTTTTGAGGTCATCGTGTCCAACTGTGTCTTCAGTGCTGCATCCACACGTTTTTTGAACATTCCCAGGGATGGTGATGGGATGAATTCCATGGTGTTTGTGATAATTTGCTTTCCAGCTGCCCTCCCCTCACCCAATTCCTGTGTGACCTCTGAAAATGCATCCCAAATATTGTCCCAGACTGGCAATAATTGGAATTCAAAGGGAGAGAGAAGAGGTTAAATCCATACAAAAGGAAAGGGAGAAGGTGGGAACTCCTTTACATTTAGTGCGAAAATCACAGCATCAAAAATCATTAAGGTTGAGAAAGACCTCTGAGATCTCCAAGTCCACCTCAGTGTCCCAGTTCCTGCCCAGCTCCTGCCTCTTGTGTTTCCTTGGAGCTCTTCCCTGATGAGATCCCTGCTGCTCCTGCTGACTTCAGGGACTGGATGAAAATAAAATCAGAGGCTGTGTAACCTGGAAAGTGCTTTTCAAATGCTTTTCTGCCCTTTTGGAGGGTAAGAAAGCTCCCACTCCCCATGGGAGCAATCACTGTGAGCATTCAGAGAAGCCCTTGCTGAGAGCAGCAATCCCCAAGGAGATTCCAAGGGAAAACAGGATCTGTGGGAGTGCAATCAAAGGGCAAAGTGCCTTTTCCTGCAAGGCTCAGGCAATTCCTGTCAATTCCTTGTGTGAAATCAGTGCTGGGGAAAATTCCAGGGACAGGATTTCCCTGCAGTGCCTTAGCTGGAGGTTCTTGGCCTCCTGATGGATCACAGGACTCATCCCTTTGGGACAAAGATGCATCTTCAGGCTGTCCTGACACGGCATCCACAGGGTGGGCAACAACCTGCAGGACCTTCCCCCTCTTTTCCACCATCATCCATATGTTCAGCATCCCAAAGCTCTGTGGTCTCTCAACTACAATCAAAAGAAAGTTGATTTTTCAGCTCCATCAACTCCTCTACATGAATTGTGGGTAAAAAACAGCTCAGAGGTTTCTTTGTCATCTGAGAAGACACGTATTTGTCCTAAAGTCAGTGATTTTACATCTGTCAGGGCAGGCACAGGGGATGTGAGTGCTGCTTTTACTGTCTGTTAATTTATTGAACCCTAAAACTGAGGTGGGAAATCAATTCATGCTCATTTTATATAAATATATCATTTTATATAAATATGAGGCTAAATGACACCATCATGGATGAGATGACCTCCAGTGATCCTTTCCAACCTCACCCATTCTATGATTCTGTGATTCTGTGACCATCCCCCATCTCTCTGGGTCTTGGATCATTCACCTTTAATTAATACCCACTTTAATTAATAGTTTCTACCTGAGAAACACACCACTGGCTCCCACCTCTGAAGCCAAAATGTTTTTGGCTTACATCGATGATTTAGGGGGGACTTTCCCAGCTCCAGCTTTAAAATCCACTCGGGGACTGCAAGAAAAGCAACAGCTCTGCCAACACAAATCATCTGGGATAAGCTCTGGACCAAAATTCCCTAAAGAGTCTAAATTGCTTCTGCTCCATATCCTTCCAACAGCAGACATTCCCTAAAGTAAAATCCCCAAAGGATCCTGGTGGAGAAAAATGACCTGAGAACTCAGGATAAGGTGGGAGAAATTCAAACTATTTTTTCTTCTTTGAGCCACATTCTAATTCTAATTCTCTCATTCTGACCCAAAGGGAATCCACTCTTGAAGTATTAAAAAGCAGTGGGAATCAGAGCTGTTCCAGCCATTCCCACGTGCTTCAGGAGTTCACAGGAAACCTCCAGTCGAGATCTTCAGACCGTTTCAGCAGTGGGAGGTAAGAAGATAAATATTTTATAGGTTTTGGGCTGATCTTTTCACTAAGGGATCTTATATTCACCACAAAAATGCAGGCAAAATTTTCCATGAAACCAAATCCTCCCTAGCCTTGTCCAGGTGAAAAGAAGTCAATAAAAATCCTGGTTGGAGAGACATCCGCAAAGATGAGTTATGAACAAAAAAAAAAAACCAAGTCAAACTTTATTGTGCTTCATAACTTTCTTCTAAGTATTTTGGCAAATCTGTTGCTTTCCAGACATGGAAAGTGCCCATTTGAACAGCACAATGTGAACTTTCCAGCTAACTAAATCTGGTTTGAGAAAAAGGATGGTGGCAAGTGAAAAATGCCACGTGTTTTGCCAGAAGTAACAATTAAATCCACGGATGCAACCAAGAAGAGCCACAGCTGAGAAGGCAAAAAAAAATTGGAACTTTGGTGGCTGGGGAGGAATAGAGACAGAATTTCTCAAAGGCTGAACCTTCAAACATCCCCTAGGTCTGATCCTTCCATGAGGCCACATTAATGAGCTGTTTCTTGGGTTTCTTGGGCAGGAAAAAAGGTCTAAAACAGAAGGAAAATCAATGGAGGAGCTGTTCCACTTTGTTCTGCTCCATCGTGATGCGGAAAAGAAAAAATACCCCCAAAACTCTGGGCTTTCTTAAATTTACCAAAGCTTTCCAACAACTTCATTCAGGAGATCATAGAAATAAAGAAGAGGCATCTTTCACTTAAATGTGAACATCCAGGAGAGATAAAGGAAAATTTTCCATAGTTCTGAGTGATTCCATTGGCAATTTCCACCTCTGAGCTGCTGCACGGAGCAGCTGTTCCTCAGCAGGTGGGATCTCCAGGACCTCCAGGAATCACAGGTCACTGGTTGGTCTGAAATAGGAGAGGCTTCAGCGTCCATCTGTGAGCAGTTTGGGGCACCACCACAATGTAAAAAGGATATAAATATATTAGAAAGTGTCCAAAGGATGGTCACGAAGATGGTGAAGGTTCTGGAGGGGAATCCTGATGAGGAGAGGTCGAGGTCACTTGGTTTTTTCAACCTGGGGAAGATTCTGAGGGGGAACCTCATCGAGATCTGGAGCTTCCTCATGAGGGGAAGGGCAGGCACTGATCTGGTGACGGTGACAGGATCTGAGGGAATGGCCTGATGCTGTGTCAGGGGAGGTTTAGGTTGGATTTTAGGAAAAGGTTCTTCCCCCAGAAGGTGGTTGGGCACTGGAAGGGGCTGCCCAGGGAGTGATCATGGCCCAAAACCTGGCAGAGCTCAAGGAGGGTTTGGAAAATGTTGTCAGGCTCAGGGTGTATATCTGGAGATGAAGACTGACCTGGAGCTCACCTGAACAGAGTTTGGGGAAGGCAATGCACTCCCAAAGGAGGAGGGATAAAAGAAAATTCCTCCCCATCCCTGGAAGTGTTCCAGGATGGGTTGGATGGAGCTCTGAGCAACCTGGTCTAGTAAAAGCTGTCCCTGCTCATGGCAGGGGGTTGGAAAAGGTGATCTTGAAGGTCCCTTCCACCCAAAACAGTCTCTGATTCCATGAAAAAAACAAAACCAAACAATAAATCAAAATAAACCCCACTAGGGATAAAATATAACAAAAAAAGGAATATCTAAACCGGGAGTTAAGATTTATAATGCTGGAAAAAGGAGGTTTAAAGAACCATATTAATTTTTAAAGATCTATGAATCCAAGTCCCTTTTTTAATTCCTTGCTGAAAATAACAGTGAATTTACCTCTTGTTTCCATTTTTTCCACACAAAAGAGGGAAAGCAAAGGCTTCCCGAGCCTTTATGATGAATTGAATGCAGTTAGAGCAGGCAAGGTATTTACAAGTTGTGCTTAATAGAAAGGTTTGTCAAAGGCAGGGTAATTACCAGACAGTTTGGGGGCTGGAAAATAGAGTGTTATTAAAAAAATATAGAATAAAAAAAAAGGTAGGCGAGGAAATAAAAGAGAATTCACAGGGAAATATGTAAAAGCAAATGGCTTTAAAGCCAAACTGGTGCCTCAGCTCCCTTTACACAGGGCAAAAAAGCAAATTATGGCAGGGCAGGGTGAGCAAGGAAAGCAAGAAATACCCGAATTAGTGGGAATGAATAACTGCAATAAAAGGTCAGGAGGGGTGGAGGGTGTCCCTGTTTATTGTTCAAGGGGATATTTCATCAGGGATGCCAGGTGCAGGTGAGATCATGGAATCCCAGAATGGTTTGGGTTGAAAGGGACTTTAAAAACCATCTCATTCCACCCCTTGCTATGGGCAGGGAACCCTCCACTATCCCAGCTTGCTCCCAGCCCCATCCAGCCTGGCCTTGAGCACTTCCAGGGATGGAAATTGGATAAAATCTTTTACTTTCCCTGTGAAACCACTAAGGAGTGGTGTCAGAATGGGATCACGGCCCAGATGGACGCTTTGATCCAGCTGGGAATGGTTGTTCTCCCCTTCCCAAGCAGCAGGAGCCCCACAGCTTCCCCAGGTAGTTCTCTCCAAAGTCTAATCAGTCCGACTGCTAAAAATAACCGCTGCTTATCCACGCTCAAATCATCCCAGTAATTAATAGAAAATTAATTCAAGGCAGGCGGCGATGCCCCTGAGAGCAAACGACCTTGCTTTGTGCAGGGAAGACAAATTAGCCAAGGTCCATCCAATGTGAGCCACCAAAACGGGAGGAACAGGATGTTCCCAATCTCCTGACTGCTTTTATCCACACAGGATTTGTGGATCACGAGGGAGGAAGAGCTCCCATTACCATTCCTACTATTCCCTGGCCAGCAATTATATCATCCTTGATGTTTTGTTGGGATCCTTGACATTTATTTTGGGGCTTTTTTTTTCAATTTCCTTCCGTTTTTTCTTCACCTCTGGATGCTGTTCCTACAGTTTAATCTGGTCTATGGAAATATGGTCAATGTAGCCCCATCCCTGTCCATCCCTCTATCCATCCACCTGTCTTCCCATGGATCTGGCTGGGCATCACCCTCCCCAGGTTCAAGCAAATTAAATCAAGAGAAAGAACTCAAAGCTCTAGAAATTATGTCATTTTTGTGAAAACTGGTCAAAAAGAGGAGAAACCCCAAAAGGAGGGGTTCCAGAAAAAGATTTCACCTCCTCAAACACTCTTAGAAGCAGCGGCCAGGTGGACAACAGGAAAATCCATCACCTAATGGTGCCTTTTGCCCAGGCAAAGAGGAAGGAATCCTGGGAAGGAGCCCAAAGGCAGGTACTGATACACAAATGGGGAATTGGAAATCAGTGAGTGGGAAATTCAGCTTCACTAATTCAGAAAATTTCAGGTTGAGAGAGGTGATTCTCTCCCTCTGCCCTTCTCTGATGAGATCCCACCTGGAATTCTGCATCCAGCTCTGGGGTCCAACAGCAGAAGGACGTGGAGCTTCCGGAGCAAGTCCGGAGGAAGCCATGGAGATGCTCCAAGGGCTGGAGCCCCTCTGCTCTGGATCCAGGCTGGGAGAGCTGGGAATGTCCAGCCTGGAAAAGAGAAGACTTCAGAGAGACCTCAGAGCCCCTTCCAGTGCCTAAACAGGGCTCCAAGATAACTGGAAAGGGACTTTGGACAAAGGACGGAGGGACAGGACAAGGGGAAATGGCTTCCCACAGTCAGAGGACAGGGTTAGATGGGATACTGGGAAGGAATTCTTCCCTGTGAGGATGGTGAGGCCCTGGCACAGTTTGCTCACAGAAGCTGTGGCTGCCCCATCCCTGAAAGTGTCCAAGGCCAGGTTGGATGGGGCTGGGAGCAATCTGGGATAGTGGAAGGTGTCCCTGCCCATGGTGGGAGTTGGAATGAGATGATCCTGAGGTCCCTTCCAGCCCAAATCATTCTGGAATTCTATGAAAATCGCACCCCTTTGTCTGTGCCCAGGCTGCAGAGTCTGTAAGTCCACGTCCTCCATTTCCATCCTATCAGGTTTGTTTAATCCCAGACACATTCCTGGCCATCCTTTGGCCTCCCACTTTTTGCTGGAGAGACTGACAAGGCAGCTGTTAATTCCATGCTCAGTGCAGGGCTGTGCTATCAATTCCAAAACCTCTGGGCTCGGGATCTGTGGCACCTCGGAAAAGGTCTCGGCCGAGCAGGATGTGCAGTTTGTAAAGGTCAGGCAGGGGAAGGGATCCCTGACTCCTGCCCAGGGAGCTGAGAGGGATGATTTCATTCCAGCAACAAAATCAAAAGTGGAACTGCTGGGAGCAGCTTTGACTCACACAATAGGATCTTGTTTATCCATTTATGTGCCCGTTTATTGTTAAGAATCTGACAAAACACAACCATCTGCAAGGAGGTGCCTGTTTAGCAGCCAAGCTCCTGTAAATCAGCAAAGATTTAGCCAAAAAATGGAGCTGGGAATCCAATTGGCTTAATCAAATCCAGGTTTGGCTTTGGGACGCATTGGACAATGCCCCATGCTCTTCTTATCAGGCTTCCCCAGGCATATCATGGAATCATGGAATGGTTTGGATTGAAAGGGATCTTAAAGTCCATCTCATTCCAGCCCCCTGCCCTGGGCATCTTCCACTGTCCCAGGCTGATCCAAGCCCCATCCAACCTGGACTCCAACACTTCCAGGGATGGGGAAACCACAGCTACTCTGGGCAAGCTGTGCCAGGGTCTCCCCACCCTCCCAGGGAAGAATTCCTTCCCAATATTCCATCTAAACCTGCCCTTAATCAGGGGGGTCTTGAAGCCATTCCCCCTTGCACTGTCAAATTCCTAGTGACTCCAAGCAACTGTGAGCTGATTTTTCCAATCAATTTTCCAGCTAAAAAGTTAAACCAGGAGGAAATGACGGATATTAATCAGAATTCCTATTATCTCTCCTGGTTTGTGCAACTCATCTTCTGCTGTCCTAAGCATCAGAGCATTTGATAAAGCAGTCAGGGAAGAAAAAAAAAAAAAAAAAAAAAAAGAAACAAAACACTTTTTTAATGAAATAGTTTTTGTAAGAAATTGCCAATTCATCAAAATCAAATGGCTTCACGCCACTGCATCTCTCCGGCCCAATTAGTTTGTAATTAGTTAACACAAAGTGGAACAGTTCTAAGGAGAGGGACAAAGACAAGTGCTGTCAGAATTCCTGTCTCTGTAAATAGAGGAGCATCTGCTCCAGGGAAAGGAAACCTGACTTTAAAGGACTGATCCCGTGTCTCCTGCATTTTAATTGCATGTCCCGAGTGGAGACTCCCTGGTTGAGATGGATCTTGCTCTCCATACCTGGGTTTGGTTCCAAAATCCATCCTGGAATTCAAATAACTTTATTTTTTCTGCAGAGCGTTTCTTTGTCCACAAAATCCTGTTTTCCAGCACTTTGTCAACAACTCCAGGACCAAGCCACAAAAAAAGCCCTGACAAGAGTGATCCCTCAAGAAAACATTTCCCCCATGTGTAAATCCATGAGACGAGCTCCCTCTCTGCAGATTTTTCCCAAAATGTTGGGAAAACACCACTATTTATGGGGACTGACCAAAAACTAAGGGCAGGATGGGAAAAAAAGGAGATTTTACGAACTTAACATGAAAAGAAAACAACTCAGGAGGACTTCAAGGATGCCGTGAGAATTATGCAGGGAAATAAATTAGAAGGGCCAAAATGTTCCTGAGGTGGGGATTGATCCCTTCTCCCAGGGAATAGGACAGAGGAAACAGCCTCAGGTTATCAGGGAAGGTTTAGATTGGATTTTAGGGAAAATTTCTTCACTAGAAGGGTTGGAACAGGCAGCCCAGGGCAGTGGTGGAGAGCCCATCCCTGGAGGGATTTAAAGGATGTGTGGATGTGGCACTTGGGGACATGGGTTTGTGGTGGCTTTGCCAGTGCTGGGGGAATGGTTGGACTCAATGATCTCAGAGGTCTTCTCCAACCTGAAGGACTCCATGATTCTCTGGGAATCTCTGGGAAAGGAGGGACCAGAAGAGGCCATGGATTGAGTGCAGCTGTGGTCACGTGAGGAGCAGTGGTCCCTGCTCCAGACCCACCCTTTTCTACCCTCCAGATTCAAAGCCAGGTTTGGACAGGACTTGGAGCAACCTGGTCTGGTGGAAGGTGTCCCTGCCCATGGCAGGGGTTGGAACTCAATGATCCTGAAGGTCCTTTCCACCCAAAATAGTTTTGTGATTCTCTGGTTCCTCCTGCAGCAGCTGGACTGGAAATCTCAGGTTCTTCCCCATCCATGTTCTGTGGTTTCTTGTGGAGCCAGGAAAATTCATTTTCCTGATGGAAGGGAAAATTCATAGACTGGGAAGCAGCAAGGGTGGTTGAGGGTCCTGGTTTGAGATCTCTTGTGTGATCCCATGAAATTCATGTTTCCTCCCTGTACTTCCAACATTTTCCCACATTTACACTCTGGAAGCTGCAACGCCTGGTAAGGGAAGGGTCAGAAAGTTTTTTGTGAGGGCAGAACAAGCACAGAACCTCTCTGTGGTGCCAGCCCAGGCTGCTCTCCCCACCTTTCACCCCAACTCCAAAGCGTGGGTGCAGGAAAATGCTCTTCTTTCTCCCAGCAAACAACTCTGGGATGCGCGAGGCGTCGCCGGCAGGAGTTGGCAGGGATCCCACACTCCGAGCCTTTTGCGAGGAGAAGAGTTCAGCAATTAGCAAAATAACACCAAAAAAAAAAGAAGTCAGATGCATTTTTGGTGCTCTGAAGTTGCTGAGATTTTTAAACAAACAATCTGGGGCTGCTCCCACACGCTGGGAAAGGTTTGGGCTCCAGCCATGTGGCAACAGCACCATCGTATGGGAATCTCCAATCCCTGCAGCCCTTGGAATCTTCTCCATCGACTTCGCAGACGAAATCAGCACCGTGGTGGGATTTATTTGCAGCCATGCATTGATTTCATGGTTGTCAGCAGGAATGTGTGGGATGTGAAGGTGAACTTTTCCTCCAGGGCTGGTCAGGCTGGCTCCAGAAATCGGAAATCCCGAATGGGAGTTGCTGGATGTTTCACTCTGTGCCTGGACCCTTAGAGAAATACTCAAGGTCAAACAGGTTCTTTGCTCATTAAACTTTTATATTGCTCCCTGGTTGTACCTGTGGGCACCCACAGACCCCAAAAACTTCCCTTGGGATGCAGGAATTCCAGGCCTTCTTTGGTGTTGGAGGAAAAGGAGGCACGAAGAAAGGAAGGCTCGAGCCAAAGGTCCCTGAGCAGCCCAGTGACAGAGTCCCAAACACTGCCCTGTGTCCTCTCAATGTCCTGCTCTTAATGGCAGCTCCAGTCTCCATTGTTGGACTCTGGAATTCCAGCAGGAATCCCAACCTTGCATCCACATGCTCTGAAGCTCATTTGAACAAACCTGGATATAAATCCTTGGGAGTGGGAGCTGGACCATGACATGGAAGAGTGTTAATATCCACGTATGTGGGAGCTGGAGCCTCTCTCTGCTGGCAGCCACAGGCACCTCTGGAGCAGCTGGAATCATTTTTCCTGCTGCTGGATCAGCATCATTCATGTCCAACCCAGGACAGGGAGAGTAGAAAATGTCTGGGAACTGGGGGAGAAATACTGGAGGCAGAGAACGGGAGCTGGCAGGGATCCTGTGTGTTTTCCATAGAATCATGGAATTGTTTGGGCTGGAAGGGACCTTCAAGGTTATCTTGTCCAACCCCCTGCCATGGACAGGGACACCTTCCGGTATCCCAGGTTGCTCCAAGCTCCATCCAACCTGGCCTTGGACACTTCCAGGGAAGAGGCATCCACAATTTCTCTGGGAAACCTGTGCCAAGGGCTCACCACCCTCACAGGGAAAGAATTTCTTCCCAATATCCAGTGTAAATTTATTCTTTCATCCATCCATCCATCCATCCATCCCTCCATCCATCTCTGAAAACATCTCTGGGAACATCTCTGTGTCTCCTCTTTTTGAAATCTTTCTCTCCCCCTATCAATCCATCTGTTATCCTGCCTATCCAATCACACTCCTCGTTTGGGATCCACGCTTCCCTTCTTGCAGAAAAGTCCGCAACGGGATTTGCCTCACTCCCACTTGGTGACTCAGCCTCATTTATTCCCCACCCATTCTGATTTGGGACAGTCGAATATTCCTGAGGCCGTGTTCCCAAGAACAGCCATAAAGAATTCCCACTTTGATGCCTGAAATTGGTCACTCAGTTCCTTTCTCTCACATCCCACAGCCCCACACCCTGAGCAGATTTGCAGACAGCACTTCAGGAAGCAGCAGCTCTCTCTTAAACACCATCCAGAAGTGGAAAAGCCAATAAAATTCCCTCTGGAGCCAATTTTAACCACACGCAGGGACTTCAGAACATCCTGGAAAGGAGCTGCAGGCACGACCATGCTGAGAAAACAACTCAGTGACCTTTTCTCATGGCCAGGCAGCCTTGGACAGCAGCTCCTCTTGCTCCTGCCCTTAATCCTGGCTGGAATTAAGGCGTCTGAGAAGGTGCTGCACACCCGAGCTCAGAGTCTGGTGATTCCATAGGATCTCCTGGTGATCCAGCTGGTCCAAGGGCTAAAGTTCATCCAGGAGATGGAATGATGGAACTTCAGCTCCATTTCCTTTTTCATGAGTTCTACTGGTTTGGGATTCTCTGTTTCTCTTCTTTAGATGGATTTAAGCTGAAAAAGAGGAGGTTTTGATGGAATATTGGGAAGAAATTCTTCCCTGTGAGGATGGTGAGGCTCTGGAATAGAATTCCCAAAGAAGCTGTGGCTGCCCCATCCCTGGAAGTGTCCAGGGCCAGGTTGGACAGGACTTGGACCCTGCTATGGAACGAAATGATCCTGAAGACCCTTCCAACCCAAATAATTCCATGATCCTGTGATTCCAAGATCTCTGTCATCCCACAGGCTTCCCTGCAGACGACCAGGAAATTGGAGAAACTTCCTTTCGATGCTCAGTCCAGATTTTCCAGGCATTATTTCACCTATTGCCCATTTTTTCCCCCTCAAATTTCCAGCTCATGGCTGCTCCTGGATGTGATCCATGACACCACGATCTGTACCATGATCCAGGACCATTTTCCCAGCCTGACACAGGACAGGAGCAAATAATCCAGAACGAGGATAGAGCAAATAAATTCCTGCTTCCCCTTTCCCAAACTTAGAGCTCCAGACCTGTCTCTATCAGGAATCTGCAGTGACAGCAAAAAAAAACATTCAACAAAACCAAATTCCAAGTGATTTGCAGACATCATGAGATTCCCAGAGGGGATTGATGGTCTTTTCCATGAAGGCAGATGAGCTGGGAATTTTATGACCTCAGGAAAAGAAAACAACACCCTGTACACCCAATCCTGTGGATAACTGTGTGCCAACGGAATTATAACGGGGCACGTTTGCCATCTTCAGGAGTCAGGCAGGAATTGCACTTCAATTTCCCAAAAAACAGCGAGGAGTGACAACTTATGGGAGGTTACAGGAATTCCTAGGATCTGACACAGCCTCAGGCAAGCAGGACTGGGGGATGGAGGAGCTCTCAGCTATCAGATTCTCTCCTGGCAGCAAAACTTTTGGGGTTTTTCTGGCTGGTATTAGAAAAAGAATGAAAATCATGATACTGGGGAAGATGGAAAGAGTTTGTCTCCTTTATCAATGATTTTTTTTTGAGAAATATTTAATTCCTTGGTGGATTTGATAGGGAAGAGTTTTTCCCCCTTGGCCCTATTCTTCCTTACCACGAAAAGCCAAACCCTACAGGGACAATCCTAAGGGATTAAAAAAGGAAAATAGCCTTAAATAGCCCTGAATGAGGAACTCCAGAGCCTGAAAAAAATATTGGTTTCTTTTATCCATAAAAGTTGGCTATAAATGATTTAGTCTGTAAAAATATGATGAGGCAGAAGCCAATAGACACAGAAAGAAGGTGTTGGGATTTTTTTTTAGGTATTTTTTAAAGAGAAGACTGCAAGTGGAATTGATAAAGATCCCCACGGAGGAATTAGGATTTGTCAAATCATCTCCTGCACAAGGTTCTCCTCTGGAGTAAATCAGGGCAGGAATTTTATTCTCTATCCCTCATCCCACAGCCCCTGCTTGATGATCCACCTGCACACCTCCCTTTCAATTTGGAAAAATTCTGAGAGCCAAACTTACGGGGGGGATAAATCCCTGAAGGAAACAAATGCACAGCACAAATCCCAAGATCCCAGGAAAAAACAAAATCAATAAATTAAACTTTGAATTTGGCAAAAAAAAAAAGCCCTGTTTTCTTTTGCCCTGGCACGTCCTGAGAAGTGGTCACAGGACGTGAGGAATGGGAGAGGACTCTGCTCAACCCACGAGAGCAAACATTCGCACTTGAGGCTGGAATGTGGCTGAACTCACCCTGTCTGTGATGGAGAAGTGGCATTTTTTGGACAAGCCTGGGTTGTTGACACTGCATCTGCTGTGAGTCAAGTGTCCAAACTTGTACCCAGCCTGTGCCAGGCAAGAGCACACAAAGAGAGCCAAGCCGCAGATGAAACATCTCAAAACACCCAAACAAATCCATCACAAATTCCCTTGGGTTTCAAGCATCACAAAGCAAGAGTTGGCCATCGCTTTTTTAACAGAAAATAAATATAAATGAGGGAGAATGAACTCCTCAGTACCTGGAAAGGCCAATGCACTTTTAATTTGCCCACATACCTCCCCACCACATACCTTGTTATCACGAGTATCACTCACACAGGCAGATAAATACCCGGAGCTGTTGATTCAAAGAACATTTTGTCCTCAATTTAAACACAATGGCTCCACTCAGGGTGGCACCGGGGGTGGAGAGCCTCGTTCACAGGGTGCCACCGCAGCCTCAGTGGCTCTGAAGAAACTCATAAGGCCGGCCTTGTTCGGAAGAATTTGGGGCTTTTTTCCACTCCTGTGAGCACTTTGCCCAAGGGTAGGAGGGAAGGCGGGGGTGGCAGCGGTGGAGGGAAGCCCCGAGGGTGGCAGGGAAACAGGAGAGGCACCAAACACAAATATCCCAACACACACACAAAGCAACAACCCCTCCCTTGGTGCTGCCAGCAGCTCCCTCAGGTGCCTTCTCAGGGATGACCTTGCGGGCACGCCCGGCCTCCCAGGATATATAACCTGCCCCAGGAGGAATCAACCCCAAGAGGCAGCCCCAGAGAGGTTATTCCAAGATGAAGGCTTTCCTTGTGCTCCTGCTGGGAGCGCTCCTGTGCGTGGACTCAGGTAAGACCCCGCAAAGGATCCGCCCCGCATCCCTTCCCACAGACCTTGGGTGTGGAAGAAGGATTTGTGATGGGGTTTGGCAGTGAGGGAAGAGGTGTTGGCACTTTGTCGTCCCAAGGTATTTCCTTCTGGATGGGTGTTGAGTGGGGAAAATGCTCAGTGCCACCCTGGGAATGGTGGGATACGAGTGCTGGGGAGAGCAGCTTCCAGGAAAGATAAATCCTGAGTCCTGAATTAATCAAAATCCAAGTTTTTTGACCCAGACCATACAGTTAAGGGAGGGGTTAAGTGGGGTGGGAGGATTATTTTCCTTCCTCCCAAGGCTACCAAAATTGCAACATTTCTGCAAAGTTTTCCTCCAGCATTTTTTTTCTGACTCTTCCTTTCAAAAGCAGACCCTGATGCTGCCCAGATTTCCAGAATTTTAGTAGTAGAGCAAAAAGTCCAATGCCATGATGTGTTATTTTATAGACTGGATGGGTGGGCTTTGGACACTGTCAGGTTTTTATAGCTTCACTGGGAACAAAAAAATAGTTTAAAGCAGCTTTTCCCTATTACCAGAGAAAAGAAGAATCAGATTTGAGCAGTTTCTCAATCAGCAGAGGATGCTTAAGGAATGAGCTGTGAAGGGTCTTGCACAGCCCTCAGACCTTTCTCTCTGTCAGCTTCCATCTGAGCTCTCAAAATGTGACTTTTAGGGCATTAAAAGTCAGATTAATGTGAGAGCAGAGTGCAGCACTCAGACAAATTGGGGGTTGGCTCCTCACCTCTGTGACTGCATCAGTCATTTACACCAGAGAGGCTTGGACAGAGGGAGACAAAATTAATTCCTTCAACCATTAATTTCTAAACAGGGCTTTTCAGTGTCCTAAAAGAGTATTTTAGGCATTAAGATATTGAGTTGGAGGGATTAGTGATGCAAGTTTGGTGGTCATGGGGCTAAAGAAAATATATATATATATATATACAAATATTAACTGACACTTGCAAGGTTCCAGTGACACCCTGAGGCACACATAGGTGACAGGAACAGGTAATCACACCCTGACCTCACTCCTCTGGGGACAATTTTTCAGCAGGGCTGGACACTTGGGAGCTGTCAGGTTTATCCTGGATGCACAGAGCAGCCCAGCAGGTGTTGCCAGCACTGATTTCCATCCCCTATGGAATGACATTTCCATGAGGGTGTGGAAATTGGGGATGACCGGGTGGTCAGAGAGGGGTGAAAGCCATTTGCACTTTGATTTCCAAGAGAGGCTGATGGGGAGGGCGAGACAAATGTTGAGAACTGAGACAAGGAGCTGGAAGAGACTTTGCAAATCCCTGCTTCATCCCTCACTCAAGGCCAGGTCGGATGGGGCTTGAAGAAACCTGGCCTAGAGGGATGTGTCCCTCATGAAACGATCCTTCCAACCCAAGCCATTCCACGATTCTCTTCAAGCCCGGATGTCCATCTGCTCTCTTTTTGCTCCCTCACTGCACTGACCACACCCAAAATATCTTCAGCACCTGCCAAACTCACTCCCACCTCAAACAAGTGCATTATTATCCACCAAAAAAATGGAAAACCCCCATTTTTTTCCCAAAGCAGAGGAGATATCTTCCTTTGAGGAGCCCCAGTAATGGTCTCATTTTCCAGTGCACTTGGTTGAGTTCTCTGGAGAGCTTCAGATGGGCTGAAGACACATGAGAGGCATAGAATTGTTCCCCTCCTGCAATTCTGGGTCCAGTTCTGGGGTCCAGCATCAGAAGGATGTGGAGCTGCTGGAGCAAGTCCAGAGGAGACCATGGAGGTCTCCATGGAGGTCTCCATGCTCCGAGGGCTGGAGTCTCTCTCCTCTAGAGCCAGGCTGGGAGAGCTGGGAGTGTTCACCCTGGAGAAGAGAAAGTCCTGGGGAACCCTCAGAGCCCCTTTCAGTGCCTAAAGAGGCTCCAGAAGAGTTGGGGATAAATTTTTAGGAGGTCCTGTTTGGATAGGATGAAGGGTAATTTTGTAAAACTAAAATAGGCTTGATTTAGGTTAACTATAATTAAGGTATTTTTTATAATAGGACTGGTAAAAAATGGATCAGGCTGCCCAGGGAAGCTGTGGCTGCCCCGTTCCTGGAAGTATCCAAGGCCAGGTTGGACAAGGCTTGGAGCAACCTGATCACCTGGAAGTTGTCCCTTCCCACAGCAGAGGGGTGGAACTGGATGATTTCAAAGTCCCTTCCAACCCAAACCATTCCACGATTCCCTGATTTCTCTCCTAACCCCTCTTGGTCTCTTGCAGGCTCATCTTTGCAGTGCTACAGCTGCACATCCCAGCTCAGCAACTCCAAGTGCCTGATGAAGACGGACTGTGGCAAGGACGATATGTGCAAGACAGACGTGATCCGTAAGGAAAAATGGGGGTGGACAATGCCTTAGCTGGGATGTTGGAGCCAAACATCTTCCCAACCTCAGGTGTCTCATCCAGGCTCACCCAGTCTGGATACACCGGGTGGTTTGGACCAGCAAATCCCAGTGTGCAAATGCCTTTCACCTGCACAAAATTAGGTTTATTTCTCTTTCCAAGCACCAACAATTATTTGCTTGCAAGGGCAATGCTTAGTTTTTCGTAATATTTGCGAACATGAATTAAAATGGGAGGGGCTGAGCCTGGTCTAACCTGATCATGAAGTTAGGAGGCACTGATTTGATGTGAAATGAATGAAAATGGCCAAATTTCATCTCTGTGTCTGTGGGGAAACTTGAAAAATTACGATTTTATCCTCCCATTCTAGATCTGGTCTTCCCTGTCCAGATCTGCGGTGACAGTTGAGTTGCTCTTAGACCTGGGGCACAAAACCCATCAGTGGCACATTTAAGCTCCTCTCTGTCAAGTAGTAGATGTGATACCTCCAGTAGGAATTATCCCAGTTGGGAATGTGCAAATCTGTGACATTCACACGCAGGAGAGCCAAGACGTTGTAGAACTCTTTGTTATTTATTGCATATAAAAAATTTGGTGCAAAAATTTGGTGCCCAGAATGGATTTTAGATCTCCTGGGGGAGAATGGATCGGATCTCCTGGAGGTCAAAATCTGCTGGTAACCAGCAGTTGCCAAAAATGGCCAAAAAAACATAGGCTGTGCCTCTCAGAAAGAAATCAAACAGTAACTCTGCCACCTAGAATGGGAATAGCTGTGGTTCCATGACTTCCCAACTTCCCAAGCACTTAAAGGCTCTGTGCAACAAAGATGTTTGGGATTGGGCTTCACAGCGAGAGAGGGCAGGGTTTGATGGGATATTAAGAAGAAATTCCTTGCTTTGAGGGTAGTGAGGCCCAAAGAAGCTGTGGCTGCCCCATCCCTGGAAGGGTCCAAGGCCAGGTTGGATGGGGCTTGGAGCAACCTGGCCTAGTGGAAGATGTCCCTGCCCATGAGATGATCTTTGAGGTCCCTTCCAACCCAAACCATTCTGTGATTCTGATTTTTGCCCCAAGGAACAAGCTCAGATAAGAACAGCATTCCGTTATTCAGTTCTTTGAGGCTTGGCTTGTACTGAACCCTTGTAATAACGGTCCTGCTTTCCCCCCAGGGGTTGTGGGGCTCATCAGCATCATCAGCAAGGGCTGTGACTCCTCATGCAACTCATCCTACCAGGACTTCAACGTGGGCCACAGGAACATCTCCTGCTGCAGCAGCGACCTCTGCAACGCCAACGCCGCGGGCAGTGTGAGGTCCAGCTATGGGCTGGCCGGAGGGATAGCGGCTGGAGTGCTCTGGACCATCCTCAGCAACAAATTGTGAGGAGCAAAGACGCCTCCCATGACCACAGAAAGCCTTGGAGCACCCTTCTAATAACGGGAATCGTAACCAGGAGCAGCGGGGTGGGTTGGGCACCCAGCACCTTGGGCGCTGATGGCAGCTCTTTGCCATATGATGGCTTCTGCTTTAATCTTATTGCAAAGCTCGAGTGCTACCAGATAAGGAAATGTGTGTTCATGTTACCTGCAAAACACCTAAAATAAAGTTATTGCTCCACCAACTGTGAGGGTGTCACACGTCTACCACTCTGTCACCTATTTCTGTCCACAGCAGAGATGCAGGTGGGTGTTGTGTGTCGGCCAATGTCCAGCCCAGGTCACTGCTGTGCAATGTGACCTGATGTCCCTTTCATGACCAGAACCCACCCAGTGGGTGAGGGAAAGGCTGTGGATGTGACTCCCTGGAGTTCAGGAAAGCTTTTGATGCTTTTTGATGCTTCCCATGATGTTCTCCTGGAAAAGTTGGCAGCCCAGGGTTTGGGAAAGTGCACTCTTGGCTGGGTTAAAAACTGGCTGGATTCCAAGCACGGAGTGGTGGGGAATGGTGCCACCTCCAGCTGGTGGCTGGTCACCAGTGGTGTCCCCCCGGGATCAGTGTCGGGGTCAGTCCGATATATTTATTGATTATCCGGATGAGGGGGTCAGGACCACCCTTGGGAAGATCACGGATGACACCAGGTCGGGTGGGATGGAAGGCACTGCAGGGGGATCTGGACAGGCTGGATCAGTGTTCCAAGGCCCAGGGTTTGAGATGCAACAACACCAGGGAGGTGTCTGAGTGCAAGGCAGACTCTATAATTTTAATATCCCTCATATACAGTTATAGCCCCTCTCTACAGCTATAGATTCAAAGTTATTCCATGCCTTCTCCAGATGGTTTATTTTAATGAATATAAGCTTGGATGTTCCCACCTTGCATTGGGAGATCCTTAGGCAAAGGCAGCAGAAAAAGCACCGTGCAAAGAGGCCTGAGAGAAACTCTCAGATGGGTTTTCCAAGCTACACCCATGTAAAGAGATCTGGTAAAAAACAATGAAGAAAAAATGGAGAGTGAATCTGGGAGAGCCTTGGGTAGGAGCAACAGGATTTAAGGAACTGTGAAGTCAGGACAGGAGAGGGTGGAGGATTAAAAGGGGAGGGAGATCAGCCAAGAGCCCCCAAACCCTCTCTTTCACCTTAAAACCTATTGAAGCTGCCAAGGATGTGAAGATCCACAGGCTGAAATAACAAGGAACCATTTCCCTGGTGGGGATGAGTCGCCTGGAGGATCCATAGCCATGGGGCAAGGGTCAAAATCCCACTTGGGATGAAGTCAGTGGGATGTCAGGAGACAATGACACCATCTGCTGTTGTGAAAGAGAAACGTGTGTAAATCCTCGGGATGCGAGGCTAATTGTAAGGAAGCTGTTAATTGTAGGAAGCTGGGAAGGGGTTTCCCCGGAGGAAATCAAGAATGAGCCACCTTTTTTATAGGAAACCAATCTGGTTATTGGTGAAGGGAGGACATGGGACAACTGGAGTGGTTTATTCTGGTTTTTCCAAACCTCCTGAGTCATATCCCCGAAAAGGGGCTCATCCAGCTGCAAATTTCCCACCGTGCATGGGTGAGGAACTCCATGAACTCTCAATTCCAGGGAATCCTCTCCTTGCACTGCAAGGGTGTCCCTGACACCTTAATGCCCTGTGCCCACATTCTGACACAATTCCCAGGCATGTCCTCATCCAGAGGCCATTCCCAACAAGAAATTTGGCAGCAAGAGTCCTTTCTGGAGACTGGGGATTTAAGTGGCCAAGGCATGGTGGCACCAGAGCCATTGGAGTCCTCAGGGATGTTGGGTGAAACAGAGCCTCTTCCAGCTTCTGGAGAGGTGAAACACACTCATAAAATCATGGAATGGATTGAGTTGGAAGGGACCTTGAAGGTCATCTCGTTCTTACCCCCTGTGGGCAGGGACACCTTCCACAAGAACAGATTGCTCAGATTCCCATCCAACCTGGCCTTGAACACTTCCAGGGTCGGGAAATCTGGGAATTTGTCCCCAAAAATAAGACAGGGGAGCATAAATGGGGGCTGTTCAGCTCTAGTTTAGCAGCATGGCAATGACACCTGATTCCTAGAACATGGAATTGAGGAGTTTCTTCCCGGAGCCAAGAGGTGGCTTTCCAAAGCTCTGGTGGTTCAGACCCAATGTCTAAACACTCAGAGGCTCAAAGGATGATTTCTTCTCCCAGTTTCTGCTCTAAAGGAGTCCAGGATGGACCATTGAGGGATTCTTACCTGAATTTACTCTAGAGAGAAATCCTCTCCATGGAAGTACCTGGAAGTTGCACGGGTAGGATGGCATGGACCACTTCTAAGGAGATGCAGGGAGAGATGAGCCTGAAGAAGAAAAGGCTCTGGGAAAAGTTTCCAGTGGCTAAAGGGGCTCCAGGAGAGCTGGAGAGGATTTTTGGACAAGGGATGGAGTGACAGGACAAGGGGGAATGGTTTCCCACTGTTAGAGGGCAGGATTAGATGGGATATTGGGAAGGAATTCATCTGTGGGAGGGTGGGGAGGCCCTGGCACAGGTTTTCCCAGAGAAGCTGTGGCTGCCCCATCCCTGGAAGTGACCAAGGCCAGGTTGGATGGGGTTTGGAGCAGTGGATAGTGGAAGGTGTCCCTGTCCATGATGGGGGGGTTCCAGTCCAAGATATTTGGGAATTGTATGACTTGGTGATGAGGTGGTTCAGAGAAGGCACAGCTGGGAGATGCCAGAACTGGGCCAGACACTGTAAAGAGCTGGGCAGGAACCCCTCGTGGCTGGTGGAGCTGATGGCACCTGGCACTGCACTTGGAATAGCCTCAAACCTCACTCTGCATCCAGGTCACTGACACAGCAGCCTCCAAAACAACCCTCTAAATTCCAGGAAGGGCAAGGAGGTGGCAAACTGGGGCAGATAAATGACTCAGCCGCCGATCAGAACCTGGGCTGGGCCAGGGTTGGACCAGGAAGTGGATGGGGTGTTTTCCCAAAGGCTGGGACTGCACGTTGACAGAAAGGTTGGTTTTGGTTCCCCCTCCTGCTTTAAACCCCTTACAAAGCTCAACAAGACTCTGGGTCAGCTCCCTCTGCTCTGCCCTGCACCTTCTGTCACCAACGTGCTCTGTTGGTGCAGAAATCTGTGACAATTTACATTTTGGGAGCTGATGAAACATCCTGAGAGCTGCTGCAGCACACACAAGCACAACATTCATCTGAAAAACAAGGCTGGGTTTATTTTGCCTGAGGAAGTTGCTTCTTGAACAGTTTTATCAATTCTTCTGTCCTCTCCACACTTCTTGAAATGCCTAAAATTGAGGGCAGTGTCTTTAGACAACTCAAGTGTCCCAGGCCAGGTTGGATGGGGCTTGGAGCAATCTGGTCTAGTGGAAAGTGTCCCTGTCCACAAGATGATCTTGAAGGTCCTTTTCAACTCAAACCATTCTGTGATTCTTAGGCTTCATGATTCTATTTACTCCTGGTGCAATTAACCATTATTCATCATCCCTGTGGATGAGGATTAGGCCGTCCAGTATTTCCTGCAGCACATCTGAATTTATATCCAGTGCCTTTACCAGTCTGAAAAATGTCACCGAGTTCCTCTGAAATCAACCCAATTTGCAGCAGCTGATTAAAAATTGGACTCAAACCACTGGAGAAAGTCTGTGGGGCAGAGAGGTTGGATAAGCTGGACTTAGGCACCAGCAGTTCCTTGCTGTGCTCCAAATTTCCTTTATGGCCTGGGGCAAGTTCCAGAGCATTTCCATTCCTCTGCCTTGTACAGATGTTATCAGGCCCAGCACATGGAGAGATGCTCAGATAGGGACTTTAACGGGCCAGGGGAGAGACTGAGGCTAAAAATAATCTCAGGGACTCGGCTGGGGAAGGCTCACCCGCTCCCAACCCACCCTGCACAGCCACATTCCTGCTCTGAGTCATGCACACGTTGTTGTGCAATGAAGGTGCTTTTGGGGACAAATTGAACACAGAGAGCCTGGTTAGCTCTGCTCTGCCTCTTATCAAGCCACTAAAACCAATCCAAATTCCTGCCCTTTGCGGAATTTCCCTAAATTAAGTGTAGCTGCCTCTCACACAGGACAAGCCAAGTTCATCCCATGGCATCTTGGCTAATCCCACTCCCACCCTGCCTCTTGACAGCTCTGTGTGGCACAGATCCCTTGATCCCTCATTTCTGACCTTACCCTGGGCTCTCTTAGTGCCTTGCCAAGCTCCTCCTCAGGACTCTTTGCAAAACAGGTGCTGCTCTGACTCCTCTGACGATGCTCTTGATGCTCAGATTCTCTTGCAACCCCATCCTCCTCCCTCTATGGCTTCTCTGATTTCTCACCCATATTTTATGGGGACATCACCTTAAGAGCCGTCAACTCAATAAAAAAGCTCTTGTATTGTGCCTTTCCCGGAATTTTTACTCCAGACAAGTTCACCCCTGACACTGGAATAACCTCTATGCCTGGAACACTGAAATTTAAAGGCATCTGCTCACCTCTGCCAGTGGTTCCCCACATGAATCACTTAAAGACACCATGACCCAGGCCTGGAACCTTTCCCAGCCCTGCTGGTGGCCCTCCCTGGTTGGGATAGTGTCACCACCTCCCCTGAAATGGAGGTGACAGGCATAGAGCTGAGTCAGAAAAGGAAGAAAAAAAAAAAAAAACCAAACATTTTGCTCCTTTCTCTCTGCTTATTTTCATTCAAATTCAATCTGGCCTTGAGGGAATCTGTGGAATGAGGGCTTCACCCAGGGCAGGGGAGTGAAAGTGGAGTGATGGATTTGTTCTCTTCAGGGGTCACCACCACTGAGTTACCTGCAGGGACAAACCTGGGTTCTGACACACGCAGGTGCCAAATGAGCTGTGATGTCTGCTTTTGGATTTACATTTTGGCAGCAGCCTTTGAACTCACAAAAATAACAGATTTTCGTCTGCTCTCACAGACAAACTCAAGGAAAAATTATGTAATCTCTGTCTGTAACCTCCAGTTTTTTTTAATGAAGAGGAGGGCGATCATCCTGCTCAAAATACTTTTTTTTTGACACTTTTTCAACTGCCACAATTAAAAAGAGAGGGAGGTGTGGCCAAGATTCCAAATCATTAATTGAGATGTGACAATTTGAACACACCTGACCTATTCTGTTCCTCTGCACGTGAAACGAAACCTAGAAATTTAGAAAAATAGAGCCAGACTGCCATCAGAATTTGACTACTGGAATAAAATGGGACTATTTAAAAGAAAAAAAAATTAGGAAAACAACCCTCTCCACTTTTGCTCTTGCAGGGAGGAGGCAGGGAATGGTAATTCCTTGTCATGAACGAGGTGCTCATGTGCAGTCATTGCCTTTGGACTGGCTCCAGTTGCCCTGTGGTAAAATGACGGAGCATTTAACAACATTCTCACACCCATGGACTATCAAAGACAGCTGTTTCCCTGCCCTTCCTAATCCCAGCCAATTCATTTGTCTCCTTTGATGTTTTTTGCAGCAAACGTTCTGTTATCAGGTGCTCTTCATGTGCTGCAGCTCTGCCCTGCTTCTCCTCATCCTTCTGATGGGGAAAAGAAATATTTACCTTTTCCATGGAGATCTGTTGATTCCCAGTATCCATGGGAAGCAGGGATTCGTTGCCAGCGTATCCCTGTCAGAAATTCTTGCAGGGCTTTCATCAGTGTCACCTGTATCCATAAGAATCGAGAATTTCCTGACACTTGGATTACCAGAAAAAAATAAAATATATTCACTATCTGGCTGTTCCCCAAATTTACTGCCCCCTTGTGATGCTTTTTTTAGCATTATTGTACAAGTTCTGAGGCCCATTTTTGGGATAAATCAAGCCCAGGACATCCCAAAACACATGGTATTCCCTGGAAGGATCCTGCTTGATGAGCACCAGAGGTGGGATACACCCACACACCCACCCAGAAAAATCCAGGGAGAATGAAGAGTGAAAAAAATAATTCCTTTAAAACTATGAAACCCAAAATATAAACAATTTACTACTTTTATGGCCTTCTAGGAATGGGACCAGCAAGTCCCAGGCACAAAAGTCACAGTTCCAGGCCAGTGAACACTTCTAGGCACTGGAGGTTCTTCATCCCTACTGTCATCAGCATGGGTTGAGGTCAAGGCTCTCCCAAACAATTCCTGGGCTGGTAGAGGAGTTAAAACCACCCACCCTGAGGCGATTTGGATACAGTCAGTGGGGTTTGGCAGGAAGAAGAATCACAGACCATTTTTTTAGTCAGCTTCAGTGCCAGAGACTTGTCCTCAGCATCTCTGTCCCTGCCCATGACGGGGTTGGAATGAGAAGATCTTGGACATCCCTTCCAAAGTAAACCATTTCCATGATTCCATGGTCTTTAATATTTTAGATACTCTGCAATATCAGTTTTAACCAACAAATTACATTTATTGCAGTTGAGATGTGCAGCAAAAGGCTGAAGATGTTTGAAGAGACTGGAGGGTTTTGTGTAAAAATGTGACATTGTACTATGGGATTGTTGGGGCAGGAGAAATCCGAGTAATCTGATAAAGGCAACTCCTCTTCCAAGTGGATCCAGGAGTTCTCAAGCTGAACCATTACCTCCCAGCCTGGATCTGTCCAAACCCTTTTCAAGGTGTCTTCAACCAATCGCTGCCTCAACCCAGGTCAAGGTCCACAAAAATGGTCATTGCTGTTGCGGGTCCGTGGAAAATCCTCACATCCAGGGTTGTGCCTCGGTGTTCTCCATGCTCAGCAGGAATTCTTAAAATCCAGGCTGGAAATGTTTGTTCTCCTGCAAAGTTTTGTGACTCTGTTCTGCAGAAATGTCTTGCTCCCACCAACCTTTTTGTAAAGTGAAAAAGATGCAAAGAATGGAAATAGAGTCTGGGATGGGTGTTTGTTCCCCACCCGTGAAACAGAACGGAATTAATGATTATTGGGATGAAATTCAACAATTCCAACTGATGGATTCTGCACCTAAGGTGGAACAATGCCAGGCACGAGATAAACTGGCAGAGGAGGTACTGGAAACCAGTCCTGCAAAAGGAATCCCACAGGATTTCCACAGGAAATCATCAGAGTGTCCTGGCAGCCAAGGGGACAAACCACATCCTGGGCTGTGTCGGGGGAGATTATCCCGCTGTGCCCAGCATTGTTGTGGCTTCCCCTGGAACATCCTGTGCAATTCTGAGCTCCACAAATTAGGAATGATGGGAATGTCCTCGAATGTGTCCACGTGAGGGCAACAAAGCTGGAGAAGGGCTGGAATGAACATCCGTGAGGGCTCTGGGCTTGCCCAGTTTGGAGAAAAGGAGGTTGAGAGGAAATCTCGTTGCAAGTTCTTGAGGAGGGGAAGTGGAGAGGGATGTGCTGAGCCCTTCTCCCTTGGATCCAGGGACAGGACATGTGGGAAAGGGGCAAAGCTGCACCAGGGGAGGTATAAACTGGACATCAGGAAGTGTTTTTTTTACCAAGAGGATGGTCAAACACTGGAACAGCATCTTGAGGAGGCGGTCAACGCCTCAGGTCTGTCAGAATTTGGATTTCAGAACATGCTTTAAATTCTGGTCAGCCCTGAATTGGTCAAGGACTTGGATTGGATGGGCATTGTAGGAACCTTCCAACTGAAAATTCTAGTCTAGTCTAGTCTAATTTACTCTAATCTAATCTAATCTAATCTAATCCAACCTGTTTAGGACAGCTGGCTCTTCCCCTGCACAGATTTCACCACGCTTTCTGTAAAGAACCCCAAAACGCCAAGGGTGGAGCCCAAACAGACCAGGAAGCAAAGCCACAGCACGGTGTGGCTACGCCAAGGTAAATGCCCTGCCACCACCACCCTGGTGATTCACCACAAAATAAAAACCAGGGGACACCTCAGCACCACAGAAATGACAGGGGAACTTTTTTTTTTGCTCCAGGATTAAGATGTCGACATGAACAAGCCCAAATCCCCAGGCTAAAGTAGAACTTACGGCTGCTTCTTTCCAAGAGAAAAGTGGGATAAGGAGCAGGCAGCATCCTGAGGACAGCCAGGGGTGTAGGAGGCAAGGAGACAATGCAGACTCTTTGTGAAGGTGGTTGGTGAAGGGTGGATGTGCTGCTCTGCCCCTCATGATGGAGTTGTCTCTCCAAGAGGAGCCCAAGAGGAGAAGAATCTCATCTGCTTCATCAATATCAGGTTCAGAACCATGGAATGGTTTGGGTTGGAAGGGACCTGAAAGGTCAACCAGATCCACTCTCCCGCCATGGGCAGGGACACCTTCCACTATCCCAGGTTGCTCCAAGCCCCATCCAACCTGGACTTCAACACTTCCAGGGATGGGGCAGCCACAGCCTCCCTGGGAAACCTGTGCCAGGGCCTCAGCACCCTCCCACTGAAGAATTTCTTCCCAATAGCCCGTCTAACCCTGTCCTGTGACAGTGC
The DNA here is from genome assembly GCA_034509425.1 of Eopsaltria australis. Lineage (NCBI taxonomy): Eukaryota > Metazoa > Chordata > Aves > Passeriformes > Petroicidae > Eopsaltria > Eopsaltria australis. The sequence continues at coordinate 486,959 of JAVTVJ010000646.1, read as the reverse complement.
GAAGCCATTCCCTGTGTCCTGTCACTCCAGGACCTTGTCCAAAAACCCTCTCCAGCCTTTTGGAGCTCCTTCAGGTACTGGGAGGGGCTCTAAGGTCACCACAGGGTTTCTCTTCTCCAGACTGTACAATCCCAACCCTCTGAGCCTTTCAATATATTTAACAGGATGCTGAGGCAAACAGATCCCACACAACCAAGTGAACATTCCACTTATGTCACCCTTATTTTCCTTGTCACCTCCCTCCAACCTCCACCTCCCATCTGGGCAGGGCTGCCATGAGATGTGGGAGTGCTTTAAGCAGAAACAAGGCGTAAATTTTAGTCTCTCCTCACTCACCTGTGGAATAACTTTCAAACCTGCCCCAAAGTTCTTCCCAAAGTGGAAATGTTACCTGGGCACTTCTTCCTCCGTCATCCACTTCTACCACTACAAATCTTGGAGTTATCCAAACATGAATTGTCAGGGTACTGGCACTGCCAAAATAGTGGAATGAGAAAAAGCTGGATTCAACTATTCCCAGAGCTGAGCACGATCCACAAACTCTTGTTTTTGGCTTTGGGGAGTATTTGCAAACCTGGAATCCCAAATGAGGCATTATCCAACATCCTTGGATGACAGGACAGCTATCCAGGATGCATGATGGGCACTGGAGGCTGAGGAGATTAAAGGTTTTCCTGGAATGTTTCTGCTGGGAAGGTCATAAAACCTTCCCACTCAAGTGTCTGGCAAAAACACTGCTTATATTCAGTCCAAACCTGCTTTTATTTCTGTGTCTCCATCCCAATTTTCCAGCCATGGACATGGATCAGTTCTCCAGCCTTGAGAGCTCCCAGGCTGGCACTAAAGCTGGAACATTTATATGGAGAAGTGAAGGACTCTTTATCTCCAGTGCCACCATTTTTCTTATCTCAGACAATCCTTCCCTGCTGTTGAATACATCCATAATTAGAAATCCTTTCTCCTTCTGCTAAGAAATCCATGAATCATGGAAAGGTTTGGATTGGAAGGAACATTAGAGACCATTCAGTTGCAATCCCATGCCATGGGAAGGGACACCTTCCACTATCCCAAGTAGCTCCAAGCCCCGTCCAACCTGGTCTTGGACACTTCCAAGGATGGGGCAGCCACAGCTTCTCTGGGCAACCTATTCCAGTGTTCCACCTTCTCACAGGGAAGAATTTATTCCTAAATTCCAATGTAAATCCTTTTCTAATTTAAAACCATTCCCCTTTCTCCTATCACCGTCTGCCTGTGTGAAAAGCCGCTCTCCCTCTTTATTAAACCTTTTCTTTCAGCTTCATATTCCATCCATTCTCATCTCCTCGCAATCCTTTGGATGGGAACTCAGGTCCCTCAGTCCCAGGTGGGGAAATGCACACGGATTTGCGAGCTTGGCCTCGTTGGTGCCTTGCTCAACACCCCTGCACTGTTCCCGCTGACACAGCCCCAACCACGACACCTTTTCCACGCTCCATCAGGTGCCCGACAGAGATTCCTCCCGGGATCATCCAAGAATTCCCGCATCTTTCATCTCCCAATCATTTCCAGGTGACCTCCTCGTTTACCGTGTAACTGACTTATTACGGAGGATGATCCTGTTTAATCCATGACTTGCATCCAAGCCACCTGGTTGTTTACGATACCCTGATCCTTCCCGGAACTGCTGAGGCTTCCCAAATTTGTGCCACCAGTAAATTCCGTCCTCTGCGGCGTCTTTCAAGGTCTTAACAGAAAATATTAAGCAAGAGCACTCCAAAGGTGAGGAACGGCGCTGATGAATTACCCCAGGCTCATATCCCACTCCCAGAACTTTAAATATTTCCAGCTCCTCCACTTCCAAGCCTTTAAAAAATTCTCACCCATCGAACATTGATTTAATTTCCATCTGTGCCATCTTAATAAATACTGCCACGTTATCCTGTGTTATTATTTGCTGATCCTGTGAAAATCTGATCTTATTTACATGAAAACAACAAAGATAACATTGGATTTTAAGTCTTTTCCTGGTTTTTTATTGTTTTCCCTCCTTCAAACCCTGATTTTAATCCCGGCACATTATCGAGGTCAGACAGTGGCTGTTACCCCTCCTCTTTTTAATTCTGACCTCGTGATTCTGTCTTGACCGATCTATAAACAATATTTGGGAGTGGACCTGGACCTGTTGTTCTGTATCTCAGTTCTCCAAGAGTTCTGGGATGGAAAAATCCTGTTCTGCTTTGTCCCAGCCTGAATACATTGAATTTTTATTCCACCTCAGCTGTGCTTGTTTCTTTTTCTGGACACCTTTTTCCATGCTGTGTTTACTCCCAAAATCAAAAGCATTTTATATATTGCATAAACAACTGGTCAATTTAATATTCAGTTTTCATCTATCACAACTTTATTTTGCCTCTCAATTTAAAAGCTAAATAATTTTACATAATATTTAAATAACTTTAAATAATTCATTTCAAATAAATGGATAAATAACATTCAATGTCTTTCTCGAGATCTAAGTTATTTTGACTATTGCAAATTTTTACTTTATGTATTTCTTAACCTCCCTCATGACATTTTGTCTGCTGCTCCATTTTTCATCCATTCTTTTAGGCTTCCCTCTCATTCCTGGAACAATCCTTGAAGTTACTCACCCATGTCAGGTCACAGTTACTTCTCTGTCGAAACTTTTTCTCCACTTTTTTTCTCTGTTGTGCAAAAAAAAAATCCAAGCAGGTTTCTAAATTTTACAGCTTTACACTTTGCATCCATATCCTTGAACTCCCAGTTCACTCATTTTTCTGGATATCAACAAATACATCTGGATATCGACGTATTTATCTATATATCAACCACATATCGACATTTATCTGTTTAGCTGAATCTGAATCATCCCAAAACTAGGTTGGATGAGGGAACAATATTATCCCAAGTGTGTTACACTCCTGATCCCAGAAATCAGGGTGTGCCACCTCAAAAACATCTCAGCAGGGAGGAAAGAGATGGGAGAGGACGGAAAGACACCATTGGTCTGTGGTGCAGGAGGCTAAAAGGAGCTGAAGTCAGATTAAATCAAAATTAACTGGCAGAGCTAAACTGCTCTGGAATTATGTAGGATATCCAAAAGAAGTAGGACAGCAAATGGAGAGAGCGTTGGATGTGGACACTAAAGTTGGACACGTGGATGGATGAGGAAGGAGCTTGGTCCTGCTGGGAAGGATTGGGAAAATTCAAGGAAAGTCCAGACTGACCCACAAGGATCATCGAGTCCAGCTCCTGGCCCTGCACAGGACACTCCAAGAATCCCAGTGTGTGCCTGAGAGTTGTTCTGTCAGGGAAATGCAGCCCTGAGAGCCCCCAGAGTCCTGAGCTGTGTCCCCACAATTCGGGCAGCTGGTGAGGGGAGGATTCTGCCCCCCTGCTCCACTCTGATGAGGTCCTGCCTGGAGCACTGCATCCAGCTCTGGAGGCCAACAGCAGAAGGCTGTGGAGATGCTGGAGCAAGTCCAGAGGAGGCCACAGAGAAGCTCCAAGGCCTGAAGCCCCTCTGCTCTGGAGCCAGGCTGGGAGAGCTGGGAATGTCCAGCCTGGAGAGCAGAAGGATCCACGGAGACCTCAGAGCCACTTCCAGTGCCTAAAGGGGCTCCAGGAGAGCTGGAGAGGGACTTGGGACAAGGGATGGAGGGACAGGACACAGGGAATGGCTTTAAAATGACAGTGGTGAGGTTTAGAACAGATATTGGAAGAAACTCTTCCCTGAGAGGGTGGTGGGACCCTGGCACAGGTTTCCCAGAGAAGCTGTGGCTGCCCCATCCATGGAAGTGTCCAATGCCAGGTTGGCGGGGCCTGGAGCAACCTGGGATAGTGGAAGGTGACCCTGCCCATGGCAGGGGGCTGGAACAAGGTGGTTTTTAAGGTCCCTTCCAACACAAAGCATTTAATGATCCCATAACAACACACATTTATTAAGAGGAGGCCTCCAGGTGACCTCATCTCCACCCTTGCAGGGCTCCTTTTAAAGCCAGTGAAGGGAAGCAGGTAATCCCCAGTGCCATCCACTTTTTGATGAGGCTTTTGTCTGATGAAATTTGGATTTGTCTGCCCAAATGGAAAAAGAAACAGCTCCAATGAGTCACCCCGGAGCCACCTATGGTAGAGAAGAAAGGCTGTTCTCAGGTCAGGTGATTCCCACTCTGGATTTTTTTGTCCTTCTTCAATCTGTCTGTGACTCTGCTAATTTTCAAAGGTTATTTCTGCTGCATTTTCTGATAATTGGAGCTCCCACAACTTTATGCCTTGACCATACAGACCCTGACGACGGGAATTCGCCTCCTTGTCACGCTATTCCCATCATCGCGCTGGATCCCCATGGCAACATCCACCACAAGCTAATTTTATTACTTAGCAGGGGTTACTTATTTAGATTGGTTCATCCAGATCTGTATCTGGTGACAGACTTTGCTGCCAGCGTGTCAGTCAAAGGCACTGCTGATGATGCTGAAGGTTGACAAAGTGATGTCAGGCAGTTCTCAGTCACAGACTCGGTGACACTCCCTGGGTTTGACAAGTGACAAGTTCATAGCCAGGACTCTGTTTCCTTTCTCTGCACAACTGAAGTTGATAAAGAGGGAAAATCTCCCTGATAAACAGAAAGAAGAAGCTCTGTAACTGGCCAGTCTCTGCGTGCTGCCCTTGTACTGCAGAATGCTGATAAGAGATCAACAGTGCCATCAGCTGATTAAAGTGTGGAGGAAGACGCTGGAGACTCCCAGCAACAGCAGCCCCCAGGAATACTCCCAGCATCCTTCAGCCTGGGCTTTTTTAGTGTTCAAGCATTGGAAAAGGGAAGTGGTGGAGTCACCATCCCTGGAAGTGTTCAAAAAACCACGTGGATCTGGCGCTTGAGGACATGGTTTAATGGTGAACATGGTGGTGCTTGGATCTGGTGATGTCAGAGGCCTTTTCCAACCTTTAACAATCCCGTTATTCTAAATTATCCAGATTTCGGATGGAAAATCAGGTGGCCACAGGCTCCCTACATGATAGAGAGTGGATTTATGGGTCACATGGGCTTTCATGTGGGGTTGGCAGCAGCTGTTACTGGGATGGAGAAGGGAATCACACCAGAACGATGGACACAAGAGGTTTTCATCTGAGGACACATCCAGGCTGTGTCAAGGTTGGTCTTTAAAAGGGATCAGGATCTATTCTCTAATCCTGATGACATCTCACGCCTGAATTCCTCATCCTTCCAACCAGAACAACCTTTCTGGAAACATCCTTGGCCCTCAGAGTGTGCCTGGGAATTCTCTGAAACAAATCCAGTGTGTTCAGGCCATAACACACTCAGGGACCACATTGCACTTCCTGGACATCTCTCAAGTCCATGGTTGGGCTGATACAGCTTAAAGGAAGCTGTATTGTGGATATTCATCCCACTGGGACCCAACCCAGAATCAAATCCTGGACATTTTTGCTGTTACCAGAAAATGCATGAGAGATTTACATTCCTGGGCTGGACCAAACACAGCAGGATAGGTGATGCCTAAAGGAATTGTCCTCAATCCTCTGTCTGGAAGAAGAGGAACCTGAGCAACCTGGTCTAGTGGAAAGTGTCCCTACCCATGGCTGGGAGGTTGGATGAGATGAGATTTAGGGTCCCTTCCAACCAAAACCATTCCATGATTCAATGATTCCAGCCTCCAGATGACCACACCCCTGGACTCCCCTTTTTTCTCTCAGAGCACTGAACACAGCTCATATCTTTCTGTAAAAATCCAACAAGTCTGAAAGGTTTCCTCCCATCCTTAGGAGCATCACCTTTTTAGCCTCGGGATTAGTGAGCTCAAGCCAGAATTTGGGAGTTGTGAGTACAGTTCCCTTCTCTGCTTGGAGAGGTTCAACTTCTCACCTCCCATCTTCAGACAGGGGGTGAAAAGCAGCAAAATGAAGCTCAGGCACAGAAAAAAAAAAAGCTCTTTAGAGACTGAATCAGAGCTGCGAATCTGGATTTTTTTTTTCATGGAGGAGAAACATTTAGCATAAAACAGCCCCTGGAAGAAAGACCTAAAGAGCTCCTCAGCTCACACTTTCACCCTTTTCCAGCCCAACGAAACCTGAATTCCTTCCTGCCCAGTGGCAGAGTTTCATCAGGAGGGTGGAGACCAACTCCACCCCAACAAGCCCAAAGTCTTGTTGTTGACACACACCTGTGAGAGGTGGAACTTCCACTGGATCATCAAACATCTCTGTGGTCACAGGCACGGGCGCAGAGGTTCCCCGCTACTGAGTCACACATGAAGACGGTGGAGCCATCCCAAAAAGTCCCCTGGCAAAAATTCTACCCCTCTGGAATCACAGGAGCTGAACTCAAGGTGATGATCAACAGCATCTGTATTTTCCTGCAAACCAGTTGTCACCAGGATATTTGGGAATCTGATACCAGGAAAATGGAGCAGAGCCCGTCCTGCACATCAGTTCTCAGGAAGGACATTGACGTCACGTAGATTGATGCCATGGTCACCATGACACAACCACGGTGTCAGATGGGGTTGGTTGGTGTTTGTCTCGTGGATGGATCTGTTCTGTTTGTTCCTGGGATTGCAGAGAAGGCTCTGGGGTGACCTCATTGTGAGCTCTCAGTAGCTGAAGTGGGGCTCCAAGAGAACTGGAGAGGGATTTTGGACAAGGGCATGGAATGTCAGGACAAGGGGAAATAGCTTCACACTGAAAGAGGGTGGGATTTATGGGGTATGGTGAAGAAATTCTTCCCTGTGAAGGTGGGGAGGTCCTGACAAAGGTTTTCCTGGAGAAGCTGTGGCTGTCCCATCCCTGGAAGTGTCCAAGGCCAGGTTGGATGGGGCTTGGAGCAACCTGGGATAGTGGAAGGTGTCCCTGCCTATGGCAGAAGGTTGAAACTGGGTGATCTTTGAAGTCCCTTCCAACCCAAACCATACCAGGATTCTATGGAGCGGCTCAAGAAAATCTCCTGATCTCAGCTGAACAACGTAGGAGAGAAGGTGTCAAAACAGAGGGAGTGCAGAGAAGAACCCTCAGAAGGATTAAAGCCTTGGAGACCCAATTTCTTGGAGAACAAGCCAAAGAGCCCACCAAAGTCTGCCAAAGGGATATCCCAGACAAAACACATTTCTGTGGAGAAGAGGAAAATTGCAACAGTGAGAAATTAAACTCAGTAGAGGGGTGCAACGAGAGGCACTGGCTGTAGGGACTCCATAAATCAGAGCATAAATATTTTACACAGGATTAATTTCACATGTGGCTGATAACCAACAACTGGAACAGCTTAGCAAAGCTTGGTGTTCACTCCCTGCCACAGATCATCCCTTAAAAATCTGGGGTTTTATCATTCAAACAAGAATTAACTGTAAGGGAAGTCAGAGCAGGTGAAATACTTCACTTTCTTACCTGTAAACACCGAATTTCTGTCATCTGCCTTTCCTGGTATTTGTGATAAGCAGAGAGAGATTATCTCTCCCTATATCACCTTATAAATTAGGACAGTCTCTCAGGGACAGGCTGGGAGAGGGTTTGGATTGATCCCACTGAGAATTTCTGAAGGCTTTTGGCACCCAAACCTTTCTCCCTCACACACCACGCCTCGTTGATATTCTCAGCTCTCCAGACCTGAAGTGACATTTCAACCCAAGTCCCTTCTGGCTTCTGTCACTCAGCGCTCAAAACCTTTCCCAGGGCTTATTCCACACCTGACAGAGACAGAAGGGAATTTTTAGGGCCTCCTGAGTCCTGCAAGCTGTCTAAGCCTTACCTAACTGCCCTGTCAAACCACAGCTTCCACATATTTATCAGGCTTAAAGCAGGTCAGGTTTCTTCCTTGCCTTTGCTTACAGAAATAATCTCAATTTTTTTAGCATTTAAGATCCAACCTCAATTTTCAGTCTCATTTAACTCAGGCTTGTCTTAACTCTGCCAGGCTAAAAGGGGCCAGTGTTTTCCAGTGTCATCTTTTGGGGTGAATCCTGTTGTCCCAGTCTCCCCATTACTGTTTTTTTTTCCATTAGGATCCCACTTTGTTCTTGACAGTGGCGGTGGAATTCCACCTGGGAAGTCAGGAGGGTGCTGCCACTTCCCAAATCAGCCTCCCTCCCACCCCAACACACACCTGGATAACACCTGCAGTTGTTTGTGTTGGGTTTTGGGTTTGTTTCCAGGGCTCCATCTCTCCGTGGGCTCCTAATTATCTTCAGATCAAGGAATACCTTAAAGCTAACAGAGCTTAAAGGTCTTTGCTTTCCTCCACAATTTTACTGGAACACTTCCAAATTCTCTTTCCCTGGAGTCTGCCACTGCTGCACACACTCAGTCCCTCTGCAGGAGCTCTGGTGTTTTCCCAGCGTTCTGCCTTATGGAAAGATCTCCAACTTTTCCAAGCCTTTAAGACAGAGCTAAGACAGTGGTTAAGTATTTATATCCCTATTCCTTCAGCCACTCTGATTTATCCCGAAAATTTCTCTGTATGGAATGACTTTCAGGTAGGAGATTTCCACTCCACAATCCACCAGGCAGCTTTACAGTGCCCTCCTCTCTGTGCTTCCCCATTGAGGCACAACCACCTGGAATGCTGAAAGCGCTGGATCTTTTCCAGTTTCACGGCTGTTCATTAGGATATTGCTCAAATGTGCCTTGAGCTGCCCCGTTCTGAGCAGGGATCTGGATGTAACCAGGTCTGGTGGCTTTCATTGAGTGGATTTTTTTTTTTCCTACGTGCCCAGAAGTTTATGTCTGCTCCAGGTTTTTTTATGCACCTGATCTCCAACAGCACAGGAAGACAAAAAAAAAGGATCATTTTCACTCTCATAGAGAAGGATTAGGGTGCAGGTCTTTCCCTCCCTTTCCCACAGCTCTGTCAGCTTTGTGTCATCCGTGGCTGTGGAAATTTTCATTAGCAACGCTTCTCAGGTTACTGGGAACCATCCTCCATCTGGGAAGGAGGAGAGGCTGCCGGGAACGGCAGCAATATTCCCACGTGCGTTGCCATAACAAGTCTGTGACAGGGCAAAGCACCTCATTAAAGCACCTTCAACTCACCTCATCTCCATCCCTAAAATCTCCGGGTGCTCCAATGATTCACAAACTTCGCCTCTTTGGCTTATTCAAGCTGTTTTATGGGAAATTGCTCAACACTGGGGTTTTCCAATTTGGATCACAACAAACCCAACGAAAAGTCTATCAGCTTTTCCTGTGAAATATAAAATACCAGCAGCTCAATCCACAGGGAGAAGTAAATAATCTCTCCCCAGCTGCAAGCATTTGAAGCTGTCTCCCCAAATATTGGATAGGATGCAAAATAAATTACAACGTTTGAAAGGGTTGCCTTGATGTGGACAGAGTGAAATTTGCTATCGGGAAGGTTCCAGAGTGGGGAAATTGATTCATTGCTCCATGTTGGGGTTATTTCCCAGCTTCTGGATAAAGTTTGGAAAATAATTGACAGCTTTCCAAAGGAAGGCTGAGAGTCTTGCTTTGCCAGCATGATCCAGGACCTGAGACCTCGTGACTTATCCCAATTCCAGACTTGGAAGCAACGTATCCCGCTGGCCTCCAAGTGACTCCCATGCCCAGCAACTCAGTTAATAACCAAGGGATCCAGAAACCAGGCTTGCTTTTGAACTGGATTTGGGAAAACACGTCTTTGTGCAACCTCAGCCCATGGAATCATTTCTCCAAAGCACGTGGAAGCCCAGCCTGCTGCCACTTGCCCCTCGGCAGTCGTTGGCCAGCGCAACACGTGTGGCACAAGCCAGCTCTGGGCTCGTGGAGCCAGGCTGGAAGGTGCAAACAAACCTTGTCACATTCCCCATCCAAGCCCTGGCACGGGGCCACACCTTGCAGTGCCAGCCGTGTTTTTCCTTTTCCATGGGACCAGCCCCAGGACATAAACCTGGGGAAGAGCTGAGGCATGGCAGGAGTCTGCTCGTTGTGGTGATGTCACCTCGTCGGGGAACTCGTTCCTCTGCAAATCCCAATCCAGACTGGAGCCGGGCTCTCCCCTGATCACCCCGAGGGAATCCGCCCACAGGATCAACAACAGGTGGTGGAGGGTGGAAAAACATATAAAGCTCCTTGGGAGCAGCTCCCTGGAACTGTCCTGGCTGCCTGGATCTGCTCTCAGCATGAAGAAACTCCTGGTGGGATTCCTGCTGGGCCTGGCGTTCGTGGAGTTGGGTAAGAGCCCCTCGTTCCCAATGCTCCTGGGAAATTCCTGGGAGGGGAGGGAGGTGAAAGAACTGGTGACCCCCAGGTAAGAGAAATTATGCCTTTTGTGCCGAAGAAGGTCAAAGGAGAGGGTGAAATGGGAAAGGGGAGATGCATTCCTGGTGGGAAGAGCTGTGATGCCTGACTGGGAATGATGCACTTCTTTTGGATACCCGTCACCCATATCCAGGGACGGAGGGGACAACCAGAAGGCACAGGGCAGGACCAGCCTGGGCAAGGGCTTGGAGCACCAACCTGAGCTGCCACCCTGTCCCTTCAGGAATGGGATGGGATATGTTCATCCCCAGCTCCTGCCATCCCTAAAATCTCCCAGCTGGCTGCTGGAAGTGCTGAAAACCAGAAGGTGAAACTTCAATGTAGAGAAGGGTGAGGGTATGAAAAACAACTCCAAGGACATTGGAAAGGTTTATTAAACCCCCAGCTCCAGGATTTTCCTTTATTTCAGGAGACAGGTGGAAATGGGAAATTCCCCTGGGTCTGTGATGGGTCTGGATCTTGGGCAAGCTGGAAGCAGGGTTTGGTCATCCCTGTGTCCTTCCTCCATCCGGATGTGACCGACTGCAGCCACATCCCTGCCCAGAACACCCATTCCAGGGATAACACCAACCCAGAGGGCTTTAACCCACAGCCCATGGGCCCCAGAGATCCTCAGGCTGCTTCCATGGGATCCTGGAAGATCTCAAAGGAAAGGCAAGGTTCAAACATCCCCATTTCAATCCCTGTCTTTAACAGAATTTCTTTGAAACCACCCAAGGTCTCCGAGAATTTTATGGAAACAGAGTTATCAACCCTGTTTGCTTTACTGTTGAAATCAGGCAGAAATAAATTTTTAGGGATGATCCAGAGGGAAGCAGCTGCTCTGGGCACCCCTCTTGCAGCTGAGGGATGTGTCTGTGACCATTCATATTCCCAAGGTTTGAAATCAAGGAGTTCCTGTTGGAATTATTGGCTCAGATCAGGACACAGTTCTCCTGTGCCAGTCCTTATGGATTTGGGCTTTCCTCTTCCATGCAACCTTCCCACAAAATCTGAGTGCCCCACCCAGAGTCAGTGAAAGATGAGGGGGTTGAGGTTTTCCTTCCTTAAACCTGCCTTTAACTGGGTTTAATTCCTTTAATTCCCCCAAGGCACTTCCCTGTGCATCCATGAAAATGCTGAGGTTTGGAAATGGAAACCACCTCACCCCAAGGGTTGCAGGGCAGTTTCTAAAGTGCCTTAAGCCAGAACTGCTCCATCCATCCATCCATCCATCCATCCATCCATCCATCCATCCACCCATCCACCATCCTATACATGCACAGGCATCTCAATTATTCTCTGTTGATAATGTTAAAGTATAAAACAACCTCTCATGGATCATTGGGGAGGGATCTAGAGAGGTCCTGAGCTGGGATAAACAGGGATGGCTCCACCACCCTTGTTTATAGGGAGTCTGGCCACAAGAACATTGAAATATTCCCATGAAAAAACACTTTTTACTTCTGCAAAGAGACAAAGAAAAGTTTTGCACCGTGTAGGCTCTACCCCGCAGCTGAATTTTCCAAAGGAGCTGCCGCGAGGAGTAGATGCCTTAAAAATTCCTTCTGAAGTCAGGTGTTCAAACAAATGCCTTCAAAAATATTTATCCTTATCGCAAAGCCCCAGAGGTTCGTCTCTGGCAGCAGAACGGGAACAGAAAAACAGCGTCGCTGTGAATTTTTACCAATAGATGGCACTGGACGCTTTCAGGTTGTTTTACGGCAGGTGGAAGGAGGGTAGGATTGAAAAATCTCAAACCAGGCTGGCTTTTGTCATCAAGCCACACCAGCAGGACTTTGGAAAATCCACACACGCACTGCCTGCCGGCTGTGGATGGACAGGGCTCCCACTGAGATTTTTGAGAGCTGCTGTGACCAAGATTTGCATATTCAGAGATGTCCCTCGCTCAGGTGGCAGCCGGCAAGGGTTTGCACACCGCCTCTTTAAAAAGCAGCCCCTGATGAGAGAGGTTTTGAGGCCACACGCAGCCCTCAGCATCTCTGATACAGCTCTGAAATTTAAATCCTGCTCTCAGTTACCGATTCCTGCAGAATTTCCCTTAAACAAGCAGGGAGGAGCTGTTGCTGTGAGGGGAGGGATGGGGGAACTGCTGCTCTCAGCAGAAGGGGCTGGTTTTAACATAATGGAATATCCTGATTTGGAAGGGACCCTGCACAGGACACCCCAACAATCCCACCCTGTGCCTGAGAGCGTTGTCCAAACACTTCCTGAACTCTTGATGCTGTGACCATTCCCTGGGGAGCTGTTCCAGTGCCTGACCACCCACTGGGGGAAGAACATTTTCCTGATATCCAATATAAACCTTCCATCACGCAATTTCAGGCCATTCCCTTGGATTCTGCCACTGCTCCAGTGCTGCCTCTCCACTTCCCCTCATGAGGAAGTTGTAGATCCCAAAAAATCTCCCCTCAGCCTCCTCTTCTCCCGGCTGAATTCTTACAGAGGATGCTCAGATCTACCAAAGCTCCTCAAGGAACAGATCCCTCTAAATCCTTGCTCTTTTTTGGGCTGCTGAGCCCCCAGTGCCGTGCTCAGGCCCAGCTCCTGCAGCACCACCCTTGTCCTCCAGTGCTGGGATTTGCTCATTTCCCACATCCAAGCCTTGCCATTGCCTCTGGACATGCTTAATTTTGGACACCGCTGCATTTTGGTCAGGAAGCTGCAGATTTGGGTCTGTCTTCCCTTCTGTGTGTCCCCTCAGAGCCCTTCTGTCCCCTCTGCAGCCCAGTGCCTGCGATGTTACACGTGCGAGGAGCCCACAGACATTTCCAAGTGCAAGACAGCCATCCTGTGTCCTTCGAGAGCCACCGTGTGCACCACGACGCTGCACTCTGTGGAGACAGGTGAGTCCCACCCCAACCCCTGAGGGGTCCCAGGGAGAAATCCGAGAATTGCAGGATGAGTTGGGTTGGGTTGGGTTGGGTTGGGTTGGGTTGGAAGGGAGCTTAAAGATCGTTGAATTCAAAACCTCCACTTTACACCAGACCAGGTTGCTCCAAACCCCATCCAACCTGGTCTTGGACATTTTCAGGGATGGGGCAACCACAGTTTCTCTGGGGAAATCTGTGCCAGGGCCTCACCATCCTCGAAGGGAAGAATTCCTTCCCAATATCCCTTTTAACTTTACCCTATTCCATTTTAATGCCATTTTCCCTTGTCCTGTCCCTCCATCTCCTGTCCCAAGTCCCTCTCCAGCTCTCCTAGTGCCCCTTCAGGCACTGGAAGGGGCTCTGAGGTCTCCCTGGATCCCTCTGTTCTCCAGGCTGGACATTCCCAGCTCTCCCAGCCTAGCTCCAGAGCAGAGGGGCTCCAGCCCTTGGAGCATCTCCATGGCCTCCTCTGGACCTGTTCCAACAGGTCCACGACTTTCTTCCACTCAGGACCTCAGAGCTGGAGGCAGCTCTGCAGGTGGGATCTCACCTGGGCCGAGTAGAGGGGCAGAATCACCTCCCTCAAGCAGCTGGCCACTCTTCCCTCTCCCCATCCCAGTCCCAGCTTGGATTATCCTTTAACTTCTCTATAAGAATCCAGGTGAAATTATCCCACTTTAAAGAGGGAAGGAGAGAAATCCATCAGATTTGGAGAGTCACAGTGAAGTATCAGGACTCATTACCTCTGTGTTGCCTTTTCTACCCTGATATCTCTATGGACCCTGAATTTATAGATGATGCAAACATCTACAGGGACTTGTGTTCTTTGTCTGTGCTGGAATGATTTTGGAAGGAGCAGGAGGGTGAGGAAGAAAAAAGTAGACTGGATTAGAGGCACCCATGGATTAGGGATGTCCAACACCTCCTCTGTCAGCGTTTCTCAATCCCATTTCCTTTTCCCATTTTTTTCCCCCTGTCTCACCTCCTCCCCCTCTCCAGGTTATCCCTTTTTTGGCAACATCACCGTGACCAGGGCCTGTGAGGAGGAATGCCTCTCCTACAATGGGATAGGGGACTCCAAGCCCAAATCCTGCTGCTACACCGACCTGTGCACGGATGACACCAGGAGCACCAACGGGGTGAGGAGCAGCTCTGCAGCGCTGGGTCTGGTGGCCGTGGTGGCTGGCACGGTCCTCCAGTGCTCCCTGTGAGGTCCCGAGTGTCCCAGCTCCAGCCAAAAGCCCACCACTCTCCCAGCCAAGCTGCCTCATGAACTCTCAGATGCTTTGGGAATGTCCTTCTTCGCTGACGTTGTGGCTTCACCCCACCTCCAACGCTGGATTAAAGCCAGGAGTTTGGGTGCCTGGACTTAAACCCCTCAGATCTCCAGTTTCCAGCTGTTTAAGCAGATGTTCCTCACCTTCAGCTGCTTCTGGTCCTCAGGACTCACAGAGAATGGGTTGGGTTGGAAGGGACCTTCAAGATCGCCCAGCTCCAGCCCCCTGCCATGAGCAGGGACTCCTTCCAGTATCCCAGGTTGCTCCAAGCCCCGTCCAAGCTGGCCTGGAACAATCCCAGGGGTGGGGCAGCCACAGCTCCAGCTTCTCGGGGCAGCCTGTGCCATGTCCTGAGTGAGAGGAGCAGATGGATCTGGGCCCAGCCACTTCCTGCCCATCAGGATGTGGGTGGCAACTGCAGAGAGCTGGGGCTTAATTCCAAGGATAAGCTAAGGAATGAGTTCAGGAGGGCTCAGCTTCCATGTGGGAATGGGGTGGATTTCTGGAAAGCTCAGAACACTCCCTGGACTGACAGGCCAGGGTAGGTCAGATCTGCAAACCAAAATTTCTGAGCTTGGCCAGACAAAAACGCCCCCGCCTCAGCTTCTGCCTGAGCTCAGGTTGCAGTCAGAGCTCCCAGATTTCCCTTTCCAGATGTTTTAAAGACTATTCCAAGCAAATTCTTCTCTTATTCTGCCCTCCCTCCATCCCTTCAGAGCAAAAGCTGCAGGATAGGAAAAATAATGGTTATCCCAGACCCTCAGCTCTGGGAAAAATCAGTTCAAAGTGCAGGGATCGCAGCTGGGATTTGCTTGGAGCAGCTGTGGGATTGATTCTGATGCCCTGTCTGCTGTAAAAGCAGCTGGAGTGGAAGCAGATATGAATGAGCCAGGTGTGCCCAGCTCACAGAGATCCAGGGAATTTACCATTCCCTCTGTTCCTACTGCCAGGGATCATCCAGATGATCAGGTCCTTGTGTGTTCATGGCATCCCTGCAGCCTCCTCTGTGGCAAAGTCTATTTTTCCTCCATTTTTTTCCCCTTTTTCCACAAGAAACTGAAGCAGGGGGGGTCTCTTTTTCCTCCCTGCACAGAGGGAATTGTTTCTCAGTTGTTTCTTACCATTTAGAAGAAAACTCCGAGAATTTTGCAGCCCTTGGCAGAGGTCCCTGCGAGCTCAGGAGGATGATGAGCCCTTTTTTTCTGGAGGTGAAACCCTCAGAGCTCTACTAAAACACTGAAAACTTCCCTGAAAACCCCATGGCAATGCTGAGACCTACAGGGAGCAAATGCCACGGAGAGGATAATAGTCGGAATTTACTCAAATCCCAGTATTCCACCCACCCTTGCAGACACCGAGCACCAGCCCCTGCTTCCCACACGTCTGTTCTGTTCATCCCTGCTTCAAAACCAGTCAGATGTGTCAGGCCAGCAGCAAAGCTCCAGCCCTGCCATCCTCAGATCACATTCCTTTTTTTTATCCTGGCCACCAGCTCTGTCTCCAGCGGCCTTTCCACGTTTTCCGCAGGATCCTGGGCTCTGCTTCCCACGTGTGGACAGGGCAGGGTGTGGGTACAGAGGGACTGGGAGGGTGAGGGTTCCCTTCTGGGTGAGAATTTCGTGAATAAAGTTGGATTCTCTGGTTTTCAGCCTGCAGCACCTTTCTTTTGTGCTGGATATTCCCGTGGGAGAGGAGTGTGGGGCAGCACAGGGTGCAGGGAGGGGGTTTCTGGTTGGTTTTTCAGCTCCCAAACAGCCCAGTGCCAGACAGGGAGAAAACTACACACAGCGATGAGCAAGAGAGGGCAAAAATCCTTCTTGGAAGAGCCACATTTAAGGCTATCCCTGCTGGAAAATGAGGGGGAGAAGGGGAAAATATTATCCAGTGGGACAGGGAGCTCTTTTGGGATAAGCACTGGGAGAACTGGGGGGAGCAGGAGAGAAAGGGGCAACAAGAAGTGACCATTCTGTGCTGCAAAGATGCTCCAGGTGGGGACTGTCCCCCTGTGTCACCAGTGCTGGCTGTGAGCATCCTGCCCCTCCCAGCCTCCTGTCACCCAGGATTTACCTGCCAACGTGGCCACGAGGTTCTACTGGAGCCAAAACAGGCTCATAATCAGATTTTTTAATCTTCAAAGCACCTCTAATACGTTCCTTGATTAGGTGAGGTGACAAACCCCTCACACAGGGGTACAAAATGGCCTTTTTTTTGCATTGCAAGTCACCTGTTCACACTGTGGCAGCCACAATGCTGAACAGGCCTCACTGGGAGCACTTTAAAAAAAATCCAATTTGCTGTTTCTTTGGTTGTTGCTGTTATTTATCCCTCCCTTTGCTCCTTTGGAGTTAGACCCAGCCAGTGCCACTGCCCCAGGAAATGCAGGAGATTCAAAGGTCTGGGCCGGATTTTTGCGTCACTGGGTCGAGTGGGCACGGGGAGGGAGAAGTTTAAATATAGGCTGGAGAAAATAGAACAGAGGAAAATGTGTCTCCAAAGGGACAAAAAAAGACCTGCAACCTCTCGGCCCTGCCGGGTGTGGCTTCACAGCCAGAGGAATCCAGGGCTGATGTTGCTCTGCTGCAGGATTTTTCTGGTTCCCTCTGAGGGCTTGTTCTTCCCAGCAAATCCAGAGATTTTATCCCTGGATTTGAGGGCATTCCTCAGCACCTTATGCTTTATCTGGTCAAAAGAATTGGCTTTTCCATCGCCTTCCAGCCCTTCTGAAAGTGTGGGGCAGCGTTAGAGATGTGCAGAATCCTGGAATGGTTTGGGTGGGAAGGGAGCTTCAAGATCATCAAATTCCAGGCCCTGCCATGGGCAGGGACACCTTCCACTATCCCAGGTTGATCCAACCCCCATCCAGCCTGGACTTGGAAACTCCCAGGGATGGGGCAGCCACAAATTCTCTGGGCAACCTGTGCCAAGGCCTCCCCACCTTCAGAGGGAGGAATTTTTTCCCAATCTGCATCTCCTGCTTCCAGTTACAAACCCTGAAGTGCTTTGTTCCACCCAGAAATTAGAGATTAAAAAGCAACAGGGGCTCATCCATGAGGATATTCCAGCTGGGATACCCTGCTGAGTCCCAGCTCCAGCCAAAAATCAGGGCTGTAAATGAGCCCTGAGTGACCTTTCCTTGTGGGCTCCATGACTCCTGAAGGTGGAGTGGGCATTCCAGAAGAGAATTCCTCCTCTGGAAGCACACAACACTCAGCTTGGATTGGAACTGAAGGAGGACCCAGGTTCAGTCCTGGTTTGTCCAGAGCAGGATTACAAGAGAATAATCACAGGAGCAGCAGGATTAATATTTAAAGGAAAGGGTTTTCCAGCAGGGATCATTTCCAGTTGCTTTCCACAGCAGGACACCGGTCAGGCCATGAGTGGTGGTTGTTATCCCAGCATGCCCTGATTGCAGAGGTGGGAAACCACCTGGAGATGTTGTTCAAAAGTTTCATTTTTCAAAAATTTTATATATTTTATCATCTTTGGCAGTGAGAGAGGGGAAAAAAACCCACACAGCCCTCTTGGAACACACATTTCTTTCACATTAAATGTGAAAGAAAGAAAGAAAGAAAGATGAGACAAGGGCAGAAATTATTGCAACATTCCAAGAGCAGGAAAAAGAAGGGGGTATTTTTTGCAGTCGGGACGTTGCATGTAAAGCAGAGCTCTGATGTCATCAAATGCAGAGAGGACTTGTAGTTCTTGCTAAAAATACTTATCTAGAATATAAATATACATTAGAGTGTAGCTGCGAGGCTTCTGGAGAGCTCTGCCACAGCCTTGTATTTACAGAGAGGGATTTAAATGTTTAATTCTGCACCCTCAAAGGAAAAGTCACTCCATCTGAAGGAGTTATTAATTATGGAATGCGCCTGGCAGCGCTGAAGTACAGCAGCAGCGATATCATTTTCAATATCACTCCCAAATTATTTCTCATCTCAAACCTATCATGTGCACTTTTTTCCGGTCTTAAAATAGAGCTATTTTTTCCATATTAGGGTTTGGAGGGCTTGGAGCATCTGCCTCTGACACGGCAGCACATCCTCCCTTGGATATCTTCATTTTTCTCCTCTCTCATCCCTAATTCCAGAGGAACACAGAAGCCTCTTTCCCTCTCTTTTTTCTCTACAGCCCCAGGCCTGAAAACAAAGCCTAAAAATGAGGTGAAAAGAACCTTTCAGTGTCAGCAGCAGATGTGTTGGGGGGGAAGGAAGTCGAGAACAGCGTGGTGGTTTGGGGATCCTAATTTAGAAAAGTCATTTTGGGTCACTTGGATACGAGGGAGATGCTCTGAGTGTTGTAAAAGGCTGGGGCAGATGGTCTGGGTGGGCTCCACCTCCAGCACAGACCTGGGGCTGCACTCCATGCATTCCCATCAGGTTGGAAAACACACAGGATGCGTTTTAATCCTTCTGTGCCCTGGTCTGGGTCCTGATCCCTTTTATCCTCTCAGTCTCCATTGGACAGATGGGAATTGTCACACGTTGGTGGCTCCAGGCTTGGTCCAGCCGCTCATCTTTAGGACTGAGTTTAAAGTTTCTGAATGTCCTCAGTAAATGTGAGTGAGGATGTCGTGCCTTGTGGGGAACAATTTTGCACCAGTTCCAGGCTGGGCAAATTGCTGAAATCCATGAGATCCAACGTGTTACTGGGAACTGAAAGCTAAAATATAAGAAATCCATGGATCAGAGTCCCAAAATCCTGCTCCAGCATCTGAATAAAAATCCTACAGGTTACCTTTGCCCAACAGGTCTTTTAATGGAATCATGAAACCACAGAATAGTTTGGGTTGGATGAATCCTTCAAAATCATCAAATTCCAGCCTCTCTGCCATGGGACTCCTTCCACTATCCCAGGTTGCTCCAATCCCTGTCCAACCTGGTCTTGGACACTTCCAGGGATGGAGCAGCCACAGCTTCTCTGGGAAACATCTGCCAGGGCCTCCCCACCTTCCCAGCCAAGAATTGATCCCCAATATTCCATTTATCCCTGCCCTCTGTCAGTGGGAACCCATTCCCCCATGTCCTGGCACTCCAGGCCTGTGTAATACAAGGGTTAACATTTTTTCCACGTCCTCAGGTCTTTTCTACTCATTCCAAGGACAATTTGATGTGTCCCCAGTCACACCAGCAGTGATGCCCCTGTACTGAGGCACAGTTCAGATCTTGTTTTAATGCAAAGCCTTGCCCTGGACACATCATCCAGGAGCAGCAGAGTTATCCCTGTCTTTTTGGGACTGGGACATCCATCCCTGCACATCCCTGCAAAAGAAATGGCTTTCACTCAATAATCAGGGAAGGAGATAGAAAAGATTTCCTGGAAAACAGATTGAGTGAAGTCCAGGAGCTCCAGTGTCAGTACATTTGCTCCTGCACTACCTTTGGATTTAGAATCATGGAATCACAGAATATCCTGAGTTGGAAGGGATCCACACGGATCATCGAGTCCAGCTCCTGGCCTTCCACAGGACACCTCCAAGAATCCCACCAGAGGACCAGGGTGAGGAGTTTGGGATGCTTGGGAGAAGCTCTGCCCCTTCTTTGGGCCCTGCTGCTCCGCACATTCCTTGGCTGCTCCTTGAGTTCCCCGGTCAAGGCACAAACACGGGCTGGGGCTCAAGGCTTTGCCTCCGTGAAATCCCGGGGGTGGGTGGAGTTCTGCCAGTCGAAACTGTGCCCTGGGCAGTGGCAGGATTCCAGAGGGTGGCTGGGAGCCAGCAGGGACCGGAGATGCTTGCAGAGGGATGTGCCACTGCTCCCAGTGAGGAACATCCATCCGAAGTGGGAGTCCTGGGAACAGGCTCACCATGAGCTGATTATCAACATGCTTTGACATCGTTCTTCCTCAAAGAACTAAATCCCTAAAAAAGTGTCTTCAGCCCCAGTGGAAGCTTCAACAGAACCTTTTCCACCCAAAAATCTGTTTCCTGAAATCCACAGGGCCTCCACAAACTCCTGCCATGCAGCGAATCCAAAGCAGCAGCTCTGTGTCGTTGCCTGCTCACGCACAAAGCCACGATCAGATGAGCCGTGTCCTTACAAAGCCGGGCTGAAAACAAGCCAGACGTTGTTCCTAATCTTTCCTGGCTGCTGCCAATCTCCAGGGAGAGAAGCCACGGGGGAAGAGGTGTTTTTAGCAACAAGACAGCTGTCACCGCGTTGGGAGATGCCACCCAAATCTGAAAGAGAAACAAACACCCAGGAGATGGTGACAGACTTTGACGCACTCACAGCAGAGCAGGAAAGCTGTCCTGGAAAGAAGGGGAGAATGAAGAGCAAAATATCTGACTTTTCCCCAAAAAACAAGGGGTTTTAAGCAAAATACCATCATCCACCATCCATGGGCAGATTGAGAACTTTGAGGAAGGCAACTGGAAAGGTTTTTTGCCTGCTGGTGCCCTTGGATCACAGAAGGGGTCTCTGAAATTTTATTTTTGCTGTGCCAGCTCTGTGCAAAGATGTCAAGGCCTGGTTGGGGTTCCTCAAGCACAGAGAGCCACTCTTGGCATCTCAAGGGGCTTTTAATACTCAAGGAGCACATGCCAAGGGTCTCCTGAGCTTCTAAAAGTCAGCTCCCATCCTTATTTCTTCTATTATTTCTTTGAAAACAACTCATTTAAAATCAGCTGAAAGTGACCTACAATGACCATCTAATCCAACTGCCCAACCATTTCTGAACTGATCAAAAGTTAAATCATGTTATAAATGGCATTATCCAAGTGTTTCCTAAGCACTGACAGGTTTGGGGCACCAACCACCTCTCTGGGAAACCTGACCCAATTTTTGACCCCCCCTCTCTGTGAAGAATCCCTCCTAATTTCTAATCTAAGAGGAGGCGTTCAGCTCCTCTTTTTTCTTTCATCCAGGTCTTTTATCCAGTGTCATTTCTCCACTTGCCATGATTATTCCATGGGTTCTTTCCAAGCTTTAGAGCTCCACCCCATCCTGAACTGCTCAGGGAAGCTCTGTCCAAGCTGAGAATTCCGAGGAACCTGAGCCAGTGATGAAATCCATCCTGATCCATGTCCCAGCCTCTGAACGGTGGTGCCAGCAGTGTTTGGATTAGGAGCCCGAGGAAGTGGCTGGATTTTTTTGGGATGGATGGGTGGATGGATGGATGGACGGATGGATGGATGGATGGATGGATGGATGGATGGATGGATGGAGGTGTGTTCTTGTTTCTCCCTCGTTGCTCAATAACCTCATTTATTTTGGCAGCCTCTTGCCAGCCCTGGAGGCCAAGGAAGAGTTAATGAGTTAATGAGTTTTATGGAATCCTGTAATCATCCAAACTCTGGAACAACATGTGACAACATTATTGGTTCGTTAAGGATTAGGTACACCTGAGCTTAATTAGGCTTTTACGAGCTTGGAAGCTGACTACAAGCCCCCAGATGTTTGCAGCTGGATTGGCTCCGAGATCCTCATGCTTTGTTTTTGGGGACAAAGAGTGACAAAGTCACCTCCTCCCAGCACTCAGGTAGAAATAACCCCAGGAAACGTCCCTGCCGTGTCCTGGGTGCACCCAATCCCAAGGGAATGAGCATTCCACGAGGATGGGTGGCAGCAGGTTCCTCTCTGCAGCCCTGGCAGGTCCAGCCCAGAGCGGAATCACCTTTTTCCTGTTCACAGGGGCAGAAATGAGGCTGAACCATTCCTGTTCCTCATTTTATAGCATTGCTTCTCTCCTGGAAACTCTAAAGTTCCATCCCTGGGCTGTATCCTGCCATCCTACAGGTCTGGAAAGATGCATGGAATCAGTCACCACTGGAGTAAACAGCTTTTTAAGGAAAGCAGGCCCATGACACACCCGAGCTGTTGAAATGCAGCACTGTTATTTCCAATGTTTCTTTTAATTCCTCAGGAGGCTTTTTCCCGCTCTATTTTTGGGATCCAGATGTAGGTTTTCCTTATAAATAGCTGCATATTCTAATTCTGGCTGATAACTGGGACGAGGATGCACTGGGCATCCAGACCTTGATTCTGGAGTGGAAAATGAAACCTCTCCAGCCAAGCTTTCTGTGAGGTCCTGCTCTCAGGAAAACTTTGCACCTGGAAAGTGTCCTGAATTCCTTGGATACAATCAAATGGGAGCACTGGGAAGGATACATTGCCAAGTTAACAAATTATTGGAACAAGGCTTTGAAGCTCTACAGCAACTTTTCCTCTGAGGAGCTCAGAGCCTCAATTGAGACACAAAAACTTCAGCATCAAAGCTGGCTGATAAATATTCGTCTTATTTTAGAGCCAAGGAAGCCGTGCCATAAACCTGGGAATCGTCGTGTGTGACATTGAACCAAGCCCTTTGCTAAAGTTCATAAAATAAAAAACTCTGTGTGGCTTGTGGAGAGATTTAAATCATTAATTACGCTGAAAAATCAGGTTGTAAACATGTCCCAGCGAACAGAAACAATTCTGTTTGAAAGAAAGAGTAGATTTAGATTGGATTTTGGAAAGGAATTCTTCTCTGAGAGGGTGGTGAGGCCCTGGAATGGAATTTCCTGAGAAGCTGTGGCTGCCCCATCCCTGGAAGTGTCCAAGGCCAGGTTGGATGGGGCTTGGAGCAACCTGGAATAGTGAAAGGTGTCCCTGCCCATGGCAAGGGGGTTGGAACTGGATGACCTTGAAGTCCTTTACAACTCAAACCATCCTGTTATCCCATGAAATATTGTTCATCCATGAATAAGGGAGAACTGGGAGGACTGGCTCAGTTCTCACCCCAACTTCATCTTATTGTAGCCTAAGAAAAGTCCATAGAACTCCATAATTCACCAAAAATGGGCTTTGGAACAGCACTTCCATCCACATGTTGGGAAAGGCACCTAAATCATCTCCCAGACCGGCCCAAGGGATTTGACCAGAGACTCCAGAGATGCCTTCCAACCTCATGTGCAATTCCAGATCTGGATCCATACCAGGAGGCAATTTCTTTTATTTCTGCTTTACCCCAAAACACCTCTCATTAGACCTCAGTTGTTGCCACATCCGGCTGGATATCCTTCCAAACACCATCCAGAGTTTCCATTCTCCCTTGGATCCCTGTGCCGTGTCCAAGTCCCTCCCAGTTTGTTTGCAAAGGGGATGGTGGGGTTGCCATAGGGAGCATTGATGTGCAAATCCAAAACCACGGCCTGGTGACACAGCCCTGCCCTTGAGGGCCTGAGTCACATTGACACAGCCTTGAAGTCAGAGATAATCTCTTTATATAACCACGGGGATTCTCCTCGGAGTGAAGGAAGTCATCCAGATTTGTTTTGAAAATCAAGTTTTGAAAAGAACTCCCTGGGTTTCACAAGAGCCACGTTTCTGCTCCCTGGCCTAGGCACACACACAGCTCTGCTTGCAAACTCTGGGTAAAACTATCCAGGGTTCTATTTTTTTTCCCAGGAAAGTAAGGTGACCCTGCCTGGACAGGCTGAGAGCACTGGGGGTGTTCACCTAGACAAGAGAAGGCTCCAGGGAGACCTCAGAGCCCCTTCTAGTGCATAAAGGAGCTCCAAGGGAGAGAAACTTCGGATAAGGGATGGAGGGACAGGACATAGGGATGGCTTTAAAATGACAGAGAACAGGATTAGATGGGATGTTGGGAAGAAATTCTTCCCTTGAGGGTGCTGAGGCCCTGGCACAGGTTCCCCAGAGAAGCTGTGGCTACCCTATCCCTGGAATTGTCCAAAGCCAGGTTGGACAGGCCTTGGAACAACCTGGGATAGTGGAAGGTGTCTCTGTCCCAGGGAATTAGAGGGATGCACTTCCAGAGGGAACAACTCGAGCACTGCTGAAATTCAGACTTCACATTTTCAGCAGCAGCAGCAGCAAAGAGCTTTTTTATGCAGGGACATAAAAGAAAACCTTGGTGCCTCCTCCTCGGGATGTCACTGAAGGGTTTTGCAATCCCAGCAGGAAATCACAACTGCCTTGGCCTCTTGGAACATTTCCTCCCAGGAAGATTTAGCAAACACAGTGGACTGATTCTGTTCTGTGAGGACTGGAAGCACAACACAGATCCCTGTTTTTCAGAGGCAGCGGTGAAACGTTCTGGCAGGGCTGTTTGCTGATTCCCAGACTCCTGAGTTACACCCTGCAGTCACCAAGCTGGACTTTCCCTGGAGGGCTTCCAAGGGGGAATTCACCTGCCTCTGCCTCTGGGGACAGGGAGAAAACAAAATCTATTCAGAGAAATATTGCAGGGAGATTAGCTCTGTGTACAGCAAGATTGTGTTTATCCAGAGTCCTGCCTGATTCCTGCTGCTCCCAAGGGAATCTGTTTAGACAGCTCCAGACCCATGGGAAGGGCCCCCAGGCTGGGAGCTGAAGCAACAAACCACAGCCAGGTTGTTCTACAGAAATTCATGCCTGAGCTGAGCTAGGAGGAAAACACAGATCACTTTATTACTTCCCGTTAACAAAAAATTAGGTGGCAACTCATCCCATCTCCATACAAGAATCAAGAACACGTGGGGTGGATGTTTGCTCCAAAGCCAGTCCCCACTGACCAAATAAAGTCCTGCCTGATTTCCTCAGACAGCTTTTGGATAAGTTATCCACCTCTCCCTGAAATCCTCCTTGCCTTTTGTTTGAAACATGAACCATTGTCCTCTCCCAGCTTTTCAAAAAAAGATCTAGAAAAGACTGAGCCAAACTCTCCCAAAGATTTACCATGGCAGGACAAGAGGCAAACCCAAAGAGTTGGGAGAAAAAAAGGGGGCAAAAGACTCATTCCTAAACAAATGCAGGGAAACCTTCAGGGAGAGCTTTGAACAGCCCCCAGGAGTGAGGAGGATCAGAAAAAACAGAGGGTTCTGGAGGTCAACTACATGAGGAGGGAATTAAATTTCAGCAAAAACGAACCAAAAATAATCCTTCTGTGGCTACTGGGGGGAAATAAACAGTCAGAGACACTTCCAGAAGCAGGAAGTTGAGGACAGCTTCACACCAGGTGGAACAGAGCTAATTTATTAATTAATATATTAATTAACATGTTAATTTTTCTATCAGAAAAGATACAAATCACAGAGAGGTTCAGGTTGATGCTTAACCACAAAGCCTCACCCTGTGCTTGGAGAGCTCCGCTTCGCTCCAGGGGCAGCGACTCCGAAGCCTCACCCACACAGATTTTCTGCCTTTCAGAACAGATCTCTCCTCGAGCCCCTGATCCCTGCAGGGAACAGTCAGAATGTGGGGAACGTGCTGCCAAACTGGCCAGAGATCAAAGGGGTGAAGCATCCGTGGCCAATGAAGGGAGGGGAGGATCAGCTCCTCCGTGCGCGGCTCCTCAAAGCGATGACGGCTACGGAGCCGCGCCAGTTCAGCCACCTGAGAGGTGGCTGCAATCAGTCGTGTCTGGGGATTTTTGGAGGGTGTGGACCTCAAAAATCTCAGTAGTTCAAGAGAATCATAAATGGGAGGGTTGAAGGACACGGTGAACAATTTCACCGCTTGCCCTGAAAGAAATCGTGGGACAAGTGTTGGGATTTCCTGGTTTTCTCCCAGGTGGCACCTCTTGGATCAACCCACTTGGCTCCAGGATTTGTGGCTTTGGAAGAGCTGGAGAAATCCCCACCAAGGAGCTTGCAGAGTTTCATGGAATAATGGAATGGTTTGGGTTGAAAGGGACCTTCAAGATTATCTCGTTCCAACCCCTGCCATGGGCAGGGACTCTTTCCCCGATCCCAGGTTGCTCCAAGCCCCATCCAACTTGGCCTTGGACACTTCCAGGGATGGGGCAGCCACAGCTTCTCTGGGCAACCTGTGCCAAGGCTTCATCATCCTCCCAGGGAAGAACTTCTTCCTTGTGTATGTTTCTTGCAGAATGCTTGGAAATATTTATGTTTGTGTTCCCGTGATTCCAGCGGGTGCATCATGATTTACAGGGAACTCAGGTTGGAAAGGCAACCTCATAATATTCCTAATCCAAGTTCCTGATCCCAGCTCCCAATTTTGAGGTCAGCCCAGGTTTCTCAGGACTTAATCCACACAGGCCATGAAAACTTCCCAAGGATGGGAATTGTACCATCTCTCTTGGAAACCACACGTGCCACATGGAAGACTTTATATCACATTTGGATTGATTATTCTAAATATTGGGAGCAAGGTAATAATTGGAGGAGGACATTTTGCTGGACCTTGGAAAGGGGATAATAAGAAAATGATGAATCAGAGTGGGACGGATCAAAATGTAGAAGCCTGGAGCAAGACACAAGGAATTGCAGATGGTGCTCTGGAGGATTAAAAGAAGGGGGAAAGTCATTCCACTGATCTCCAAATTCAGGGAAAAGTCATTATTCAGTATTCCCAGATTTGTACAAGGGGAGTTGATGGAAGAAATGTTGATGGAAGGTCACTTCCAGTGGGGGATAATGGGAAATGTCTCACCCATCTGCTGTGCGACTGACCCCAAAACCCAACTCTGTATAAACAACACTGAAAGATGAAATTTAGGAATAAAAAAAGGAAAACTAAATTTGATTAAAAATGTTTTAACACAAGATTCTTTTTATTCTGCTCAAAAGGGTACAGAGAACATGAGATTTTAACCTCCCTGGGACAGGTCATTGGCATGGGAAGTTCAGTCTCCTGCCTCATATTTTGGACACAGAAATGTCTCCTTAATTTTTGGGTACAAAGAAGGAGATCTAGGAAGAACAGCAGAAAATGATGGGGTGGAGAGGACCTGCTCTAAGGAGGTAGGGAAGACTCTTCTCAAGGTTTTTTGCCTTAAATATACTTCATACCTCTGATTTTTTTACTTCAAACCCAACCAGACCAGCACAGCAAAGAAACTCAGCAAATAAATTTGTGGGAGTTGTTGAAAAATCAATTAAAAAATTGAGCTGGGCCTTCCTGAGTTTTGCTTCTCTCTTGGTTATGGGAAAAGTGTGGATACTAAAAAAAGAAACAACAATTTTTGGGAGCTGTTGAGGGTTGTTCTTGAAGCATCCACATGGAAAGCTGGGCTGGTGGGGGGTTATTTTCTTCATGGAATTTTCAGAATGAACGACTCCCATCACCCCCTCAGAGTCTAGTCCAGAAAAAGGCACAGAGGGAACTTGCCAGGATCCCAACTGGCACAAGGTTGATCCTCAGACTCGCAGCGCCATCGATGTTGCACAGGTCAGAGTAACAGCAGGTGACAGGACGTGTCATCCCGATGCCATCCACGTCGGAGGGGACGCAGCTGGAGGAGCACATCTTGGTGACAGTCGAGTCTCCCGTGAAGGGATAAACTACAGCAAAGGAAAAAAAGCAGGGATGGTTAGGACTGGGAGAAACACAGGAGAGTATCAGCATTCTCTTTCGTCTTCTGGTGACCAGGAGTTGGTGTCATAGAATTATAGAATGGTTTGGGGTGGAAAAAAACCTAAGGATCATCAAATTCCAACCTCTCTGCCATGGAACACCTTCCACTATCCCAGGTTGCTCCAAGCCCTGCCCAACCTGGGCTGGGTCATTTCCAAGGCTGGGGTAGCCACAGCTTCTCTGGGCAACCTGTGCCAGGGTCTCACCACTCTCACAGGGAAGAATTTCTTCCTAATATCAATCTAAACTTGCCCTCTTTGGGTTTAAAACCATTCCCTGTTTTCCTATCACCACATAACCTTACAAAAAGTTAAAATCTTATTTCTGAACGTTAACCAGGCACTTGCATTCACTGAATATTCCCTCACACAAACACTGCTTCCCACAACAGCAGGGGAGCTGGAGCTCCCACAGGAGCTCTCTTCCACATTTAAGTGGAAAGAGGAACCAGTCTCCACACCAGCACCAGAAACAAGGATTCCTGTTAAAAGTATGGATAAAGAAGGGATTGTCCTTACCTTCCTCCTTGGAATACATCGTAGTCTTGCACATGAACTCAGTCTTTGTGCAGTTCTCAATTGTCAGGCACTTCTCAGCTGGGGTCAAATCCCTGCACGTGTAACACTGCAAGGAGTGTCCTGTGAGGAGGCAAAACAGGAGGATGGAAAACATGAGGATGGCCTCAGTGTGGATTCTCTCTGTGCCCCTCCAGGTATCTCTCCAGAGGGATTTTCCAAGATAATCATGCTGAGAATGGGAATGGAATAATAGAACGCGTTTGGACCGATGGGAATGAGAAGCACAAAGGTCTGGTGGTGAAAGCACAGCCTCAGGTTGGGTTCAGACCCCTTGTGATGAGTCAAACAAGACAGAGCCACACACCAGGAGATGCCATGACACAGGGAAGAGCTTGGGAGATTTATTTCTCTGTTTTCTGGATTTACATCTCTCCTTGACTTTAGTAGAGCATCAGAAAGAGACCCCACACTCCCAAACTCCCAGAATCTCAGAATGGGGGAGGTTGGAAGGGGCCTCTGGAGCTCCACCAGTCCAATCCTTGCCCTCAAGCAGGACCAGCTAAAGCCTCTCGTCCAGGACTGTCTCCAGGTGGGGTTTTAATAACTCCAAGGATGGAGATTCCGCAACTCCAGGAGAGCTGGAGAGGGACGTTAGAAAAGGGATGGAGGGACAGGACACAGGGAATGGCTTCCCTCTGCCAGGGGGTAGGGTTAGATGGGATATTGGGAAGAAATTCTTCCCTGGAAGGGTGGTAAGGCCCTGGAATGGAATTCCCAGAGAAGCTGTGGCTGCCCCGTTCCTGGAAGTGTTCCAGGCCAGGTTGGATGGGGCTTGGAGCAACCTGGGATAGTGGAAGGTGTCCCTGCCCATGGCAGAGGATGGAACTGGATGGTTTTGAAAGTCCCTTCCAATCCAAACCATTCCCTGATTCCACAATCTCATAGGAGAGAGCATCAAAGACCTTCTTGAAATCCAGGTAGGAAACATCCACAGCTCATCCCTTGTCTACCAGGTCAGTCACTTTATCACAGAAATTTGTCAGCTTGGTCAGGTTTGTCCCCTGAGTGAAGGATCCAGAGACACACAAAGAAGTCAGACTTAGATGTGAGTTGCAGTAGGGAGAATTTCCTCCGGTGCTGTCCACTCTGCCAGCTCTTCCCAAAGGCTGGGAGAGTGTCCAAGACAGAAGGAATTTGTTCTCCATCAAATTCACTGAGCCAGGAGAACAAACTGGGCACAACCCTTCCCCTTGTGCTGAGATTCTGGGTTTGTGAGAAGAATGTGTGAGGGGTTATTTTAAATCATGGAATTGTTTGAGTTGGAAGGGACTTTAAAATCTTCCAGTTCCACTCCCTGCCATGGGCAGGGACACTTCTTCTATCCCAGGTTGCTCCATCCTGGCCTTGGTCACTTCCAAGGATGGGGCAGCCACAGATTCTCTGGGAAAACCTGGGCCAGGACCTCACCACCCTCACAGGGAAGATTTAAACCAGACAGCGGTACCATGAATGGATTGCTTGCAACACATTTTGCTCCAGGCAGAGACCACAGAAACAAAATTTGATACTTAAGACTCCAAATCCATCCCGAGCCAGCTCCTCCTGCCTTGTCCCTCACCAGTTCAGGGATGTTCCTCACCCCTGTTAAGCTGTAAAGCCCCTGAGAGCTGCAGGTGCCTCTCAGCTCCCACAGCCACAGAACAACCACAGCCCAAATCTTTCAGTGCCTAAAGTCTTCTGAGATGGAGAAACTCTAGAGAAAACCACTGAAGAACCCAGATTGTTGTGACACAGAGCTCTCCAAGCTAAAGATATCAAATCAAAACCGTGTCTGGTACTTCCCATCACCATTTTTGGAAAAGTTTTCAGGATGTTTTCCTCTCTGACGGTTTTTCTGAAGAACCCAACATTTGATCTGGGTCCTCTACTCTGGGTGCTCTCTTCCAGACACCTCAAAGTGTGTGTTACAACCACAGTGATGTATTTTGGTGCCATCACACGCCAGGAGACCCTCTTTGGTTTGGGAAGCCCTTGTCACCCTTTCTGGTGTGACATTCCTGCTGAAATTCCTTTAAACACCACTAAAAAGGAGAAATGATTCAGCTCCTCCCAGCACAGCTCCAATGGGATGTCAGCAGGTTCAGGCAAACAAGTCACCCTGTGAAAATAGACACCATCCTAATTAATGAGCCAGAAAAAGCCCTTTTCTTAAACAAACACAGCGATTTTCCTGTTAAAGCAAACTTTATTCTCTTGCTTTGCCCATCGTGGCCTGATGCTTTGTTTGCACTAATTCCACGTCTGGCAGTTGTGAAATTCATCTTGGGGAGGAAGCATCGTTTTTAGTCTCACATTTCATGATGCTGGACAAATTCAACCTGCAGGATTTGTGTTCCTCTCTGAAAAGAAAACCAAACAAGCCGCCACCTGTTCCTCCCCTGCAGAATCTGCTCAGCAAGGAGGGAGGACCGAAAATGTCCTTGCATGAAAAGGAAATAAATAGGAATTTAAAAATGCTAACATAGCTCCACAGACAGGCACAGATAAAATCCGACCCTACACTGTCTGGATCTGAGGATATCCCAATGAACAGCCACAGATCCTGGACTGATCCTGCTCAGGAATCACCTTGGACATCCAGGAGAAAACCAACAGAGCTTGGGGTCATCAGTTTTTGTCCAAGAAATTGGTGTGGTGGTGGAAACAAGGGACTAATAGGGACAGAAAGGATGGAGGGGGGATCATGGAATCACGGAATGGAATCACAGAATTATCTGGGTTGGAAGGGACCTTTATGATCATGGAATTCCAACCCCTGCTATGGGCAGCAGCACCTTCCACTGGACCAGGCTGCTCCAAGCCCTGCCCAACCTGGCCTTGGACGCTTCCAGGGATGGGCATCCACAACTTTTTGGGGTAATCTGCTCCAGTGCCTCACTTTGGATGATCTTTAAGGTTCCTCCCAACTCAAATGATTCCATGATTCCATGATAAACATCAACCCTGCAGTACCTGGGTCATCAGCAGTGTCCCAAGCCCTCTTTCCCACTTCTAATGGCCAAAATTGGAGAAATCACACATGTAACATTTTTGGAGAGCTCCCACACAGGCTGCATGGAGCTGACATCCGGGGCTGAGGATTAAAAAAGGTACAGAAAGTTAAAAATAAAGTTAAAAAAAAAAAAAAAGAGTGAGACTGAGCACGAACACGGAAAAAGTGAGAGTGGGAGTTTGCATTAAAGGAACGACACGGTTTAATCACACTCTGCCTTGTGACACTTCCTAAAGAGCCTGACCTGCCAACCCCAATGACACCATCACCACCCTGAACATATGGAAATATTCCAAAGATAGACCTTTTTTTTTTCTGAAAACTGCCTAAAGTGGGAGACGAGACTTTCAGAGGGAACAGGGCGCATCCTCTCCCATCACGTTGCATCTCCTGAAAGAATCCGGATAAATCCGAGCAGGAACTCACCCAAATCCATGCAAGTGACAGCAGCCAACAGAAGAGACAGAAACACCTTCATCTTGCACAGCCCTCGTTGTCTGGTCACTGGGTTGTCACCACTCTTCACCGATGTCACACGTCCCGGTGGTTTGCCATGCACCGGTTCCGTCCCCAGATCCAAATCTACTGGGAAAACGAGTCTCATTGAGCTATAAATGAATTGAAGGAGCTCCAAAGCAGGCCCCACCTCTTGCCATTCCGTCATCTCTTTTCATGTTCCTTGGAGAAGAAAATTCGTTTTTGCAGGGTGGACAATGGCTGGGCTTGGTTAAACCGGGTCTTTTGTGTCCAAGGAGGATGTGGAAGGCCAGGGGTGTTAAATAATCCTGGTGTCCACGTCTTGTTTTGCAGCTTGGGGACATTTCCTCTCCTTTTTGGAGTGATTTCAAGAAATCCTGGGTAAAAAAAGCATTGCTGGGTGTGAACATCAAAGAATTGAACCTCATGCGTTTTTATTTTTTGTGTTTTCATCTTCAGTGGGGTGCAGAGTTTATCAGGAGGAGGAGAATCATGGAATGGTTTGGATTAGAAGGGATGATCTCATTCCAAACACCTTCCATAGGCAGGGACACCTTGCAAGTTGCTCCAAGGCTCATCCAGCTTGATCTAGAAGTGGGAATCTTTCAATCCCTCACTCACTGGAAAAAGCATGGAGCACTGGGGAAAAAAAACAGGACCAGGACCTGAAAGTTTGGGCCAAGGAAACTTCTCAGGCTCCTTATCCTGGGGAAGGATGGAATGGAGAAGCCCCTCTGCTCAGAGCCAACCCTCTCCAAGTGTGGTTGTAAGTTCATGATGTTTTTGCTTCCCAAACACTTTTCCCATTCCCAACTCTGCTGCCTCAAGCACCTGCTGGATTTTCCTGCACCTCAGGCCAGCTCCATGCTAGGATGAGCAAGTCTGAGTGCAGAATTGCAAAAACTGGGGAGGAAGAGCCGTTTGGGGGCTATGCTGGGTATCCTCTCAACACAGACTTTTACTAAAGAATGGGGAAAAGCTGAATCCAAGATGGTTTTGGAGATATTCCCACCACCTTTGCTATTCCACCATCGAAGGAACTTCATTCAGAGTTATTCACTTGGACTCTTGGAATCAGGGAATCATTAGGGTTGGGAAAGATGTCAGGATCATCACACTCAAAGTCAAACCTTACACCATCACCATTTTTTCCGCTAAACACTGTCTTCCAGAGCCACATCCACAGGTTTTTTGAGCTCTTCCAGGGTTGTGGCTCCATCACTACCCTGGAGCCTGTTCCAATGCCTGATAACCCTTTCTATAAGGAAATTTTTCCTGATATCCAATCTAAGCATTCCCTGGCACAACTTGAGGCCAATTTGTCTTGCTCTGCCTTGGAATGTTAAAAGTTTTTCTAGAAATGGTGGATAAAAAACCCAGTCATCATCTCTCCAAAACTAAAGTCCAGAATCATGGAATGGCTTGGGTTGGAATGGAATTTAAAGACCATCCAGGCCCAAACCCCTGCCCCAGGGACACCTTCCACTATCCCAGGTTTCTCCAACCCTGTCCAACCTGGCCTTGGACACTTCCAGGCGTCCAAGGGCAGCCACAGCTTCTCTCAAATTCCATTCCCCACCCTCACAGGGAAGAATTTTTTCCCGAATATCCAATCTAAAGGTGGTCTCAGCATTTCAGCGATCCCTGTTGCTTTTCCAAACACCACTTCTGGGTGACCTCCACCCTCAGGAATTCCGACGGATTGCTTTCACAGTTGCCTCTCTAATACAGTAATTACGTGGATTATGAGAGCTAAGCAGTTATTTCCAGCCCCAAAAATTACCTAGGGAAAGACATTTCGGTATATTCCACGTCTGGCATTCCTCGTGTTCAGCAGAAAATGTTATAATCCTATTAAAAGGGCGAAATCCTCTGACGGCGTTTGCCTTGTCGGTAGGGGAAAAAAAAAGAAAAGAAAAGAAAAAACATGGATGGGGTGTGGCTTCTGGTTTCTGGTATTAAGTGGCCTCAAACAATGTGCGTTAAATGACTGGTTTCACCTGCACAGCTGAAATGTGATCTCCCTCGCCTTAGAAAATCTTGGATGGAAGAATCTCCGCCACCACCCTGCTCTAAATCCCGTTCCCTCCTTCGCTCCGGAGGGTGGTTTTGAGGGGGGTGTCAACACACCTTGTTTATGGTTTCAGTTGATCTTATCTGAGTCCTGAAGTGTTTCTGCTTTTATGCACACCCTGTGCTGCTGCTCTGCAGGGCTGGCAGCTCACCAAGAACTAATGAGGACACTCAAATATTGTTTTGTCGAATTCCTTTTTATTATTTCGTAGGAAACCACAACCTGCCCTGTTGGGGGGGCTCCCGCTAATTACAGGAAAGAAAAATTTAAAAGACACAATCTGCATAAATCTGCCTCGTCACAAGATGGATTTAAAAAAAAAAAAAGGCATTTTTTAGTGTATCTGTTCAAAGGGAAATTAATACAACAACTCTGCGCATTTCTGATGAGTTTGTTGTCATAATTAAAAGGAAAAGTTCAGCCGAATGTTTACTTCCAGCCTGGGAATCCTGTGCCAAGCCCATTTCCTGTCCCACCTCGCCAGCTGAGGCAGTCTCAGGGTGGAGGCTCCACCAGACCTGCCTCAGCTGCATCCAGCCTGGAAATCTCCAAATCCCACAACCTCCCAGGCTGCCCAATTCCATTGCAAATCCTAAAATTCTCCGTCCAACTCCAGGGCAGAGTTTCAGAGACCAAGGGCTGCAGGCACTGAGAGCCTTCTTGACTTGATTCTTTTGAACTCTCCACATTCATTATTCTAATCAGGTCTTGATGTATCTCCTATGAATCCCAGATTTCCAGAGTCGGCAGATGCAGGAGCGAAGGATGGGATTGGATTTAAGGGTGGAGAGGTGCTGAGGTGACACTGCCATATCCTAGTGCTGAGCTTTTGTTGGAAGAGGACTTAAAGATCATCCCATTCCAGCTCCTGCCATGGGCAAGGACAACTTCCACTATCCCAGGTTGCTCCAAATCCTGTCCAGCCAGGCCTTGGACACTTCCAGGGATGGGGCAGCCACAGCTTCTCAGGGAATTCCATTCCAGGGCCTCACCACCCTCACAAGGAATATTTCTTCCCAATATCCCATTTAATCCCACCCTATTCATGTTTAAAGCCATTCCCCCTTGTCCTGTCCCTCCATCCCTTGTCCCAAGTCCCTCTCCAGCTCTTCTGGAGCCCCTTCAGGCACTGGAAGGGGCTCTGAGGGATCCTGGGATCCTTCTCTTCTCCAGGCTGGACATTCCCAGCTCTCCCAGCCTGGCTCCAGAGCAGAGGGGCTCCAGCCCTTGGAGCATCTCCGTGGCCTCCTCTGGACTCCCTCCAGCAGCTCCACAAGTCAGGGATGAAAGGCACTCCCAGAAGCATCAAGGATGGGCTCCTCTGAGCACTGAACTGCTGCTGGGCAGATGCCAGGGATTAAATCACCATGAATTTCACCTCTGGGACATCACAGTGCCCACCAGTCCCTAAGAGAAACCAAAATTCTCCACAGATGAGATTCTTGCACCAGAAAGAGAGGAATTAAGCAGGTATCCCTGCCCTTCTCCACCTCCTCCATTGATGAGGAACGTCTTTAAAAGTTAAAAAGGAACCTGGAAAATCAAAGTAAAAAACAAAGAATGCCAAGCCTGACTCTGGCCTACCCCTATGAATAATGAGTCAGGAATCCAACCCTGCAGCTCTTTAAGAGCCATTTTCACTAAGGCACCACTCATTAGCTCATTAGTCACAGCAGCCTTATTCCTCCTAATTGATTTTACTACAGTTCCCTACAATGTATGGCCAGGATCCAAGGTGTCTCTGCCTGGCTTAAAAACCATTACATCGGCACAGCTTTGGAGATGACTCAACCCTCTCCCAAACCTCTGGAGGGTGTAAAGGTCAGCTGATTCCCATAACTGAGCTTCTGGAAGGTGCCCTGAGGGGCAGGACACTTGTCCCCTCGGTGGGACAAGCCATAGGCTCAAAGGACCCAGCTGAGCAGAGAGTTGTGGCCTTTCACACCTGGGAGCAGGTGGGTCTGGCATGGATTGGAGCTGCAGAGGGATGCAGGGAATTTGGCAGCTCTCTCCACACTGGTTTTCACTGAACTGGGACAAGGAATCATGGAATGGTTTGGGTTGGAAGTGACCTTCAAGATCACCTCATTCCAAATCCCTGCCATGGGCAGGGACACTTTCCTCTATCCCAGGTTGTTCCAAGCCCATCCAACCTGGCCTTGAAGGGATGAGGCAGCCACAGCTTCTCTGGCAATTCCAGGGTCTCACCACCCTCACAGGGAAGAATTTCTTCCCAATATCCCATCTATCCCTGCCCTCTGGCAATGGGAAGCCATTCCCTGTGTCCTGTGCCTCCATCCCCTGTCCAAAGTCCCTCTCCAGCTCTCTTGGAGCCCCTTTGGGCACTGGAAGAGTTCTAAGGTCTCCTTGGGGCCTTTTGTTCTCCAGACTGGACATTCCCAGCTCTTCCAGCCTGACTCCAGAGCAGAGGATCTCCTTGGAGCATCTCCATGGTCTCCTCCAGACTCACTCCAGCAGATCCACATCCTTGTGCTGAGGCCCTCAGAGCTGGACACAGAACTCCAGGTGGGATCTACAGGGACTGGAGGACAAGGATGGAATCCCACCCCTGGACCTGCTGGCCACATTCCTTTTAATGCATCCCAGGGTTCTGTTGTCTCCTGAGACCTGAAAGAATGTGATTAAAGCCAGGCCCAGGGCAGACAGGCCAGACCACCACACAAAGGGTTCCTTAACTCTGCTCCTCATCCCAGATTCCCATCAGACCTCTCTGTATCCCCCTCTCTGTCCCAGCCATGCGCTGTGAGCTGCACCAGAGGTGCTTTGGATGTTCCCCAGGAAAAGGAGGCAGGAACAAGATGATTTATTTTTATAAGGAGTCCTCTTCCCTCCAGGCAATCATTCACCTGCCTTTTTATTTTTTATTTTTTTTTCCCAACCTGTTTTTCTCCCTCTCTAAATTCCATGCAGGCACCTCTTATCTCCAGGTTATTATTTAGATTGACCTCTGTGTAGCTCTTAATTCTTTCTGAGTGAGACCTTCACGTGCATCACTTCCCTGGCCAGTGGTCAGCACATGGATACAGCGATCCCACGGGGGAATCTTGGAGGAGTTAATAATTCCTAAAGCGTGTTTATGATGTGCATAGAAAGGATTGATCACATATTTATAACCAGTGGGAATTTTAATTCCTTCCCTATCAATTCTTTCCCAGCTCCCTTTTGTTCTTTTTTTGCTTCCAAGCTGAGAAATTCTCCCTTCCCGTCAACTCTGACTGAGGCAGCCATCACTTACTTGGAGATGATTTGCTCCATCCAGCCTTTCCAAGGCATTGTTAATGATGCAGGAATGTAAATCACTCGCTCAGTGTAGCTGTCACCTGCCTTAATTATCCCCTGCCTTTGTTCCAGACTTAATCCAAGGAACAGGAGATACTTTCCTACCTGAGTCACTTCTCGATGACCCAGAAGGGAAGAACAAGGACAACACGTGTAAAACACTAAATAGCCCGGCCAAAAAGTGCCAGCTTTGCCTCCAGGCCTTTTTCATCTCCCTCTAATCCTGCAGAGCTCGGCATTGCAGCTGGAAATATCCACGTTTCTGGCTGCTGGGAGCTGCTCAAACCAGCAGAAAACTTAAATGGAGATTCCACTGCCCAGGTGAGAGGCTCAGTGTGTCCTGCACAAGGAAACAGCCCAGGTTTGGTCCCCAGATGCTTGAAGATTTCAGGAAGATGTTTCTGACCCCAAAGCTTGTGGCTCCCAGAGCATTTCTCCCTGGGAAATGTGAGGAAAACAACACCTCTCCTACGAGGAAAGGCTGAATTGGGATTCTTCTGCGTGGAGAAGAGAAGGCTCTGGGGAGACCTTAGAGCTCTTCCAGTGCCTAAAGGGGCTCCAGGAGAGCTGGAGAGGGACTTTGGACAAGGGTCTGGAGTGGCAGGACAAGAGGGAATGGCTTCACAACAAAAGAAGGCAGTTGGGAATGTGACATTTATTCCAGATGTCTGGAAAAGGCCTTATCTACTCCCATCTGATCAGGCTGTGATCAGACACCCACCACACCACCACCTGTCCTGATCTACCCCCTCTCCCTGCCCAACCAGAGCCCAGCCACGGCAGAACTCAATTCTCTGAGCCTATCCCACCATATCCCTGTGATCCCAACGTTTCCTGTGGTTTGGAACGCGGATTTAACCCCAGGCAACACGAGGAGTTACGAGACAGATGGATTTGTTCAGCCTGGAAAACAGGCTGGGAAGGGAGGGCTCAGGGGGCCCCACGGCATCTGCCATGGAAAAGGGTCAGAGAGAGGTCTGGGATGGATTTATTCCTCGTCCACACGTTCCAGATGAACTCCTTTCTCCATCATGTCCCTTAGGAGAACGGGGTTGTGGTCCTGGAATGGCAGCATTCCCGTCCCAGTTCATCCCAAGGGAAAGCACCGGCAGAACTGGGACCTGCCGCTGCCACCTCCTGACAAGAGACGAAAATGCAAATCCCTCCTCCCACCCCATTTCCCAAGGAAGGAGGGAAGGAATTTTCAGGATAATTTCAGGATGTTTTCAAATTCTCACTGTTCCCAAAATTCATGGTTTGTAGTCACTTGGTTCCAATCAGCCTCAGGATGAGGAACCTCCAGGTGAAAATAAAATAAGGAGAAAAATTCCATTTATTTAAATTGCCTTGAACAACCCAGGAGCTGAATTCCAACAGGAACAGCTCCACCTTGTCCTTCTAAAGAACCTGAGTGGTCACACACAAGGTGCCACCATCCTTTATCCACTTGAACTTGAATTTTTTTGGCATCTCTCCTTTCATATTTTGGTACTAAATGGGCGCTGCCCCTCCTGGAACCAGCAGGTTTTACTGGTCTGAGCTCAGGTGCAAAACTCAGCCTCTGCAGCAGCAACGGGTGAGCGAATCGCCACAATCTGAGCAATGAGAGATGGAATCTGAGCCAGGAGCTACTCGGCACCTGCGGAAAACACCTGGTTTAGCTCTGGGTGACAAAGTGTGACAAGAATCCGCGTGACATTCAATCCACCCAGTTGTTGGTGTTAATTGGAGTGGAGCAGGAGAGCAGGGAGCTCCTCACACCTCTCCCCCCATGAGTTTGGGGCTGCTCACACCTCTTCCCCCATGAGTTTGGGGCTGCTCACACCTTCTCCCCCCATGAGTTTGGGACTGCTCACACCTTCTCCCCCCATGAGTTTGGGGCTGCTCACACCTTCTCCCCCCATGAGTTTGGGGCTGCTCACACCTCTTCCCCCATGAATTTGGGGCTTGTGTTACATTTCCATTGCAGCTTTAACTCCCAAGCAAACAACAAGTTATTAACGCCAGCTCGGGTGGCCGAGTGTTCCCTGAATCCCAGGAAAGGTCAGATCACGGAGTCCCAGGGACGCTGTGCAACACTTTAAATCTTTTTCTTGGGAAGTGATAAGAAGGAAGGTTGGAACATGTTCCCACAGCCACATAAAGCACATTCCATCTTTCCAGCCTCCTCCCATTTTTTTCAACCTTCTCCCACCTTTCCAGCCTCCTGCAGCCTGGAGGTGCCATTGCTCCCCTTGCCCCCCATGTTCTCTCAAAATCCATGGAATGGGGAGAAAAGGAAGCAGGAGGAAAGGAGGTGGAGAGGGTCGGCACTGGCAGGAAGGTGGAGCTCTTGATTCAGTCATTTTTTTGCCTTCCTTTAGCACAACTCCAACTTTAAATTCCAAACTCTCTTCCTACAAGCCTTTCTTGACTCCTCCACATCAAAACTCCCAAATGAATCAGCTTTATGGACACTCCTCTTCAGCTCCAGAGCTTTTTCCTCCTCCAAAACCTGTACTAACCATGGTTGGAGAGAGGCATGTCTGGAGAGACAGTAAAGGACAGGAATTAATTCCTCTACTCTGCCCTCCTGAGATCCCATCAGGAATACTGAATCCAGTTCTGGAGCCATCAGCACACGGATGGCAGGAACCTGCCGGAGCAAGTCCAGAGGAGGCCACGGAGATGCTCCAAGGGCTGGAGCCCCTCTGCTCTGGAGCCAGGCTGGGAGAGCTGGGAATGTCCAGCCTGGAGAAGGAAAGGCTCCAAGGAGACCTCAGAGCCCCTTCCAGTGCCTGAAGGGGCTCCAGGAGAGCTGGAGAGGGACTTTGGATAAGGGAATAGAGTGATAGGACAAGGAGGAATGGCTTCCCAGAGGACAGGGATAGATGGGATATTGGGAAGCATTTCTTCCCTGGAAGGATGGTGAGACACAGGTTTCCCAGAGAAGCTGTGGCTGCCCCATCCCTGGAAGTGTCCAAGGCCAGGTTGGATGGGGTTTGGAGCAACCTGGGATAGTGGAAGGTGTCCCTGCCCATGGCAGGGATTGGAATGAGATTATCTTGAAGGTCCCTTCCAGCCCAAACCATTCCAGGATCCT
Source organism: Eopsaltria australis (assembly GCA_034509425.1). Lineage (NCBI taxonomy): Eukaryota > Metazoa > Chordata > Aves > Passeriformes > Petroicidae > Eopsaltria > Eopsaltria australis. Next base: position 446,745 of record JAVTVJ010000646.1, on the reverse strand, counting down.
GCTCAGATCCACTTCAGACCTGTCTGGTGTCTCCCACTAAAGGCTCTGATCAGGACAGCCTTGGGATGCCACCGAGGCAGAGCAAACAGGAGATGTGGCACCATTTCCCTCGACTTTCCAAACAACTGAAACGTGGGAAAGCCCATCCTGGGCCAGTGCAGAGGCAGGCAGATCCTTAGGGAACAGCAGGAGCTGGGACATGGGTGACAACGTGAGGAGCAATGATGGGAATGCCAGGCAGGAGGGAGGTGCAGGTTTCTTCTGTGACTCCCAGCTCTGCAATGTCCTCCAGTCCCCAAAATATTCCCTGTCACCACCTCCAAGCCCAAAAACCACCTGCAAACCAGGCTGCAAAACATGGATTGCAGTGAAAATGGCAGTCCAGGCTGGGATTAGTCAGAGAGAAGGATCATTTTTATGCCTTTGTTTCAAAGAAACTCCCGAGCCCATCGCTGTTATTCCACATTTGTCTTACATTCCACAGGGAATACAATCCCCTTCTCCCATGGGATCCAACAGGGACCGCCATGAAATCTTTAAAGAAAAATGAGGGTGACACAACTTTGCAGAGCTGAATGTTGAGAGGGCAGGGGGAGTCTCCAGAGCACCCGGCCCCGTGTCCGTGTGTCCGGAGGCAGGAACGGGGTTGGATCCCTGGGAGGGCAGGAAGAGGAGCAGCTGCCCACGGACACCCACACAGGGCCCTTTCTGTGCCCGAAATAGCCGCCCTCTCCCACCAGGAAGAGCGCAGGCTCCAAGGCCAAATCCCATCTCCATTCCCAGCAGGGTCACGGCCAAGTCAAGGATATTTATGAGCTACCGAAGGCAAAGACAATCCCTGTTCTCTATCCGTCCCCAGGAAGAGATTCCAATGGCCTTGAGACGAAATGTCGGAATTTAACCCTCCTTGAATTCAGTCTGTCCTTTTATCCAGCCCACAACCCGCAGCTCTGAGCTCGGAATCCAATCCAGGAACTTTCCTTCCGCACAAGGCAAAAGTTAATATCTGAAATATCACCAGAACCACCCAAAAATCTCCTTCCAAGTGTATTTTTTTTTTTATTAATTCCATATATTTTTTATTAGAGTATAAGAAACAAAATGGAACACACACTTCACTTATACTTAGGTTAATATATTTAAAGGGATGGATGCTTCTTTATCCCGCTCATCCCGTTACAATGAAGATAATACACAGTTACAAATCTCACAGATAGGGATTAGTAAAACCAACATTTCAGGGAAACCACCTCGGATCATCCAACAAAGCTGAAATAAAACGTGCCAACATTTTTTTTTTTTTTTTTTTTTACCCTGCAACGTTTTATTGGCTTCATATATTTTCATTTGATGAAAACAGGAGGCTTAGGGCTGGGAAAAAGTGTTCCCATGGAAAATGTTGGAGCTGGGAAGCCTCTTAAGCCTTTTATTTCTCAATTTCCACGATCAGAGCAAAGCTGGACGAATTAAAACCTTCAACCTGTCTCTGCAGATGATGATTCTCTGCTTTTGGGTGCAATTATTTGGTCCAAGGCATCTCATCCGCCTTGATTTCGGAGATTTGGACTTCAAAGTTCCTCCACCAAGTCTGGCAAAAGCCAGTAGGTGGCAGGACCAACCCAGGGCTTCGCTTCCCTGGGCACCATGGGCATTCCCAAAATGCAGAACCGGGCGTTTCTGTTCCCATTCCCGCCCCACAGCCTCGGACAGGGGTGAAATAATTCCTCCAGGATCAAGGATCCAGAGCCACCCTCATCCCAGACAGAGACCCACTGGAGCAAGGATAGGGCCCTAAAGCTCCAGGCATCCAGATGTGCACCACATCTGCTTTTTCCAGAGGGCATGGATCCTATAACTCACCCCATGGAGACACAGACACCCCCACCAGAGCTTCTCACGGGGGTGGTGGGACCACAGCCTCCTTTTTTCACAGCAACTAAAAATCCCTGGGAGACAAAACCCTTCCAACAACTCCCAGCTTGAGCAAACCAACACCAATCCAGGACATCCTTGGAGTAGCAAAGTGGATCCTCGGAGTAATGATTAAGCAATTGATCATTTGCTCTGTTGGAGCAAGGAAGTCACGACAGGTTTGTGGTTTCCAGAAGAAATTTTGCCCTTAAAAAAAAAAACACCAATTCTCAAAACCGGCTGGAAGAACTGCGCTCATTTTGAAATCCTCCTCTTGGGCAAACAGCAAACCCCCCGATCCTGGGTGGGAAGCGCTGATGCCACGATGGATTTTGAGCATTTTTAGACAATCCACAGAAGTTCGAGCCCTTGGTGGGGTGGTGGGAGATGGCAGCAGCTGCTGGTGAATTACAGCCATTTCCAGGATGGAAGCACTGAAACCATTTTCCTCGGGAACACGCTCCAAAGCGGGCAGGTATTTCACTTTAGCTCTTAATTTCCAGTAAAAGCTCTTCCAGGATATTTTATGCTTCTAAGGAGCCAAACCTCCTCCCCTCATAACCTCTTGTCTTGTCAGAACAGGTGAATATCTGAGTTTTCTGCTCAGAATTCGGTCTCTCAATTCCACAGTCCATATAAACACATCCAAAGCGTTTCAGGGCTGTCCCATCACGGCCCTCAAATCTCAAATCCAGCATTTCCTTGAACAACCCACCAGTCTGAACACTTCATAAATCCCGTGCTTTTCCTACTTATTGCCTTATTATCAACGGTTTTAATTACTTCACCTGTCCATTTTTAGGCCTGGGTTTTACATCGGACGAGGTTCTCACCGGATTTGTCATTCCGGGGATTTGGGGGCAAAATAAAAACCTAGAGTAGGACCAGGAATAGTGAGAGCTGGCACAACTGATGAGAAAGTGCTTGGGATTCAACTGCGACAAGCTGTCACCCCCTCCCTCTCTCAAACACACGTGGATCTATCCAAGAGATCTTTGCCAGGAAAGGAAACACTGAAAATATCTCTTTTTTCCATATTCTAGATTAGAGCACATGGGAAGGAAGGGACAAAAAGAGAGTGAGGAGGAAAAAAACCAATCCCCATGTGAAATTTATCCAACCAACCCTCAGCTCAGTCCCCCGGCAATTCCATGGATATAATTTGTTATTTATTGGGATAAGCAGCCTCTGGATGCTCCTCCCACCAGCTTTTGCTCCCTGGCACAACCAAATCCTTGGCACCAGCCAAGGAACCCCAGGAAACAAAGGAAATGGCCCTTGGAGGGGACAACCAGGACCCGTGGAGAAGACAACCAGGTCTTCAGCCCATGGTGTTGTCCAGTGTGGCATCCTCAGGATCCTCAAAAAGGCATGGATGGACAACAGGACACAGCTGATGGCTTCGAAGTTCAGCTCTTTGCAAAAGGTAATTGAGCCCCAAACCAACCCCAAAACCTTTTTCCAGGTGGCCAGAAAAGACAGAGCCCCCTAAATTCAAGGCAGAGTGCTCTGGGTGCCACCTCAGTGTCACAGCAAGTGCTGAGGGACAAATGAACCCAAAAAAACGAGGGTTTGAACCCTCTTGGGAGGAAGGCTGAGGCACAGGGAAGTTGGGGAATATTCACCTCAGTTTGGGAAGTTTTTCCCCAATTTTCCCTGTGCTCCACATGCATAGAGGTTTGTGGGGCACCTCGGGCCCCAAGGTCCCAGGAGGATGCATTCTCCAAAGGAAGACACATCCAAGGACCAACACAAGCAATGCATTCTTCCCAAATTAACCACATGGCCCACTGACCCATCCCTCCTGTTGGAAAAGCTGTCATTAACATCTGTGTCACTTTAATTAAAAGAGGGGGAGAAGAAAGGGGGAAAAAACCCCATAAAGCCACTTTTGTTACAAGTATTTCTGCACAACTGCAACCACCTTTCATTTATCACTCCTGGAAGAGGGGACAGAGGTGGAACTGAAGGGTTGTGGGGCTTTTGTTTGGGTTTTGACACAGGAGAAGCAGGTGCAAGGCATGGCTAAAATGTGCCAACACCTGGGTTCTGCTGCTAGAAATAGAAAAAAAAAAAGAAGCCCAGTTCACCTCTGATCAATCAGTGGAAGTGACAAAAAGCTTGAACTTGGCAGTTTAAGGCTGAATTTTGGCTTGGCTTGTGTCAAGCAGGTCCACAGGCAAGCAGAGTGGGCAGGACGGGCGACACAGAGAGGGCAGGAGGACACATCTCCCATGGGACAGCTGAGAACTTCTAGGAAAAACCTTGCCAAATCACCTGGGAGAGCCCTGGGAGCTGAGGGACAGCAGATGTGGAAGGTTGGGTGGTGAAGTCACCTCCAGCAGTCCATGGGCACCATCAGGCATTGAAGTTTGGACCTAAAGATCTGGGTATTGACATCTTCTCCTCTGACTTCACCAAGTTTTTCAGGCCTGCTGCCCTTGGTCATTCAGGTATCGCCATTGCTGTGGTCACCACGACAAGTCCACAGTGGGGAAACTGAGGCACCAAGTCTTTGTAAAATGCAGATTCACTTCAGAGTCCTGCTCCCAGGGTGATGGCTCCGTTAGGGTTGACTCAGACCCCAAAACCTGGCATTTATCCCTAAAATGCACCTGGAAAAAGTCATTCCCAAGGGAGGTGGAACAAGCTGGCCCAGAGGTGTTTAGCAGGAAGGACAGCAACAGGGATGGATTTGCTGCTCACAGCTGGAAAGGATGTGGAGATGAAGCACCCAAAAGCTGCTCGAGAAGCTGAGGAACCCTCGTGCTGTGCACAACATCGGGATTTTCCATAAAAAGAGTTCCTAATCCCTGGAGCAAGGAAACACACACACGTCCCACCTCAGGTAACAACAGGAGCAAGTTTATTCAGGTCTGGCACTTACAGAACTTGGAAGGACAAGGTACACGGCATTGGTTTTCCAGAAAAGTCAGCCCAGGATCAGAAGAAACGAGACTATTTTATAAAAACAGACTGCAGCTGCGAGGGAGCCGGGAATGTGTCTCCCTTTGGATCCCGCATTCCCGCTGCCCGTGCCACCCATGTGCTGGAGCAGACCTGGTGGTGCCTGGGGCGAATCTGTTCTCAGCGAGTCCCAGCCTGGTTTTAACCAACCTTAGAAACGAGGAGGGGGGCGGGGAGGGGTGTTATTAATAGGTAGAAAAAGCAGAAACCCTTCCAAAATTATCCACCTTGGCCAAGGAGGAGCGAGAGTGCAGCGGGAGGCGTCCACAGGAGGAGGAGAACAGCTCTGCCGAACCGCCCAGGCCTCCAACGCTTGGAAGAGCATAAAGTCTGGGAAACAATCACCTTGGAAGCCTGCTGAGAAGTAGAGGATCTCCTTGCAGACAGCAACAGAGAAGATATTGGCTAACGAGACCCGTGGGAGGCGGCTCTTCCTCAGGCAGCCCCATCACTCGCGAGCCCGCAGGACGTAGATGAAGCTGACGAGAATTCCCAAGGCCAGGATCGTGTAGCTGGCTCGGACGCTGCTGGAGCCGCTGATGTTGCAGAGGAAGGAGTCGCAGCAGTAAACGGAGGCGGCCGCTATTCCCAGGTTGATCCCGGCGCTGGGGCAGATGGGAGAGCATCCCTTCGAGATGGACTGGCCGGATTTGCCGCCTGGATTTGGGGGTGGGGTGGGGAGGAAGGAAAAGAGACGGGTTTAGGATGAGGTTTTTTTTGGGTTTCTGATCACCTGCTCCGCAAAGGAATTACGGCACTGGAAGAGCCGGGGTGGTGCAGGCGGCACGGGGAGGATGAAGTGCTCCGGAGAGGATGAAGTGGTTCTTGGAGACAGGAATCCCAGCCAGCCCATCTTATCAAGGATCACCCCTGATAAGCTCCCACAAACACCCCTGAGACCACACAACACCCCAGGGACACCCCTTTGGATCAGCCGATGTTCAGCCACAACAGCTCCGGTGAGGAATCCCAAAACTCCCTCTTGAGCTTCACTCTGAGACTCCTCAAGGGAGACAGGGAGCACTGGGGAGACACTTGGGAGCCAAGTCTGCATTTCCAGAGAGGCACAGCCCACGTTAAGAGGCAGGAAAGAGGAAACCATTAGCACTGGGCTAAGAAGGGAAGTTTATAAAAGCTCCCAGTCTCTTGTTTGTGCTCATCTGACCCACCCACGCTGCAGACTCGGGCATGAAATTCCCCCTCCTCCTGCCAGGGAGAGCCAGGACGGGCTCTGGTTCCTGCAAAGGCCCCAGGAGATCTGCCAGAGCATTCTGCCTCCCTCAGAGCAGCAGCTGGGAAGCACAGACCCCCCCAAATCTCTCCAGGCACTCAGGAAGGAAACCTTCAACCCTCCCTTCCCGCCTCGTCCACGGAAAGTGAAGCAAAGGTGGGACTCGGGGATGAAGAACCCAAACACGAGGCAAAAAATCAGCAGGAGCAGCAACCCTGGAGCTTCCCACACAGGGAGCCTGCAGCATCCTCCACGCTTTCACTTATTCATCAGCAAACTCCCCGCCCCCAGCCTGAAATTCCCCCCGGAGTCGCGGGCATCGGTGCAGGCACGTGGGCTTTAACGTGACTCCTCCTGGCAGCGCGTCCGTTCCTCGTAAGGATTCCCGTGGGATGGTCCGACACTCAGTTGCTAAGCAGAACTTTCCCTTTTTTTTTTCCCCCCCCCAGCCAGAGGAAGGCAGAGCCTCGCTGCAGAGCTCAGCAGGTGAGCCAGGAGAGCAGCCAGGAGGGGTAGGAGGAGGAGAAGGTGCTGTCACCACTCACCGAGTCCCACTCCGACGTACGTCGTCACGCAGTGGTTTTCGTTCTCGCCACACTTGACAGGCTTCAGGCAGGCCCAGTTGGAGGAGGCATCCGAGCAGGAGAAGCAGACGAGCGTGTGGGCTGCAAGAGGAAGGCAAACCTCATTTAGGGGGCTGGTGGGAAGGTGTCCTCACTTGGAGGTCCCCACCTCTGTCCCTCGGGACGTCTCGCATCTGCCCACAGCCGCACTTTCTGTTGCGGTTTTATCAACCTGCAATAGGGACGTTTTTTAACCTAAAAAACTGGCCGAGTGAAGGGTTCCAGCCTAACAGAGGCATTTCAAGCTCTTATCAGCTAAAGTTGATACAACCACAGCCTGGCACTTTCTGTCACCCCTCGTTTGCACCAGGAATGTGTCTGAGCTACAAAAACTCAAAACCAAACTCCAGAGGTGAATTTTTGAGGTTTGGGCTCGCTCAGTTCAGCCACCAGAGACATGGTGTCCCTGTCTGGGGCAGGGAGGCTGGAACTGGATGATCTGTAGGTCCCTTCCAAGCGAAACCATTTGGATTTTGTGATTCTGTGACACTGATGGGAAATGCTCCAGGTGTGACCACAGGTTCAAATTTTCCACGACCTGGCTTTGAGCACCAAGATCAGAGCATGCTTGAGCTGGAGCAAGTGGTGGAAACGATTTCTCAGCTGCAGAAAGCTCAAGACCTGCAAGTACTTGCACTGTCCCACTCCTCAGGGAGTCACAGCACCATAAAGGCAGCTTATTCATCCAGTTTTTTAATTTGAGCAGAAGCATTAATTTGCGTGTTTCCTCCACAGCAGGTCCCCTAAAATTATAGAATCACGGAACCATTTCAGTTGGAAAAGACCTCAAAGATCTTTGAATCCAACCTTTAACCCAGCACTGCCAAATTGGCTGCTAAACCAACTCTTGAAGCAACACAGCTGCACAATTTTTTGAACACTTCCAGGGATGGTGATTCCACCACCGTTCCAAAATTTGACCAGCGAAAAAATTTCTCCTCATTTCCAAACTAAACCTCCCCTGGAGCAACGTGAGGCCATTTATGGCTTATCCAACAGCAGCAGGATGGAGTGGCTGGCTCCCATCCCTCACCCCTCACAAAGAGGAATGACTGGAAAACAGCATTTGGGGTGGGAATTGGTTGTGGGGACAGCCTGGACCGGAGATTCAGCAGAGCCGTGGGCACTTTGATCTCAGTGTTTTACACACAAGAGCATCACATCCACGCTGCAGTCGTTGACCTACATATGCAGACAGATCAGGTCTGTTCCCTGTGCTCCATGGACTCAGGATTTTGGAGCTTCCAGGCAGCCCTTCCACGAGGCATCACCTTTCCCCTTCTGTGTTTATGGGATGAAAAGCAGAGCAGGGGCTGATTCAGGGTGGAAGGTGCGAGGCAGCCCCGTCCCTGCTCCCACCTCCTTCAGCCCCACCACAAATGGATTATCAAAGAATCATGGAGTGGTTTGGGATGGAAGAAACCTTCAAGATCATCCTGTTCTATCCCCCTGCCATGGGCAGGGACTCCTCCCACTATCCCAGGTTGCTCCAAGCCCTGTCCAACCTGGCCTGGGACACTTCCAGGGATGGGGCAGCCCCAGCTTCTCTGGGAAACCTGGGCCAGGGCCTCCCCACCCTCACAGGGAAGAATTTCTTTTCAATATCCAACCTAAACCTGCCCTCTTTCAGTTTGAAGCCATTCCTGCTTGTCCTATCCCTGTGAAAGAATCGCTCTCCAGCTTCCTTGTAAGCTCCTTTCCTAATTATTTTTCTAAGGAGCAGAAGCAGGAAAAGCCCTGGGAGAGCTCCCTGAGGCTGAGCAGTTCCTGCCATGGATATTTTGAAGAATTATTATTTGGACAAATATTGCTCAGCATCTGTCCCACTCTGCCCTGCGACTGCACCACATCTCGAGGTTCTTCTCATTCCCGTTTCTCTCAGGAAAATAGAAGGTTTCTACGAGAAAAATGAGAAAAAAAATAACAATTGCTCTCAGAGGAATGACTTTTGAGCAGCCACAGCTGGGGAGGGGAAAGAAAACAAAAATATAATCTCGGAGAAACAGATTAAAGTGGGTTAGTGGGAGATCCTTAATGTCACAGCAGAGCAGCCAAACCTCTGCTTTGCAGTGGAAGCCAACACCACAACCCCCCAGGCAGGAACTTCCTGGACTGGCTCACGCATCCTCCAAGGATCCTCACTCTGGCAACGATCCCTACAACAAACCTGGGTTACCTGAGCACGCCAGCGCAGCCACCGCCAGGATTACAGGGCCACCAGCTGAGTCAGAACCTCCAGGAGAGATTCCTCAGAGGATCTCTGCATTTGGGAGAGGAGGAGGAGGAGGATGGGACCAGCCACTGAGTCACTGCCCCTCGCTGGGTTGGCCACAACTCCATGTGGGACCTCAGAGCGAAGCCCAGTTCTGCTCCCAACTCTCAGGTGACCTGTCCCAAACTCTTCACCTCACAACCACCCCGAGGAGGAAAATTGACTCATCCCAGGAATCTTCTGCAGTCAGGAATGAAGTGGATTACAAGCTTCCTGTGGGCATTCTGGCAGGACAGATGTCCCTGTGTGTATTTGCTCGCTGCGCTGAAGGCACGAGTGGTGCAATGCTGTTCATTAAAGGTTCCAGGAACAAACACACCAGAAATCTTTGGACGTGACATAAAAGTGCTGTTGGGCATGAAATTCTCTGCCACGTGACTCAATCCACGCTCCTGCCACAGCATCTCCTACCTGTCCCCGTGTTTTTCATTGTCACACCTAACCCATTACCCCCGTGTCTTAACAGAAAAAAATCCTTCCAGGGGAGGCAGAGTTTAAGAAAGGGAATATTCGGTCACTTTCTGCCCCAAAAAAACACCCACTGCAGAGTTATGAGAGCACAAACAGGCTGAGTGGTTTTGACAAAAGGCACAAGAAGGGTGGCAGAATTAATTTCATGCAGCTGGAGACGGAGCAAAGAGTTGGAGCTCAAGGTTACAAGAAGAGAAAAAAAGGGAAAAAAAAAAAATCCCAAGACTGAACAATGCAAAAAAGAAGCTTTGTTTTCACCAGTGGAAGAATTGATGTGTTTATTTGTTTGCTGCTCGGCTTCTCGGAGGAACAAAGAACTCCCAAACCAGAGCAGGGCATTTGGGGGAATTCCTTCAGATAAGGGGTTGAATCACTCTTGCAAAGACAGGGGGAAAAAAGCCTTTAAAAGCCCACTCTGGAGCTCGGCAGCAGCAGGAAATGGCCCACTCTGGAGCTCGGCAGCAGCAGGAAAATGCTGTTGCTTCGGCAGCTTTTCCATTCAGCCCCGATGCTGCTTTTCCGTTCTCTTAGGCAAAATCCTTATCAAGATCCACAGGCAAGATCTTCGAGCAGGGGGTAAAGCTCTTCTGTGAAATCCTCCCCAGATATGCTGGCAGTGTCTGGGGATAAAACCACCTGCAAGGAACCCTTTTGCCTGGATAAAAACTTACTTTAAAAGCTGAAAGGGTTGTGGTTTTTTGGGGTGGTATGGGGTGGGGGAGGAATGAAACCCTTCACTGCCTTGGCCTGGCCAGCCCATCCTCCCGGCTGGAGCTGAGCACAAGCCAGCCGGGCTCTGCCCGAGACTCAACGCTTCAATTGCCAGTTGCTTCCAGGATCCCACTGGGAATGGGAAAGGCAGCAAGGAGCCAGTTTCTTCTCAGCGGTGCCCTCGGAAAACAAGAAGGGACCCTGCTTGCTGAGCAGGGGCTGGGAGAGCTCAGAACTCTCCCGTTTGCTCTTTGTTTGGCTTCTCCAAGCAGCGACATATGGGAGCAATACGCGGTTTTGCACGGCCCCAAGGAGTTTGGGCAGTCAGGAATGGGGTCGGTGGGGAAGGAGGGGATGGCAGGGCCTGCGACTTGGGCAACTTGTTTAACACACAGCAACAGGAACCGCGTTCTCAGCCCCACGTTCGCTGGCAGCCCTACAGGGTATTGTCCCTTAGGGGTCATCGCGCCACCGCAGCCGGCCCCGAAGGATGCTCGGAGGGGGCAGCAGGAGCCAGAATCACGAGCGGCTCTGCCCTGACTTTGCTCCATCAGCCATTGCCGGGGCTGGGCTGCCTCTCCCCTCCACCCTCCTTCCCCTCGGCCGCATCTCAGCCCATCCCAGCGCCGTTATCCCGCCTGGCTGCGCCGAAAAGGGGGAGCGGAGCCGGCCCTGCTCTTTGTTCGAGCTGCAACTGGGAAAAGCTCCAGGATATCCACCCGCACAGCCGGAGATGCTCACCTATTCACACAGGCGGGGAAGCCCCGAAGTTGCTGCTTCAGGAGGGACACTGCTGCGAGGCAGGTCTTGCAAAGCCACCCCCGCATCCCGCTCCGAACCACAACGCGGCTCAGCGCTGTGCCCCCAGCCTCTTTCCAACCCTTATATCCCCTACAAACCTCCAACTTCCACAGCCTACCCTACCACACGCATCACTCCCCCACCCCCCCAATTTGCTCTCAAACGCAGGGCTGGCGACGGACCGGGGGACCTGGGGAGGATGCGATGATGGCGAGGGCATCCCCTTCCCTTACCTCTTTCCACGCACAGCACCGCGGCCAGCACAGCGAGCAGGAGCGCCTTCATGGTGCGGACGATGTGGCCGGCGAGATGCGCAGGGCGGCTGGAGGAGCGCAGGGCTGGCGGCAGGGCCGGGCGCCGGGGGTGGGGAAAGGGCGGCGGCTCCGCCCAGCGGGCAGGGCCCGCTCCCCGCGCCGCCTCCCCCCTCCGCCTCCCCGGCCACGCCTGGTTTCGTTTCCCCGCTCGGGAGAACCGGGGCCGGGGAAGGGGCAGTGGGAGGAACGTGTCGGCATGGCAGCGGCTGGCCGAGGGGGAACGGAGCCAGCTTTCCCCTAGCCGTGCCCCAAAAGGCTTTTTCCAGTCCCCCTTTTGGGTCCCCTCTGTTTCCCTGAAGGAGGAGACAGGAGTAGGGGGGCTGCCTGTGTGCCGGACCCCACTCGTCCAAGTTCATTCCTTCCAACTCAGTTTATTCTGGAATTCTGTGATTCTCTGACTCCCTCTACCCACAGGACCTGCTGATTTCCTGCCTCACTCGCCTCCTCCATGCATCTCCACTCACAGATCCCCTGAGCACGCACACACCTTCCTCCACACATTCCCAAATACACTCATTCCCTGTATCCAGGGCTCCCTGCGTGGATCTCCTGCAGGCGAGACTCCCCCGAATACAGAACCCGTCACTGCGTGCAACACCCCCTCTTCACGTCTGACCCCTCTGCACGCACAGCCCCCACTCAAGATCCAAGCACATAAAGAACCAACTCCCCCATCTGTTTACCAGAGCCTAAATTGGATCAAACATACAGGATTGGGAAGCTTGAAGAGCCCAGCAGCTGGGGTGGCATAGGACAAGCTGGGCTGCTTGGCAGGATGTGTGTAAATAAGTCCCCTGATGTTGGAGTGTCCCAAATTCAGTAGGTCCCATGGAAATTACTAAATCCTCTAGGAACGGAGCTGCAGGAGGGGCAATGGGGGCCGGCCCCTGCGAAACTGGCTGTCAGGAAAGCCTGGGAGTGGAGGATAAGGCTGGCGAGCCAGCAGGAAACAAGCAGGCTTGACAAACTCTGTGCCACAGATGGGTTTAATTCTGCAGAGTCAGCATTTCTTGGCAAATGCATCTGTCAGGAGAAATTCCGGCTCCTGTCTTGTTGGAGGCATTCAGAGCACTCTGCTTGGGAAGCGAACCCGTGCCTGCAAACCCCTGCTTCCCTTTTCTTTCCTGTGGCTCAGTTTTGTTTGTCAGTGCCAGGTATTCTAGCAGGAACTGACTTCCGAGCAGTTTCTGTGGTCTCATCTCTTCCACTGGAACAGGCTGCTGGGACAAACCAAACGCTGAAAAAAACGGGAAGCTTCAGCTTAGTGGTAACTTGGGAAAATGTAATTTAGGCACATTTACAAAACCCCCGTCTCATACAGACCAAGGAAGTAGATTTTGGTTGGATATTGGGAAGGAATTCTTCCCTGTGAGGGCGCTGAGGCCCTGGCAGAGGTTTTCCAGAGAAGCTGGGGCTGCCCCATCCCTGGAAATGTCCAAGGTCAGGTTGGACAGGGCTTGGAGCACCCTGGGATAGCGGGAGGCGTCCCTGCCCATGGCAAGGACCTGGAACAGAATGATCTTTAAGCTCTTTCCCAACCCAGATCTGGTATTTTATGACGCTCTCCTCATTCCCAAGAAAAGAGTTCAAGGATTTACAACTTCCTGGGTTTCTCCCACACTGAAATTTAACATTATCAGCCCCATTTTTTTCCTGGAGAGGCCCTGTGTGCTGATAAGAAGGGAGAGAGAGGAGCAAAGGGTCACAGAGGTCACAACCCTGCACGGGACCTGGAGTCATCCCGATACTGCTGGAATGTCTGGGCGGGACCAGCGCTAATGACAGGATGCTGCAAAAGGAGGAGGTGATCAGAGTCACCAGGGACCAGTTTTCCGTGGTGGGAATTGCACCAGGTAAGGAAGGAAGCCCTTCTGAAGACTCAAATTATCCTTTTGGGTCCCTTCCAACTCAGGATGTTTTATATTCTATGTTACCTAAGCTCATCTCCCACTGTCCCCCCCTCAAGGTTGTTGTGTGGGCTGGACTGCAGAGCTCAGCACAACAACTCTGCTGGCAGAGATTTCTGTTCTAGACCAGCCCACAAAACGTTGCCCTGAGTGCTCCAGCCTCTCCTTGCAAGTTTGGAGGTCACTGGAGAACTTTATTGAACCACTGTGAGTGCCAAGCCAAAAAATATTTCATCACAAAAAGAAGGGTGAAGCAAGAGAGGCAGCAGGGGTAGAGTCCAGCACCAGGAATGTGGCCTGTGCTAGGGAGAGGTGGAGACAGCTACAGAAACATGCTGGAGGGAGAAGGAGATAAGGAAGTGGCTGGATCAGAGGGCAAACTGGTGCTGGGGTAAATATTTCATGGTTGTGGCACACTGGGGAGGAATGGGTACAGTTAACATCAGGAAATGATGAGTATGACAGGTCCCTTGATGGGTCAGGGCAGCAGAGATGGTGCAGAAATTAAACCCAGACTAACTAGGCTTGCAAGGCTTTGGGTTTGAACGGGCACTTGGTGAGTTCAAGCTTGAAATTCAGGGTCTGTAAAAGCTTGCTCAGCTTCTGTGGAGCCAGGTGGGACACAGAGAGCTTCCTTCCCCACCACGCTTCTGTTTCAGGGTTTGTGTGAGACTTCCTGGGCCTGGCTGTGCACGTGGGGCATCTAAACCTCAGAGAAATTTGCAGATGAGACACTTCCCCTGTCAGTGGAGCAGAACTGCTCAAACCGCTTTGCTCCGATGACACAAGAAGAGAACAAAGTCTTTTTTTTTTTTTTCAGTAATTGCATCTTCCTCTGGAGCTGGGAATTTTTTTCCAGAGAGGGTTGGAACTGCTCTGTGGGAGATTCCCGTCCCACCTGCCAAAACATGGAGAATCAGTTTGGAAGAGGACTGGGAGGACATGAGAGAGCTGGAACCCAGGATCTCCATCCTTGCCGCTTCCTTTCATCCCCAAAATTCCCTTTGTCCAGAGCCCTTTGCTGCAATACAGGCATGAAGCTCCTCCTTGCCCAGGTGCTGGCACAGCCCCCAACACTCCATGGAATGCTGGAGCTGGGATACACCATCCCTGGAATTCCTGGTCCCACCATCCCTGGAATTCCTGCTCAAACCATTCTGCTCCACCTGCCTGGATGAGAGGCCTGACTCCACATCCCAACCCTTCCTCACCACCCCACCTTGGATGTTCCTCCTCCTGAAGTCCCTTCTGGTTGCTCTGGATCAGAGTTGCCCAGAAGATCCTCAGGATCATATTTGGAGCATCCAAGGATGCTCCAGACATGGATTTTCCGTGGGCAAACCAAGCTGCAGGTTATTCCTTGCTGTCTACGGTGCCAAACAGGTCACTGTCCTCTGCTGCATCCTCTGGGGAAACACCTGGGATTGCTCTGAAGTAGCTGCTGAGATTCCTGGAAATTCCTGGAAAAAAAAAGGCGCCCAACCAGATGCATCTTTGGACCACGCCATTTTTCATATTTTTTATAGAAAAAAGAAATAAAAACCTTCATCTGCCCCCTCCAACCACAACCTGCAGTCAGGACTTGGCTGCCGGGTTGATGAACTTTCACTCCTGGCTGACATCCATGTTTCCTTTTCCCTTCTCTCCCCGAGCCTGAGGTGAAAGTGGATTGCTGGCTGGTGATGCTCAGCTGGTGCTGAAATTCTCACACTTCCTCCTTCCAAAGTCTGCGTGACTCACCCTCAGCCCTGCTTCTTTTAGGTTTTTGACAGGAAAACAACTGTGACTCTTCAAGAAGAGCTCGTTTCTCAGGGAAAAAGCCTTAATTTCCTTGAGCAGTCTCAGCAGGGCCCTCCTCAGACTGTGCCCATGGCTCTAGGAATCCCCTTTAAGCTCAAGCCTAACCCTTTAGGCCCTGTAAGTGTCCCTGTCTGGTCCTGGATGGACCTTGGCTGTGTGCTGTGGTTTGTCTCCATCTGTTTCAGCCTCAGGTTGTGACTTTTAGGGTTGGAATTGCTGATCCTGGTGGGTCTCTTCCAGCTCAGGATATTCCATGATTCTCTTCTCCAACATTAATCCTTAACTATGAAGTGTCTGTCCCTGTCTCCAGGCCTAATTCAGTCTCCTGGGTGAACTTTGGACTCATTTTGCAGCCTTTTTTTCCATTCCTGGCCTTTTTTGTGTCAGCAGAGGTTTTGAACCACCTGCAAAACTTCCTGGGCACCTCCTTTCCCGCAACAGGGGCCTCATCTCCAGTATTTTTGGGGTGAAGGGAGAGGCTTTTTACTCCTGTCCCTTATTCCTTCCACCAAAAAAAAAAATGCACTTTTTTATGGACAAGGAATTCTCCAGGCTCCAAGGAGGCAGCACAAAAATAGGCTGGAGCTGTAGGCAAGGTGATAGACTTGTGGAGGTTTGCAGTGGAGATGTTAAACTTGGTGTAAAAAAAACGTAGGAATGGGAATGTTCCAGGGTGTGGAAGAACCAGAAGAAGCAGCAGAGCAGGGGTTAAGAGGAAAGGCGTTTGCTGATTGCCGTGGAGCACCGTGCCTGTGTCCATTCAAAAGCAGAGGAAGGACAAGCTGACCTTGGGGTAGGAAACTCCAGAGGGCTAAGAGCAGGGTGGGAGCCATCAAACACCCAGATAAAGTAAACAAAAGGGCTGGAATACTCAGGAATTTCACCTAAAAAAGGAAAAACGAAAGAGAAAGTGAGCAAAGACAGGATCCTCTCTCCAAACGCTGTGAAAAACAAGTCCAGAATTGGGGGCTTTTTTGCTTTCACCTTTTACCTTCGCCTGGTGCTCAGCCTTAATTAAAAGCACGAGGAGAATTGCGGGGCTTTCATCTTTTGGCTGCTGGTGGCACAGAAGTGACACGGGCCAGGCGATCTGGGCACACCCACACTGATGCTTGTGCTCCAATCAAATCCATCAGGAAGAGTGTGAAAGGCAAACTCCACTGTCTCCGAGATTTCTGTGTTATCAAACCTCTCTCTTCTCCCTGTAATAAATAAGTACGCTTAATTTATAGTAAAACAAGTTTAAAATTTATTTCGTGTCCGAGAGTTTCGAACACGCAATGCCACGATCGAAAAGGGAGACAGTGCCAAGCCCGGGGTTGGCACTGGGTGAACACAGGTCTGACCTCTGTCACATCAGACCTCCCTCCGTTCATGCCGGCTGCTTCTAACAGCTGGTTTATAGACAGTTTTGACCATAAAGTCCGGATTTTGGGTATTGTTTCTGTCACTCAGCATATTCATAAAGCATGCTATTCATGAAACTGAGGTGGACAAAACGCATCCTGTGTTTGATTGATTTCTCATCACCAGGGGGTGTTATCTGATGGCTCATGATGTTCCTTATTCTGGTCCGATCTGGTCGTTAACACCTGAGCTGGGATGGGATTTTCGGAGATGGTCGATCAGTTCTGTCATCAGCTCTGCCGAGAAGTTCTCCTTGGAAATGTAGATATCAGGAGTCGGCTGAATGCTTTCTCGATGGGCCGCCGTTCTCTGTAACGCTGTCTTTGAGATGTAAATCAGTTCCCTGGGCGAGGCCACAATTCTTTTTTTTAAGCAGGCTCTGCTTGTTCTAAAACTGGTTCCAACTAAACTTTTTTCATTATATATTTTGATATTACATATCTAAACACGAATTTCCCACTTTTATTTATAACATCCCGAAAGGTCTCACAGGGGGTTTTATTCCTCCCGATTTCCTGTGGCTGCAGGAGGGAGTTTCTCATTCCCAGGAGCGGCGCCTGCTCGTTATCTAATTGCTGATTAACATCTAATTCTGCATCCTGGAGCTGCAGGCAGGTCCCAGGTGAGCTGTTGTGAGCACTGGGCTCGGAGCCAGGGCCTGTTCCTGCCTCTCCTGGACCAAGGAAAATTGGACTCCTGGCACCCCCAAGGCTTTGTGTGGAATTTACGGACCTGCCTGGGTAAGAAATCAGCTGGAAAGTGGGAAAACAGAGCTCTCTCCACCCTCTGCCTCAACGCCGCTTTAATGTTGACTGAAATCCTGGGATCCCTGGAGCTGAACACCTTTGGAGTGAAAGCTCCTCCATGGAACTTCTTTCCACACCACTGGAAGAGCTTTGGGTCACTTTTGCTCTTCAGTCTTTGTCGTGGAGCGGCCTGATCTCGTGGAAGGTGTCCCTGCTCGTGGCCAGAGTGGCTGGAATGGGATCTTTTAGGTCCCTTCCCAACCCAAAACATTCCATGATTCTGTGATAAAGCAAAGCCAACCCTGAACACCACAATTCTGCTCCGGTGGAGGGAACCAGCTCCTCATGGGAATGACAGAAAGGTGACAGAGGGAAGCAGGAATGGGAATGACCAGGAGTGAGTTCATTCTCCCATCCCCAGGGAGATGCTGAGACCGGAGTTTTTCCATGCTTTGATGAATCCTAATGATGGTGCTAAAGCTGCTGCTTCTGGAGGCAGTTTTCAAACTCTTCACCTTAATTTCGATGCCAGGAATCCCTTCTGATCCCATCTAAAATCCTCTTTGCTGCTGTGTGATCCCTAACACAAAAAGTGGGAAGAGCAGAGCAGCTCGAGCCTTCCATTTGGAGGATCTGGAAGGTTCTCATCCCATCACACACCAGTTTACACTTCCCAGTGCAGCGTGGAAGATTTTTCCGTGGAGTGCAGCGTTCCAGCAAGGCTTTGTTTCACATTTTCCCCCAAAGTTCGCCACGTGTTACACTTGTGATCCAGCACAACTTCTTTCCCTGCCAGATTGCTGCGAGGGAGATTCCCTCATCCCATACTTGTGCCGCATTAACTTTGTGAGAGCTTTGTGCTTGCCCGTCCTAAATTACACCCTCTTTTCTCAGCCTACCACTTTATTTTACTGGAATCACCCAGAATCCTCCTGTTTGCAGATTCTCTCAGCTCGTCACCCGTGAGCTCAGTGAATTTATTGTCTAATCCGTCATCCAAACCAGCAATTAAAACTTTGCATCATCGCGGAGCCAAGAGGAGCCTTTTAATGGATTGTTCCAGCCTGACAGCAAATTGTTGGCTGTGATTTGCTCATGATTTCAGCCCGGCTGGCTTTTCTTGGTTTTGCTTCTGTGATTTGTTTATATCCAGTCTCCCAAAACACCCAGATTTCCCTGCTGCGAAGAAACAGGAGCAGGAGAAACAGGCTGGGCTTGGTAGCTGCGATGGATTTCTTTTCCCGATTTTTCTGGACACCACTTTGGCTGACAACCCTCCCTGATTTGCATATTCATGTCGAAAACACTAATTTTATTCACTTTTGATGTGTTAATTAGTTCGTCTCATTAATATCTGCGGCAGCAAAATGGTTCCTGCTCTTGTGTTTGATGTGGTTGTGTCTCCACACCTGTTTTCCCTCCTTATTCCACACGTGGAACCACGAACACAACTCCTGACTCTGCAAGTGCAGCTCAGAGTTGTGGGATTGGAAAACTAATCCTGCACTGAAGTGGCAGCTCCGAGAATCACCTGGAATTCTTCTCCCAGGCAGCTCAGCCTGGAAAGCACCAGCACCCAAACTTCATACTGAAAAGGGAAATGGGACTGATTCAATCCATGGGGGGAGAGGAGATTTAGGCTTTGCCTAAAGCTGAGCCACAGAATCCTTGATCTACCTGCACCTGGGAAAGGAGGAACCCATGTGGAAAAGCGGCTGTGACCTCATAATCAGCCCATTCCTCACCTCCAATCAAGGAGAGTTTTAAATTGTCCCTCTTCCTTCTTTGTTTGATAGAGTTCCAGCGATTTTCCACTCAGAGGACCAGCAGTGACAAAGTCCATCCAGAATTCCCACCTCCAGGTTTACTTTTCCATGACCTTCAGCTCCCACAGCTGGGGAGCTTTCAGTCCAGGAGCCAGGTGAGTGGACAAGACCACGAGTAAATCCTGTTAGACACAATCCCTTCACCTCCAAAGAATCAGTCGGGATAATCCTGGCTCATTCAGCTGCTTTGGCATCCAGAAATTTCAGGAAAAGAACTTTTCTCTAAATTTGTAGACAATTCTAGGAAACCCCTGTCATTTGACCCCCTGGCAGCACTTAAACTGCTGTGGTGAAAAGTGGGGGAAGAGCTGGGAATAAGGACCTGCAAAAGATCTGGATAAGGTTTGTTCTCCCTCCTTAATTGTGTCCATCCTGGTTCCCCACACCCTCACCGGACTTATCTCAACCCTCCACTTGTCCCTTCCTCTCCAGATGGTCTCTCCCACCAAGTTTTTGCTTTCTCACGTCCAACGAAACTGGTTGAGATATAAATTTCTCCTTCTACTTCCTCTTTTCCCTGCCAACATGACAGGTGGTAAAACAGTAACAGCTTTGGCCTGGAGCCAGACTTTCATGGAGTTTTTCAAAAGCACCCGAGGTCCTGCAGGGAAAAAACTGTGCAGGGTGTGGAGGACTTGCTCCTGGAGGATTTGCTCCTGGAGGATTTGCTCCTGGAATTGGGATGCAGCACAGCCACCACAGCCCTACCCTGCCCTGAGCAGCTGGACGTCTTTTCCTTCTTTTTGGTTTAAAAACTCTTTCTTCCCCTTCTCCATCCTAATTTTCCTTCACTTTTGAGGTTGTCTTTGGTGAGCAAAGCAGGTTCTGCTGTTAATTTGGTCTCTTGACATCTGTCATCTCCAGGCACAGCTCACAAATCTGCTCGGTGGGGTGACAGTCCTCTTGTCCCTGCCCACCACTGTGGTGGCACTTCCTTCATTTCCTTCATCTCCTTCATCTCCTTCGTTTTCCCCTCCATCCATTAAACAAAATGTTTAAAACCAGCCACTGGATCCAGAGCTCACAGCACAAAACATGAAGTTGGTGTGGAATCTTTCATCCTCTTGGCAAACCAGCGGCTCTGAAATGCAGGCGCCGTGAAACGCCTCAAAAATCCACATCCTTCCACATGTGCAACCAAAACCCAGCAGAGTTCCAGGGCAAAGCTTCAGAAAAAAGCAAAGATCTCATTTAACCACCAAACACAACAAAAAAACCCGACACCCTTCAATTGTTTGGACCAGCTCTGGCTTCTCCCAGCTGAGCTCGGGATGCTGCCAGCTTTTCTTTTTCTCTCTTTTTTTTTTTTTTTTTTAATTGTGTGTTTTCCAGGAATGGGAGCTTGCAGCCGGGGCTGTGACCCAAGAAGCTCTGAGCTGTTTGTGTGAGTCCCTGGCTGGTGCCCTTCTTCTTCTCTGTGACACCCCCAGGCCTCCTACAGAGCTTTTCTGTCTCCCCTCAGCTGCAGCTCCCACGGGGAGAGGAGGGAGCCGAGAGCGTGGAGGGCAAAACCAAACAAAGCTCAACACAATCGATGGTTTCTCTGCCAGGAACGTGGGTCTGTGGAAAGCCTCTCACAACCTCTGAAATGACAGGGGTTGGCAACAGCTGTGAGAGGTTGTTTTGGCCCTGGAAAAAACAGAGGGGAATAGATATGGGGATGTCTTTTCCAGCTGGATGAGGTCCATGAGGAGGCAGTGTGAGGGCATCTCCCAGCTCAGGGGGCTGCCCCTATTCCTTCCCTTCTCCCTCTCGCCTTCCCACTGCCTTTCCTCCCTCAGCCACGTTTTTCCCTCTTTGTTTTTCCCCCTTTTCTCCGATAAGGGAAACTCATTTCAAAATGGGACTGGGAGGAAAGAGCCTGAGGAGCCAGAAACTGCTCCCCACCGAGGCTGGGGAAATGTCCACGACACTGCCAGAAATCAGCTTTACTTCCACCTGTTTTTTTTTATAAACAGATGTTTGATAACCAAACTCACTGTGAGCAAATTCACCGATCACCCCCCTGTGCTGACACAGCTGTGGAGCCATTCCCTGCGTTTCAGGCAGGGTGGGATGTTATTCCTCACAGAGCTTTGAAAGTAAGAGACAAAACTATGCCTTCAAGGATCTCCTCGGAGCAGTAATGATTTGAAGCTTGAACATGTCAAAAAGGCCATTTTCTATGTGTTTTCTTAGGTGAGTTGGATGTCTGGGGACACTTCGGATTCAAGTAGGCTCAGGAAATCGATGGGAGTTCAGCACCTGACTTATCCAGGCTCTCTCAAAAATCCCAGGGGAAGCTCAACGGCAAAACACGAATCTCTGAGAGCGGAAATCATCCCAGAACAACTCTTTTATTTCAGCCATCACGGGGAGCTCCTCCAAACCCATCACAGTCCGTATACAAAGACGTAAGTGACGCTGGCCAGGACACCCAGGGACATCAGTCCGTGGCTGCTTTGCCTGCTGCTGACTCCATTCACGTTGCACAAGGGTTTCTCACAGCAGGAAACGTTCTGGGAGCTTTGGGTTTGTTGCTGACCTGTTGTTGGACACGTCGGAGAGCACATCTTGGAGATGACGTATTTCGGCTTGTTGGGCTCTAGTGCAGGGACAAAAAGTGGGGGGGAAAAGAGAAAAAGGAGGATGAGAAAGCATTGTTTAAATGTTTTCGTGGCTAAATCTGTTTTGGTGAGTAAAGGAAGGCCAGGCGCTGCTCCTCAAGGTGAATTTAATGGAATTCATAATAGAATTATGGGATGGTTTGGGTTGGAAGGGACCTTAAAGATCGTCCATGGGCAGGGACACCTCCCACCAGACCAGGTTGCTCCAAACCCTGTCCAGCCTTGCCTTGGACACTTCCAGGGATGGGGCATCCACGGTGTCAGGGAATCCTGGAACTGGTAGGGTTGGAAAAGGCTTTTAAGATTATCAGGTCCAACCAGGACTTCTCTGGGGTCTGTGTTTTGTGAGTCCTGAAGTAGAATTAGCACCTGTGGGTGGCTTTCAGTTCCAGCTGCCTGAAGTGATGCTCAGGCTGGGTCATTCCCACCAGGATGGTTTTTTCCCAAATAAACCCAGGGGGAATGTTCTGCATGACCTGAGATTTGGGATAAGAGCACGTGGAGGGCGCAGAGACCCCAGGACAGACCTGAAGGATTGTGCTTGGCACAGGGAGTCAGCCATAGTGAGGTTTGGCCAAAACACTTCTCAGAACAGTTCTGGGAGTGAAACATGCACAGCTCCAGGTGTGAATCCACTCCTGGTGCTGTTTTGTGTGCCCTCAGCACTTCCCCAATTCCCAGCAGGAATATCAAGTGTGTCTGGACACTGCAGTGACTGCAAGAGTGAGCCACCTGGTCAGTGTCTCCTCAAAGTTGGTCATCAAGGCCTGTTGTCCCCGTACTGGGATGAAATCCCATTCCTGGGACTGCCCTCCTACAAAACAAACAAGGTGCTGTTCCCAAACCTACTTGTCCCGACGTCCTTCCTGATGGTCACGCAGTGTTTGTCCTCCTCGGCACACATGGAAATGGTCAAACAGTCCTTGTTGGACTCCTGTTCTTGGCAGGTGTAGCACATGAATGGATAAACTTGGGGGGGAAAAAAATAGGAAAAAAGCACATTACAAGGTTTAAAAACCACGAAAGCTCCAGTGCAGAGATCTCCATTTCCCTCGTTACAGCCTGAAGAATGTTTTTGTGGGAATGACCAGTGGCTTTCTTTATCTCCTGACCCGTGGCAGCAGCGCTAAATCCCTCTCTGTCTCCTCTGGCTCAGGCTGCGAAGTGTTATCGATCTGTTTGCAATCCCTGGGAGCAGGAGATGTGAGTGGAATTCAAGGATTTGGGGGCTTTTATGAAGGAGATTATTGCTGAGCCATAGAGGCTCTGTCCTCAGGGCTCGGCCACGGGAATTGCCAATTACTGCTCAGGGTTACTCCTGGGCAGGGCTTGGCAGGGACAATTTAAAGATGCCTGGAGCGTTTCGAGGAGGTGGACAATGCCCAGTGTCCTACTTCTCTTTCATCTGGCTCAGAGGCTGCTGTCACATCTCTTTTTTGTGCTTGAACGTCTCTGAACTGGCCTAACCTCAGTTCCAGGAAGTCTGGTGAGAGCCCTCAGATGCTCTGTCAAGCTCCTGTTTTTGTAGCATAAAATCGGGGATGAATGGAAAGTCTTAACCAAAAGCTTGGTTTAAAGTGCTAAAGGCAGATTTGGTGAGATTATTCCTACATGTGCAGCAGTGGCAGATGATTGGCAGGAAGGTCATGAGATGATGAGTTGTGTTTCCTGCCAAGAATGTCTGTGCCTGCCCTCAAAACCAGAATGGGGTAGGCCAGACCTCTGGAAAGTAGTAAAAAAAGGGAAGAAGAGCAGAAACAGAGTCTGGGTGATAAAACACCCCAAAATATGTGCAGAGCACTCCCCTGCTGGGCAGATTGAAAGGTTTTTTAGTGGTGGTTGGGTTGGAGTTCATGAAATCACCCAGAGCGAAGTGTGGGGGTTCTGTGATTGAGTTCCTTTAAAAACACAGCTAATCTTTGGAGGGAAACAAACCCAAACGCTGGCTGAGTTCCTGCTGATTCTGGGGCTGGTCTGTCACTTTGGAACGGGCAAAAGCAACTAAAGGACACGTCCCTGTGAGTGCAGCTTTGCCCGATAAGAAGTTGGCAGTGAGAACGTGGAAGGACAGCAGAGGTCACAACATGAAATGAGAAGTTTCTAGCAGAAGAAAAGGAAAATGTCATCAACTGTTGATCCTGTGCAGCTTTTTTGTTTCGTTAACCTCTGAAAGCAGCTGAATTTTCATTTACAGAGTAGAGGAGATTCAAGGAGGTTTTAAGGAATTTTTTGCACAACCTTGGATGATGTTTTTCATGAGCAAGCCCAGGAAACGCGAGCTGGTGAAAATGCAAGGGAATGGGTGCAAAGCCAGGCATGAAAACACCCTCAGAGGGTAATTCCCAAGGATTATTGGTCAAACCAAGTGGAAGAATAGAAGGAATTCTTCCCTGTGAGGGTGGTGAAGCCCTGGCACAGGTTTCACAGAGAATTTGTTGCTGCCCCATGCCTGGAAGTGTCCAAGGCCAGATTGGACAGGGCTTGGAGCAACCTGGGATAGTGGAAGGTGCCCCTGCCAACAGCAGAATGAGCTGAAAATTAAGTTCTCTTCTAAACATTCCACGATCCTGTGATTTTAAGTGATTTTGACAGATGGATGCAATAAAAGAGTGAAAACAAAGAGCGGATGCAATCAAATAAAGAGAAATAAATTACAATAGATGAAACTGAGACACTCAAACATAAACAACTGGTTCAGCTGCAATTCACAACCACAGTGGCAACAGCAGGAGTCAACAGTGTCACATTCCAGCCTTGGAAACAGGCGTCACCCAAGGGGACACGGGCAGAAATGTCATGTGCAAGATATGCAAAGTGGCCTTTCCACCCTGGCAAGGCCTCAGCCGCAGCCCCGGTGCCCAAATCTCTGTGTGGCACTTCCAGAACTATGCAGAGCATTTGGAGGGGGACCAGAGGAGGAAAGGTCAGAGATCTTGGAAATGTGGCCTTGTCAAGAAGGTTGGAAGGGTTTGGTTTGTTTGTTGAAAATGAGATTGTGCTGAGGAAAGTCACAGGAGTCTTCTTGAGGCGAGAAAATAAAAGCAGCAGAGAAGAAAGTAATAAAATATTTTATGTGTCCCGTGTTGGAAATATGGGAGAACAGTACAAAAAGAGATGCTAAGAGATATTAAACCTAAATTCCCAAAGGGATGAGAGCCTCTGAGCAATTCCAGGCTGTGGAATTTTCCTTGTTGCAAACTTTGGGGGATACCTTAAGCCTGGTCTTGTCCAACATTGCAGCAAGGACTTGATGATCTTAGAGGTCCTTTCCGACCTTAATGATTCTGTGATTCTATGGAAAGGATCAAGACCTTTTAGGATTTCTACTGGACACAAAATACCTATTACAGTGAGTTCATGGATGGAAAAGGCAAAAGACCCACTTTGGTGGGCTGAGATCAACAGTTTTGACCCAAATTTGGTCATTAGGGTCTTTGATTTGACCCAGGATACCTAAGAAGGATCCAATGACAGTTTCCACATTTACTTTTGTTCCAGTTTTAGGCCAGAAAGCTGCAATCTCTTATTCTGGATCTAGGCTGGGCCACAGAAAGGTGCTGTGTAAAAGCCTGTCCTTACATCCATTGGGAATCTGCTGCCAAAATTAAATGTCACCAGTAAGAAATCCCAGCACAAACCTGTGCTAACAATCTGGGATTTCTGTGAGCTTTCCAATTCATCCTGAGCTCACACTGAGAATGTTGCCTTTGAAAATCCTCCTCTTCTGTCCATTTTAGGGAATTGTGGGCACTAAATCCATTTTTTTTAAAGCATTGAATAGTTCCTTATCCCTCTCCAAAACTGGCCGAAGCTCCTGCTCTTCCAGGCACGCTGCAGAACCATTCCAAAGGATGTAGGAGTAGGGGGTTGATACATCAGTGATAATTGATTAATTAGGTGCCTCTTTCTCAACCAGATTCGTATCATGGTTTCTGGGAAACCATCAGATGTGGGGCAGATTTTGGCACTCTGGTCATCATTCCCATGTGCCAGGAGCGATGGAGCAACACGAGTGTCTCACTCCCAGAAGGAGGACAACACTCAGCCTTCCTTTTGGGAGCGGGATGCCTTCAACATGAAAAGTTCTTTCGCCTCCGCCGCTGATTTAATCTACAAAAATTCCCAGTGTTGCATTTCCTAGGTAGACACATGGCCAACCACTACAAGGGAAAAAGCAGCAGGACAGAAGAGTCTCTAAAACACTCAAAACCTGAAATTTTTAAGGAAAAAACCATTTTGTTATGCTTTCTATCACTTCCAGCTTGCCTCCTTTTGGAAGGTCCCAAAGACCACTGTGTGGATTTAACCTGGCATCCAGCACCACCAGAGCTCTACCACTGGAACGAAAAATTAATTCATCAGGTTGTTATTTCTGCATCAAATCACTGACGGAGGTGCAAAAGGACATTGGTGACACCGCCACAAAGTTGTTGACAGCCGTCTAAAGTTCTCCCACGTGGAAAATGGTCACCACCTTCCCCCTAATCCTTGTCTTAAGTAGGAGCAGCGTGAGAGGCTCACCTTGTTCCACACACAGGACAGCAGCCAGCAAGGTGACAAGAGGAGTCCTCATCTCCAGCAGATCCTCGCAGCTGGGCTGGGGAGCTCTTTGGAGGGCAGGTTTTATACCCCAGCCCAACGGCAGCAGTTTTACAGGTTCCCGACGGCTGGCGGGTGGACATGAAATCAACCCAAGGGTGTGGAATGTTCATGTGGGAGTCTTTCCACGCCGGAGCCCTTGGAACAGGCTGGCACCTTGGGGAAAAGCCCTTTCAGCCACGCATTTCTCGCTCTTCCGGTCGTGTGGGTGATGGGAAGTCGGGATGTGCTCTCTCCTCCTCTGAATTTCTTCCTTTCCTTCCTTCCAGAGCCACTGCTCTGATGAAAGCAGAGCCCGGAGGCACGGGGAGATCGTCCTAGGAATGAATTTTTCTAATCCCTTTTGCACAGACAGCACGTGATGTTCCAGGGTTTGTACCGTTCGTTGGCTTTAATTATTCAACAGCACCAGACTCAGCCTCTGAGCTGGCCTAAGCTGGTTTACCTCAAATAAAATCAGTGTGTTTTACGCTAAATTAAATTAGCTAATGGTTGGTTAAACAGAAGATTTCCCTCAAATTTTCACGTCAGTCTTCATTTCTTTATCAATTTTCCTCTGGTTAATCCCTCTGCTTGCTCTTTTTTTCCTGCTTGTAATCCTCGAGTACCTTGTACAATTTTGATTTAATGAAGTTTTGCTGCTATCCAGGGATTCTTTAGAGGAGCTGCTTTCCTCCACGCCCAACAGTTTCTCGAAATCAGGCCTCCACTTCAAGCCCACAAATTGGCACCCTGGAATTGCAGCTCTGCTCTGAAAAAAGCCATCCCTCAAAGTGTCATTTTTTCAATCTCTCCTCTTAAATCAAGCCTTTTACTTTTATTCCTCTGTGTTGCTCTTCTCCTCTGAATTCCTTAAAATCTGTTCCTGGCAGTCTGGGATAGAGACCCTCATTCAAGATGCATCTTGTAAGAGCTCAAGCTACCAAGTCCATGGATTTTCTTCTAGAACAAGATTAGTCCTGGACAGCAGAAAGAAAATATTGTCAAACCCCGCTTTTTTTCTGGCAATTATGGAATAACTTAACTGGCAATTCCCTGCGTGTAGCCATCAGCAGGGTGTTTTTGTCTGGTTCTAATGTGAATCATTCCAACACTGGATGATTTCCTGATCCATGTGATTGTCTGACCCTTTTTTCAGGCCCTCCTGATCTGCTCCTGGAATGACGTCATCAGGTGGTGAATTCCAGAGTTGTTCAAGCCCTGTGTCCGCATAAACATTCCCTGGGTTTTGGAGGTTGGTGAGGTCAGTGGGGACGTGGTGATGATCAAATTGAGCCTTGTGCTTCACGCAGGACAGCCTGATCTTCTGCCCCAGTGTTTTATAAACAGGTTTTTCTCCCTCATTAGTGGGTGTGGCTCCTTGCTGGCATTTTGCAATGAGGGTGAAAGGAAAGAATAATTCTTTTTTTCCCTATTTTTAGTCTTATTTATCCCATAGACTTGTGATGTTTATTCCTTTTCCCTTCCATACCCCTGTTCCTGTTGATTTCCAGAGAATCATAGACTGGGTTGGTTGGAAGGGACCTTAAAAATCGCCTTGGCCCAACCCCCTGCCATGGGCGGGGACGCCTTCCACAAGACCGGGTTGCTCCAAGCCCCATCCAACCTGGCTTTGTTGACTTTTCCAACATCCATTTTATTTCCACATGAACCTTCTGGGAATAGGAACAGCACAAGTCAAATTCGACTTTTTGACTTTGACTTTGACTTTGGCTTTGACTTTGACTTTGACTTTGACTTCGACTTCGACTTCGACTTCGACTTTGAAGGAGCAGTGAGGCTAAAACATTCCCAGCACATCCAACGAAAATGTACTAAGGAGAGAAGTTTTGGTTGGGAATGGGATTTTCTGTGGTTTTTGGGGAGCTGTCTCCAAGACATGAATATCTTCCTTAGTACCATGGTTCTAAGGTACGTTGGAATGCTGGAGCATTCCCTCTTCCCAGTGCATGGAGAGCATGGAAAAGAGTTTTATTTCCCAATAGGACAGATTACAAAACTCAAAAACACTCAGAGGCATCACTCAAGGATCCAGCATGGAGAGGGTGTCTCCTGCAGCCCAGGATTACAGCCTGGAGGAGGGCCTGGGGCAGGGACACCAAGTGAGGAGTAAGGTTGAGGAAGACTGGAAAAAAAAATCCCCAAGGAAGCTGAGTCACCTCTCTGGAGCAATCTTATCATTATCCATTTGGGAAAATTAAAGTGTGTCAAATTGGAGCCATGAGTTGGCAGTGGACTCAAATTGGAGCCATAATTTGGCTCTGTGACAAGAAAGCAGCAGTCAGCTTTGGAAAAAGGGTTGCTTTTGTCCCTTGCCGTGGCTCCTACAAGATTTTTAGACCCAGTGAAGGCCTTGCTTTGATCTCTTGAGTCCAACCTGTGTCTTGCTTTGGCATTGAGTCAGTGTGTTGGGTCTGGTCAAATAAACGGGGAAAAGGGGGAGAAATTTCGCATTGTGAGGGAAAAGGCAGGGGAATTATTCAAGGAGAGCAGAAGGCAGCACGGATCCTTCAAAACCAATGATGGGAAAGCCCCAAGAGAGGGAAAAGAAGGGCCAAAGTTAAAGCACCGCCTGCAGATGCCTCACTTAGGCAGGGAAAGGCCTCCTTGGCTGATCCAGGCCCTGGTGCAGTGACTCAGAGCTCTGAAAAAGGAGTTTTATATAATCCCCAGGGAGAGAGGCAGTTACCTCCCAGGAGCAATCCCAGCTATTGGAATGAGACTCCCATCTCCTTCCCAAAAGCCCTCCAGGCATCACAGATGTCTCTGCTCATGGGGCAGCTCAACGCTTCCATGTGAGGAGTGTGCAGCCATGGGAGGCACCAGAAACCCGGGGTGATGGAAGGACTTGGAATTCGGGAGCAGCACCCGTGTGGGTGGTGTCAATCAGGATTTCTCAGGAGGGCTGGCAGAGCCTCCTCTTACACAACATTCCAAAGGGAGGGTTCGCCACGGGGAGCTCTCATGTTTTTGGCACCTCCTGTGCCAGGAAAGTTGCTGCTCCCACCTCCAGATAAGGACTTTGGGATGTAGGTCAGTGTTGGAGCACATGGATGCATTATGTTGTTGGGAAAAACCCATGGGATCAGGGGGAAATCAGGCAAGAAGGAGCCAGCCAGGCTCCCTTAGGGATGGTATTTCTGGATTCCCAGAGCTGTTTGTAACTTCTCCATGCAACAGCCATAACCAGGGCGTGAAACCCTCCGGGTTCACCACCCATCCCACATGCTTCCATCCCCTTTGCCGTGCCAGGATCCTTCCCATCCCAAAACAAAGACGCCTGCCAAGTTCAGGTAGCTCAAGCCATGACCTTATTTTAAGCCTGGCTGCCGAGGGCAGGTCTGGACTCCCAAGCTCAGCAGAACAAGTCCTGAGGCTGTACCAGCCCCGTCTTGGCCTTTCCCTGTGCCAGCCATTGTCCCTAAGGAATCCTGAACCTGTGGATAGCACAGGATGAAGATGATTCCAAATAGTTCAGCTGTCATCGTGTTATGATCAGGGTGTGGAGCAGAATGTGGCCAGCCACGGTCACAGAATTGGGTTTTTTGGGGATTTTGGGTCTTTATCACTTGAATATCCCTAAATTTGGCAGGAAGGAACACAGGGTGAGGAAAATAAATTGCAGATGGATGGAGCCATCTCAGCTGGGATAGGCAATAAAATCCATGGGGAGAATGGAGAGACTCATGGCCAAAATCAAAGTGTTCTTGACCAATCTTGCATTTACACCAAGGAGGAAATAATGAGTTGAGGCAAGGAAATAGAGGTTGGATGGAAAAACCCAGAGTAGGACTGAAGGAAGAAGCCAAGGAGGAAGTCAAGGAGAGAAAACAACCAGGGAATGCAGAGCTGGGGTTGGATGTGGATGGGGAGGAAGGTGGGCAGGAAGGGGTAAGAGCAGATCGGGATGAGCTGGAGCCATGAACCCACGTTTCCTGTGCCAAGCTGTTGTAAAGAACAAAGATGTGGCTGTTCCCGAGCGTGGTTTCTCCTCTGCTCCTAGAAAATTCCCATTGGAATAAGCAGAACACGGAGCTGTGCAAGGAGCCTGGGGAGGGAAAACCAGCTGGGTGAGCTGCACTCAACTCATTATCCCAGGAGATCTTCCTCGGGATGATCCTTGTGGAGAGCTCATTCATCCCAGGAGAAAGAGGTTCGGCCTCCCTGGAAGGGCTGGAGTGAGAAAACCTCTCATTCCTAAGATCATCCACAAGGAAGGTCAGAGCAGGGTAATGAGTCCCTTCAATTTTAACGTGACGAGCAAACATAAAAGATTCATTTGCAGTGTTCATATTTTTTCATAGTTGAGTACGAAGAATTCCAGGTTTCTTCACAGAAACCATCTGTCTTTTCCTTCCATTTTCCTTTAAGCACCGTGCAAGATGCTTTACTCTTTTCTAAATAATCCTAATGCTTCTAAAGAAATTTCCACAGGAAGATCTTAAACCAGTTTAAAGAAAATGCTCGAGATCCCTTCCCATCAGGCCCTGCCTTGTCCCTTCTTTTTCCTGGACAGCTCAAGAGCCTTTTCCTCCCAGGTGGCTGCTCCGGGAGAGGAATTGAAAAGAAGTTAAATAGAATTCTGTTTATTCCAAAAAGGAGTCACAAAAATGCCATTTCTGCCAGTGCAGAAAAACAAAATCTGGGGAGAGGCTTCCTGAAGTGAATGCAAAGTAATTTTAATATATTTCAGCATTATTCCCATTCAGCTTGCAGGCGAACGCCTCCGCTTTTATCCCATAACATGGATACATCCAGCAGCTACGCCCAACGTGCCACACCACGCAGCCACACAATAGAATAAAATAACACTTTATTGTGCCCAGTTTCTGTTTAACAACTGGAATATTAAAGGCTTTCTCGGAGCAAAATGATACAGGGCGGAAAATGGGAATAAAAATTGGCACAGGAGAATGGCGGGGATAAAATGAAAGGCAAAAAAAATGCACGGCGTTATAAATGTCAGGAGCAGGAGAGATGATGACCACATGGGGCCATTCTGCACGTGCAGGGCTCCATTTTACCCCCTTCTCTCCCAAACATCACTTTTTGAGTTGCTGTCAGAGCGTTGAAAGAGCAAAAATACCTCCGGATAGGAGGTGACTTTCCAGGTAGGAGACACAGGGCAGCATTCCCACCTTACGGACTGCAGCTTGAACCATGCCATGCAAAGCCAAGCAGCTCATTTTCCCCCAAAAAACCCTCAAAACCCCATCCTGAGGATGCAGGCGAGACTGGCCAGGACCCCCAGGGTGAGGATGGTGGAGCTGGTTTTCACGCTGCTGGCCCCGCTGATGTTGCACAAGGAGGTCTCGCAGCAGCTGGTGGCGACTCCGGCTATGCCGATGTTCAGGTCAATTGTTGGGCAAAATGCAGAACATTTCTTGGTGATTCGCTGGCTCCGGTCATTGCCTGGAGTGGGAGGGAGAGAAAACAACAGGAGAAGTCTAGTTTTTCATCTTGGATTTGTTTCTTTTGCGGGTTTCAGTCGTGGCCTGGCCGTGCAATCCCGTGGGGAATTTGTAGTTCTGCACTTGATGCTGTTGGGTTTTCCCGTGGGTTTCATCGCATTCCATCATTATTTGTGTATGTGTGACCTATGGACACCATCTCCAGGCCTTACAAATCCTCTGCTGATTTCAGGGCCAGCTGGGGGCAAGAATTTGGGACTTATTTGTGCAGTGTGAGATTGCAAAACCTCAGCACTGTGCCTTGGGATTGCTCCTTCCACGGGCCCTTTCCATTTCCACCGCCTCATGGGCATAAACTTGAGCTTGGAGTTGAGACAAGGAGTTTGTGCAGGGATAGTAAAAATAATTATTTTTATTCCAGCATCTCCCTGTCCTACGAGTGTTTAACCATCAGTATTTAATTTTTATTGAGTTTAATCAGAAGTATTTATATGATACTCAGTTGTAATTGAGTAGGGCTAGGCTGAATTCCCACCTGCCCAAGATTTGTTCTCTGCGTGCTAAAATCCTCATTAATTCCTCCACCGCACCTCGTGGTGGGAGGAGGATCAGCTGCCAGCCCCACCTGAGCCCCACCTTGTCCCCAGAGCCTTGGGAAAGCTCCACACTCACCGGTTCCTGTGGTGGAGTAGGTGGTCAGACAATACTTCTCGTTATCCGAGCACTTGGTGGTGCTGAGACAATGGATGTTGGAAGTTGCATCTTTGCACGAGAAGCAGGTCAGGGAGAAAGCTGCAAAAGAAGCACAAAAACACTCGTCAGGCACCTCTGGAACTATCCTTAGGAGCATAAAACTGGGGATTTATGGAAGATCTGTCAAGCCCACTGGCAAAAAATTCCTGTATGGGTTAAACTTGGCCCCAGAGACTCTCCAGGAGCTCAGATTGCTGTCACAGCTGTGGTTTCCTCAGGGATCTTCCCTGTGGATATTTGGTTGACTCTCCCTTGAATCCATTAAAACATCTGGCATCTCCACTGTGGTTTTGGGAAGAGCAGCCCAGTCTCTCACCAATTGTAGTGTGAAGCTCTTGGGTTTTCTTCCCAGCCTGGCCCCTCCAAGCCTCAGTTTCTGGCCACTGGTTCTTTTATGGAGACACTGGACCAGGGAAGTTGTGGCTGGCTGAATAAGGCTTGGAGCAACCTGGGATAGTGGAAGGTGTCCCTGCCCATGGGTGTGCTGGAACTAATTGGTTTTTAATATCCAACCCAAAATATTGGTTTTCAAATTCCAGCCCAAACCTTTCTGTGATTTGGGTTGATTTTCAGAGCTCTCCTGTGCCAGGAGGAAAAAAAATATTGGATCTGGAGAAGGCTGGACTCAGCAAATCCCTGCTTTGGCTGCAGCAGATTCCTTTTTCCAGCCATCCATGGGTAACAACTTCCTCACTCCACAAAACGTGCACATCTGGAACACTCTGCATCTGCAAAGTGCTTTGCTGAAATCAGTGAATGAGAACAGCTGGCACTCAGTGAGCCTGAAGCATCATTGAGAGCAAAGAGATCCTTGGGGAAGGGTTCTTTGCATGATAAGGGGAATTTCCTCCTCATCTCTTTATCTGGCTGCAGTGTCACCCTCCAGGGATTAAACTCATCCTCATTTCCAGAATATCCCTGGCTACGGGCAGTTAATGCCCAGCTAATTCTTGCAGCAGCTTTGTCCTTTAGCTTTGCCTTCCTTGCTCTTCATCTGCCTCACTCCCCTCCCTTGCCCAGGTTTCTTTGTGCCTTTGTCAGCAATGTCCCAACCTCACCACTGCCCTTGTTTGACCTTGGACAGGCCCTTCTGGCCCAAACAGGCTCCTCAAGTGTCCTGCTAGCCCAGATCTGGCTCCAGCTCAACCCACAACCCCAGGATCACTGTTTTCCTTTTAGGTCTCTATTCTTCCTCTGCCCATGTGGAAACTCTGCCTCTTTTTTCCCACTCCAGCCAACATCCCCTTCTTTCCCAAGGCCTTTCCTCTCGTGGTCCACAGCCCTCACATTCCCAACCCTTCCTCTGTTGTCCCTCACTGACTGGCACTGAGCAGAGGCCGCCAGACAACTCCAGTCCCACTTCCCACCATTCCCATGGTCATTCCAAAAGCCTCAGACTTGGCACCTGGCTCTCATTGATTTCATATCCAGACTATTACAATTTCCTTCCTGTCATTCCCATCTCCAGAACCTCACCGGTTGTCCTGCCTTCAATATTGTCCTGACCTTTCAGGTCCAAATCTATTTTTCTCAAGTCTGGGACCCTCCTTTAGATTGTCCCTGTCCAAAGTGTTTGTCTTCATTCTCTCTTCTCATGCAAATTCTATTATATGGAATATAATAGGAAATATTTCAGCTCCACCCCACGGGGAACCACCCTCTCCTCACAGTCCCCAAACTGGATTTTCCTGACACAGAGCTCACTTTAATCCTTAATAAACGCAGCATCTTTAATCCAAGCCCATTCCCAGGAAAACTTCCTGAATCAGTGCAGGAAACAGAGGAGCTGGTTACCTGCCCAAATCCTCTTTCATCCCAACCTCCCAAAGCTCCTAATTTCAGACTCCAGTTGTCCTGGGAGCTTTTTTGGCAGGAGAAGGGGGAAGCACCATCCAAGGGTGATTTTTCCAACATCTCTCTGTGCTCCAGAGTTTTCTGACTCACCAATTAATTCAGGACTCTGGGATTGGCTCCTAAACTGGCACACCCTGAAGTCAGGGAGGACAGTTTTGGTCAAGCTGCAGAAAAACACTTTAATTTAATTTTATTTGATTTCTTGAGGTATCTGTTGCAACGAAGGCTGAGAGGGGAAGGGAATTTTATTTCTTCCAGATGCAAACCTTGAGTTAATCCAGGCTGCCTTTGGATGTCTCCACACCCACCAAGACCTCTGCTCTAATGGAAGAGAAACATTTCTCAAGGAATTTGCTGTCTCATTCCCTGATCTTTAAAAAAAAAAAAAAAATGGGAGTAGAGCTGCAGGAAAAGATCCTTTTATTTGCCTTAACATCCTCAACTTGAGCACAATTCCAAGTTTCAAGCCGGTGAAATCCAACAATGGGAATATTTCCATCCTCAAATTAAGTGGGAGCCAAAGAGGTCAGTTAGTCCAGGACCAGAATGGCCAGAAATTTGCTGGTCAAATCCTACAGGGAAAAATTAAATTCGCAAAAAGGCAAAAGCCCCTCCAAACTGAGGGAATCAACCATTCCCCTAAAACAGAGGGATATTCCAGGCTGCAGCCTCTGTTTCCTGCCTGACCCAGAGAACAAGGTGTGGTCCTTGGCAGGGTCCAACCAGGAAAATTGATGCGCAGCTTCCCAGTGCTCTCCCCAAAAAAACCCTCAGATAATTATCAGAATGAGAATAGGACTCTGCATCTCCATCCCAAACCTGGGATCAGCTGGGAATCGTGGGATCATTAAGGTTGGAAAAGAGCTCCAAGATCATCGAGTCCGGGTTCACCGCTAAACCCTGGCTCTGAGCACCACATCCACACATTTTCTGAACGCTTCCATGGGTGTGGTCCCACCGCTTCCCTGGGCAGCCTGGATCCCTGACCACCATTTCCATGATGGAATTTTCCCTGATAAATCAGACTCCATGATCTTAGAGATCATTTCCAACCTTAGGGATTCTGTGACCAGCAAAGTTGCACCTGGAAGCAACAGGGAAGAGCTGGGAGCCAGAATTGCACCTTCTTGTGGCTCAACCACCTCTGTTAATTCAGGTAATGATGGTTTGAGGTGCAACCAATGAAGAGTGAGTGAAAAAAAATAAATAAATCAGGCTGTAGTGGCAAATACAGAGTTTTACTGCTCGTATTGCCCCTGGGTATCCTTCATGGATATTCCTATTCCCATGGAGCTGCCCAAGAGCTCTCAGCTGCCACTGAGCCGTTCCAGGGGCTGGGATCAGATCATCTGAGGCAGGAATTTCACTCCCCCACTCCTCATCATCCCTCCAGCTCCTGGTGGGGATAAACCCTCCCTGTCTCCTTCTCCTGAGATAACTCCTCCACGACCCTTTCAGCTCCACCATCCGCGCTGCAAAACCCTGGAATAGCAAAGCCATTTTGGGAGGGCTCAGTGCAAAGCAATCCTTTCGGGACTCACCACTTTCCGTGCACAGGGCGACGCCGAGCACGACCAGGAGGAAAAGCTTCATCCTTCAGAGGTCTGGCAGCCTCCAAAGCAAGCAGGACTCAGGCAGGGCAGGTTTTATACCTCTGCAGTGTTTGCTTTGATCCGGAGATAATAACCAGAGGCTGCTGTGTCAGATGATGGATAATTGGGAGCAGCGTGTCCGGGCTTGTGTGGAGAAGGGCGTTTTGTTGGAAATCTGGAGGGGGGTGTGTTTTTCCCCACAACTTCTCCTTTTCCTGGTTGTTTCACAACGCAGCTGCTCCAGCTGACGTGAACTCTGCAACTGCTTCTAATTTTGGAGAAGGTGGGGGGTGGGGGGGGGGGGAGGCAAACCACAAAAACAAAGCAATTTTCCCTGTAAAAGAAGAAGGTTTTCCTTTCTAGGTCTCAGAGCAGGCTGCATCCTTCAAGATCGTGTCCTTGCACATATGGAAATGGAGGGAATTTAAATTTAAAATTGAATTTGGGATGGGAACTTCTCCCAGATGTCTCCCTGCACTGTCAAGACAGTGAGATCAGAAGAGCAGAATCCTTCCACTGCTTTTCAGAGGGGACCAGGCATCATTTTCTGCCTCCTTTTTAAGTTCAAAATCTGAAATGTTTCTGGGATGGTTTTTTTTTTATGAGGAGAAAATGTTATTTAACTCGAAAATAAATTTCACAGTGCAAAGAAAAATGACCATTTAAGTTAAAAAATAGAAATAACACCCACTCCCATGGCATGGAACAAGCTGGGAAATTTTTCTGCAAATTTGCAAAAAAAAAATAAATATCAGGGAGAAAAACTCAAACCAATTAAAGCATGGAGAAGGAGGGGTTGGCTGATCAATGATCTCAACTGATTAAGTGTTCAGAAAAAAATTAAATTGTGAAATGCCGAACAGGATTATTCCATTGGATTCCCAGATCGTGCTCTTTATTCCTCCTGTTAATTTTCCTTTAAATTGTGTTTCAGCCCATCTCCCTGTATAAAATCAGAACCTTTCCCATCTTTTTGGGATTGTCATTGCTTTTCCCTCCCACTGGTGCCTTTCTGCCATCAAGTCATGGGGGCAGAGGAACAATCCCAGGAAAAGTCCAGCTGGATTCTCTCACGTGACTCTCGGAGCTGCAGGAGCTGCTCCTCTGCCAGCGCCTCTGCCCCTTGCTGCTCTCCCATCTGCTTCATTTCCCTTTTTCCTCCTCTCCAACTCGCCCAGATCCCCATCTCCCATGGAATATTTCGGGCTTCCGACGTGGCCCAGCTCCAGGCGTCCTCTCACCGGGAAAACACGCCGGCCTCCTGAGGTGATGTCAGTTTTTCCAACACTTCCAAATTGGATTTATAAACATTGTCCCTCTGGAGCCCTGCACGAGTAAGGTGAGGAAATTCTGGCTTTCCCAACAGGCAGAGCACGAAACTCATTTGGAGCAGAGGTGGCAATTACCCAAAAAAGCTCCGAGGAGGGGCGAGGTTTGGCTCCGTCGGCCTCCTCAGGGCACCCAGCAGGAGGAAAACAAAGCTCCCTCCATGCCAGCGCAAAATATTGCGAAATATTTTATTTTCCCCAAGCCAGAATAGATTTAATGAGGTTTTAGTGGTGAATCCATGTTTATTGGGGCCTGTCGTGGGGGGCTCGAATCCCAAGGAGATGCTGTTCCATTCCAGAGCCAGCCCACGTTGGGATTTATCTCCACCAGCCTCCCCTGACAGGTTCAGAAATAGCAGCTCAGGCACTGCTTTCTTTTTCCCTTCCCTCAAAAGCTCATCCATGCCAAACCCTAAAATATCTCCTGTCTCCTGCAAGCTGCTGAGATTTGGAGGAGGCAAAACTGGATTTCTTAAAGGCTTTATTGCAGGACTCCTGACAGATTTTCTGTGAGAGGCTCCTGAAATCTTCCAGCTGGTCCCATATGGCCCTCTGATATTTTGTCCCTTGCCAGGGCCAGGTGACAGAAAGAAAGGAGGGCAGGAAGGACAGGGAGGACACGAGAAGAACCGAGGCAAAGGAGAAGATAAAATCCCGGTTTACAAGGATTTGGAATTCATGAAATTCAGGAAGATTTTGTGAAGAGTAACAGGGGATTTAACTGGAGGTGAAGGTGGAAGGTGAGGTGGAAAGATTTATTTCCCTTGACACAGTGGAGTGGAGAAGGAAAGGAGGAGAATGTTTTGCTTAAATCATCACATGAGAAGGGAAGACAATTGTTTATTTTTGGGAGAGGAAATGCCATTTTTATCAAACAAGTGCTGTAATGCAAAAGTAGCTGTGAAATTCAGGTGTTGTTACTAAATGTGGAATTTCGAGCTGGCCAAAAGCTTTGAGAAACATCTCAGAAATAATTGTGATTAACATAAAGTGGTGGGAAAAGTGATCAAAAAAAGTGCAAAACCCCATGTTTCTAGGGAAATATCCCCCACAGAAATTCTACAACACTTCCACTTCAGTTATCCCACTGAAATAAATTCCAGAACACCCTTCCTGACCAGAAATTAAATCTTTATAGGATGACTAAGCCTAATCCCATCTTTACAACCTTCACCGAGCACTGCGGTTTTTCCCCGTTGCACGGAAACACATGGAATTTGCAGTGCTGGTGGAGTAGGATTGCCCTCAAATCCAGCACAAGATTCCCCTCAAATCCAGCACAGGATTCCCCTCAAATCCAGCACAGGATTCCCCTCAAATCCAGTGCAGGTTTGCCCTCAAATCCAGCACAGGATTCCCCTCAATTCTAGCACAACATTCCCCTCAAATTCAGCCCAAGATTCCCCTCAAATCCAGCACAAGATTCCCCTCAAATCCAGCACAGGATTCCCCTCAAATCCAGCACAGGATTCCCCTCAAATCCAGCACAGGATTCCCCTCAAATCCAGCACAAGATTTCCCTGAAATCCAGCACAGGATTATCCTCAAATTAAACAGGGCTGGAGTCCTTTTTTTCCAGGTGCTGCTATAAATACCTTCCCAAAATCCAGTGCTGCACTTTTAAGCTGGGAATTCCCTGCTTTCCAGCTCCAAGATGATTTTATTTGCCTATTTTAGCTCTGGTTCTGCTCCTCCAAGAGCAGAAGGGAATCTCCATCCCAAGATCTGCATGGGATCGCCATCCCACCCCCACCATCCCCAAGCCTGGAAAAGAAGCAGAAACCCCGGAAAGGGAAGGAGCAGAGACCTCCCCAGTGAGCTCAGACACCATCACCTCTCCCAGATTTTTCCTTCCCATTTCCCACAGGAAAATCAGGAGCAATCACTCAGCAGCATCTCTGGGGAGGCCCGGGGGGTCTCCTTTCCATGAGGACAAATTCCAGCAGCATTTTCCTTACCTTGGACATCTCCAGCATCTTGGGGTGGGACCTTTACCTGTTTTAAAAGCTGGCACAACTCACCTTGCAGAGATTCCCAGGAGAACTTCCCAGAGCAAATTGCTGCAGGACCAAATTCCCGGTCCTGTCTCAGCATCTACAAAACAATTCCCAGTGCTGTTTGCAATGGGAACAACACAAACATCTCTGACCTTTCCAGACTGACACCATTCCTTATCTCAGAGGGATCTGGGAGACCACCTGGCTCTGTGGAGTGTCTAGAGCTGCTGGATACAAGAAAGTTGGGAAAAGCGGCCTGGAAAAGACTCTTCAGTGTTAAAAAGAGGAATTCAATTTGAAGCAGAGCTGGTTTCTCAGGCAGGTCCTGGTGTGGACACAACAAACACACTCTAGAATAACACAAATCTTTATTTTGTCTGACAATTATCACACACGTGCTATCAAAAGAGCTTTTCCAGGGGAAAAAAAAATTAGTATAAAACAACAGGAGGGGGGAAAAATAGGAGCTACAGTGCTGTGAGGTGTCGGGATCTGAAGCAATGTCTCGGAATAAAACGGGGTCGCTGTCGGAAACGCTCGGCCGAGGTTCCTCACTTGGGGAATACCTTGTGGCTTCTGGGGTGGTCACATCTCCTGCCAGCCCCGATCACAATCCTGCCCTGAGGACGCAGATCAAGCTCCCCGCGATTCCCAGCAGGATCACGGCGTAGTTGATGCGGATGCTGTTGGCGCCGCTGAAGTTGCACAGGGAGGTGCTGCAGCACTTGGTGGAGTAAGCGGCCACCCCGAAGTTCACGTTGGTCTCGGGACAGTCCGCGGAGCATTTCTTGGTGATGCGGTGTCCCGCCTCCTTGCCTGGGTGGGGAAGGGGTAAGAAAGGGGTTAAGGATTCTCCTGGGAGAGCTGAGCAGAGGAGGGGGATTTGCGATTTCCGTAATTTTCCGCACAGCGGTTAAAGCTCTCAGGGGGTTTGACAAGGGGCGGGTGTGAAGCCACAGTCCCTGGATCAAATGTGGGACTGGAGAGTCCTTGATTGAAACCCACACCAGCCTAAATCTGATCTGGTTGCCCACGTGGTGGCCAGGTTAGGCTCAAGATCCTGGAGGTCTTTCCCTACCTAAATAATTCTGTGATTTCTGCAGGACAGGGATTCCAATGCATTCCCAGCTTTTAAAACTGTGCGATTTACACCCAACCCCATCGCAGCCTAAATCTCTGATCTGGTTGCCCACGTGGTGGCCAGGTTAGGCTCAAGATCCTGGGGGTCTTTCCCAACCTAAAGGATTCTGTGATTCCTGCGGGACAGGAATTCCAATGCATTCCCAGCTTTTAAAACTGTGTGATTTACACCCAACCCCATCCCAAAACAGATCAAACAACAGAGGCTGCTCCTTAAATCTGGGTGTTCCAGACAGCCCTTCCACAAGGTGTGAGGCCCTGGCCCAGGTTTTCCAGAGAAATTGTGGCTGCCCAATCCCTGGGAAGTGTCCAAGGCCAGGTTGGAGCAATCTGGTTTAGTGGGAGCTGTCCCTGGAATGAGATGATTCTGAAGGTCCCTTCTACCTCAAATCACCACTGAAGGATTCACACTCATCACATGGAGACGCTTAAACCTCAAAACCCTCACTTCTTCCCAACAAAACAATCCATTTCCATCCATTCCCTAAAAAAAAAAAAGTTGCTCAGCAATGTCTCTAGAGGAAAAAAATAAATCCAGTTTCAGGGACTCACCGATTCCGGCAGTGCTGTACGTGGTCGTGCAGTATTTCTCATGGTCCTCACACTTGTAGGTTTTCAGGCAGTTCCAGTTGGAATGTTCGTTGTCACAGGTGTAGCAAAACAGGGAGGAAGCTGGAAAAAAACCACCCACGACAAAGATTAGTGGTTCCCAGGGATTCCCTCCCAGGGGGAAAAAAAAGTGCCAAAAGCCTTGGAAAATACAAGGGGAAAAGTCTGGTGTGAACAACTTTTCACAGCAAGTGAGGTAAGTTTGGGTTTGATTAATGGAGCTGAGGAAAAAAAATAGAACAAACCAAGTTTTCTTTCTGGACTGGAGATTTTTTGAGGGGTTAAATTTACATTTTTCAGCCTGAGCAGCGTTTTCAGGTGATTCTTTTCTTCTCCCCAGGATCCTTGTTGGATTTCCTGGGGGAAAACCATCCTCCGAAAGTCCTGGCAAGGAGAGGAGGATCCAGCCCAATTCTAGAGCTCAGTTTTAAATATTTTCACTCTTCATCTGCAAAACCATGCCCAGACATGAATTAATTAATGCCTAATGACACCCCTGGGAGCCAAATGACTGAGGCACCACAATAAAGGGAGTTCCCTGGGAGAGGTTGCCCTGGACAATGGGTGGATTATTCCTATCAGCACCTGGAACAAGGTGTTCTCCGTGGAATTTTGTCCTCAGTGCCCAGCCAGATCTGTCCCAGAGCCAGAAAAAAGTGGGATATTTTTGGGCACAACTGAAGTAAATCGAGTCAAACTTCCAGGCTGTTCCATTAGAACACAGATGTGTCTTCTCACTTGCCCTGGATTCACAATTGGTGGAAATTGTTTCCCTCTTGCCCAAAATTTCGGGGCAGGGGTGACGGAGGCAGCTGGGCTGCTCTCAGGAAATCCTGCTCCGTTGTCACCAGCAGTGAAGAGCTCTTGGTTGAAGGTGAACAAAAATTATGAACCAGTGAGGGGTCTCCGTGAGGCTGAGATCTCCCTGGTTCTGTTTTTCCTGACTTTCTCAGCTCAGGAAGGCTCTTTCTGCAAAGATCAGCCCCTGCCAATCAAACTTGGATTTGTTTTTAGCAAGGGAACCCCTCCCACTGACTCTTCAACATTTGGTTTTGATTCAAGCTCTCGTCTGAGGGTGAGTCTGCCCGTGAGATTCGGTTAAACAATTCCAGAAGCAGTTTTAAAAGAGAATTGAAAGCTCTTTTAGTCTCTAACTATCCCAAGGAGGGGGAAAAAGGCCTCCCCTCTGTGATTTGGGGAGCTCTGTGTCTCTCAGCACGGGACTGGCTTGCTCTGAAACCTTTCCAGATGCTTCAAGGGAAGTTGGACAGGGCTTGGAACAGCCTTGAATAGTGGAAAGTGCCCTGCCCATGGCAGGGGGTGGAACAAGATGATCATTAAGCTCCTTTCCAACCCAAACAATTTTATCATTTGCTGATTCTCTGCTCTTTTCCTGTGGCAGGTGCTGCAAGCTCAGGTGTTCTCCGCAGCAGGAGGTAAAATCAGCCTTGTTGCAAACTGGGTTTAAGTTCTCCTTTTCACCTCTCACTATTTCTCCATCACTTGGGAATTTTCAGCCTCCAACCTCTCCTCTGGAGGTTCCCCAGCCCGAGCTGGGGGCTCCTGTCCTTTTGCAGGCAAAGCAAAACCCAGACCTGTCGAGGATTATTGCACTTCACAGACCCTGGAGCTCTCCCTGATCTGCTTTTTCTGCCAAGTTTCCCAAACCACTTCCTGCTGCAGATGGAGCCGAGCCCTCAGCACGTGCCTGAGAGCAACTGAGAGCACTGATGTTCCCTAAGTGATGCAAGAAAAATCCCTTCCAGCCAGGAAACAATAACAGCTTGAGCCATTAGAGAAGCTCTGAAGCCTTTCCTGCGCCCGCCCTCCACCCTCCATTAGCTGGAGTTTTGCAAATGCAGCCAGAATTAACCTTAACGGTGCAAATTGTGCTCCTCGGGCTGGCAAATCCACGCCCAGAGCCAAGATTTCCCAACTGGATATTCCCCCCACAATTATCCAGGTACGGCTGCACCTCCTTTCAAAGAGGACAGGAGCAGAGCGTTGCTCATCCCATTCCAAACGCACTCCCAGGCACTTAACAGCTCTTCAATTTAGGAGCAAAGAGCTCTGAGGCTTTCAAACCTCTGCCAGCAGCCTCGTTACTTAATTGGAATTGTGGGGGATAAAGTGGAACGCTGACAGGAGACGTGGCTCCAAGACCAGCTATGATTTCATCCACAGCAGCTCCTCGAGCTCCATCCAGGAACCAAAATCAAACCAAAGGCAAAATCCCTGAGCCCTGCTTGATTCCTGTCAGCATTTTTCGGGTCGTGTCTTCAGCTGTGAGTGGTTGGAGCTGGATATCTGAGGGTGTGAGAAACCAGAATTCATCTCCTCTGGATCACAGGGAACCCACCCAGGCGCGAGGACTCCACCACACCAAATATTTCGTGCCGAAAAAAAACCCCCCACCAAGACCTCAGCAGCTGCAACAAAAGCTGCCAAACCCTCTCATCCCTCATTTATCTCCTCGTTTTTCCTTGCCATCCTCTCCTCTGGCTCTCCCAGCCTCCTTACCTTGCTGGGCACACAGGACTGCAGCCAGCAGGGCCACCAGAAAAGCCTTCATGGTTGGTCCTCGTGCCCTCGGAGCCAGAGCAGTGTGGGAAGATGCGCCCTGGGATGGTTTTATACCAGCACTGCCTCCTCTCTGG
The DNA here is from genome assembly GCA_034509425.1 of Eopsaltria australis. NCBI lineage: Eukaryota > Metazoa > Chordata > Aves > Passeriformes > Petroicidae > Eopsaltria > Eopsaltria australis. Next base: position 403,212 of record JAVTVJ010000646.1, on the reverse strand, counting down.
CTCCCTTTGATTGCAATAATTTGAGGTTTGGGCAGTGCCATCACCCAAGATGTGATCAGTGCTGGGTGTGTTTGTGCGTAGGAACCTATTACGAGGCTGCAGATAGCGATGTTTTCTTACCTCTCCTTCTCACCCAGTCTTTTTTTCCGAGGCCTGCTCCTGTCTGCACTGCTAATTTGGGGAGCAATTTGGCTGATCCAATCACGGGAGTCCCTCCTCGGGCTGAGCCACGAAACCTGGAGCGAGTCAGAGGCAGCTGGGTCTGGCTGGGGTGGCTCCTTGCTTGCTGGCACCCTCCATCCTTTCTCTCTGCCATGGAATGGGAGCTGAAATATCTCTGGGAAGTGGGAGAGGAGGCAAGGAAAGATTTTTTGGGTTGTCCAGAACCATTCAGAATTCTCTCACTCAAACAAAATTCTTTAAGCAGGAAGCAGCAGCGTTCCTTCAATCATGGAATCATAGAAAGGCTTGGGCTGAAAGGGACCTTAAAGATCCTCCTGTTCTGCCCCTGATCCCATTATTTGTGCCTGGAAATGTCACTCAGATGTCACTCAGATGTCACTCCCACGGTCAAGGGATGGGGTTTGATGCTTTTGCTTTGTTCTTCTGTCCTCCAGAACCATCCAGGGTTTCCAGGTGACAATGTTTGTTGCTCCCTGGAGACCAACTCCAGGCTCTGTCAGGTTTTTCCAGTCCCCCATGACCTTTCCAGTCTTTCTGGGCTCCCTCCCTCTGCTCCCACAACACCTCTTGACTCAGGGTGCAGAGTAGCCAAATTACTCGGGGTGCAGGAGAGGCACAAAGTGCACGGAAACGCCTGCAGGAGTTAAAAATCTGTGAATGGGAGTGAAAACGACTGAGAAATAAGAGAAATCCTGGTCAAGAAGTCTTGGAGAGAGAAATGACCAAGGGGAACTCGGGGTCAAGGTCTGTAAGGTCACAAATGGTGTGGAAACTGGAGCAAGAACATCCAGGTGCTCTTTGTGTTCCCCAGATTAATCACAGAACCACAGGATACCTTGAGTTGGGAGGGACCCAAAAGGATCAGCGAGGCCAACTCCTGGACAACCAAAAAAAAAATCCCACTGAGGGCTTTTTCCAAGCACTTTTGCAATTTTGGCAGCCTTGGGACCATGATCACTTCCCTGGGGAACCTGGAAAGTCCCTTCATAGTCTCTTCCTCTGCCCACTTTCCTGCAAAATCCTGGGGAGCTGGACCCATTCCCAACCCCTGCTATGAGTTTTTTTTTTCTTCCAATCACTTTTTCTTTGCCCAATTCCTCCTTTTTTTGCAGCAGCTTCAACCCTCAGTGATTCTGTCTCGGTGTCCAGAGGGTGGAGGGGATGAGCCCCCGGCTTTTCAAGTTTTCCATTCCGTTCTCTGGTCTGACCTTGAGCAAGAATCTTGAACTATTTCATCCTTTAGGAAGGATGTGAAAGGCCCACGTGACAGATAATGCAGCAACAATATTTCAGAAATAATCTGGGGAGAAAAAAAACACCATTCTCTCTGAGCAAGATTCCTTATGAATACAGGCATGAAAAACATCAGGCAGGAAACGGGATCTGCTGGAGCAGGGAGGGAAAAAAACCAGGTATTAATCCCCATGTTTGTTTAATGTGTAACACCAGGGTTGTCTCAGGCAGCGGGAAAGATGGAAAATGAGACTTCCTTCCCTTCCATCCCATCGAAAATCCCAAAATGAAAATGAATTATCACCCCCAAATCCAGCTCATCTCGGAGCCAATCGAGCAGAAAAATGCAGCTCCTCAGCGGGAAGAGGGAACAAGGCCTGAGCACAGCCCACAACAAGAAAGAAGAAAAGCTTTGGAATTAAAACAAATAAATGAGCAGTAAATAAATGAGGCTGTTAAAGCAAAGTGCAGCTGAATAGAAAAAAAAAAAAGTCAAGTGAGAAATGGGCTGTGGGAAGTGGGAATGTGAGAAAGCTTTTAAATAGATTAGAGAGAGGGGAGGTTAATAATAATAATAATAATAATAAACAAGATTAATATTTCAGACAGAAGTGGAAAGAGAAAAGGAGGGAGCGGAGAAATATTGGTGCTAAGCAAAATAATTCAAGGCAAACACACAAAGCTTGGGGGGAAATAATTAAGGACAGGCAGAGTGAGGGAAAGGAATAAGATGGGATGGAAGTCCCTCCTGGGTGGGAAATGTATATTTTATTATGTGCAGACCCTGCTCAGGTGCTAAAAACAGCCCTGCAAGAGACTGGGGAGCTGCAGAATTCCCCAAATCCCAGTTTAAGCAATCCTGGGGGGCTCCTGTGCGACCTGGATGGGGAAGGCATCCAGGGCATCACCTGACCCCTATCCCTGTGTCCCCGAAGGACGCTGCCAAGGCTTTGGGAGGCATCCCAGGCTCTGGCCAGGTCTCAAATCCCTGCTATTCTTGGGCCCTGTTGGCATTGCAGTCACGCCCAGGGCCACTGCAAGGGCTCTGGGCTCCAACCAGCACCACAGCACTGGGGGAGGACGGTGCCTTTGGAAGCAAAATCCAGTTTTTCCAAGCGAGGGGTGAAGAGAGCTGGAAGAAAATCCAGGGCAGAGACAACGGAGGGAGTGGGAGTGCAGATGGTGCCAGCAGAACGCAGCGGGGAGGTGTGAAAACCATTTCCCAGGGACATGAAAAATGCAGGGTGAGGGGAGGGCAGCAGGGTGAGCCTTGCAGCAGAAACTGGGCCAGGTGGGTGTCACCTGCTGGGTGTCGCCCCGTGGGTGTCACCGAGGGAATTCAACAGTTAACGGGGCCTGGGAGTTTTAGGAAAAAGAAACCTTCACCCACTTGGGGCTTGGCAGCCACAGAGGGTGTTTGTGCCAGACTTTGGGAATGCCTTGTGCAAGGCCAGGCCTTTTTGTGTAACCGGAGTCAGACAAAGCGTGGTTTCAACCCGGGATGGAGGGGTGGGATGGAGCCAGATCCAGGCATGTTTAAATGTCATTATTTCCCACTTTCTCTCCTTTTTTCCCTTCTGAGGGTTGCTCCAATCTCAGCTCCCCTCAACGGTGCAGGGAGGAATCTCTGTCTCAGCTCGGGGTTGTGAAGTGCAGCCTCAAGAGGGAAAGGAGAGGCCATGGATGAGGTGGGAAGGTGGAGGACATGGATGGTGCTCCCCATGGCCCTGAGTCACGCAGATGGTGCAAGGGGCCCAGCCTGACCCCAGACAACACCAGGCTGATCTGGTTGTGTCCTCTCCTCCTTCCTTGGAGAGTCAGTGAAGGCTGGGTTGCTTCATCTGGACCTGCAGTGGCAACAGTGTTTGGTGAAGGAGCAGAAGTGGGAGATTGTGGGATCCAGAAACACACGATAACAAGGAAAAGCCGAGTGTGACATTTTGCCTTTTCCACCTAGTCCTGTTCCTCCCTTTCCTGAAGCACATCTGGCACAGCTGTTCTGGCAGGCTCCAAACAACAAGACACAGCTCCTCAGGTCATTCCCGTGGCAGTTGACAGAGGCTACCAACCTTCCAGCTGGGAAGGACAGGAGTAGCCCAAATCCACCATGTGTGATGAAATACCAGGTGATCAAGGTTGGCTCCAAGGCCAGCTTGGATGGAGCTTGGAGCACCATGAGGTAATGGAAGACACCCCCGCCCACGACTGGGCTTGGGATGAGATGATCTTTAAGATCCCTTCCAACCCAACCCATTCCATGATTCTGTGACTTCCAACTCAGCAGCTGTGATGGTCACCAGGAGCCTTCCTGCTGATCTCAGGAGTTGAGGAGCTCGAGTCCTTTGGGGCTGAGGCCAGCAGGGAACCGAAGCCATTTCATCACATTCCCTCAGCCTCCAAGATCCTAAGGGATATTTCAGCTCCACCAGCTTGGAGTGACATCAAACAGCACAGAGTCAACCTCCATGATTCACACCCCCACCAAAATCCTGATGGAAAGGCCAGACCCAGACTCTGTCATCAAACAGGGCACCAACGCCACCCAAGCCATCAGGCCACCAGCATGGCTTGGGCACACCCTGGCATGGGTGCCCTGGCATGGGGCTGCCACTTGGATGTAACCACCCTGTTTGAGGAGGAAAGGGAGTTATGGATGTGAATCATCCTCCCTGGAGCGAGGGACAAGGTTTGTTACTCAGTGGTGGCATCTCTGCAGCCAGGAATGGAAATGTTGGAGACCTGCGGGGTCTGAGAGGAAGAGGGAAGAGGGTGGTTGGGAATAAGAAGAAAAGAAAAGAGAGGGAAAAAAAATCCAGCATCCTCTTGGAATTCCCCAAAAATAATTCATTCCACTCCCCGTCAAGGAAGGCACCACAGGCTGCAACTGTGTTTGGGAAGAAATAACCCCTCTCCCTGGCCAATCCCACATCTGCCATTGCTTTTTCACTGAAAGTGGGGATTTCCTCTTGTCCAAGCCCAGCCCTCCTGATCCTGTTTCATAACATGAGGAGTCAATGTGCCGGAGCTAAAATGGGATCGCCCCCTGCACCACATGATCGCACAGGTCCTGACAAGCTCTGATCCCTCTTTGGAAATCCTGGCCTGTGATAGGAATCTCAACCGTGCCAGGACAAATATTTACAGAAAGACGACCAAAATCTTTGCCAGGGAATGTTTTGGCCAGGGTTTGAGGAAGACAAGTAGGTGACAACTGCCATGTTTGTCTTCACAACGTCTCTGTGAGCACTGTGGGGGCTCTGTGTTTATTTTGCGGGTGTTTTTAAATTGAACTTTAAGATCCGGGGTGGTGTAGGGAGCTGTCATTGGAACCTGCCAGGCTGGTGTGACACAGCTGAGGTGGCATTTTGAGGGCATCCCCAGGTGTCCGCAGGGCCTCCAAGACAGTTTCAGTCTCCTGCATTTTGGGTCATCTTCCATAAGAACCAAAATTTTCCACGTCTGCCCATTTTAATGTGCTTTGGGTTCTTGACTCAGCTCTTCCGTGATGGGTGTTCCGGGCATGGAGTTGATCCTCTGCACTGGAGCCAAGAGCTGGAATTTCCAAGGTTAGGTGAAAGATGGGAATCAAATGAGAGAAATAAATTTTTTTAATCTGTGGAAAATGTGGGATGAGCTCCATAGAAAATCTGTCAACTCTTCATGGGAGCACAGAATTGTTTGAGTGGGAAGGAATCTTGAAGAACATTGAATTCCAGCTCCCTGCCATGGCAGGGACATCTTCCACTATCCCAGATCTCTCCAAGCCCCATCCAGCCTGGCCTTTGACACTTCCAGAGATCCAGGGGCAGCCACAGCTTCTCTGGGAAACCTATGCCAAGGCCTCACCCCCTCCTAGGGAAAAATTCCTTCCTAATATCCCATCTAAATCCACCCTTTTCCAGTTTTAATCCGTTCCCTCTCACCCTATCACTACTCTTCATTTATTTTAAATTCTCTGGGTCTGTTTTTTTCACAAGAAGATCCCAACTGAGAGCAGAAAGTCTCAGAGAGTGGAAAAACTCAGCCCATGTGTGGGAAGATCCGGATGCTCCGGTTTCTCTCCTGCCCCGCTCCCGCCGGCACAGCCGGGCACGGCATCAAAAGCCCGGCTGGGTGGTGAGAACCAGAGCTTGGGCTGGTCCTTGTTACGTCCAGAAACTTGTCACACCTCGTGTAATGACCCTGCTGAAACCTCCCCAGCCACGGCCAGGGACAGCAAGGCTGTCCCCAGGGAGAGCCCACGCTGGCGGAGGAGCTCTGGAGCCGGGAAAAATCCAGGCTGAAACCATCCCAACCCCACGGGTGTGGCCACCAGGGCACAGAAACAAACAGTCCTATCTGAGAACCCAATCGTGCCCTTCAGTGAAGAGCTGATGGGCATTCTCCCAGGAGGGTTGGCCAAAAAATTCAAGGCTGTGTTGTTGTTTGGGTTTGGGGTTTTTTTTAATTATTATTATTATTATTATTTTGGGAAGGCGGGGAATGGTTTTGTCAGGGCGGGATAGAAGGAGGGACAGGAATCAGTCCAGCTCAGGTGCACCCCTGCACATTTCAGCTGGGTTTGGCTTCTTCCCACCACCCCTGGGGTTTGGTGAGGGCAGCTCAGGTGCCAAAATCAAATCCATCCACGGGCAGAGCAACCCCTCCGAGCCCAGCTGGCAAGCAAGGGCTTGGAAACCTCATGGATGGCAGCCTGGGAGGGGCATGGGAATCAAAATCCACCCACATGATCCAGGGAGCGACAGAAGGGTTGAAAATCCACCCTGGCTTTGCAGGCACCACCTGCTTTCCAAAGAAAGGGCACGGTGGGAACAACTCGCCCTGTGTTGATTGGGAACATCGTGTTCCAGGCTCTGACTCATTCCCAAATTATTGAACTGTCGGGAAAAAGACAACCAGGTCTTGAGGGGACTTTAAAAATGTTTCAGCAAAGAATTCCAGAGCCTTAAAATCGAGTTTGAGCACGGGGAGGCATTCCCAAAGACACAGGCGTGGGAGAGTGGTGGTTTTGGTTCCTCAGCCTCCCTCCAGCTTTGCTTTGCAGCCCAGCAGGGGAGGAGGAAGGAAAGAGGATCTCCAGTGGAAAAGGAGGTCCATGGAAATTTCCAGAAACTTATCCTTCCGTTTCTGGAACAACATTCTGGAATGCCATTTCTTGGCATCTGAGCCCGGTTTTGCTCCCTGCCTCCCCACGTGGAAGAAAATCCACTTTCCTCCAAGCTGAAAGGGAAATGGGGTGAAGGAAGTGCCAACAGAAACAAATTTGGGATTGGCTGAGCATCTGGAGGCCAAAAGCTCTGCCCTTGTTCCCTGGGCATGGCTTTCACAGTGACAACCTGGGAATCTCCTCCACAGCACCAAGAGGTGCCTCTGGTGGCACTTCCAGAGCCAAAATCCAGCCATGACATCCCCTCTGTCCTCACTGCCACCTGGTCCTGACTGTGGGATGGCTCCTGCCCATTCCCTCTGATCCAAACCATTCCCCCGGGGAAGGGTGGCCAGAAAAGAGGAGGATGCACCAGGCCATCCAAGCAATCCTCAGGAATCCTCAGGAATTGCTTCCTTTGGGTTTCTCAGCCACTTGGGGATCCTGGACAGGTTCACAAAGTGCTCTGATAACCAAGCAGAGCAGCGAATCAACTTCTATGACTGTAAATCATAAACCTGGCAAGTCAACCTGTAAGTCAAAAACCTGGCATTTTCCCACCATCAACAATCCCATGCCAAGAAACTCCTCCCAGTCCGTACCCAGGAGACGGATTTGGACGTGTTTTGGGGATGGAAAGGGTGCCACAAGCACGCCGTGCCACGTGTCCTCACAGCTGGGGGACATCCCCTGCCCCGTGCTGTTTGCCTGCCTGGCTGGAGCCTCTCCCTGTGGGATTTAACCTCGGGATCTTCCGCGTGTTCGCTTCTTCCCGTTCCTGCGGTGCCAAATTTAGGGTGGAGGATTTGGGGTGTGGGATTTTGGGGTGTCTGTGGGGACACTGATGGGACAGCCTCCAACCCAGCTCCCTCTCGCTGCAGAGAAGAGGAAAGACCATTTCAGGAGTGCCTGAACACCATTCCTGATGGTTTCCTTGGAAGCAGGACAGCATCCATGGGAAGCTCTGTGTTTCTTCCCACCAAACCTTGGGGACTGTGGGGGTATTTTGGGGATTGAAATGTGGTTAAATGCAGAAAACCACCAGGCTCTGCTTCCCCTGAACCTATCAGGGCCAGAGCAGGCAGCAAACCTTGGGAAGAGCATCTGTCCGCAGATAATCCAACCCTGCAGCAAGGACCACGTGTCCAGGAGAAAGCTTTGAATTGTAAGCAGAGGGAAGAGAGAACATTTTTTTAACTAAAAGAGGAGAGATTTGGATGAGGTATTAGGAAGAAATTCTTCTCTATGAGGGTGGTGAGGCCCTGGAATGGAATTCTCAGAGAAGCTGTGGCTCCCCCATCCCTGGAAGTGTCCAAGGCCAGGTTGGATAGTGGAAGGTGGATAGTGGAAGGTGTCCCTGGGAGGAGGGTGGAACGGGATGAGCTTTAAGGTCCCTTCCAACCCAAACTGTTCAGGGATTCTGTGGGGTTTTTCTGCTGCGGGGAGGGGATAAAACACCACCTCCCTTACTCGCTGCTGACATCCAGAGCTGGCTAATGAGCAGATGAGCCGGTTTCCCAATTTTCCAGGGTGGGGCTGATCCCCGAGTTCCTCCTTGCTCTCCCGTGTGCTGTGGCAGACCTGTGACAGTGCTGGGGAGGGGGCAGCTGCTGGAGATCAGCAGAGCTCTCCAAGGTTTTCTGAGGACACGAGGCTCTGCATCCCATCCTGGAATGCACCTCACTCCAGGGACCAAATCCGGGTCTCAGAGCTCCTCTGTTTACACCACCAGGACCCTCCAAGTTGAGCAAGGGGTCCTGGATCCCATCAGATCTACTGGGCAGCCTAAGCCCACCGTGTTGTCACCCTGGTGACATTAAATCAGGCACTGGCCAAGTGACCGAGGCGCTGAGCGATGGCCACACCCTCATCTTCACCCTCTGTGCCTGCATCGAGCTCCTTTGTGACGGGGGAGGAGGGCAGGGATGTCTTTCTGCAGCGTTTGCAGGCCCGGTTCCTAAGAAAACTCCCAACAAAAGCTTTCCAGTGAGTCAAGGAACAGCATTTCTGGAGGAGGGAGCGACGTGGGAGCAGCCCCGGCATTGCCACAACAGGCAGTGGGAAGGAGGAGTGTTCCCAGCAGCTTGAGCAGCACGGAGCTGCAAGGACCTGGGAGAGGCTCAGACACCGTGGGTGGGCACCTGAGCCTCCTGATCCTGCTCCGAGGTCATCCCTGGATGAAACATTCCCAAGGCACCGAGATCCAAAGAGCCCTCCAGGTCACCTGGAGTGGTTATCTCCGTTTCCATCACATGAATCACACACCGTGTGACTCTCCCCGAGGTCAGACGCAGGGAAGGGGTGGAAAAGTTTGAAGTCCCACCTGGACCACCCCCTCCCGAAAAAAACTCGGAGAACTTCTTCCCTGCTTCACTTCCCTGGAATGGCTGAGCTGAAGACAGGGTGAAAGCTCAGAGAACAGGAGGAAAAAAGTGGAATTTCCATTATTAGTCCAAGCGCTGGCCCCGTGTTTTGGCTGTGACCATTCCTGGAGGGAGCCAGTGGAATTTAGAGGGGCAGGAAGCTGCCCAAGGAGTCACTGCAAAGAGGGAATGTGTAAGAAAACCAGGAAAAGTCACCCAGAATGAGGCAAAAAGGCACAGCCCCATCCAGTCTGATCCCCTCTTTACTCCCCAAAACTTCATGGGTGCCAAGAAAACAAAAAAAGTTCCCTTCATGCTGCCAGGCCCATCCCAACAATTTTGGGGATTCCCAAGAGTGGGACAGGGGGTCCCACCCCCTTCCAATCCGCCCATGGTTACAAGCTCTGGATTAAAACCATGCAGGACTTTGAGATTAGGAGGGAAATGCCCCCTGTTCTAGCACAGGATGCTCCAGAATTATCCTGGAGTCCAAAATCCCAGATTTTTGACGGTGCAGGAGCGAGCAGACACTGGAGAGCGGCCAGGACCTGCTGTCGGCTCGGTTGGAATCAGCAGGATGGACCCACAGCCTGCATGGATCCTTCTCTGGGCTGCTTCCAGCCCAGCCGGCTCATCCCTCACACGGCTGCCCCCTTTTTTTCCCTGGGAATTGCTCCGGGATCAGCGGCTCTCCGTGGACAGAGGCAGCAGCTCCCTCTCGTGGGCTTTGTCCGGTTCTCCGTGCTGGAAACCAGCCACAATTTCCCAGGAAAGAGATTTTCTTTTATTTTATCGTGCTGTCTCCTCCTCCCGCAATTCAGAATATTCATTAGTGCCCCAGACATGGAAATTTTATGGAAAAGTGCCAACTTCCATCAAATTCCACCTCGTAGGCGGGTGGGTTTTTTTTATAGTTTTGCCACCTTTTTTTTTTATAATTGGTTTTATTTTTCTGGGATTCAAAACAACTCATTTAGGTATGGAAAGGGTTGATCCTTCAGATTCACTTGCCCAGGGCCTCTGGAAAGATTTTGGGGTCTCCATGGAGCCATTCAGGTGCTGCCCTGGCAACGGGGAGTCACCCCAAAATCTGCAATTTGGGGGGCAGGCACAGATTGAGGCATCCAGCATTTAGGCAAGGCCAGAACACAAAATCCCCAAAAGTTATTTCAGTTTGGAATGCTGGAAATCCAATGTGATTCATGAAACCAAAAGTTTAAAAAAAAAAAAAAAAAAAAAAAGGAGAATGAAAATTTTAAAAACCACATTTTTTGATTTTTTTCTTTTTTTGTTTCATTCCATCTTGATCCCAAACAGCTCCAGGGATTTCCAGCTTTTGGTTTGGAAAACCCCTGGTTTCTCTAAAAAGCTGGAATTTCCCCCCAAAGCTGAATTTCCTGCAGCTTTTCCACCCAAACTCCCGGCAGGAAAGCATCACAAGCTCAAAGATGTGTTTGTCCATCCCTGATTCCTGCTGGGAACATCCAGGTCACTTCTCCCCTCTCCATATTCCCAGGTTTCAGTGATCCAGCCGGTCACTCCGGAATCCCAGTGACATTGGTCACCCCCCTAAACCAAACGAGGACCTCACCCCCTTCCCTGAACCCTACAAAGAATTAGGAACAGCTCTGGGGTTTCTGTGCCTCAGAAAGGAGGTTTGGGGTTTTCCTGCCTGGTTCAACCCTCATCTCATGGTGGGGGTGGCCAGGGGACAGTGGGGTGGCCACTGGTCACATGTCACCATCCGATGTCCCCTCTTCCATAGATCCCTGCCTTGGGAATTCTTCTCCCTCATTTTCAAGGTTTGATGGCTCTATCCCATTCCCCCATCCCACACACATGGATTGGCACAGGGATCGATTTCTCCACGGGATTTGGCTGTCGGTAGCTCTGGTAGCAAAGGTGAAGGGTGACAACTGTCCTGGACCTGAAGGAACCACGTCACAGCCCCATCCAACACACCCCTGAGGTGTTTAAACCGATGATTATCCACAGCCAGGCGTTTATTATTCCATTTGGAATTGTTGCTCCATCCCAATTCCACGTGATCCTGCCGGCCCCAGCCGCTGAAAGGGCTCTGTGTTTGCTTTGTTCTGCCTCTTTCAATGCCATGCTCAGGGAATTCTTCCTCCAAGGAGCTTTTTCCATGCCTTGGAGGACAATACCTCCCTCTCCCCTCTGTCCCCATGCTCATCAGGTTGGGCATTCCCTCTCCAGACTCCTGCAATAACGCCGGGATGAGCCTCTGGAGCATCCTCACCTCTTTCCAAGCCTTCGGGTGGGGTCAGAGAAGCTCAGAGCAGCCTGAAGTGAGAAGAAAAAGTTCTTTTCCAACCCCTTTTTGTTTAGGATCCTCCAAACACCTTCCCAATCCAAAGGGTGGATGTTGCCTGGCAGCTCAGGGCAATTTTCTGGGCAGCCTCATCCGTGAGTTAATGACTCCCATCTTTCCGTGGTCCCGATTGGCCCTAATTCCTGGCCAAAATTAGTGGTTGGGAATCACACCCTCCCCTCCTTCCTGCACATCTCAGATGTCTTGGAGAGGAGTAATTGCCGCCGGGGTTGATCGGCATTGCGGGAGGAGGGATTTCCATATCCTTGAGCTGCAGTGGGAATTGCAGGATCACGGAATGGGTTGGGTTGGAAGGGACCTTCAGGATCATCCAGTGCCACCCCCTGCCATGGGAACACCTTTCACCATCCCAGGTTGCTCCAAGCCCCATCCAGCCTGGCCTTGGACACTTCCAGGGATCCAGGGGCAGCCACAGCTTCCCTGGAAAACCCATTCCAAGGCCTCACCCTAATAAAGATTTTTTCCCAATATCCCATCTAAACCTCCTCTCTTTTACTTTATTTTTTTATGTTATATGAAAAAAATAACCCTTTGCTCTTCAGCCATGCCCAGGATGATTTATTTTCCCTTTCTATTATCCATGGATACAAGGAAGTTTTTCTGCAGCAAAGGCACAGCAAATCGAGCAAAAAGAAAATAAAAACCCAGACAGTTTTGCTTTAAAGCAGCAAAAAAAATTCCCGACTGTGTTTTCCTGCAGGCTGGGGGAGCCTCTGTCTCCACGACTGCAGGAAGAATAAATCCAACCCAATGAAATATTAATTATTAGAGCTTGTCCAACTGGGATTCCTCGGTGCTTTCAGAGAGTGGAAAAAATCTGGCACGCAGGAGAAAAAAAAAAAAAACATACAAATCCCCTTTCTTGTTGTTGTTTTTTGTTGTTTTTATGAGTAATAATATTGTTTGATGAGTAAATTAAGAGCTTTGGGTCTAGGGAAGGGAGGGGGCTTGGATTGCTTTAGGGTGGGAAATAAAAATTCCTGAAGAGGGTTGGGAAGAGATTGTGCTGTAAATAAGAAAGGTTCTTTCACACGGTAGGAGGGGGTGAAGAAGAAGTTGATTAATAAAAGAGAGACACAGCCCTGAAAATTCCCTGTTTTGCTGAACTTGGGAAGAAATTCTCTATCCCGGGCAGCCCCGGGCTCCAGTCTGAGGCAGCTCCACTCAGCAGAGCTCAAAGCCCCTTTTGTCCCCGTTGTTTACCAGGCTTGGGTTGGAAGCACAACACGGAGCGTCATCCCTTGGCTGAGGAGTGTTTTGCAGATCTGGGAGCTTTGACTCGAGCTAAAGCATTCCCATGATTTTTCCAGAGCAAAATTCCTCCAAAAAAGTGTTGTCTAGGAGAAAGGAGAGGCACTCAGAGCACATCTGGCAATGAAAAACGTCTCTTGTCTTGCCATTGTTTATTTTTGCAGCTCCTTTTTAATCCTCTTTTCTCTGCAGCCTCTGGAAACATCTCCATTAAATATTTGGCCTCTCTGGAATCTCTCTTCTCCTTACAAACCTCTCCAAGGTTCCTCAGCAGCTCAACCCAAATGCTTTTCATGAGGGGAAGCAAAGGAGGAGGCACCGATTTCCTCTCTCTGGTGCTCAGGACCTGAGGGAACAACTGGAGCTGTGTCAGGGAAGGTGAGGCTGGATTTTAGGAAAAGGTTCTTCATCCAGAGGGTCATTGGGCACTGGAACTCCCCGGGGAAGCGGTCACAGCACCAAGGCTGCCAAAGTTCCAGAAGTTCTTGGAAAAAGCTCTCAGGCACAGGGTGGGATTGTGCCAGGAGTTGGGCTTGGATGATCCTTGTGGGTCCCCTCCAGCTCAGGACATTCCATGATTCCATGATTACCCTGCAGTGGCTTTGGAGGATGTGTGAGCAGAAAGGTGAGTTAATGGATTGCTGGAAGACACAATTCCAAGTGGCAGGAATTGTGAATCCGGGGAGCTGCTGGCCTCCAACAACAGCAAAGAAATGTGGAGGAAGGGATTCCCAAGGATGCTGGAAGTGGAGGTGGGGACAGATGTGCAGTTAAGAGGGGTTGTTATTTTTGCCCAGAAGCCACTCAGTGGCTCCAACTGCACCCAAAATAGGATGAAATTCCAGGAGAAACCCCTCTGGAGATGCAGGAAGTGGAGAAGGAACATCTGCCTCCCAAGAGGGAGGGACAAGAGCAGGACAAGACAGACACTGAGGGGCTGGAGCGTGTCCAGAGACAGGAATGGGGCTGGGGAAGAGAATGGAACACCAGGAGCAGCTGAGGGAGCTGGGAAAGGGGCTCAGCCTGGAGAAAAAGAGGCTCAGGGGGGACCTTCTGGTTCTTCAAAACTCCCTGAAAAGAGGGTGCAGCCAGGGGTGGGTCAGGCTCTGCTCGCAGGGAACAAAGGACAGGATGAGGGGAAACGGCCTCAAGTTGTACCAGGGGAGGTTCAGGTTGGGCATCAGGAGGAATTTCTTCACAGAAAGGGTGGTCAGGCATTGGAAGGGGCTGCCCAGGAAATTGGTGGAGTCCCCATCCCTGAAGGCATCCAAGGAATGCCTGGATGTGACACTCAGAGCTCTGGTGGGGATGCTGGAGCCAAAGAGCTCAGGGCTGAGAAGAAAATGAGAAGAAGGTTGGGAGACACCACAGGACAAGATGACAACCACAATACTTTATCTATTCCTCGTGTTTGGTATCCACACCCTCCTGGGGGAACCTGGCCAGGCTCTTCAGTCCTTCAGGATCCATTTTCTCCCAGACCCATTGGGCAGGTGACAAAGGACACGGAATGGGACCCCCCTGGCACCTCACAGCTGAGCCAGCCGGGGCCCCGGGCACGCAGCCAGGTTGCACAGGAAGCTTTGGCAGCAGTAGGAGGTGTAGGTGGCCAGGCCCAGGAGGAAGTTGTGGCGTGGGCAGGTGTCGGAGCACTTCTTGGTGATCCTCTTCCAAAAGGACAAAGAGCCTGGCCCAGAGGAGGGAGAGAACGGGATTAGCAATGGGATTTGTTAAAGGATCCTTGTGCAGATGGATTTGGGTTGATGAGTCCCCCCACAGCCCCAGAGATCAGCATGAGACCCATCCTGGTCCCACCACAGCCCAGGAATTGTTGGTGACCTCCTGCACAAGGAATTCCATATCCATGCTGGGCATCCAGCACTTCCCAGCATAGATCCTCACATCAAGACTTTTTTAGGTGTACAATGGCAACGTTCATTCCTGGATTTAAATTGCATTTCTGGGTTTTTCTGCTTGAGGGAAATAATTCTGTTTCCCCCTATATCTGGATTGGATCAGAAATAGTGTGACCAGCAGGACCAGGGAAGTGATTTTTCCCTTTTCTTGTCACTGGTGAGGCCACACCTCAAATCTTGGGATCAGTTTTTGGCCCCTGCCTGCAACAAAGACATTGAGGAGCTGGAGCGTGTCCAGGGAAGGGAACGGAGCTTGGGAAGGGTCTGGAGCTCCAGGAGCAGCTGAGGGAGCTCAGCCTGGAGAAAAGGAGGCTCAGGAGGGACCTTTTCACTCTCTACAACTCCCTGAGGAGTTGCAGCCAGGTTGGGGTCGGGCTCTGCTCCCAGGGAACAAGGAATCAAAGTTCAAATTTATTTATTCTCCCTCTGAAGGATCCTTCCTCTTCTGTCAATGTCCCCTGATTTTCCGCACAGGAATAAAACAACAGCTGAAGAGGAAAATCTCAGTGTGTGATGGGGAGGAGAATTCCAAACCTTCAGCACTGCCACGCTGGGTTAGGAAGGGCTCCACCTCCCACGTGTGCTTCCCAAGGACTCCTCAGCCCATCACAAATCCAGCCCAGAGCTCACATCCCATTCCTGAGTCCCCACAAAGGGATCCAGAGCCAGCACCTACCGATTCCTACGGAGGCCACGTTGGTGACACAGTACTCGTCCTTGTCCGAGCACTTCTCGGCCTTCAGGCAGCTCCAGTTGCTTTGCTCCCAGTTGCAGGTGTAGCAGTACAGGGCATTTGCTGCAGGAAGAGACACAAAACACGGAAGAGGGAGATGGAGTCATCCTGGTTTGTGCCAGCCACAGTGTGGCCAGGAGGAGCAGGGCAGGGATTGTCCCCTGTGCTGGGCACACCTCAAATCCTGTGTCCGGTTTTGTCCCCTCATGACAAGACAGACATTGAGGGGCTGGAGCATGTCCAGAGAAGGGAACAGAGAGCTGGGGAAGGGTCTGGAGCACCAGGAGCAGCTGAGGGAGCTGGGAAAGGGGCTCAGCCTGGAGAAAAGGAGGCTCAGGAGGGACCTTCTCACTCTCTACAATTCCCTGACAGAGGGTGCAGCCAGGTGAGGGTTGGGCTCTGCTCGCAGGGAACAAGGGACAGGACAAGAGGAAAAGGCCTCAAACTACACCAGGGAAGGTTCAGGTTGGACATTAGGAAGAATTTCTTCACAGAAAGGGTGGCCAGGCATTGGGAAGGGCCTGCTCAGGGAACTGGCTGAGTCCCCATCCCCGGAGGTGTTCAAGGATGTGGCACTCAGAGCTCTAGTGCTGATCAAAGGTTGGATTTGAGGATCTTGGAGGTCTTTTCCAACCTAAACAATTCTGGGATTCTGTGAAATGCCAGCAGCAAAGATTACCCCTACTTTTCACTGAGTCTCAAATACACGAGGTGCAGGTCTGGTAAAAGCCATGGAGCCAAAAGACCCAATCCACTCTTCCAGTGCCACATCCAGCCTGGCCCTGGACATTTCCAGGGATGGGGCAGCCACAGATTCTCTGGGAAGCCTGGGCCAGGGCCTCACCACCTCACAGAGAAGAATTTTTTCCATGTGTCCAACCTAAATTTCCCCTCCTTCAATTTGCTAGGCTGAGGGCGCCGGTTTTGATGTGATGCTTGGAGCAGGGAAGGGCAGAGACTCCTGGAGGAGTTTCCAAGGATGTCCCAAGGCCTGGGGTCACTTTTTCTACTTGCTGGGGACTATTAAACTGCAGCCTAATTAGGCAGAAAGCACTGGCAGATGAAGAGGGTTAATTGGGACCTCCAAAGCCTAAACTCAGGCTCCCATGCCTTTGTCTTTGGGTGGGACAAAAATGCCCCCAAAAATAAATCCAGAACCTGGTTTAAAGGACAAAGAAGATGAGGAGAAGGATTTTTATACTCTTTGCTGTGAGAATTCAGCCCTAAGACACATGCAGTGAATGCTTAATTTTTACTGCCTGGATAATCCAATGTGGATTAAGCCAGGCTTCATTTTGGCACTGAGGACAACCTCCCTGTCTCCCGGGCCTTGTTAACACTTGGAAATCTGTCAGGATCACTGTTCTGGTGAGTGAACAAAGCTAAATAGCAGAAAGGTATTCTTGGGTCACAATGAGCCAGAAATAACTATTCCAAGGAATTCTTTTTCTGCACCAGACGTGTGGCACAATTCCAAGCGCTGGCAAAGCCTGTCCCGCTCTCCAAAATGAGGATAAGGTTTATTCTTTCTGGTCTATAGAGGATAAAGGATCATATTCCTCAAAAAGGCTCTGATTCAATTCACCATCTCTCCGTGAAATAAAATGCACCATCTATAACACAGTCACTATGCAAATACCCACCACCGTTAACCCATTCAGTCCACATCCCAACTTCTCCCTAATTCCCTGATTTTGTCCCAAAAATCTCCGAAGTCAGCAAGCTGTGGGGTCTCCGAGATGGGTAGAAACAGCTGCACAAGGCCAGGTGTTGGAGGTGTGGCCCTGTCCTCATGGACCAGCAACATGAAGCGTTGTGCTGTGTTCATCAAAATTTAGAAATAACCACAGCCTTGCACCACCCCGACAGGAAAACTCCCTGGAAAGTCTCTCAAAGGCAGGGCAGTGGGAGCTGCCTCCTTTTTTCTGTCTTGTTTCCATAAAAATCCAGTAGGGTGGGGAAATTTCCTGGTGAAATATAATTCCAGATAAATACCCCTAAGGAGGAGCACTGTGCCCTTCACCTGCACCATTCCAAGAGCTGAGGAGCTCTCTTCCACGATTTCTTTCCCTGGATATGAGGCATTCCTACCTTTAAAACACTCAACTCTACATTATCTAGGAGCAAACCTCACCTTGAGCTGCAAATAGGACCAAAGCCAGCACCGCAAGGAGGGAGAACTTCATCTTCTCCCAGTTGTCTCCGCAGCCCAGGAAAAACACCCTCACCTGGGGACAGGATATAAATCTTCCCTGCCTTTGGATGGAGCGATGAGGAAGCCAACGATTTGGAAAGAGTGGGCAGGGTTTATGGATTAGGTGAGAGGCCAGGAATGCACGTGGGTTGTTTTCTCACCTCGGCATTGCCTTCAGGCTGGGCTGGCGATTCCAGGGAGCAGTGAAAGCACTCTGGGAATTCACTCCATTTATTGGGATTAATCCTTTAATTCATCCATGGTCAGGCCAGCAGTTCTGCTGATGTCTGGGTGGGGGTTTTGTTGTGATCATCGCATCTGTGATGCCAGGTTGTTTCTTTTTCTGCGAGGAAAATGGGAACAAGTGGCATAAATGAATGGAATTCTCTGGATGGATTATGCCAAGTGCATTTCCAGGGTTAGACCTGGAGAACTCCCAACATCTACAGCCAGGATAAACCAAGCTGGATATTCAAGGGGACAGGAAATGCATAATTTGGTTACCTACAATGTCTTAAATCAAAAAATCATCGAATGGCCTGAGTTGGAAGGCACCTTAAAGATCATCTCATTCCAACCCCCTGCCATGGACAGGGACACCTTCCAGGTGCTTCCAAGCCCCATCCAACCTGGCTTTGAACACTTCCAGCAAGGCTTAAAAAGATCTTTGTCCCCCTTTTCCATGGAGCATCCAATCAAAGTCCTGCTGGATAGCAGTGAGACAAAAATGTCCTCAGCCTTTGTGATTTCTCCGCACGATGACACTTTGGGTGGAGCTGGAGCTGACAACTGCATCCCTTCTGGGGCTTCCATCTGACTGCCTGTCCCACTTGTGCTTCCAAGGAAAGAGTTATCAGGATGTTTAGTGCTGGATATCAGCAGACATCTCCATGAATCACCAAGCCACCAAGGAGCAGAGAGGGTGAAGCAGGAGCAGCCCCTTGGAGTGAAGCCACTTGGGCAATCAGGTGTCTGCTAATCCCTTCTTTCTATCCTGCAGGAAAAGAGAGTAGAGTCTGATGGCATCCACACAGCCTGGGATTTAGGAGATGGAAAAGCAGAAGGGGCAGAGGGTCCAAAAACATGTGGAAGAAAGATTGGGTGAGGTGAGGGTTAGAATGATTGGGGGTCCACATGACTTTCTTGGCAGGAGCCAAGTGAGAGGAGCAAAATTCCCTGAAGCAGAGGAGATGCTCATCCAAGGCATTCAGAGCATCCAATGGAGTCAATCTCTGATCACAGTGAAGGCACAGCCAGAGGAAGTTCAAAGAGACCCCAAAACCCACCACATCTTCCTTTCCAAGGAAACAAAAGCTGGGGGGGATTATTGCAGAGACCTTTTTTTGCTCGATTCACAGATATTTTGGAGGTTTCTGACACCACCGGCTCTGCTGACGTAAAACTGGATCAACAGGATGGGGAAGTCAGCCCTGATAACCCCAGGGGCACCAGCCATTCCTCTCCCATGGATCTACGCCTGGGTGTGGAGAGGATAAACCACATCCCTTGCCCAAGAGATGAAGCCGTGCCAGGCTCAGGGACCGCGTGCCCCGGGAATGCCACAGGAGGTGTGTCAGTGCTGCCAGGTGTCACAAGGCAGTGACCAAAGAGCAGGACCTGTTCCAGGGAACAAGGATTGGCCAGCCTGATTCATCGTGGCATCACGGGTGACTCTTTGGGGGAGTCTGGAAATCAGCCTGGGAAGCCATGGCTCAGCGTCCTGCAGCAGTGGGAGCACCCTGGAGAAGCTCTGCACATTTGTTTTAACCAGTTTTGACTGGTTTTTTGAGGAAAAAAAACGGAAAAACAATTGTGTTGCTCTTCAGTATGATTGGGATTGTGAACTCCCCACCCCTAGAGGTGTTCAAAGCCAGGCTGGACAGGGCTTGGAGCAACCTGGGATTCTGGGAGGTGTCCCTGCCCATGGCAGGGGGTTGGAACAAGAGGATCTTTGAGGTCCCTTTTAACCCAAACCATTCCATGATTAACAAGGTTTAATCCCACAATTCCAAGGACTGGTGGAACGAATATCTCCTTCCTGACACAGAGCCAGAGAGGAATCACCGAGTCCAGGGATTCAAATCTGCTCCTCACTGACAGCAGGAAGAGGATATCCAAGGCCATGGGATGTGGTCCCACCACAGCTCCACTGGCAGGAGTGGCAAAGGTGCACGATGGGTCAATTCGCACTTTGGGGGTTGCCAGTGGCCCACTGAGCCAGATTTTTGGGAAGTCACCATCCCAGCCTTGGGGATGTGTGATGCAGGTGTGAGGTGTGGCACTGCCATGGCTGGCATTTCCTCAGGAGCCTCGGGATGGTGGTGTCACCCTGGATGGCCAACAAATGGAGCAGCATGATTGGAGCGTGGAAGGCTTGGCTGGGTCAGGGCAAAGATCTGGAAAAAAGGTGTCCCAGTATCCATAGGCTACAGTAAATTCCACTTTTCCAAGGCCATCTCCAGCACAGAGGCCAAGGGGTGGGAATAATCCTTCCTCTGTTTTATTCCAGATATCCCATGGAGCAATGGTGGTTGATCCATCCTAGAACCTTGCCAGGGGATGTTCCAACAATTAAACCCATCAATTAAATGTTTTGGAAGATGATGTTCCAGACCAGGGATGTTCCTAGCAACCGTTTATTTCCCTGGCTTAGGTTCATCCTTGGAGATCAGGCCCTTGCAGGCATTTGAATCACATCCTTCAGGATGAGAACTTCATCCTGGATTTTACCCTTGGCTCTGGAACGCTGCACTACACGCCTGTGTTGGAGCCATGGAAATGTGGCTTTGTTTGCCTGACCTCTGGAATGTTCTGGCTGTTGAGTCTTCCTGGATGTAGAAGAGAGACTGAAAGTCAAGGAACAGGGATCTGCGCATATTTTGGGAGCCTTATATTGGGTTCTTCTCAAAAACAGCCTCGGGAAAAGCATCCACATAGGAAACCCAGTGATGAGGAAAGACAAAAACATCATGGATTGGCCTTATGGGACCTTGTCCTGAAGTTTTTACCCACTCAGCTCCCCTGGGGTCAGAGTGTGACACACCGGCCTCACCTCATCCCTTCTCAGGTGGCATCTCAGAAGATTCCCAGATAATTCCCAGATAATTCCATCTATCCCTCTGTTTTTCCATTCCCACTCAGTCCTAGTGCACAACGGGTTCCTGGATGGAATTGGTTCTCAGCTCCAGGGATATTCCAGCCCTAAATAAAACCCATTGAAGCAATTGCAGAGCCACGTTCCCCATCCTTCATTTTTTGTGGAGTTTTGAGGGAGGAAGAGGCCGAATATGGCACCACTTTTTAGCAGGAATGACAACACTTGGAAGGACACGAGGCCTGGGAGAAGAGGACCTGTGTGTTGAGCACCTCCTGGATGAGTGGGAGCTCCAGCTTTTCCCTTCCTCGACCCGATGACAATGAACAGTGATTTTTCCTTCCCTCCTTTTTCCATCTTTGTCCTTCTCCACAGGGATTTCCTTGTGCTGATCCTGCAAGGTTCATTCTTTGCTTCCTTCCTGGTTGTGACCTCCTCAAAATCAGGACACCAAGGCGAGCTGTCACCACCATGTCCCTGACACAGACCTGGCCTCACCTCAGACCCTCACAGGTGCTCAGATTCCAGGGAAACCAAGAAGATCTTGGATCCACACAGGTTTAAAACCTTTGCATGTCAAACACTGAAGGACTCAGTCTGTGTGGCTGCTCCTGCCAAACTTCCACACTTTCCCCATTCCTGGGTGCTCTGGAGGTATCCAGGTGCTCCCCATGTCTATTCCCATGGGGAAGAGACACTCAGGATCAGGAACCCAGCGTGGGCAGCCCGGATCTGGGATACAGCGAGGTGTTGAAATCCTGAGAATTTGCCCTTTGGCTTCCTCTCTTCCAAGCAGGGCAGGGAAATGGTGCCCCAGGGCCATCCTAAATCCCTGGTTATGGACATTACCTGATTTTTTGGTGTCACTGGGACTTCTGTGTTGCCCAAATCCCAGCTGGATCAGGATTAAGTCACGTAAAGGATTACACCTGTAACTTGTGACATTAATGGGAGATCCAACAGTGATGTTCAGCTCCAGAGGAGCCCTTGGAGCTTCCCTGGGGTTGGAATCACTGCAGAAGAGCTGTCATGGAATCTATACACCACTAATCCAAGGGCAATTCCAAGGGCTACTCCCCAGCTGTCCACACTTTTTAATTGTTAATGTGTTCCTCAGCATGGCTTTGACCTGACCAGGTAGGACCATCCCTGAAAATCTCATCCAAAATCCCAGACCTTCTCCAGAGAGGACACTGGAACAATACCACTGGAGCTGTAAAATCCATTATTTTTCAAGACTTTTTTTTCCATGAGCCTTCTGAAATTTCCATCTGGCTGAGACACGCTGAGAGCTGGGGCTGTGCTGATCTGGATTGGATCTTCCTCCTACTCACTTCCATTTGTTTTATTCCCTGTGTAATTCCATGAACAACCTGTTCCCAACCACCAGGCCTGCTATGAGTCAGCTCTCCATAAAAAGAGAATAAACAATAAACATCTTGGAATTGTTTTGGAGGTTTGGGGTTTTTTTTAATGCTGGGTGTAGAGGGAATGTTTAGATGGGATATTGGAAAAAAATTCTTCTCTCTGAGGGTGGTGAGGCCCTGGTACAGGTTGTCCACATAAACTGGAATCCCTGGAAGCGTCCGAGGCCAGGTTGGACAGGCCTTGGAGCAACCTGGGATAGTGGAAGATATCCCTGTCCATGGAGGATGGAACAAGATGAGCTTTAAGGTCTTTTCTAATCCAGACCATTCCATGATTCTGGGGAATCAGGATGGGACAAGAAGCTTCCAAGGGCACTTCAAGGTGGCAGGTCAAGTTTTTTTGGGAGCTGTGAAAGCAAGAAGGAGAAGGAAAACCAACCTCCAGCCCAGCTCTTAATACCTCCCTGTCTAATGACTTCCTAAATACCCCAGGATGGGGATTCCTGGATTTCCGTGGCGCTGGGTCCAGCCAGGAGAAACCACTCTGAGAGGACTCTCAGTTTTGGTTGCCCAGTTGGGGTCAATCCTGGAGCCTTGGGAAGGTTTGTTCCTGCTTTGGCCACGTGGATTTCTCTCATGTGATTCCACAGAATACCCTGAGGTGGAAATGTTGCTCAAGGATCATCCAAGTCCTGCCCACTCCAGAAAAATAAAGACTAATCCTATGCAGAATGATGAGGGGAAACAGGATGGAGGCTTTTCCACCATGTTAATTCCTGTTTGGAAAACAACTCATAGAATCATGGAATGGTTTGGGTTGGAAGGGACCTTGAAGATCATCTCAATCCAATCCCCTGCCATGGACAAGGACATCTTCCACTATCCCAGGTTACTCAGATCCTCATCCAGCCTGGCCTTGGACACTTCCAGCGATGGGGCAGCCACAGCTTCTCTGGGCAGCCTGTGCCAGGGCCTCACCCAATCCCTGCCCTTCTCTCCCATCCCATATTTCCCCTCCTCAAGACCTCCAAGCCGCAATTTCCCTGTTTTTTATCCTTGGATCAGAGACACAAGTCCTTCATCCTGCACTGAATTATGGCGTGGTGCTACAGCTGCTCCATACAAAGCTTAACAAAAGCAGAGCTAATTAGCCAGAACCACTCGGTCAATTAGGAAAATTGCTCTTCCCATTCAGCCAAGATTTAAAAAATAAATAAAAAAAAAAAAAGCCACAGGCAGGTCAAGACAAACTCAGAAGCTTCAATCCAGAGGTTTTACAAACTCAATGCTGGTGGCCTGGTAGCAAAATCATGGAACGGTTTGGGTTGGAAAGGGCTTTAAAGATCATCCAGTTTCACCCCTGCCATGGGCAGAGACACCTTCCACTATCCCAGGTTGCTCCAAGCCCCACCCAACCTGGACTTCAACACTTTCAAGGATGGGCCAGCCACAGCTTCTCTGGGAATTCTATTCCAGGGCCTCACCACCCTCACAAGAAGAATTCCTTCCCAGTATCCCAGCTATCCCTGCCCTCCAGCAGTGGGAAGCCATTCCCTGTGTCCTGTCCCTCCATCCCTTGTCCAAAGTCCCTCTCCAGCTGTTCTGGAGCCCCTTTAGGCACTGGAAAGGACTCTGAGGTCTCCCTGGATCCTTCCCTTCTCCAGGCTGGACATTCCCAGCTCTCCCAGTCTGGCTCCAGAGCAGAGGGGCTCCAGTCCTTGGAGCATCTCCATGGCCTCCTCTGGACTTGCTCCCGCAGCTCCATGTCCTTCTGATCCCAGAGTTGGACACAGGGTTCCAGAGGGACCTCACCAGAGTGGGGCAGAGGAACATCCACGGAAAATATCAAATTAAAGGTATAACAAACAACCTTGTCTTGGACTGAAAGAGGAAGACCTGGGTTGAACAATTGTCTGTTCTACTTCTGCAGTTTTATCTCCCGCTTTTGTCATTTTTGTGGTGTTATTTTATTTTTCCCAGCACACAGGAAGGCCCTGTGAGGATGACCCAGCACAGCCCCTTGGAGGAGCTCTGTCAAATGTGAGAACATAGAGAAAAATCAAATAACATACATTTTAAAATGACTTTTTTTTTTTTTTTTTAATCACAGAAGGGAGTCAGGGGTTGTGCAGCCTCAGTTCAGCCAGGTTCTTGCTGAAAGGGCTGAACTCCAAAGCTTGCCCAAGTGGCTGGAGGAAAAATGGAATGAAATGATAGCTGCAGCCATTCCATAAAGCATCCCACGGGCAAAGGAAGAGAAGCCAAATTAAAAAAAAAAAAATGGGATTGTGCCGAGTTCCTGGGCTTGGAAGAGCAGCCAGACCTTCCAGGTCCAGTTTATCTCCCCTCACCACCTTCAGCTCTCAGCCCCAGCAGCAGCAGGATTTGGGTTTGAGGACATTTGAGTTCATTCCATGCCTCTTTTTGTCAGAATTTGGATCCAGGGATGCACAGGAGAGGGGTGGAGGAGGAAATTTAAGCCCTCCAGGTGTTCCCTTCTAGTGAAGTGCTGCTTCGGGAAAGTCAGGATCTGTTTCTGCCTGGGGGACAGCCAAGATTGGAACAGGAGCCCTAATTAAAGCTCTTGAGGTAATTGCCACCCCATTCTCCTCCACTTTGGCAAATCCAGCCCTCAGGAGCAAAAGATCCCAACAAAACCTTGAGAAAGAGATGGAAGAGATTCTGCAGAATGAACTCGTTCAACTCCAAGTGACCCTGGGAAGGGATTGGAGACTTCCTTGTTATCCCATCCTGCCTGGAAAATCGTCTGCCCTGTCTCAGGAGAAGGAGCAGCCTGAATGCCACCCACCCACCTGGAAACACGGCATTTTTTTGGGAAGTAATCAGCTGTCTGCCTCCTGCAACACAGGGCAATCCCAGGGAACCTCGGGAAGCTCCTACAGTCTGGAGAGACATCACAGCACTTGGAAGAGGGACTTTTTACACCAGGACACAGGGAATGGCTTCCCACTGCCAGAGGCCAGGGTTAGATGGGATATTGGGAAAAAATTCTCCTCTGTGAAGGTGGTGAGGCCCTGAAATGGAATTCCCAGAGAAGCTGTGGCTGCCCCATCCCTGGAAATGTCCAAGGCCAGGTTTGATGGGGCTTGGAGCAAGCCCCTTCATGGCAGGGGGATGGAATTCCATGATCTTGAAGGTCCTTTCCAACCCCAAACCATTCCATGATTCCATGATCCCTCTGCCTTCCAGGCTCACAGCAGCAGAAGGAACTTAGCAGCTTCCCTGCAGCTGGGAGAGCCTTTATCCCAAGGTTTATTCCTGAGCCAAGACAATCGAATCATAATTGCAGCTTAATCCTAACTTGGATTAAGAACATTAACAAAGTAATTTACTGGGATTTCTCCTGCCCCAGCCTGCAGTGGCTCGGGAATAAAGTCTGGAGAAGCCAACCTCAGACCTTGGGACAACTCAGCTGAGCTTTCCTGATTCTTTGAGTAACAGAGGGTCAAAAATAGGGACAGGAAGAGCCAGGCTGGATGTTATCCGCTCATTCCTAGCGGGAGACCCAGGATGTGCAGCCACCCTCACCCCAAAGCCCGTGTCAGCTCTCCCTCACAGGGCACAAACCTGAGATCCTGGAGTTTCCTCCCTCCTTGGAAGCCTTTCCTCTGCCCCTCATTAGCCAATCCTTCAGTTCATCCCAGGGATTCAGTTTCTCCCAGGTTGCTTTCCTTGGCATCAGCACTTCCAAGCACGTGGCCTGGGATAATGGCTCTGCAATTCAGGCTGATTTTCCATCCGTCTGAGCCTGGCTGAGTGTGAAGGGACAGAAACCCAGGGAGCTCTTTCAGCGCATGATTTATTTACGCCAAACCACAGCCACGCTCTCATCTCCCACTAAAAAAGGTTGGAAAAGGAAATGCCTCCATTCAGAGTTCAGAGACAGCATCTGAATCACAGCAGCCACAGCCTCAAATGTTCTCCCCCCTTTTCTTGCAAGCTGAAAAAACATTCCCTTGAAAGTTTCTGTTCTATATTTCCTTCTTTTCTTTCTCCTCGTTTTTGCAATGTCAGATCTCACGGGGAGAAGGGCAGGGAGGAAAAATCCTCTGGAAACCCTTCACCTTTTTCTTCCTCAAATCCCCATGGGGGGTTTTCCCACTTTCCACGAGTCTGCCAGGCTGCAGGTGGATGGTTTTCCCTTCATCCCATCACTCCAGGGAGAAGCAGCAGCAGCGGAGCAGTGAATGCTCCAGCACCTCCCCTTCCCTCTCTGCACCAATTAAGATAAATCAGCCAAAATTCCATCTCTCTGTAACTTTGAAGGCTCCATCATTAAGCAGACTGAAAGAGCAGCCAAGCAGAGCTGATGAGTTCCCTTCCCCAAAGTGGCTGAGTCACCATTCCTGGAGGGATTTAAAAAGACATGGAAATGTGGCACTTGGGGATGTTGTCTTGTGGTGAACGCAGCAATTAACGGCTGCACTTGATGAACTTAAAGGGCTTTTCCAACCTAAACGATTCCATTATCTAGATCATTTAACGGACCAGGGGGAGGGGAGGAGCTCTGCCAACCTGCAACTATGGAAAGCGGCTCTGGAAAACAGGAGACTGATGAGGTTTTTTCATCCATGAGGACCAATAATCTGTTGGACACGGAGCAGGATTCTGACTCATCCCAAGGAGACGGCACAACGTGGGAAGGTTCGTGATGTGCACAGCTCTGGCCAAGGGATTCATGTTCCCAAATTTCCAGGATGCTGATGCAGAAGCAACAAGCAGGGATGGATCCCACTGGAGTGGGAAGAGAAGTTGCTTGTAGAGCCCCCAGCCATCCCTGGATTGGGGGCACTAGAGCTGGAGCACTGAGTCCAACTCTGGGATCATCAGTAGAAGGATGTGGAGAGGCTGGAGCAAGTCCAGAGGAGGCCATGGAGATGCTCCAAGGGCTGGAGCTCCTCTGCTCTGGAGCCAGGCTGGGAGAGCTGGGAATGTCCAGCCTGGAGAAGAGAAGGATCCAGGGAGACCTCAGAGCCCCTTCCAGTGCCTAAAGGGGCTCCAGTAGAGCTGGAGAGGGACTTGGGACAAGGGATGGAGGGACAGGACACAGGGAATGGCTTCCCACTGCCAGAGGGCAGGGCTGGATGGGATATTGGGAAGAAATTCTTCCCTGGGAGGGTAGTGAGGCCCTGGAATAGAATTCCCAGAGAAGCTGTGGCTGCCCCATCCCTAAAAGCGTTCAAGGCCAGGTTGGGTGGGGCTTGGAGCAACCTGGGATAGTGGAAGGTGTCTCTGCCCATGGCAGAGGGTTGGAATTCCATGATCTTTAGCATCTCTTCCAAAACAAACCATTCCATGAATCTTTAAGTTCTAAGATTTGGGGCTAAATGACCCCATGGAGCAGGACAGGCTGAGGGGGGATGGAGTTGCTGCCTTTAACAGGGGACAGTTATGGAGCTGATGTCCAAAGATAGCCTGGCTCTGGCTCTGCTCAGAGGACAAGCAGCTGCTTTCAAGATGCATCAAGGGAAACTCCAACCAGACCTAAGGAAGGAAAAGCTTTGCCAGGACAGTGATTCATTTCTGAAACAGTGACCCTGAGGAATCTCCCTCCGTGGAAACATTGAAATTCAGTTTGGGAAAACCCTGAACAGCCAAGCCAAAGTTGATCCTTCTTTGGGGGGGAAAAGGTTGAACTCGAGCCCTCCAAAGACCCTCCCAGCCCTGGATTTCTGGGAAGAGTCTGGGCAGAGACCAAAGCCAGACAAGAGGAACTTCTCACCACATCCTCTCACTTGTAAATTTATCTTCTCCACCAGCCCCTCGATCAATACTGCCCAGGCCCATCAGTGTAGGACAGCCCCAGGCTGCAAGAAGGGGACAAATTTCCCAACCCCCAGATGGTTTTTTGGAATTTTTTCTGTTTGGGTTTTTCTTTCTTTGTTTTTTAAAGCTCCATTACTTACCTAGAACAACCCTAAGCTCATCCAGTACCAGCCTGAGCAGTCAGCTTTGTCCCTCGTAGATTTTGAGTGAGGTCTCCTCCCTCCCACAGTGAGCAAAAGGCTTTTATGAAAAGCAAATTAGGCAACCAAGAAGTCACAGGGGAAGGTGTCATTTCTGGTTTTGTCACAAAACCACAACTTCCCTAAATAAAAAGGGGAAGTCATCACAATGGAAAAACGCTAAATTTTTGACTTTGGGTTTCACCAAATGTTGTCATTGTCTTTATTTTGGGTTACTCAAAGGTGCCAAACACAGGTTTTCCTCTGCCTACAACATCACAGCAAGTTGGAAAAGACCTTTAGGATCACCAGATCCAACCACCACATTCACCACTAAACCTTGTCCTCAAGTGCCATTTCCAGAGGTTTTTTTTGAGCACTTCTAGGGAAGGAAGCTTCGGAAAAACATTGGGAAAATGGAGCTGAAACCAAGCCTGGAAAGGGCAAAGTGAGGAGGGGTTATCTGAGCACACCAGCATTGCTTGGAGCCACCAAATAACCCCAAATTATTGAGGTGGGAGAGGGATCCTTCTCTCTGGGATAGGAGCATGATCCTGAGCAGTAGGAAAAGCTCCTGGGCAATTAGGCCTTGGGAAAGGTTTATGGAATATTGCCAGAAACACTTGGAGGATTCCAGAAAAAACAGGAAGAGGACAGACAGGACCATTTGGGACAGCAACAACCCAGACTTTCTGAAATGACTCCTTTATTTTTTTGGAATTCCAGAATGGTTTGGATTGAAAGGAACCTTAAAGCTCATCCATGGGCAGGGACTCCTTCCACTAACCCCAGGTTGCTCCAAGCCTCATCCAACCCGGCCTTGGACACTTCCAGGGATGGAACATCCAGAACCACACATGGAATGAGTTGCAAAAAGCCTCCAGAGTCACGGATACTCAGGAAAAAATCCTGGTTTTGATGAAATGCATTCTCAGACCTCCGTTTCAAACCAGAACAGCAACGATTTCAACATGAGAATGAGTGGAAATAAACACATGGGAAGCACCAGGAGCTTTGGAACACAGAGCCCTGGATACCAGCCCTGAGGTGACAGAAGGTTTTGCTGCCAATGCAACAGTTTGCTCACACCTGGGACTCACTGGGATGTGGGAATTCTGCCAGGAATGTGGTGATGCTGCCTTTTTTGGGATGTGGAAAGCAGCCAATTAAGCAGCAAACTCCACCAGTTAATGCTGTTGATCCCTGCCTGCTCTGTTCCCAGCTGGAGTGGAGTGGGAAGGACAAAGCCTGGTGCCAAAGGTGTCATCCCAACACAGCAGCAGCTCCAGGAATATTGGTCCCACCCCCCACCACACATCCCACTGAGCCTGACCCAGCATTATTTTATTTCCTAGGAAATTCCCTCATTTCCTAAACCTCTGGGCAGTTCAGTTTCTGCTGTGGATACAGGAGCTGAGCCAGAGCCAAGTGAAAAAAAAAAAAAGGGAATAAACATGGTTTCAAGTGAGATGTTCTCTCCCAGACAAAAATTTAACCTCATGGGGGTGCTTAAAATACACTTTGTTCATGGCCAAGGTGAATTTTAACCCCCTGTAACATGAAACTGCTTTTAAATCCAACGTTTTCCCTTTCATCCTCTCCTGCCATGACCCAAATTCCCTCCCATGTTTTTTTTCCCATTTCACATCCCTGCAATTGCACAACTTTCTCTTCTCCTGGAGGTGAAAAGGCAAAACATTCCCCAAAATGTAATACCCTGAGATTTTTCCTTTTCCCACAGTGCATCCCTAACCCCATCCTGGGTTTCATATTGCAGTTCCCTGTTTTCCTGCTGTCGTCACCTCGTGTTCCCCCATCCATCCCATTCAGTCTGGAAAGGGCAGCAAAGCTCCACCACCCCAAGGAGACAAGATCAGACCTGATGTTGCTGATCAGCACAATTAAGGCTCTTATTTAATCTCTTTCCAAGACTCCAGAGGAGGAAAGAAAAAAAATCCCAAGTACTTGGCAACTCTGAGGAGGAATTAAGAGTTCCCAAAGTCACTGAAGGCAGGGGGAGTGTCACAATCAGCAATACCTGCTTCAAATGGAGATCCAGGTGTTTGCTTTTCCATTAAAAAAAAAAAAAGGCAGAAAACTCAGTCAAACCCCAACCCATAGAAGCAGCAAATTAAAAAAAAAAGAAATCAAAAAACCTTCCCAACAGCACCAAACGAGCAGGATTTGGGATTCAACGTGGAAGGCACCGGCTCAGAATTCAAAGTCCTCGTCGGCCATGTCGATGGCCCAGGCAAACTTCTCCCTCTGGGTCTTGTTGAAGATCCTCTCGATGGGAATCCCAAATTTCTTGCACCTGTGCAGACCAAAAGACACCACTGGGGATCAGTTACCCAGCAGTGTCCTCTCCACTGCATCCCTGGAAGTGTCCAAGGCCAGACTGGATGGGGCTTGGAGCAACCTGGGATAGTGGAAGGTGTCCCTGCCCACCGAATAACTCCAATTTTAAGGTCTTCTCCAACCCAAACCATTCCATGATTTCACACCCAAGATTTACCAAGCCACGCTAATCCTGGGATCCAGGTAATTCAGCTTGGAAGTGCCCAGAGCTATTTGCTTGTTCTCCTCTTTGTCCGTGGCCTGGACGTTCAGTTTGGCCAACTGCTCCTCCAGCCTCTTCAAGAGCTTCTTCTTTTTCTCCACGTTCCTGAGGGCAGAGGAGGAAGAGCTCAGGATGTCCTAAAGCCCAGAAATCTTCTGGAATAGCAGAGTCAAAGGTGCCATTCAGGACTACCCTATTTCCCAAAGGTTTGGATCTGGTGGGATGCTTTTTTTAATCTTAAAAATTAACAACAAAGAAACGTAATTTCCACCAACAAAGATGGGCAAACAAAATCCAGCATCCAGAGAAAAACCTTGGAATAGGCTGCCCCATCCCTGGAAGTGTCCAAGGCCAGGTTGGATGGGGCTTGGAGCAACTTGGGATAGTGGGAAGTGTCCCTGAAGGGAACCATCCACAAGATCTTAACCATCTTCCAAACTTTCATGGGACAAGAAGGACCCAATCCAAAACACGGACATTTTTGTTCTGATGAGGTGTTGGGACCCATCATCCCCATCCATGGGCCCTCTGGATCCCTCTGCAAGCAAGGATTCCAAGGAAGAGCCACTCACAATTCTGCTTTGGCGTCTTTTGTATCTTCAAACTCATCTTCAGCTTTTTTCACTTCTTCCTGGGCTTCCTCCACTTGTTTCTTCTTGGCGTCGATCTGTGAAGGTGGAAAAGTCAGACAGCACTTCCAGCCTCCCCAACAGTTTCAGCTTCCTCCCTTCTTTTCCTTCACACACCATTCCTCAATTTCTCACCAAGCCAAGTTCTCAATTTGTCCCTGCAGCATTTTCTGGGCTCAAGCATTTTTTTATCGTCTTCTAAAATATCATCACAGCCCAGATGCCACAATCACTTAGAGCTCCTAAATCGAGTTCTGTTTGTCTTTGAGACTGAGGGACTTGTGACAGCACCAGAGCCCTCAGAAAAGTCCCAGTCCATCACTGGGGTGTGAGAAAAAGCTGAGGACAATTAAAAGTGGTAATTTGAAGTATTTTCAAGCTGCTCCTCCTGCAAAAAGACAGGAAAACCAATTTCCCTGATCTTGATCCAACTGGGACAGACCTGCCATCACAACTTGGTCTGAAGACAGCGAGTGACGAAAAATGCCCCAAACTCATAAAAACTCACCCAAATTCTTGCCAAGTGGCTTCCCCAGCATTTGAGGCCACCACTGAAAGGGTTAAAAGCATTGTGCCCAGGCATACTTGGGCAAGAATAAGATACATTGCAACTAATACAGAAGCCAGCAAAAATTAGGCACAAGCTAGAGACACAGGATGAAACTTGGCAAGAAAAAGGGAATAAAACCTGCAAAAATGAAGGCCAGGGCTTGCTAAAACCAGTGAGGAAACTGCTGAAACAGCTAAGAAGAGGCTCGGAAGTGTCTCTTGGCCCGGTTTGGAGCGGATTAAACACAGCCCTCTCCACCCCTGGGGTTGCAATCCACTATTCCCAGAATATTCCCTGATGTTCTTGACCAAGGTGATTCCTTCAGACACCACCCCAACCCAGAAATAAAATTCAGAGGCCAGGGTAGGTCTGGGATCTCTCAAGTTGGGTCTCTCTCACCTTTTCCTGGAGGACTTGCATGGACCTGGCGAAGGTTTTTGGTGTGGACCTCTGATGGTTGCACAGGATGGCCACAGCTCGGTTTGCTCGGTTGTAGGACAGGAGCTTTCCTGCAATGTGGTCCTCAGCTGGAAAGAAATGAAAGCATCAACTCTGCCTGCACTCCAGGAGTTGGGGAAAAGCAGGGAATACAGCAGAAGGAAAGGCAAACAAGTTGCTGTCACGTTTTCTCTCCAGGGAGAGCAATAACGGTTGTGGGAATTGGGGAAGAGCAATTGAGCACCGCAATCCGATGCCGTGACTCATCCCTCACGTACCCAAGGAGGCAAAAACAGTGCAACCAACCAGCAACGCAAGGAAAAGAGGGAAAAATATTCCCATCTTGGCCATCAGTTAGTCAGAGAATCCCTGAGTTCACCATTTCTCACTTACCAACATTCCCAACCTGCTGCTCACCCCCGTATGTTAGTCCCACCCCACTACATGGAGCATCACCTGCCCAGGTGGGACACGGGCAGTTTTAGGGATCCCCAGGCAATGGATGGACATTCCTGAGCCCTTTGGTCCCACCAGGGTGCCACAGGTGACACCACGACCGCTGGAACTCACGGTTGGTGAGGGCCTTGAGCTGCTCCTGCAGGGTGATGGAAGCGTTGTAGGTCCTGAAGACTTTGGCCGTCAAACCATCCATGAGGTGCTGGAGGTGCTTGTTCAGGAAGGCTGTCTGGAGGAGGGAAAACAGGGAAACTCACATCAGGAATTCTAGTGGCAGGACAAGGAGGAACGGCTTCAAACTGGCAAAGATTTTGATGGGATATTAGGAAGGAATTCTTCCCTGGGAGGGTGGTGAGGCCCTGGAATGGAATTCCCAGAGATGCTGTGGTTGCTCCATCCCTAGAAGTGTTCAAGACCAGGCTGGATGGGGCTTGGAGCAACCTGGGATAGTGGAAGGTGTCCCTGCCCATGGCAGGGATTTGGAACTTTTCAGTCTTTAGGGTCCCTTCCAATCCAAACCATTCCCTGATTCCATGAAAGAGAAGGAACGGAACAAGCAGAAGCCAAGATCTCTTTTTAGACCATCTTCTGTCTAAGCAACCAAAATTAGGCATTAACAAAAAAATTAAGTTCTGCAGCTTGTAGAGCTACTTGTGGGGTCAGGTCATCATCTGCCCAAAACTGGCCTAAAATTCAACCTAAATCTACAAATCACGAATTTTTTTCCCATCTATATCCAACAGGATGATGGCACTTGGGGACATGGTCTAGTAGTGAACGTGGCAGTGGTGGGATGATTGTAGAGGTCTTTTCCAACCTTAATGATTCCTGATCTCACATCCAACATCCCATCCCTGTTCTACAGAGCACATGGGGGTGTTCATGGATCCCATATCCCATCCTGAGGAAGGTGAGGGAGGAGGTTTTTGCAGGAGGGAAGGCAGCAGATTCCCAGCAACCTCTCCCTCTTCTTTAGAGCCCTAATGAGGTGCAAAAGCATCAAAAAGCTGAGCTTTGGTACCTCCAGTAATTCCCCAAACATGGGCAGCCCTTTCCAGGCTAAAAAAAGCTCAAGTGGAGGAACTGGAGGGGGGAAGGAGCAGGAATTCAGCTCCTTAGCAGAGACACAGGGAAGGAGAGATGCTCCAGTGCAGAAAGAGGCTGGAAAACATCACAGAGTGTTCAAAAAGGGACAGTGGTGGTCTCTGGAGAGCAGAGAGTTAAAACCAGGTGGAGGGATGACCACCAAAAGTGGCCAAGGGTGTCATGGTCTGGTTTCTCCTCCCTCAGGGCCACCAGTGCTGTTTGAAAAGCTTCGAGGTGACAACTCACACTGAGCTGGTCAAAGAGGTCATCGGTGGGGTCCTTGTTCTTCATGAAGAGCCGCAGGTTCTTGAACACCTGAGGAGGGGGAAAGGACAGCCCTGGTCAGGGTCAAGGAATGAATTGCTCCCAGACATCTCCCTCATCTCTGCCTCCTCCTCCACATGAACCCTGATTCACCCTCGTGTTGCCACATCACACGAACCATCCACCTCAGCTTCAAGGTGCCACTGGGTGTTTCCCCCCCATCTTTCCCATCTCCGACATTCCAGTTTCTCCAAAACACCATAAAAGCCATCTTTCCTATGGGCTAAGGAAAATAATTCAATATAAATGGAGACATTTCAAGTCCTGATGCCCACAAGCCAAGTGAGGGTGCTCCAGCAAGAGGTGGGACTTCTTCCTCATGGTTCATGGGGTAGAACAACCTTGGAAGTTCTATCCCAAAATTTCTCCCGTTCTCCAGGGTTAAAGCACATCTTGGTAACAGGTCTTGGATGGAAATTTGGGACTGATAAACACTGAGGGAATCCAAGCACTTCCTCTATTCCTGCCCCACTCACCGGCTCCTCCACGGCCACTTTGTTGTAGTAACGGATGGAGTCTTTCCCAAGGAAGTCGAACTCCACCACATTCTCCTGCCCATCCAGATGGGGGTGCAGCTTGATGTGCTCCACGCGCAGGGAGCAGCAGCCGACTGTGTCCGCAGTCTCCCCTTCCTCCTTCTCATTCCCGGCTCGCAGGGCCAGCTGAAAGGGAACGGGGAGTCATTCATCCCATCCCACTTCAATCCCCCTTTCCCAGCTTGCTAAAGTGGATGTGGATCAGAGGAGGTAGAATCCTCTCCATCTATAGATTCATAGAGTGGTTTGGAAGAGACCTTTAAGATCACTTGGTTCCAATCCCTTGCCACAGGCAGGGACAACTTTCATCTTCCACACCTCTGGAAATGTTCAAATCCAGGCTGGATGGGTCTTGGAACCACCTGCTCTAGTGGCCATGGCAGGGGGTTGGAATGAGATGATCTTAAAGGTCCCATCCAACCAAACCATTCCAGGATTCCATAATCATCCCCAAGATTCCTCATATGGAGCCATCCTGAGTGGCGGAGCCAGCGAACACCAAAAACTACAGGGTGGGGTGGATCAGGAAAGTGAATTCCCAACTTCCAAATGGATGGGGGACCTGGGGGGAGGCTGTGGATACCTTATCAATGAAGTAGAGGGCCACTGCTCTTTGCTGCTCCTTTATCTCCTTGGATTTCCAGTCTTTTCTGTACTGAGCCCGGATTGTGTGGACAACGTCCTTTAGGCGCCGAGCTACCTCGTATTTCTGCCAGTCCTTCTCCCCCTGGAATGGGAAACCAGGGGATTTTCCATTCCGTGCCACATCTTTATTCCACCCCTGCGGGTCAAGTCCCGCTCCAGAAACACCTCCAGCATCTAAACCCCGCTCAAACCCCCATGGTTTTCTTGGGAGAAATCCATGAAGGGAATAAACTGGAGGAGAAAGAGCTCATCCAAGGTTTCTGTGCCCTCTGCTGGCCTTGGTGGATCTGGATCCTGGCCAAGCCAAGGTGTTCTCCACCAGCCAGAGCATGGCAAGGACCAAGTGGTCCAACCATGGCCAAAGGTGGCTCCTTGGACACCAACATGGACTGGCTCAGTTGTGTCCACCTGGGCAGCATTCCCACTTTCTTTGAGCTCTGGAATTCGCCTTAAATCCCCTTCCTCTTCCCACAGAGTTCAATCCCACCTCTTCCTACCCTCCACTTCCTCATATAAATGAACTCAACCCAGCTCTGGTCTATTTGGATCTTCTCAGCCCCTTCCTGGCTTCCAGCAGCCTTCCCTGGATACACAGGAGGAATGTGGCACCAGGATGACTCTGCCAGGGGCAACCCATCCCCTGGGATAGGTGTGATGCTTCACAATCATCTGTCCTTTCCCTTTTATACTTCATTTTGTTTATCCGCTTTTTAGAGAAGGGCCAAAAAGAAAAAAAAAGGAAAAAAAAAATTTCCTCAGAGAGAGAAAGAGAGAGAGAGAAAGAGAGAGAGAGAAAGAGAGAGAGAGAAAGAGAGAGAGAGAAAGAGAGAGAGAGAAAGAGAGAGAGACTTTAGAGAGAGAGAGAGAAAGAGAGAGAGAGAAAGAGAGAGAGAGAAAGAGAGAGAGAGAAAGAGAGAGAGAGAAAGAGAGAGAGAGAAAGAGAGAGAGAGAAAGAGAGAGAGAGAAAGAGAGAGAGAGAAAGAGAGAGAGAGAAAGAGAGAGAGAAAAAGAGAGAGAGAGAAAGAGAGAGAGAAAAAGAGAGAGAGAGAAAGAGAGAGAGAAAAAGAGAGAGAGAGAAAGAGAGAGAGAGAAAGAGGAAAAAAAAAGTATTTTTGTTGATATTTCACATCTTGGCTTTCCCAGATTTTTCCACCTGACCAAGGGCACCATTCCAACCTTCAGCTTGGAGCTGGGATTCAGCATGATGTACTTCAGGGTGTTCTGGATGTTCTCTGTCCACGAGGCCAGCCAGGTGACCGTGTTGTCAAAGCGCACCTCCTTCCAC
Source organism: Eopsaltria australis (assembly GCA_034509425.1). Classification (NCBI taxonomy): domain Eukaryota; kingdom Metazoa; phylum Chordata; class Aves; order Passeriformes; family Petroicidae; genus Eopsaltria; species Eopsaltria australis. Next base: position 366,904 of record JAVTVJ010000646.1, on the reverse strand, counting down.
TTGTGACCTTCTGGGGGCTCAGGAATCTTGGAATCCCTGTGGGAAGAGCAGGATTAGAGCCCTCAGACCATGGAGGAAGATGTTTTCAGTGAGCCAAGGGTGGTCACCACATTGAGAAAACATGGAATCCACCCCAAATTGCTCCAAAACATGGAATCATTAAAATTGGAAAACTCCTCCAAGATTGAGTCCAGTCATGAACCAGGCACTGCCAGGACCACAAAATCACGTCCCCAGGTGCCACATCTACACTGCTTTCACATCCCTGCAGGGCTGGTGACTCCACCACTGCCCTTGGCAGCCTCTTCCAGTGCTTGTCAACTCTTTTTGGGGAGAATCTTTTCCTAACATCCAACCTGAACCTTTCCTGGCACATCTTGAGGCCATTTCCTCTTCTCCTATCATTTTTTATCTGGGAGAAGTGACCAAGCCAAACCTGGAGCCACCTTCCTGTTGTAGAGAGCAGCAAACTCCCCTCTGAGCTTTTTTCTCCTCCAGGCTGAGCCCCCTTAGCTGCTCCTGATGCTCCAGACCCTTCCCACAATCTGGTGTTTATCATTTGGATGCTGGGAACAGCAGGAAAACCTGCTGGACTGGTGGGGAACATTTTGAATCAAGGCCTTCAAGTGGGTGGCTTAAGACCAGTCCAGCTCACATAACTCAGAGGGAAAAAACACCCTGAGGGTATGAAAAACAGGGATTGTAGAAGATGGAAAAACCCAAACTCCAGGCAGAGAAAGTGCCCAGTTCCCCCCCAATCCCAAAGAAAGCCCCAGGAGCTCAGCAATTCCAAGGACAACCCACCTGCTGCAGTTGATGATGACATCTTCTGGCATGATCCTCTTCTTCAGCATCCCCATTTTGGGGTGCTCCCCACGGCCACGGAAGAGCCCTGGAGGTTCAGTTTTGAAGTTGCCGATCTTCTCCCGGTGCCCATCCAGGATGCAGTACCCATATTCCTCCTGGATCTTATCCGCCTCCTCCTTCAGCTTCTGAAACCAGGATACCACACACACACAAAAAAACCAGAATGGTTTGGATTGGAAGGGATCTTCAACATTCCAACCAACAAGTCTGAGTGCCCTTGGAAAAGTCCACAGTCCCCTGGATAGGGAAGAACTCCAAAACATCATCCAAGGATGACTGGGACCCTGCAAAACCACGGAATGTGCAGGACTTGCTGATAAAATTCAGGAAGAGGAGGGTTGATGGCCATGGAGACAGATCTGGATTAAAGAAGTCCAAGCTCAGGGCACAACACCAGGAAAGACACCAAGGAAGAGCCAAAACTCCCAAAACTGGACCCAAAATGTGTCATAGGAACCAGTCCTCACCTGCTTCTCCTCCTTGGGAAGCGCTTTCCGGGCCTCATTTTTCTCCACAAAATATTTGTGGATCTCCTTGAAGTCACATTTGTCCAGTTCCTTGATTATCTCCTGCTCCTCCGAGGTCATTTCCTGGGAAAGAGATGAGAGGGGCTGGGAAAAGCCAGGAGGCAAAACTAATTCCACACGGAGCTGCTGCTGCTTGTGCCTGTCCTTGGAAAAGGGAATAACGACCCACATTCCAATCTGGAATTTTGGAAAAATTTCCAATTTTTCCAATTTTGGAAAAATCACAGGCAGTTCTGGGCTGGAAGAACCCAATATGGAAAAAAAAATCACTAAACACAACTGCAGGGACAGCACCAAAGGTATTTGGGGGGTGCAAACATTCCCTAGAGAGAGTTTTGGGATCAGAGGTCATTCCTTCATTCTTTTGGTATCCCAAATTGGTTTTGGAGCTGTTTCCAAGACCATCAACCTGAATCCATCACGAAAAAATTGGAGAGAGCACAGAGAGCAAATCCCAGCCCAACAATGCCAAACATGGAAACAAATCACGATTTAGAACCTCATAATCATAAACAAGGAACAAATTCCCAAATTCCCTCCATCCCACACCACAGCCTGGGGATGATGGATTTGGGGGATATCAAGGAACCCTCCCAGGGAAGGTACCTTCCTCCAGTCATGGAAGAAGTTGTTCTGGAAGATCTCCTTGGTGGTGTACTCATGATCCAACATTTTGGCATAAAACGTGGCAATTTCCTCCGTGGCCAGGCTCAGCTTCAAGGGTTTTCCTGGGAAAAGAGAGGCAGGGACACCTTCCACTATCCCAGGTTTCTCCAAGCCCTGTCCAACCTGGAACACTTCCAGGGATGGGGCAGCCACAGCTTCTCTGGGCAGAATCTTGGATTATTTCTTAGATTGGGATCACTTCTTGGAGGTGGCAAAGCCACAATTCCCTCCTGAGCTCTTTGGGTGGAGATACACAAAACCAAGGAATATCTTGGCTCACCCTAGGAATTACTTGCAAATAACTTTTTTTTAGGAAAAAGTGCTTGGTAGAGGTCCAGGGAATGGTTGAATCCTACTTGAGCCACCGGTTTTTGGGATTTCTGGACAGCAGGGAGTGGAGCCTTGGAGCAGCTCCATGACAACCCACAAACACCAGCTCATCCATGGGCCCTTCCACAAACACTTTTCCATCCAGGAATGGTGACTTTTTTTAGGAAAAAGTCAACGTCGAAGATCCCAAAGTCCAGATCCACACAACACCCAGAGGTGTCTCCAGCAATTCAGAGAAGGTCCAAACCCTGTCAAGGCTCCTCCTCAAGGAGCCAAAATCCCATGGATGTCCCAGCAGTTCCCTGTGGCGCTGCCAGGCACCTCCTTTTCCCAAACTGGGCTTCTCCTACTGCAAAAAAAAAGTCTGGGAAGCCCCAGGGAACTGAAAACCACCAAGATCCCATGGGAATGTGATTCCTTTCCATCTCCAGCATCGCTTGGCTGACCCCCAATGTCCTTATTGCCCCCTCCCCTTGATCCATCAGAAATGAGTTCAGGGATGAACTGAGAGCAGGGAACGGCAGGAAATCCAGCGGGAATGGCAGGAAAACAAGGAGGCAGCAAAGGCTGGATCTGTCCTGCCTGTGACACCCTGAGCTGCTCCAAGGGGTGGGAGATGACCCTGGGGACATCAGGAGCAGCCAAATCCTTGGATGTGTCAGTCACTGAGGCCATGGATGAGTAAAATCCCCATTTTTCCAGCTCTTGGGAAAACATGGATGAGCCGACAAACCTCAAACCCAAAATGCAGCTTAATGAGAAAAAAAAACAGCCATTAGGATCAGCTCCCCAAAAACCCCACAACTCCAACCATGTGTAAGACCCTACAGCTTTAACCCACGGCTTTTCCAACGGGATATTCCTCTTCCCTAAGGAGAGGGCACCACCCCAAGGTCCCAGATCCCACCACAGCTGTACCATCATAATAAAACTGCACATCTTCAGGCAGGGGCTCGTAGAGGGGCACAAAGTAGGGCCCTCGGTGCTCCAGCTGCATCCATTTGACTCCATCGTCCTTCTTCTCCTCTTCCCACCTGGAACAGACACACAGGAATCCATGAGAATGCCCCAAATCTGGCATCTGGCACCCCCTCTTCCCAAGGTCACACTGGGAAAATGCTCAGGGCAGTGACAGCTGGCACAAAATCCGGCTCAAATCCCGTTTTCTCTGTTGCTGCCTCGGTTTCCCTGTTCTCTGAAAGAAGGAAAATTGGAATGGAATCCAGGAAATTGAGGGAGGGGATGTTTGGTGAAGTGACACGGAGGGATTCAGGGGGAGAGTGAAGGGATCCTAAAAGCCACCTCATTCCAACCCTTTTCCATAGGCAGGGACACCTTCCACTGATCCAGTCTGCTCCAAACCCCATCCAATCCCAGGAATCCTTCAAGGGATGGGGCAGCCCCGGCTTCCCCGGGAAACCTCATGAATATTTATAACCTTGACTTTAATGCAAATAAGACCTTAAGGAATCTTCCCCCACGGCCAGAGCAGACGGGGATTTTAAAGTCAAATTTGCAAGTTTGAACTGTGAAGATTTAAAAAACAGCTGCAAAAAAATTCCACTAAAATTAAATTTTAAATTGTTTAAAAATCATTGAAAAATCCAGCCTGAAAATCAGGCTCAGAACTTGAGAAAGAGGGAAAAACTCCAAGTCAGGGGCAGAGGAAGAGCTGGTGACAGCAGGGGACAGGCAGGGATCTGTGTCCCACAGCTCAGCACCAGCCAGGCTGGCACTGGCCCCTTAATCCCAGCAACTCCGGGGGAAAAAAAAAAGCCACGGATTTCTGGGAAAACACAGCAAAATTCCACACAGGAAAAAGCAAAAGAGCTCCGGAAGTTATCTGTGATTTTTTTTTTTTCCTCCCCATGGGAAGCGGAGTGGAATAAATCCATGGTGTCCAAAGGTGCGTTTTGCCATAAAAAAAGGAGGAAATTAAATATTCGAGGCGAGCTCCAGGAATTTGGGCTGAAAGCGCTGGAGAGAGGCAGCGTCAGGATCGATCGTCTCTCTTCCCAAAATTGTGGCGTCTCAAATTCCAGCACAGCATCCCCCACGCTCACCTTCCACAGCCCCCCCCGAGCCCATCCAGAAACCCATGGGATTGGGAACCTCATGGGAAATGCAGCTCTGGATGGGGTTTTTTGGGATGCAATTCCTACGTACCGGCCTCTCTCCTCCGTGCTGGGATCCAGCCATTCCAAACAAGGTATTGATTAGGAAATTAAAAATTAAAAAAAAAAAAATAAATAAAATCCCACTTTTCACGTCAGCCTGGATCCTTCAAGAGCCGCCTCAAAGCTCCAGGTATCCATGGATATCCCTGTCCGGGATTAATGGCTCCTCCCAGATCAGGGGTTGCCACAGGCTCCCGAAAAAAGCATCCCAAAAATCCTCCCGCTGTGTCTCAAGATCTTGGGGAGAGCTGGGAGAGAGCGACACCAAGTGGTTAAAGCCGCACTTCCAAAAATTATCCAGCGGCCACATTCCACACCCTTTCCTATAAAATACCTGCCTGGATCATCCCAAAACTGCTGGGGAAGGAAGTGGGGAAGGAAGTCAGCCCCTCTACATTTCCCTGATAGAGGTGCTGCTGTCTTGGGTTGTTTATTACTATTATTATTATTATTATTATAATTATTATTATTATTATTATTATTGCCTTCCAATAATTATGAGCTTCTCCCTTCCCAGGATGGGCACCAGGAAAGTCGTTGGAAGAGAAATAAACATTCCAAATAGTTATTAAAAATTAAAATGATTATGGTTCAAATCCTGCTGGTCATTCAGGACCTTCCCCTATCTCTCACCCATTTCCAAGAGTGGCAAGTTCAAGGCTCAAGGAAATACAGCAAAATAGCCAAAAAACAGGAATTTTCACTGTTTTGCCTCACAAAATAGAATTAAAATCCCAGTCTCAGGGTCAGACCTGCCAAAGGCACACTGGAATTTACCATTTCCATCTGTTTTCTGCCTCTTTTTCTTCCTCCTTCTGTTTTTTAGTCTTTTTATTGTTCTTTTTTTCCTCTTTCTTTTCTTCTCCTCCTTCCTTAGATTTCCTTTTTGCGGTTTTCCCCAGGGTTTCCTCCTTTTCATCCGTCTCCTCCTCCTCTTTTGTTTCCTCCTCTGGCTTTTTCTCCTTGTTTATCTGCTTTTTCCCTTTCCCTGGAACATCTCCTTTCCCTTCACCATCTTCCTCCTTCACCTCCTGTCCTATCCCTGCACTCTCAACCTCTCCCAGTCCTTCCTCACCTTTCTCATCCGCCTCTTCCTCCTCCTTTATTTCTTTTCCATCTCCACTTCCCTTTCCCACCTTCTCCTCCACCTCCACTCCTTTCTCTCCCTCCTCATCCTTCTCCATCTCTTGCTCCTCTTCCAGCCATTTCTCCTTCTTGATTTCCCTCTTCCACACCTTTTCCACCACCTTCACCTTCACCTTCCCCTTCGTGTGCTTCTTTGCTTTCCCCTTCTCCTGTTTTTTATTCCCATCATCCCATCCCCAGCTGCTGTTGCTTCTCCGTCTCTTGGCTCTTCCCTGTCCCCCTTCCCAATTCCTGCCTTCATCCCCCCACTCTTCCACCTCCATGCCATCCATCAAATCCTCAAATTTATCTCTCTTCCCTTTTTCTCTCTTCAATCCCTGCTTATTTTCCTTCTGTTTCTTCCCTCTTTTCAATCCTTTTTTCTGCTTATTTGCCTCTTGTTTCTTCCCTCTTTTTTTCTTCAATCCCTCTTCCTCCTTATTTTCCTCCTGTTTCTTCCCTCTTTTTCTCTTGAATCTCTCTCCCTCCTTATTTTCCTCCTGCTTCTTCCCTCTTTTCCTCTTCAATCCCTTTCCCTGCTTATTTTCCTCTTGCTTCTTCCCTCTTTTTCTTCCTGGGGCTTGGGAATCCTCTTCCTGCTGTGGGATAGGGGGATGCAGCTCCTTCTCCTCACTCTCCCTCACAGCTGTGAGCCCCACATCCTTCTCCAAAGGATCTCCAGAGGTGGATGCAACCCCACCAGCAACACCTTCACTTGGGACCTGTGGGAAGCAGGAATAAGGGAAGAGATGTCAGGAAAAGAGGGAGGTTGCCCCAAATCCCAAGCAAACAGAGGAGATTGCAGGATTAGGTCCAGGGGGTGACATTCCTCCCAGTTTTCCTACCCCAAGTCCACTCTGGGTCTCCAAGAGCTGCTCTCCCACCGCAGGTCCCGCTCTCTGGGGTTGGTTCCGGGATCTACAATGACATCACAGCCAGCTCCCACCACCAACATTCCCCTCTTCCATCCCATAATAGGGAGTTGCTCCCTCATTTCCCTCCAGCCACGGCAGCACCGGGGGTGTTGTGGCAAATGGAGAAATCCCAAAGCAGCCCCGAGTTGGATTTTATGGGATAAAGGAACTCAAAGGAGCAGGACCATGAGGTGTCCAGACAGAACAGGGAATGTTCCTAAGGAAATATTCCCAGAGAAACCTCAGGAGAAAAAGTTCAGCAGCACCAACAGAACAAAAGATGGGATGGGGTTAATTCTTGTGGATACACTGGAAAAGGAGATGGATGGGAACACAACTCCTGGGACTGTGGGGATGATTCCAATGAGGAATGGAGAGGGAAGGAGCCTCATCAATCCAGCAGGACAAGGAGTATCCAGATCCATGACCTCCACCATCATATGAGTGAGGAATCCAGGAATGTTTCCCAGCTCAGCAGAGAGCTCAGGTGAATTTCTGGGAATTCTGTGGGATTTGCAACCATTAAAAGGCCACACCCAGCCCCTATAATTTTTCCCCAAGCCAGGCAGGGAGTTGGGAAGCTCATCTTGGAGTTGTTCATGTCCCAAAAAACATAGGGACACACAGAGCCTAAACCAAGCTTATGTCTCTTAGACTGAGCCTACAACTCCATAGGGTGGATTTAGGTGGGATATTGGGAAAAAATTCCTCACTGAAATGGTGGTGAAGCACTGGAAGTGGGGAGTTCAGGTCAGTGGTGGGATCACCATCCCTGCAATTGTCCCAAAAACCCGTGGATGTGATGCTTTGGGACACGGTTTAGTGGTGACCTCGGATGTTTTTTCCAACCTTAAGGATTCCATGAGTTCAGTGTCGAGCTGATGGTGCCCCTTTCCCACAGGGAAACCTGGGGCTTTTCCTTCATGGTCATTGTCACCTCCCAGTAAAATCCTCTGGTCCATCCTAACTAAGTCTGGAGCTGAGCTCAAGCCATGGATCAGATCCATTCCCTGCTTTTCCCAACTTCTGGGTCCTCCAGCAGGAACTCTTTGGAAGCAGAGCCACCTGCCCTGATCCTTCCCAAAAAAAAAGAGCTGGAAATCCAGTTTCCTCCTCCCAAGCAGGATAACGATGGCCCTTCCTGGACTTCCAAATAGAGAGGAGCCACAATTCCTGCTTTTAGCCTAAATATCCCAAAATTTCTGCAGCAGAAAGTGGGAATTTTGACCCCTCTCCATAAATTAATTTAGGCTGATAATTAATTATCAGGCTGAGGGACATCAAAGTAACTGAGGAAAGCCTTCAAACTGGCTTGGGATGGAAACAAGCTCCCAGAAAAACAACCAAACCAGGAGCCGGATGCTTTTTCCTCACTGGAACACACGTTACACAATCCCCACTAAACTCCTTAGGGAAAATCATCCTGCAAAACACGCTCAGCCCCTCCAATCCCATGGGCAGGGAGCAGATCCATGACTCAGGAGGCAAAATCCCAGCACCTTTTGGGATCGGCTCCTTCCTCCAGAGGTATTTTTTTTTCTATTAGAGGCCTCTCACCAGGAATTTTTAAGAGGCAGAGAGGATAAACCAGCTTTTGGAATTCTGCTTCCTATCTCTGCCAGGATCTAGAGGGAAAGAACAGCCTTCTCCCAGGATTTGGGAGGGTGGTTATTCCCACCAGGGCTTCCCCAAATTTATGTAAGAATGTGCACCTGAGCGGTCACGCCCTGCTGACTGGGGAGGGTGGATGGGGCTGGAACTTCCCTCTCCACCCTCAAATCCCAGGATTAAGCCTCAAATTCCACTTGGGATGTTTTTGGGAAGCTTAGAAGTCGTTGAAAACACCCGGGATGTGGAGAAGCTGCTCCGTGAAGGCACCAGCGATCCGGGAGGGAAAACCAGGATTGTGCAGCTCCACAGGGAGAAGGAAAAGGAAAAAATTCCGGTTCCCTGGAAGAAAAACTATCCCAAAAATGACTCATCTCACCTGGAAGAGTCCTCCAGCCCCACTGGTGGCCCTTGGGGGAGGTTTGTTTTGGTCTCCTCCTGGAAAATATCAAGGATTTGGGAAAGGTTCCCTGGCACAGGTAGCCCCCAAAGCAGCATCACCCCCAAAGCAGCACTTTTCCCTTCCCTCAGCCACCTTGGCTGGAATCCAGGAGCCCAAAAATCCCAGGTTTTCCCGAGTTTTGAGGTTTTATGGAGTTAGGAAGCTCCTGTTTTCCTTCCAACAGCACAATAAAGGAATTTTATGGATAAATATAGGAAAACACCCAGCTCTCTTCAACCATCTGCTCATTGGAGGGTTGCGTCTCCACTGCTGGGAGAGCAATCCAGGGAACAGAAGGGATGGGAGGGCTCCAAAATAAAGATGGATCAAATTCCAGGTGCTTGGAAGATGAAATCACCCTTGCAGCAGATGGCAAGAGGGAAAAGGAAGTGGGGGGCAAAGCCACGGGGTGGGAAATGCAGTGAGGATGAGCAGAACGCAAGGAAAAGGAAAAAATATGGAAAATGGGGTGAGGATCTCAAAGAAAATGAGCTCGGAGGGGGCACAAACACAGGCCTAAAATCTGACCTATGGAGGCCACTAAAAATCCTGGAGAAGGGGAAAAAAAAAAAAAAATCAAAATATCAGGAAAATGGGAATGGGACCTCAAAGAAAACAAGCTCAGAGGGGACACAAACACAGCCCTAAAATGTGACTCTTGGAGGCCACCCAAAGTCCTGGAGAAATTTTAAAAAAAAATCTAAATAGAAGGAAAATGAGGATAGGACCTGGAAGAAAATGAGCTCAGAGGGGACACAAAGCAGAGCCCTAAAATCTGACTCGTGGAGGCCACCTGAAATCCTGGAGAAAGGAAAAACCCATCAAAATGTAAGGAAAATGGAGACCTAAAAGAAAACGAGCTCAGAGGGGACACAGAGCCCTAAATTCTGTCCTTTGAAGGCCACCAGAAATCCCATCCCACTGTTTTTACACTCGGTTTCCAAGCTGGAACCATCTTCTTCTCCTGAGCACACGAGGCATCCCAAAACTCATCCCAACCTCATCCAGGTTTTGCCAAGCACTGAGGTTCTCACTCTGAATCCTGACTTCCCCGAGTTTCTCTTCCCAAGGCTTTCAAGGGAAGCCAAAACCACACAAGGGATTTTTCCTGAAAGCTGCTGGGTGAACTCATTAAGGGGAAAATAAAACCCCGAGTTAATTACAGGTTGGTTGTGTCCACATAAACTTTCATTCCCTGGGAACACGCCTGCTCTTGGATTCACAATCCTTCAGAAACTCAGGAAGAGCCATGACCTTCCAAAGTCGTTCCTGCCTGCGAATTCCTGATGGTTGTACCGGGAATACCGGGACCACAGGTTCCCTTGGGAGGTTTCAAGGCTGCTCCTTGAATTTGATCCATCCAGGAGAGTTTGGGGACATTTGGGATCCTGTTTGTGAGAGGGATGGAAAGAAGGGAAAAGGAAAAGCATCTCTGCTGGGTTTATGCACCAAGAGGACAAATTAACACGGGAAAAGCAAAATATAGCGGGAATTTGCTGGGATTTGTGCTCTCCAGCACCAGCCAAGAATCATGGAGTGGTTTGGGTTGGAAAGGACCTTAAGGATCATCTCATTTCACCCCCACCTTCCACTTTCCCAAGCCCCATCCAATCCAGCCTCGGGCACTTCCAGGGAACCAGGCACGAACAAGGAAAGCATTGAAGCCCAGAATCCTGAGGAAGGGATTCCCAATCCCAACCTCCTGCTTAGGAAGTGAGAGTCACCCATATCCTGGTGCTCCCCACCTGTGCCAGTTTGCGCCAACACCAAAATGTGATGGATTCAACCCCAAAACCAGGACATTTATTCCTTAATTTAATTCCAGATGCTCAAAGGCTCCTTTTAGGGGCTTGCACCAAACCCCAGGACAGCACCCTCTCAGCTCCCTTGGGAATAAACCACGGGAATGCTCCCAAATCCTTCAGCACAGCAACCACCACATACCAGCCCGGATGCAGCTCCCTCCCGGGCTTGGATCCCATTCCAGAGGCTCAAGCCAAGGCCTTTCCCATCTGCAGCCTCCTGCTTCAGGGAGCTTCGTGGCCAGAAAGGGGACAGAGAAGGGACACATATTTTTTAGGATCATGGAATGGTTTGGGTTGGAAGGGATCATGTTGTTCCAAGATGCTTCCGCAAAAAGGGACACCTTTCACTATCCCAGGTTTTTCCAAGCTCTGTCCAACCTGGCCTTGGACATTTCCAGGGATGGGGCAGCCACAACTTTTCTGGAAGACCTCTGCCAGGGCCTCACCACCCTCCCAGGGGAGGAATTCCTTCCCAATATCCCATCCAAACCTTCCATCCTGGAGCCTAAGGCCATTCCCCCTTTTCCCATCACTCCATGCCCTTTATCTTTCCCTATTAAAAACTCCTTTTGATAATCAAAGAAACACAAGGAAAGAAGAACTGGACGTGGCATTCCCACGCACAACTCTGGGATAACGCAGATGGAAAAAGCCCAGCCCTGCAGATCCCACCTCCACCCCAATCCAAGGATTTACCTGCTGATGATGTTCTCCTGCAGGGGCTTTTCCTTGGCTTTTGATGGTTTCTTCTTCTTCCCTTCAACCGTGGAAGGCTTTGCACGGGGACAGAGCAGGATAAGGGAAAAGGAAGTTCATGCCGTGGGTTTGATTCCCACAAAATTTTGGGGATCATTACAAGGATCACCCCAATCACAGAGAGGGGTTGGTACCTTCACTGTGCATTCCAGCTCCTGCTTCTTTTTCTTCTTTGCCTTATCCTGCCCCTTTTCCAACTCATTCTTTCGCTTCCTGGGATAAGGAAAAATTGATCCCACTGAGACAAACTCCTCCACGGTGACAATCAACCACAGCACGATCCTGCAATTCCCAATCCTTATGCCCAGCAGCACCAAAAATGGGCTCCCAAAAGGAATTTTGGAGGAATTTCTCTGCTTGAGCACTGAAATTCCCAGGAGAAACAGTGGGATAACAAAGCTGGAGCCCCCCAAAATCCCCTGCTGTACTCTGTGGTCCCCACCTGCTGCTGCTCTTCACCCCACTGGCTTCTGAGACCCCCATGGCTCCGTCATCCACAATTCCTCGGGAATGTAAAGGCAGAGAATCCAAGGACGGTCACTGGAATGAGATGAAAACAGCACAGGGTTGATGCCACCCCGGTTTTGCTCTCCAAGGAAACCCCAACATCCCAATCCCAAAGTGTGCAGCCCACAGGGTCAAGCTCAGCTTTAACAAGGACCCAAGCAGAGCAAAACCAGAAAAATCCTTGAGCTCAGTCCCTGAGCTATTGTTGAAGGGGATAAAATAAAAGAAAACAAAAGAAAGGAAGAGGAAATTCCCTAAACTTGCTCCGGAATTCACAGCTTCCACCACCATAATTGATGATAATTAAGCAGAGCAGAGAAATGGGGTAAATTGAGATATTGAATCCCCACCACCCCCTCCTGTTCTCATGGCTGGAGCAGCCAGACTCTCCTAATTTCCACCTTTCCCTAAAAACTCAGGAGGATGCGAGAAACAAAGATCACATTCCTAGTCCCCATCCATAAAAAAAAACCTCCACTTTGAGGAAAAAACCCAGGATTTCTCAAGGAGAGAAGTGAAAACCAGTGTGAAACATCCTGAAAGCTTTCCTGGGAACAGAAAACACTTGGGAAAATCCCACATTTTACCAGGCTTTGCTGTGCCAGGAGCACTTGGAGCTGCAGTTGGGATGAAGCTCAGTCAGCCTAGGAGAACATTCCCAATCCCAACTAACTTGGAGAAGACCTCCCCCCTCACCCAGCTGCTTCCCTGTGGGAAATCCCCCCTCTCCCAGAAACTCCTTTAAAGCCTCCCTCAGCCTGATTGGAGGCTCCCAGCCCAAGATGCACCCTGGGAAATGAAGTTTTAGCCCAAAAGCGGAATTTTGGGAATGTCCCTCAAGCAGCAAGGAGACCTGGGAGGCAGGGAAATGCTTTGGACCACTTAGGTGGAGAATGGGGCCAAAAATGGGGATTTAAAAACAGCTTGGAGAAAAACCTACTCGGCAGGAGACGCTTCCTCTTCAATTACATCATCAAATTAATCCCCAAATCCATCTTTTCTCAGCTGCCTCTCATCCATCAGAGCTCCGTGGTTGGATTTGGAGGAGTCTGGGGGCAAAGCCCAGATCCCACTGAGTCCTGCTGCCCATAACCCTGATCCTGAAACCCATCCCACTCCCCTCCAGCACTTTTCATGGGATGAATCCATTGCTTCCACCTGTCCCTGATGCCATCAGGAGCCTCATCCCAGCTGAGCCTCCCGATGTCCTCATCCATCCCAAACCAGGTGTAAGGAGCGCACCTGGGAGGGGGATGGGGAATGGGAATAATGGGCAAAAGCTTTCCCCAAACTGGGGGATAAAAGAAGGATCCAGGGAGACCTCAGAGCCCCCTCCAGTGCCTAAAGGGGCTCCAGGAGAGCTGGAGAGGGATTTTGGATAAGGGATGGAGGGACAGGACAAGGAGAATAGCTTTAAACTGCAGTAGGGTAAGATTAGATGGGATATTGGGAAATTATCCTTCCCTGGGAGGATGGAGAGGCCCTGGAATAGAAATCCCAGAGAAGCTGTGGCTGCCCCATCCCTGGAAGCATCCAAGACCTTGGATCAACGTGGTCTTGTGGAAATGCCTCCCCTGCTTGACTGGATGACCTTTTTTTTTGCTTTCTTTTCCCAAAGCATCCCATAATTCCAGCACAACGCTGGGATTTGGCTCAACAAAGGGCATTGCTCCATGTGGAATCCCCAGGCAGGGACGAGTAGCGGGTGGGGGAGCCCCGCATTCCCCTGGGAAGGTCCCGCCCGGTTCGCGGCCGGGAGCGGAAACCCCCGGAGGAAGGGCTGGATCTGGGAAAGCCTCTTTGATCCCATGTTGCGCCATCCCGGGAAAAAAAAAAAAACACATCCAAGCCACCTTTCAGGCTGGATGAGTAGAAGTTGTCCAGGGATGGGAGGCAGCCCCGGGGAAGGGAGCAGGGAAGGACAACTTCAAGCCGGGGCTTGTTCGCCCTCGGCCGCCTCCTTCCAAGGGCAGCCTGGGTTTGAATTTCTCCCGTTTTCCCTGGATTCCAGAAGATTTATTTGGCTTGGTGGAGGTTTCTCCTGAGTTTTCTGTGTCCGTGATGGGTTTTGCCGGGATGCGAGTTGGGAAAAATCTCCCCTAACCTGGAGCAGCTTTGGTTTGCTCCTCAATCCCACCCAAGCACGACCTGGGATAAATCCCTTAAAAATTAAGATGAGTTTTGGGTGTTTTCATGGATTTTTTTTCCCATCATAGATGCTCTTTGCACCTATGAAGGGAATGGGAATGGGATGGGAATGGGAATGGGAATGGGATGGCTCCATCCAGAGCTCTGCCTGGGAAAAATGGAGCACAAAGCGGGTTTGGCTCATCCTTAGGGAAAACCAGGCTGGAATGGGATCCCTGCAGGGTTTGGTGACAACGTGATGTATCCGTGAAAATATTCCAGATTAATCAGTAATTCCACCTCCCTCGTCCAGCTCTTCTTCTGGATTGGGAAATCCAGGAGATAGAGAAGCCTCTTCCCTGGGATCACGCAACCCTTGAAGCCCTGATGAGGAAAAAGGACTGGGAAAGGTGGAACTGGTTTAATGAATGCAGTTATAAAATAAATCCACACCCTACAAAATATTTAATGTATCCTGGGCTAATATTTTCTACTCAATAAACAGCTGGATCCACGTGGAATTCCCTGTGTCCCATTGATATTGATGGGATTTATCACTCATTAATTTCATTGTGGCCCAGGAAGAGACTCGGGGACCTTCGTGTGGTCGGTGACAAAGGTTCAGAGCGGGAACATGGGGCAGGATTTGCCTGGGAAAAAGGAATAACGTGGATTTGATTTTATTTCTTCATCAATTTTTTATTATATTTGATATTAAATTTATACAGGAGCAGCATCCAGTGGCTGCAACAGGGCAAGGGCACAGCAGCCCAGATGTTGAGGAGAGGAGGTGGGGGGAGGAAGGTGCAGGGATTGCAGGGGCAGAATGAGGGAGGGACCAGCCCAGATGTGGCCGGGGGGTGAGAGAAGACACCTGGTTGGAGGTGGAGGTCATCCAGATGTGTCCGGAGTGGGGACAAGCACCCAGATGTGAGGCCGGGAGTGGAGACATGCCCAGATGTGGCCAGGATGGGGAGGTGGGGGCACCTGTTCGGAGGTGGGGGTCATCCAGATGTGGCCAGGATGGTGAGGGGCACCTGTTTGGAGGTGGGGGTCATCCAGATGTGGCCGGGATGGTGAAGGACACTTGTTTGGAGGTGAGGGTCATCCAGATGTGACCGGGATGGTGAGGGACACTTGTTTGGAGCTGGGTTCTGTCCAGATGTGGCCGGGATGGTGAAGGACACTTGTTTGGAGGTGGGGGGTATCCAGATGTGACCGGGATGGTGAGGGACACTTGTTTGGAGCTGGGTTCTGTCCAGATGTGGCCGGGCTGGTGAGGGGCACCTGTTTGGAGGTGGGGGTCATCCAGATGTGGCCGGGATGGTGAAGGACACCTGTTTGGAGGTGGGGGTCAGCCAGATGTGGCCGGCATTGGGGTGGGGGGAATCTCCTGGCCGGACTCGGGGATCGTCCAGATGTGGCCGGGATGATGAAGAGGCCCCTTGTTTTATCTGGGATCATCCAGATGTGTCCGGACGGGGCTCGGAGCCCACCCAGATGTGAATGGGGAGGGGCCCCCCGAGTCCAGCCGCGCCTGTGGGCGTGGCTTAGAGCCCCGCCCCTCCCGTGACGTCACCCGCGTTCTAATTCCCACCGTTGCCACGGGCAACGGCCCCTCCGCTCCTCCCCCCCGCCGCCTCTCCCAATCCCGCGCTTCTATTGGGCAGCGTCGCTGTCCATCAACGCTATTCCGCTCTCTCATTGGCTGTCTGGCGGCTAGGCCCCGCCCCTCCGCCCTGCTTATGCCCCGCGCTCGGCGGAGCCGCCGCGGTCGCTCCGGGGCTGGCGGGGCCCGAGGGGGCTCCGGGGGTGAGCGGCGGCCCGGCCGGAGGGTCCCGGGGCGCCCCGGGCTGGGATCTGCAAGGGGAAGGGGGTGGGGAGTTGTAGGGCGGCGGGGTTTGGCTCTGGAAGGAAGTTTGGGGGGGGGTCCCCTGGGCTGGAGCATCTCTAGGGAGGGGATTTTGGGGGGGTTTAACCCCCCCCACCCCACCTGGGGTCGCTGTGCAAGGTGGGTTTAAACCCTGTGTGTTTGGGGAAGTTCTGAGAAGGGGTTTTGGGAGGGTTTAAACTCCCCCCTCCTATTCAGGGTAGCTCTGCAAAGGGGTTTTGGGGGGTTACCCCCCTGTAAAGGGGTTTTAAGGGGGTTTAAGTCCCTCCCCACCCCGGGTCTCCTTTTAAGCTGGGTTTGGGGGGGGTTTAAACCCCCCTTATCCCCCTTGGAGTAACTCTTGCTGGGGGAGTTTGTAGGGGTTTAAACACCCCCCTCTTTAGGATAGCTCTGCAAGGGGAGTTCGGGGGGGTTAAACTCCCTCTTTCCTTCATTTAGAGCAGGTTTTTAGGGGTTTAAGCATCCCTCGTGTAGGGTCTGGTGGGATTTAACATCCCCCACCTGTCTGGGGCAGCTTTAAAGGGGGTTTGTAGTGTTTGTGACCCCCCCCTTTTACCCAAATTATCTCTGCCGGGGGGGAACGCTGTGGGCTCACATCTGGCCAGATGTTGAGCGCAGGGGGCTTTGCAGCAGGACAGAACCGGGCTTAGGGAGGGGTTTAAACCCCCACTTAGGAGAGACCTGAGATCTGGGACTAAAGGAGGGGTCCCCGAGCTCCCTGTGAGGTCCAGCAGGAGCCCCCCCCCCCCCCATTCCCAGCCTTTGGATGTGGCATTCCTGGAGATGATGCCCCCCGAGGAGGAGAGCCTGGATGGGGACAGGGACGGTGTCCTCCTGCACGGCCCCAAGAGCGGCAGCACAAGGAAGGTGAGGATGGGAATGGGATGGGATGGGCTGACCCCAAATCCCTGTCCTATCCATAGGGATGGGGATCCGGGGACATCCAACCCTGCTGGGGGTGGAAATGTTGTCGCTGCCCCATAAAAAGCCCTAAACGACTCCTTCCCAACTCCTGAATCCCATCTTTTCCCCTGGCTCCATCCCCAAGTTTCCCAGCTCCTGCTTTTCACCAAATTCCCCGATATTTTGGGGTTTTTTTTCCTCCCTCCTTCCTGCCTGCAGGAAGCTGATCCAGCCGGGTGCTCCCACAGGTGGTGCTTCCTGAGGAGTTTTTCCCTGGGGAGCTGCTCCCGAGGAAATTCGGGATGTGCGGGAGGGATGGGGGTGATTCTGCAGGCATCGCTGTTTAATTAGGAACAACTGGGATGGAATCGGTGGGAATTGTCCTCAGCCCCTGATTTCTTGAGGTCAGAGAGGTTTCAGGGAGCAAGAAAACACAGAAAACATTCATTTTTAGGTTTGTTTAAATGCTTTTCCTGTTACTTTTGCCCCCTGAAATCCAACGGGATAAACCTGCAGCGAGTTCACTCCACAAGCTGAGCTTTTCTTGCAAAAAGTCCCAACCCCTAAAAAACAAAAAAAAAATCCCAAATAACCAAGAAAAATCCCAAATAACCAAACTCAGCCACGCTCTGGAAGGGATTTTTTTTTCCCCCCCCCTCTGCATCAATCTGATCTGGAGTCACTTGAGCCTGGGCTGCAGCTCAAGAGGTTGCAACCTTAAACCAGGTCGGGGTTTAACTCGGGGGCCTTGCCTAAAGAGCAGGTGCTGCTCGTGAGGGAAGATTAACAGGAGGGATTTGGGATTTTTTTTTTCTTCCCCCCCCAATTTATTCTGTTTTGATCCAGGAGCACAAAGAATAACATGGAAAATATTGCCAAGCTTTGGAGGGGGGAGCTGGGCAGGGGATCAGCAGCCTCTGTCATAACATGATTATGTTTTAATTAAAGCAGCAGAGCACCTGATCAGCCCTATTCATTTATTTTTGTTGTTATCAATATTATTGAAAAGGAATTATCCACACAACCTTTTCCTGCTGTTTTTGTCACCCTGACAGCATCAGGAGTGTGGATCCCCATGTTTTCTCCCTTGCAGGGGATCCTGAATGCTGCTGAAAAAGTGATTTTTAATCCTTTTTTTTGTTTTGTTTTGTTTTTTTTTGGCCAAGTTTTCTGTCCTGGGAGTGAAGATTTAATCCACCTGTTTCCTGCTGGCACCTTGCCCTGACTCCATGCTTCCCCCACCTCCCCAGAGCACTCTCACCCTCCTAAAATTCAAATTTTCAGCTGCACTTTGTGCTGTTTAAAACCCCCAATCCCCCAGATTTTTTTTATTCCCACCACCGGGTTTATTTTTCCTTCCTCTTGCTGACTTCATGAGCCACCAATGAGGCCACTTGGGAAATTTAAAACCTTAATCCTCCCCTCATTTGTTCAAAGGCTCTGTGATGTAACCATATTCTCAATAAAAGGTTTTAGAGGTTTTAGCTGCTCCTGTCTCCCACAGAAACCCAGCTCGGAGCCAGGGTGCTCCACGAGATTAATTCCATGATAGGGAATTTCCTATCTAAATAGATTTTTCAGGGAGTAAAAAAAACCCAGTTGTTGTCACCTCCTGCTTGTCTTGTAACAGCTCATATTAATTTCTTAAATGCTTCTGGCTGGGAAAAAAAGGAAGGAAATTCTGGATAACCCTGGGGGAAAAAGAAAAAGGAGAATTTCCAAGCCTGTTTTGGTGTGTGGAGTGATTCCCTGGCTTTTGTTTTTCTCTCTATCCCACGGGATAATGTGGCTAAAGCAGGGTCACTTGGCCACTTCTCCTGACTCCAAAACTTGTGGATTACAAAGAGGAATAAAAATTGCAGCTGACAGCTCTGGCTCTGTGGAAATGATTTAAAGACCAGTGTGGTTCTGGAATTGAAACAGGTGCTCAGAGTGATCCTGTTCCAGGCTTTCCAGCTGCTGGATCGTCTGTGCACTTGGAAACTTCCTGTTTGGAGGGAAAACTCTGTGTTAGGGAATGCTGGTGCTGCTGGGAGGGAATGGAAATAAATCCCTGATTTTTTTTGATTTTTTTTTTTTAATTTTTTTTTTTGGAGTGGGAGATGTTGTCGGTGTTTAGTGGGAGAAATTTATGGGATTGAGATTGGAGCCACAGACCAAGGGCTCAATGGATGGGGTTGGGGTCATGGATCATGGTCCAGCTTTGGTCTCCCATAGCAGAAGGGTTTGGAGCTGCTGGAGCGAGTCCAGGGGAGGCCACGGAGATGCTCCAAGGGCTGGAGCCCCTCTGCTCTGGAGCCAGGCTGGGAGAGCTGGGAATGTCCAACCTGGAAAAGGGAAGGATCCAGGGAGACCTCAGAGCCCCTTCCAGTGCCTGAAGGGGCTCCAGGAGAGCTGGAGAGGGACTTGGGACAAGGGATGGAGGGACAGGACAAAGGGGAATAACTTCAAACTGGAATGGGGTGAGGTTAGATGGGATATTGGGAAGAAATTCTTCCCTGGGAGGGTGGTGAGGAGCTGGAATGGAATTCCTGGAGGAGCTGTGGCTGCTTCATCCCTGGAAGTGTCCAAGGCCAGTTTGGATGGGGCTTGGAGCACCCTGGGATGGTGGAAGGTGTCCCTGCCTGTGGCAGGGAGTTGGAATTCCATGATTTTGGTGTCTTCCAACCCAACTCATTCCATGGTTCTGTCATTCCTTCACTATCCCTTTTCCTGGCACGGAGGGTGTCCGTGTGTTTGCCCCACACCCATGGCAGCCATCCAGACCAGCTGGAGTCCTGCTTTCCTTCATTCCCTGTCCTTGGGAATGGGAAGGTGTCTCCCTGGAGGTGGGGCTGGCTGTGGAGCTGAGCTCAGCACCGGCTGGTGACTCCTCTTCCCACATTATGGATGTCTCGAGTCTCCCTGCAAATTAAACTTCCTGTTTCTCTCTGGGCATTCCCTGGCTTCCCTAATTGGGAGGAATCCTGGTTGGTGCCTCTCTTGTGGCTAAAACTGGTCTTGGAGATGGCCCAGCTTGGTCCAGGCTTGGGCAGCTCCTGGGATCCAGCGAGGTTCTCCCAAATATTTCCAGGAGCTTTTCCTGCAATTCCTGCTGGGGCTGTAACTCCCAGTCACCAACCCTTTCCTCATTTCTCTGGAGAGATCCATGCCTGGATTTTACCAGCACATTCCTGCTCTTCAGGACCTGGAGCTGCATCTCCATGTCTCTCTTCCATGAAACCTTAACAGCACTTCCAAGGATCCCGTTTTCCCTTCCCACATTTCCCTTAACACCCTCCAGTTTCGCTTTTCCTCTGGTGCTTGCAGCCACAAAGGAGCAGAGACAATCCCTTTGTCATGGAATTTGGACTTGCTGGCCTCCACCTCTTCCTCCAGCTGATTGAGTTTGTCCCTGCTGCTGGAAAACCTGGAAGCTGTGGCCTTGCTTTTGTCACCGAGGTCACAAATCGTTTTCAGGGTGTGGCTGTCACCCTGGAGCCACCCGAGGCTTCATCTCCTGGGGGTGGGAAGTTCAGAGTCCACCCTGAGCAAACATTCCCTAAGGACTCGTAATTGCCACCCTGGATGAGCCCTCTGGAACTGGGAGAAGTGTCTGGGAGTGAAAAACAAATGTTCCCAAATTTCCAAGCGTTCCCTGCAAAGATAAGGTTGGAGAATCCTTGATGCCCCTCAAAGGGGGACTGTTGGTCTTGATTCCCTCTGGAAAGCGTCTTCTGGAATCCTTCTTCCCCTCATGTGGAGACCCTGGATGAGGAGTTTTGGTTCCATTGTCACTTCCGTGTGAGGGTGGAACACAGAGGGATTTCCCCGGTTTTCCTGGGCCTAAAGGGCCTTTTTCCAATAAAATCATAGGCTATGGGTTGGAATGGACTCATTGGGATCACAGAGTCCAATTCCTGACCCTAATTCTGCTTTGTCACAGGCGATAAACATCAGGGCTGGCCACACCTCGCTCATTTTCATGGATTTCTGATCCATCATTGCCTGGGTACAAACGGAAGCTGCTGTTCCCTGGATCCTCCACAATTTATCCAAGACTTCTGTGCTCATTTTTCCTTTAAAACCTTTAAACCAGGAAGGAAAAGTCTGATTTTTCTCCAGAGCCGCTTCTTAAGCCCCCAAATTCCCTTTCCCAGGTGTCCCCAGGTGCACCCCAAAGCCTGGATGAAAGAACCCCTCTTTCTTCTGACCTTACAGGGCTGACCTCGAGAGCTCGAGCAAAGAAGAATTAAGCGAGGAAAATCCCTTTTGGAACCCAACAGTGGGATTTTGGTGGGATTTTTTTTCTTTTTTATTCCCCCTTATGCAAGTCATGTTTAAATCCCTGGAAACTCATTCTGTGGTTTTTAGTTTTCAGTCGGAGCTCAGACGGGAAAACCTTTGGGATCCTTGGAATTGTTGGAAGGTGGAATTCTCTTCCCTTGACTCCTTATTTTCCTCATTGATATCTGGATTTGAAGATGGGCTTTTATACTTTCCTGGAGCCAAATTTCCTTCTTGCTCCGAGATCTGTGGAATTACAACATTTCTGGGATGCTCCAGGAGCTCCTGCGGGCAGGGTTTGGTTGTTCCTCGTGGAATGATGTTTATATTGATCCACGCAAGCCAGGGATGATTTTTTGGGATCAGGGCAGAGCCACTTGAGGGAAGATGCGCAGCAATCCCATATTCCTGCACTTTCCCAGCTCCATAAACACTGAGGAAAACAAAATGTGTGGAGATCACAGGAGATCCTTGAATTCCTGACTTAACCTCACAAGGCTTTGGGTTTGTATCAGGTGTTCCTGGTTTTCCAGCACCTTTTTTGCTGCTGGCTTAGGAGCCTGGATAGGGATTGAGAGCTCATCCCATTAAATCTGATGGAGAAGCTTGGGAATAAACTCCTCACAGCTCCTCGAACAGCTTTAGTGCTTCCCAGCAGGAGAAGTCAAATCAATTTGCTAAATCCCTTCATGGCTCCTGTAGGGAAGAGGTTTTAACCCTCTTGGAATATCTTGTGGGGCTGTCCCAGTGTCTTCTGCATCCCACTCCTTTCCTTCCTTCATTCCCAGTGTTTCCCTTCCAGACAAGGATTTTTATTTTGGGTTTGGATGATCCTTCCTCTTGTGCCTTTTCCGTCATCCCACCTGCACTTCTCAGGCCTCTTCCCTGCGTCTCCAGGTGGTTTTTGCTCCTTTTCCCCACAAAAAAATCCTTTAAAATCCTCTGGCTGCTTCCAAACACGCCTTTGCCAGAGGTGGGAAGGACTCCAAGGTGCTGGAATTTGCAGGAAGAGCTGGAGCTGGAGAAGAGAAACTTCCCGCCTGTTGAGCTTTGCATGGATTTCTGTGGCTCTGGAGGCAAAGAGAGGGAGCGTGGAACTGTCTCATTTGCATATATTTTGCATACACATTTGTCATTCTTGTCTCTGGATCCGTCAAGCTCTCAGAGATCTCACCTTGAAATTTTAAATTAAACTTTAAAATTTTAATGAGCACCTTCTCTTCACCTCTTGGCTTTGTTTCCTCATCCTTTCCCGTTTTCCTCCAATTCCTAGATTATTTTTTCCCCCTAGGGAGACAGCAGGATGGGTGGATTCCCACCAGGACAAATTCAGAAGTGACAATTCTGGCTCGAACTTTCTCCTGAGTGTTTCGGATCCAAGATTTATGCAGCTATTGGGGCGTTTTCCTCAAATTCCATTGATTTTCCGGAGTAATTTGGATCTTACACTTCCAGCTGGTTCCTTTTATCAAATTCATGGCTTACTGTAAAGCATTAATCCCAGAGATTTATGGACCAGCTGGAGTCACTCTGATTCCTCAGTCTCCAAGGCACCAAATAGGAGCTCCAATCTTCCCCTTAAATGAAAATCCCAATGTTGATCCCAGACCCTTTTCCAAAGGAAGCAGCGCTCGGTGGACTTCAGAAATGAGGAGTTAATTTTAAAGGAGCTGAAGTCCATGGAAATGCAAAATTTTCCAGTTTCCTCCTTGCCAGGCCCTGCCAGAGATGTGATCAAGCATTCCATGGAATTGTGGAATGGTTTGTGTTGGAAGGGGCATTAAAGATCATCTCATTCCCATGGGCAGGGACACCTCCCACTATCCCAGGTTGCTCCAAGCCCCATCCAGCCTGGCCTGGAACACTTCCAGGGGCATCCACAACTTCTCTGGGAAGCCTGTGCTGGGGCAGGGGTTGGAATGAGATGATCCTTAAGGTCCCTTCCAGTCCAAACCATTCCATGATTTGGGGATCTTCCCAAGCTTTGCAGGCTCAGAGCTTTCCATGCTCTTAAACTTCCCAGCTTTGTGCCTTCCCAACCAGGGATTTTCAATCCAGGGATCTTCCAGAGGCTCATTCCATCCCTTTGAATCTTCCCTTGCACAATGGGAATCATCCCCACTTGGGCAGAGCTTTTGTGGCCCTGGATTCAGGAACGCTCCTCGTGGCAGCCCCATTCCCTGGGGCATCCCATAATAACCCCTTGAGCCAGAGGGAGATTTGGTGGCTGCTATTTCCTGGAGTCGGGGATCCGACGTGTTTTCCCTGTCGGCAGAAATTCCAAGCCGGAGCCGCGGGAAGGATGGAATCAATTTAGTGCCGTGTGCCTCTCATTCCTGCATCCCCGTGAACTCCTGACTCCCTGAGCTCCATATCCTGGAGACAGCCTTGGGATCACACCTGATCCCGAGCTTTGGGGTCACACTGAGCTCATCTCCAGCCCCCCTGGATCTTGGCTCCTGTCCAGAGCCTGAGAAGGGGATGTGGAATTCCTGTTCACGGCTGAGTTTGGGAAGAACTCCGGGGAGGAAATCCCCGTTGGCAGCACGTGGGATTGGGGATAAAAGGGTTATTCCAAGGGCAGTGGAAGGTCTGGGGGGTGAGAAACTCAATGTGACCCGGCCATGTGTGCTCACATCCCAGAAATTCCCAGTGTCCCACAGCGTGGGCAGCAGGAAAAGGGAAATTCTGCTCCACTCAGGTGAGACCCCACCTGGAATTCTGCTTCCAGCTCTGGGGTCCAACAGCAGAAGGATTTGGAGCTCCTGGAGTGAGGCCAGAGGAGACCACGGAGATGCTCCAAAGGTTGGAGCTCCTCTGCTCTGGAGCCAGGCTGGGAGAGCTGGGAATGTCCAGCCTGGAGAGGAGAAGGATCCAGGGAGACCTCAGAGCCCCTTCCAGTGCCTAACAGCACTCCAGGAGAGCTGGAGAGGGACTTTGGACAAGGGATGGAGGGACAGGACAAAGGGGAATGACTTTAAACTGGAATGGGGTGTGGTTACATGGGATATTGGGAAGGAATTCTTCCCTGGGAGGGTGGTGAGGCCGTGGAATGGAATTCCAAGAGAAGCTGAGGCTGCTCCATTCCTGGAAGTCTTCAAGGCCAGGTTGGAGCAAGCTGGGATGGTGGAAGGTGTCGCTGCCCATGGCAAGGGATGGAATTCCATGATCTTTAAGGTCTCTTCAAACCCAAACCATTCGGTGACTCTGGGCTCTTGAGAGTGCACAATTTATGGAATCAATAGATTTTTTAATTTTTTTTTCATCCCAAAATATGGATTTGGGATGAGACCCCACCTTTCTCCCTCAGCAGGGCTGTGACCCCTTTGCCCAGACCCAGCGGAGCAAACTCCAGCACCGCCGGGCCCGGATCAACCAACAGATCAACAAGGAAATGAGGATGAGAGCGGGAGCAGAAAACCTCTTCCGGTGAGTCCCGACCCCCTGGGCACCCCCTGGCTCTGGAATTTGGTTGGAGATGGGAATAGATCCTGATATCCATGGCTCAGCTGGTGGAAGATTGTTTAAAAGCTGGATGGGATAACGGGGATGAATTTGTGGCTGAGGTTGGGCTTGGGATGCAGAGCTCCAGCCTCAAAACCCAGCAAGGGGATCCAGTGGATGTGGAGCTGTTGGGTTGAGTCCAGATGTTCCTCTGGATCCAGGATGGGAGCTAGGAATGTCCAGCCTGGAGAAAGGAAGGCTCAGAGCTTCCAGTGCCTAAAGGAGCTCCAAGAGAGCTGGAGAGGGAATTTGGGACAAGGGATGGAGGGACAGGACACAAGGAATGGCTTTGAACTGGAATGGGGCAGGGTTAGATTGGATATTGGGAAGGAATTCTTGGCTGGGAGGGTGAGGAGGCCCTGGGATGGAATTCCCAGAGAAGCTGTGGCTGCCCCTGGATCCCTGGAAGTGTCCAAGGCCAGGTTGGATGAGGCTTGGAGCAACCTGGGATACTGGAAAGTGTCCCTGCCCATGGCATGGGTTTGAACTGGATGACCTTTAAAGCCCTTTCCAACCCAAACCATTCCATGAATTCCAGCTTTAGGATCATAAATAGGTCAGAAAATCCCTTTAGGATAGAGTCCAACCATTCCCCCAGCACTGCCAAGGCCACCACCTGTCCCCAAGTGCCACATGCACAGGGATTTTAACCCAAGGATGACTTTATTTTTTTGTAATCTCTTGTATTTATTTAATTTTTCCTTAATATTTTGGAGCTCCTTTCAGGCTGGGGCAAGTCTTTAATATAAAAAAATTCACATTTCAGGCTGGGACAGGTCTTTAATATAAAAAAAATTCCACAAGTCTGCCTTAAAATAAATTTTTTTGGGGAATATTTTGCCAGCTTGTTGATTGTTTTTATCCCAAATAAAATGAAATAAAATTGACTTTTCACTCCTGGAGTGATTTAACACCAATGGAATCTTCCTAGGTTGATCCATAAAAAAAAAAGGTGTTTTCCCAGGGGTTGAGGACATCCCACTGCTGCTGTGCCTCCTTTAATTAAGGGAAAAAAAAGCCACAGAATCCCAACTTTCTGCCTCTCCTGTGTTACATTAAATAAAATAAAACAAAACAAAACAGAGGGAAATGTGCTGGCTCAGCAGAAATCAGCCTGCTTTTTGTTGGAATCGGAGCCGTGGGAAGGGGGGAGTGAGGGGAAAAACGGGATGCAAAACACGTCTTAATTATCAGGGAAATGCACTGAGGGGGCTCTTTTTCTGCTGGCTCAGCACTTTGGGTGTCCTTTGGAGCAGCCACTCTCTCTCCCTCCTTCCCTCCCACAAATCCAGCTGAGTAATAAAGTTGATTTCTCGGCATTCCACTGCTCCAGGCTTATGAAACTTGGGAAATCTGGGGAGTGGGGGGGGGGGTTGAAAGAAGGAATAATCAAGCCTGAAATTAAAGGCGGAGGAGGAAAGGGGATTATGTTGCAAGTCTAAAGGTTATTGCTTCGAAATTAAAGATTTGTGGTGCGTGGATAAAATTCCTTTGGATCTTTAGCCTGGTGCTGATGGAAAAAAAAAAAAAAAAGCTGTGGATTGTCCAGCCTGGAGCAGTTTGGAGCTGAATTTTTTGGGATTTTGCAGCTAAATTTAAAAATAAACTACACCAATGCTTGGAAAAATTAATCCTGTTCAGCATTTCCTTTTCTTTCCCTGGAAAAGTTGGCAGGAAGGAGGTGTTGGAAAAAAAATAATCCGTGTGGTGTTTGCTCCGTGGATTTTTTCTTTTTTTTTTTTTTCTGGGTAAATAAATGGGAAGAGCCAAAGGAAAACTTTTCCTCCCTTGTTCAGATACTGGGATTGAGTGGAGGAATGGGGGAGATAAAAATGTCCAGGTTTTGGGAAAGAAAGAAAATAAATCACAAAAATAAATCCCAGGAATTCCCCATGTCCTGGGCTCATCCCTCATCATGGGCAGCAGGAAAAGGGGAATTCTGCCCCTCTGCCCTGCTCAGGTGAGACTCCACCTGGAATTCTGCATCCAGCTTTGGATTCCAACAGCAGGAGGACAGGGAACTGCTGGAGCAGATCCAGAGGAGGTTACGGAGATGCTCCAAGGGCTGGAGAGAGGCTGGGAGAGCTGGGAATATCCAACCTGGAGAAAGGAAGGATCCAGGGAAAATTCAGCGCCCCTTCCAGTGCCTAAAGGGCCCCCAGGAGAGCTGGAGAGGGACTTGGGACAAGGGATGCAGGGACAGGACACAGGGAATGGCTTTAAACTGGAATAGGGTAAGATTAGATGGGATACTGGGAAGAAATTCTTGGCTGGGAGGGTGGTGAGGCCCTGGAATGGAATTCCCGGAGAAGCTGTGGCTCCCCCATCTGTGGAAGTGTTGAAATCCAGATTGGATGGGTCTTGGAGCACCCTGGGATAGTGGAAGGTGTCCCTGCCCGTGACAGAGGGGTGGAATTCCATGATTTTGAAGGTCCTTTCCAACCCAATTCATTCCAGGATTATTTGCTGCGTGTGGCACTTGCAAGTAGCCCAGGAAAACTTTTACCTGGTGATGGAATCCTGGCAAAATCATGGAGCAGATCCTCCTGGGAACTGTGCTAAGACACCTGGAAAATAATCAGGGGCCTGCTGAGAGCCAAAGAAATCATTGGCAGCTGGGAGTAAGGAGGGAAAACTCTCCTGAATCCATATGGGATGAAAATCAGAGCAAAAGTGTCCTGGAGGTGTTGGGATGTGTGGGGGATAAATAGGAATTAAATCCTGGTTTGTAGGGATTAAATCCTGGCTTATATGGAAAGGTGAGGGTGATGCTGCCTGGGGAATTGCAGGAATGCTGAGGGATTTTCCAATGGAAGCAGCCACGGGGATCTTTGGATGTGCTGTGGTTTGGCTTGGTTTGTTTAGAATAAAAAAATTCCTTGCTCTCAGAAAATCCTGACAAAGGAGAGGTGGGATGAGACTCTGAACCACCAGATTTTCCAAGGAAAACCCTGGAGCTCCTGAGCCAGGGGCAGGGCAGGACCCAGAAAGGTTCAATCCATAAAAAAATCCACGTCAAAGGCAATAGTCTGGAAAAGCTGGGAGGAAGGAGTTTCCTGGTGGAGCTGAGCTTGTCCATGTGTTGTTTTCCCTGGATTTCAGCGTGGGTCAGCAGCCAGAGCCCCTTTCAGCTCTGGGTTATCTCTCCCTGCTTTCCTTTGGAGCAGATAAGCAGGGAATAATCAACCTGGGAGCTCGTCCTGCTGGGAACAGCTGGAATCAATCCCTGGTGTTTACAGCTCCTGCTGCGAGCAGGGAAAGGAGGGAGAGAGCTCAGCAAATCCTTTTTCTTCCACAAGGATTCTTTGCACCCCAAAATGAGTTTTTCCTCCTCAAATCCCACCGTTTATCTGGGATGGGGGAGCACCTGGAGTGGTCACAGCCTGGGCTGAAGCGGCGCTGGAGGTGGGAGTGGGAATGGGGAAGGGGAAGGTGGCTCTGGAGCAGGAATTCCTGGAGGCAGCACTGCAATGAGTTTTGCCTGGACTCAGCCTCTACCTGGATCCTCTGGCTTCCCTAATCCTGAAAGGCTGGGAGGGATGGGAATGTCCAGCCTGGAGAAAAGGAGATTCCCAGGAGGGTTTGGAGCTCCTTCCAGTGCTTTAAGGGGCTCCAAGAGAGCTGGAGAGGGACTTGGGACAAGGGATGAAGGGACAGGACACAGGGAATGGCTTCCCACTGCCAGAGGGCAGGAATTGATGGGATATTGGGAAGGAATTCTTGGCTGTGAGGGTGATGAGGTTTTGGAATGGAATTCCCAGAGAAGCTGTGGCTGCCCCTGGATCCCTGGAAGTGTCCAAGTCCAGGCTGGATGAGGCTTGGAGCAATCTGGGATAATGGAAGGTGTTCTGTGGAAGGAGTTGGAATGGGATGACCCTCAGAGGTCCCTTCCCACTCAAACCTTTCCATCACCACCTGGAGAACAAGAGGCACAATCCAGTGGGAAGGTTGGGCTGGATGCACATGGATAACTCAGTCCAGAGTGGAAAAAATAAATTCCTGGATAAAAAAGAGGGAATTGTGATCCGTTGGTTTCTTGCAGGGCCACCAGCAACCACAAGGTGAAGGAAACGGTGGCTCTGGAGCTGAGCTACGTCAACTCCAACCTTCAGCTCCTGAAGGAAGAGCTGGAAGAGCTCAACAGCAGCATGGACGTGTATCAGAACGAGAGGTGGGTCTGGGAAGAGCAGCCTGTTCCCTTGGGATTGCATTTTTCCCGCTATTATGGAATTTTTCTGGGATCCAAGCTCCTCTCGCATTGTCCGCCCTGCCCTGTCCCATGGCCAGGGGTTGGGATGACCTTCGGAGGTTCCCTTCCAACCCAAACCTTCCCATGGTCAGGGGCCATGAGGTGGTGGCTGCAGGATAGGGGAGGATTTGGGCATGGGCCAGAATTCCTGGGAAGTTTTCATCCTGGGAATGTCAGTGATTCCCTTCTAGAGCTGCAAGGTGAGAAAAACCAGCGTTTCCCAGGGGATATCGGGATGTTTTGGGATGGGTGGAGCATCCTCTGGACATTGATGTCCCAAAGAAGGAGGAATAGGGAAGGAAGAACCATCTTCCCCCTTTCCTGAGAATCCCACTGGAGCTCTTCCCAGTGGGATATTTTGGTGATGGGAATCACTATTCCTGGAAGCATCCAAGGAATGACTGGATGTGGCACTCAGAGCTCTGGGCTGGGTGGGATTGGTCACAGGTTGGACTCGATGATCTTGGAGGTCTTTTCCAGCCTAAACAATTCTGGGATTCTGGGATTTTTTCCTCCTTTTCCCTTCCTGAGGCAGATAGCGTTGGATGGCAACGTGAGGTGTTGTGTGGGTGATGATGGGATGGGATGGGATGGGATGGGATGGGATGGGATGGGATGGGATGGGATCCAGAGGGACCTGGAAAAGCTCCAGATGAACCTCATTGGCTTCAACAAAGCCAAGTGTAGCATCCTGCACCTGGGATGGGGCAATTCCAAGCACAAATCCAGGCTGGGGGATGCAGGGATGGAGAGCAGCCCTGAGGAGAAGGATCTGGAAGTGTTGGGGGATAGAAAGCTGGAAATGCCTCATCCATGTGTGCTCACATCCCAGAAATCCCCCCTGCCCCAGGCTCATCCCACAGTGTGGGCAGTAGGAAAATGGGGATTCTGCCCTGCTCACCTGGAATTCTGCATCCAGCTCTGGGGTCCAACAGCAGAAGGATGTGGAGATCCTGGAGTGAGGCCAGAGGAGGCCACGGAGATGCTCCAAGGGCTGGAGCTTCCCTGCTCTGGAGCCAGGCTGGGAGAGCTGGGAATGTCCAGCCTGGAAAAGAGAAGGCTCCCAGGATCCCTCAGAGCCCTTTCCAGTGCCTAAAGGGGCTCCAGGAGAGCTGTAGAGGGACTTGGGACAAGGGATGGAGGGACAGGACACAGGGAATGGCTTTAAACTGGAATAGGGCACAGTAAGATGGGATATTGGGAAGGAATTCTTGGCTGTGAGGGTGAGGAGGCCCTGGAATGGAATTCCCAGAGAAGCTGTGGCTGCCCCATCCCTGGAAGTGTTCCAGGCCAGGTTGGATTGGGTTTGGAGCACCCTGGGACAGTGGAAGGTGCCCCTGCCCGTGGCAGGGGTTTGAACTGGATGATCTTTAAAGCCTCTTCCAACCCAAACCATTCCATGATTCCACATTTCTGCATCCATCCACGTGCTTTTCCAAGCGAATTCCCTATCAGGGATGCTCAGTTTTCCCAGTTTGCCACTTGCTTGCCCTGGTTTGAAAAGAAATCAGGAGAAGCAGCAACAACAGCCTCAAACCCTGCCCAGGCCAAACAAAAACCCCTTTGTTTATTCCAGGCCTTGGATTCCCGTGGAATTCTCGTTAGGGAATGAGCTGTAATGGCTTTCTGCACTAATTATAGCTCCTGGAGCTGTTTGTTCCAAGGAAAACGTGGGTGCAAATTCCCTGCCCTGCTCTCCTGGTTTTCATGACTTCCTTTGCCTCTTTTCCTCCCCAATTAATCATTAATTAGCGAGTTATCAGCGATTTTGGGGGATAACGCGAGGGGAATGTTGTGTTGGTGAGGGCTTGATCCTGCCTTGCCCAGCCAACATCCAGGATTCCCCTGAAAAGCAGGAGCTGGAAAAATAAGATGATTTCAGGGGTTTTTTTTTTGCGTCTCTCCTCTTGTGCTGCCATTCCCAAATCTTTTTGGGAAGAGCATTTTTCCATGGGGAGTCTCTCAATAGGAGCAGCACAAGCCCAGGGTAAGGAGCTGCTTCCTTTTAATCTCCCACCCATCCACAGGATCCATCCAAGATTTTTAATCCAACCACCAAACAGGTCCTTGTCTTCTTCCAGTGAATCCATCAGCGTTCCCATGATCCCTCTGGGACTCAAGGAGACCAAGGAGCTGGATTTGCTGGGACCACTCAAGGTGAGCACTGGGGTTTCATTGATGGATGCTGAAGTAGCTGAAATTCATTTTCCCATTTGGAACAGCTGCCAAAAAATAAATTCATGGACTTAAAACATGGGAAAGTGGGAGATGAAGGTCTGGAGATGCTGGAGAGCAGGAAAGGGAGGAGATGATTCCTTAGGGGAGGCTTCCTTGTGGGCAGAAGTGGTAGAAATCGCCAGAAATCTCCCTATAAATCATAAAAATCAGGATTTTCTCCCATTTCCAAATCCAGGATTTCATCAGCGAGCACTACGGAGAGGAGGGTGTCCTGTTTGAAAAGGAAATCAAGGAATTCATGGAGCTGCGACAGGTTGGTGTCCCTTGGATTCCAAAATTTGGCTTGTCCAGGATCACTCCACTCCTTGGAGATCCTCTCTTTTCCTCTGGAAAAAGATTTCCTCTCATTTCCTCTGGGAGTCCCTTCATCCTTTCTCCAAATTCCACATTTATCCATGTATTTCAGGGTGCAGCATTCCCATTCCCATGCTGGAGCACCTTGGACTTGGTTTATGGGTTCCAAAATATTGCAGATTATTCGGGAATTGTTCATTTTCCCCATCCTCAATGCCCTGCTGACTTACAAACGAGCAGCAATAAAATTTATAGTACAATCATTATTTATGAATATTAATTCACCCCTGGCAAGGCTGAGCAACTTTTCTCTCTCCAGGTAGGCCTTGGAGAAGAGGAATTTTAAAGCAGTCTAGGAAAGGAGGGGGAAAATCTTGTTTATTCCCTAGGATTTCTGAAATCAGAATTTCCACGAGTTTTTCCAGCGCAATTCCCAGGCTGCTGCTTCCAGATTTGGGTGTCCCAGCCTCCAGACTTTCCCCATGGATGAGCCTTAAAATCATGGAATGGTTTGGGTTGGGAATGCTCTCAAAGATCATCCAGTTCCAACCCCTGCCATGGGCAGGGACACCTTGCACTATCCCAGGTTGCTCCAAGCCCCATCCAACCTGGACTTCAACACTTCCAGGGATGGGGCAGCCACAGCTTCTCTGGGAATTCCATTCCAGGCCCTCACCACCCTCACAGGGAGGAATTCCTTCCCAATATCCCATCTATCCCCGCCCTCTGGGAGTTTAAAGCCATTCCCTATGTCCTGTCCCTCCATCCCTTGTCCCAAGTCCCTCTCCAGCTCTCCTGGAGCCCCTCTAGGCACTGGAATGAGCTCTGAGGTCTCCCTGGAGCCTTTTTTTTTCCAGGCTGGACATTCCCATCTCTCAGTCATTCTTTGAAGGCTCTCAGCCTCTCCCAGGGTGTTTCCTCCTCTTTTCCCATCCGTGTCTCCTCTCCCATTCCCGCAGGCCATGCGCACCCCGAGCCGCAACGAGGCCGGATTGGAGCTCCTGATGGAATATTACAACCAGCTCTACTTCCTCGACAGCCGGTTCTTCCCTCCCACCAAAACCCTGGGCATCTTCTTCCACTGGTGGGTGCAGCTTTCCCCATCCCACCTGGGTGGGGAGGGAGTCAGGATCCGAATTTCCACGCTGGAATCACTGCCAGGGCTGGTGGACACCAGGATCTGGATTTGCTGTTACCTGGGGTGGGTTAATACGGGGAGGGAGAGGGAAACAAATCCCATGGGATGTACCATGATGGGAATAGTGCCTGGAAGTCCACCTGGAGCACTGAAAATCCTTCAGGCTCCTCCTGCATCCGTGAGGACCATGGAGTGGTTTAGGTTGGAAAGGACCTTCAAGGTCACCCAGTTCCAAGCCCCTTTCCATGAGCGTGGACACTTTGGGGACCATCACAGGGAGACTTTGGGAGACCATGACCAGGGGATGGGCAGCTGTTGGCTCTTCCCTTCTCCAGGTACGACTCCCTGACGGGGGTCCCATCCCACCAGAGGGCTCTGGCCTTCGAGAAGGGAAGCGTCCTCTTCAACCTCGGAGCGCTGCACACCCAGATCGGAGCGCGGCAGGACCGCGCCTCCCTGCCCGGCCTCAACCAGGCCATCGATGCCTTCCAGAAGGCAGCTGGTACGTGGCTTCCCTTTTCCCTCCTCTTCCCAGGAAGCTTTTCCCAAAGGTGGGAATCATCCATAGAAGTGCAGGATGGGGTGGGAGCAGTCGTGGGAAGAGGCATCTCCAAGGGATCACAGATGGAGCACGAGGTGGCTCCACCTTGGTTCTGTGGGTTGGGAAGAGGAGTTGGGATGATCCAATGGCCACCCAAAGGGAAGTTCCAGCTGAAGAGAGGAGACATGCTGATCCATCTCCCCATGGAGAAAAGTGAGCCTGGAACTGGGATCACCCAGGGCTTTGGAGGAGAAATGGGGCACAAGGATGGTTTAGATGGCAAGGGTTGGACCCCAGATCTTCTTACCCACCATTGATGGTGAGATGTTTGATGTTCTTGGAGGGAAACCTGCCTGATCCCAAAGTCTGACCCTCCTCCTCACAAGCCTGGTAACTTCCAGGAGCTTTTCCCTTCTCCAGGTGCCTTTAACTACTTGAAGGAAAACTTCTCCAACGCTCCCAGCCTGGACATGAGCGCGGCCTCCCTGACCATGCTGGTGAGGCTGATGGTGGCCCAGGTCCAGGAGTGTGTCTTTGAGAAGATGACCTTGCTGCGTGCCCAGAACGACTTCCTGGCCCGCCTGCAGCTGGCTCAGGAGGCAGCAAGGGTGAGGATTTTGGGAAGGAGAGGATTTGGTGGGATTTTGTGGGCGGCACAACCTTCCAGGAGGGCACAACCTGCTGTCACCATCTCCTGAGGGACATCCCGCATCCCAACTCTTCTCCCTTCCCTCTTCCCAGGTGGAAGATGTTTATTCCCTGGTGCACCAGACCATGAGCCAGCCCCACGTCAAGGATTACGTTCCCTTCTCCTGGACCACCATGGTCCAGGTCAAGTCGGAGCATTTCAAAGCCCTCTCCCATTATTTCGCTGCCATCGCCCTCTGTGACTGCCCCGGTGAGTGTCCGGCCTGGAGGGAGCTTCCTGCTCATCCAAGTGTTGATTCCATGCGTTTCCTGGTTTTTGGGTGGGATTCCCAAAAAAAAGAGAGGTGATGGGTACCACACTTGAGGTTTTTGGAATGCTCTGAGCTATAGATCTTGGCTATGGACTCGGCGGTTCCATCCCCAGGGCAGGTTTTCCCATATTTCTGGTTTCCACAGGGAAAAATCCTAAAAAGGGGAGGAAAAAGCTGCCAGAGGGATGTCACCCGCTGTCCCCTTTGAGGCTGGGTGGGAAAAGAGAGGTCACCTGCCTGCTGACCTCCTGTCAATGTCCTCAGCCCAGCATCCTTCAGGTCACCTCGTGTTGGGCCAGCTGATGGCTTCGAAAATCAAATCCAAAAATACCTTGGATTTAGTTTCCAGCCTCATGGTTGGATGTCCTGGGAATCTCAAGGTGGTGGCAGCGAGGTACACGTGGTTCCATGGAGTCACTTGGAGCTTGGCTTCAAGATGTGACCCTTGATGTCCATCTGTGCCACCACCAACACCCTGGGAGCAATTTTGGGATGGAGCAGAGGATCCGGGGGTGGGCAGCAGATGTTCCTGGTGACCTTTGGTGTCACCTGGTGGGCGGCTGAGAGCTTTTTGAGGGCTGCCTGCCAAAAATGGTGCTGTGACAGTGACACCAGTGGCTGCCAGACTGTCCTCACACCCTCCCCCACTCCAGAGCCTGCCCAAAATCTTCCTGGCGCCGTGTGGGCGTTGCAGAAGCTGGATTGAGCAAGGAGATGGGAGAGAGGGGGATAATGTGGAGCTGGAAGGGCTTAAAGATCCAAACAGGAGAGGGTGTTGGGATTCAACGGGGTTCCAAGGAGCAGGGCAAACCTTCCCCCTGAAGTTTTTGGTGTCCTTGGGCACTGAGGGAAGCAGGAATCTGCAGGAGATGCCTGATTTGGGAATTTTTCGCCTGCTGTTGGGGATTTGGGATTTTTTCGCCTCACATTCCTGCTCCCGCCTCTCCCTTGTCAGAATAACAAATCTTTTGCTTCCATAACCAGCTGGGAATGAATTCCTTACGCTGCAGTTTAATCCCTCAGGGATGCTGACAGGGCAGGAGCTGGCACGGGGAGAGCCAGCCCTGGAGCTGCCAGTTCCCAACCCTCTGAATCCCTGTGCTTGCCAGGCTTTGGGATCCTCTGTTGGGAGCAACAAAACTCCCTGGAATATTCTGGGTTGTTTCTTATCCCGCTCTATGTCCAGGGAAAGAGGCTGCCGTGCAACCCTGAGTGAGGCAAAGAGGATTGGGAACAATTTGGGCTGGAAAAAAGGGTTCGAAGAGCCCAGTGTGGGGTTTGGGGAGCCTGGGAGGGCTGTATCCATCTCTATTTTTCCATGGAATGACCCCCTTGGTTGCACTGTGGGCTGGAGAAAAGGATCCAGGGAGACCTCAGAGCCCCTTCCAGTGCTTAAAGGAGCTCCTGGAGATCTGGAGAGGGACTTGGGAAAAGGGATGGAGGGACAGGACATAGGGAATGGCTTCCCACTGCCAGAGGGCAGGGTTAGATGGGATATTGGGAAGGAATTCTTGGCTGTGAGGGTGATGAGGTATTGGAATGGAATTCCCAGGGAAGCTGTAGCTGCCCCTGGACCCCTGGAAGTGTTCCAGGCCAGGTTGGATGAGGCTTGGAGCCAAGTGGAAGTGTCCCTGCCCATGGAAAGGAGTTGGAATTAGAGGGTCTTGAAAGTCCCATCCAACCCAGACCATTCCAGGATTCCCTGATTTTGTTGTCTCATTTGTCTCCACGTCAGTGACCTCCAGGTGGGCTCTCTATTCCCAATCCTGCTTCCAGATTGGAGCAAAGGAAGGAAGGAAAGAGGGAATAAAATGTCCAGGACAAATCCTGCCCTTAACTTCCGATCCTGGGGCATTCCTAACTGGGATCATCCCTGTGTCCATCCATGATTCCTTCCAGGCTGTGGTTGGGTGACAGGAAGGTGCTGCCAGGGCCACCTGACTGCGGATGTGGCTTCCTGGTCCCCTTGTCCCCACTGCCCCAGGGTGGCCCTGACCTCTCCCTAATCCCATCTCCATCCATTTGCTTCCCACAGCTCCCTCGGATGCCGAGCTCCTGGAGCAGGAGAAGGCTTTCCTGCAATTCCATGTCACCATGCCAGAGGGGCCCTCACTCCGTGTCCTGCTGCAGGATCCCGAGGAGAGGAGGAAGCTGGGTGAGCACAAATCCCTGGATCCCATCACGATTCCCACAAATGATGAGGTTTTAGGGGGATCTCTCCATGCAAAGAGGAATTTCTCGGGAAATTTCTTCTCCCGGGGAGCAGGAAAGCATCACGGTCCCCTTGGGGGTGTGAGGACCAACTCGTGGTGCTTGTCCCAACCTGTCCAGCTCTGACAGGAAAATTCCAGGTATTCCGAGCCAGGTAACGTCACCCAACGCTACGGAGAAATCCGTAGGGACACGGAGATCCTGGAAGCTCCTTGTTTTGGGCTGACTTGGCTGAAAAACAAGACACAGCAGATGCTCAGGGGGTGGCTTTTTCAGCTGCAGCGAATTCTTGGGAGACAAGAACTTCTTCCCATGCGGAATTTCAGCTCCAGGGAAAAGAACAGACGCTGCTTATTCAGCTGAAGTCGTGTTTTGTCAGCCCCTCCTCAACGGGGCTGCATCAAGAGCAGACTCAGCACTCGGAATTTGGGGTGTTGCCTCCCCCAGGAGCTCTTTTCCCTCCTTGCACACGTGTGGAAGGAGGCAGATCCCATGAGGAATGAATTTGTCCTCAGCCAGGTCCTTCAGGATGCTTGGTTTGGATTTCCCTGCTGGAGATGGGAAGTGGAAGGCTCCAAATAAACCCCAAAATGCCATTGGTTTATGGGGACACCACCTTGGCTGTGGTCACCTGGTTTGCATCGGCTTTTCCATCTCTGCCTGATTTTCCTGGGGAAAACGGGCTCTGTTCAACATTCCCGCTGAAAAATGGATGTGCAGACACCAAGCTCAGCTTGGGTTTGGTTAACAGGAAGGGAGAAACCCAGAGAGGTTGTGGATCTCCATCCTTGGAAGTGTCCAAGGCCAGCTCGGACAGGGCTCAGAGCAACCTGGCCTAGTGGGAGGTGTCCCTGCCTATGGAAGGGGTTTGGAATGAGATGAGCTTTAAGGTCTTTTCCAACCCAAACCACTCCATTACTATTATCATTATTATTATTATTATTATTATTATTATTACCCATAATTTCACATTTTATGGATTCGATAAAAATTCTAGGGGGGAGTCTTCTCCCCTCTCTTTCCCATCGAACCCCAAAACATTCCCTGGGTTGTTAAGTTCCTCTGGCTGTGGAACTCCGGGAGTCTGGAGCAAACCTCATCTCCCTGGATTCTGTTGCCACCGTGTGTCCTGAGCGTGAAATGCCACAGGCACGCGTGTTTCCATGAGACACACGGAGAGAGCTTTTCTGGGAGTTTAGCCTTGGATACGGCTGCCTTGGTTGCAGTTTCCCACGGAGGAGATGCTTTGCGTTGACATCCGCGGGTCACCGGAATTTCAGCTCCTCTCTCCCAACTACTCCCATTTCCCGAGGGTGGGAACGCGTTGAAGGCAAGTGGAGAGGGGCAAAGAGCAGAGGATGGAGAGCAGGACCTGCAGGACAGGGGAAAGGCTTAGCCTAGAAAACAGGGATGTGTTGCACCATCCCAAGGAGGACGGGGCTGGCTTGTTCTCCACGTTCCCGTTCCCGAGGGATCCGAGGCGATGGAGAGAAGTTAATTTGCTCAGGAGATTGAGGTTAAGCGTGAGGAGGGACGTCGGGGGTGGTTTTTCAGGAACATCTGCCAGCTCCGGCGCCGGGGGAGCGAAGTAGGTCACCCTTCAAGGTCCCTTCCCAGCCCTCCATCGGCTGGGACCGACCCCATTTAGGGCTGGGAACGTGACTGGGCTGTCCCTGAGTCACAGCGGGGTGGTGGCGCCGCTCCTGGAATCCGTGGGCAGCCGAGCGGGAACGGCGCCGGAGCTGCCGCTCCGTCGGGCTCAGCTCCGTCTGCTCCCTCGCAGGCAAAGCTCACCTCAAAAAAGCCATCATGAAGCACGAGGAAGCCATGAGGATCCATGGGTTGTGCAAGATCCTGAGGAAGATGGATATCCTGCAGGAGGTCCTGTCCTTCGCCCACAAACGCTCCCTGAGCAAATATTCTGAGATCGACCACGAGGAGGATTTCTTTGAGACGGGAGAGGCTCCGGACATCCATCGTGAGTGGGGGGGTTTTATGGGATTGTGGGTGGGGAGGGGGTTTGTGGGTGGGAAGACTCCACAGGGAGTTCTGCTGTGGAGGAGGGGGTAGGACTGGATGATCCCTGAGCTCCAATCCAAACTATTCCAGGATTTGATGTCCTGGCTCTTACGGGGTCGCACTGTCCCTCTTTGGGACGGCAGCAGCTGTCCCAACTTCCCGAGGTCACCCCCTGTCTGTGCTTTTCTCTCCCTCCCCTCAGCCAAAACGCAGCAGAAACCCGAAATCAAATCCCCCAACTTCTCCCAGGTGAAGGTGACCGACCTCTTCCACAGGCTGGTACGTACAGCTCCGGGAATGGGAATATCCCGAGGGAGCAGCCGTCTCCTCCTCCTCCCCTGCATGCTCTGCTTGCCTGGATTCCTTCCTCCTGCAGCCTCTTCTCCTTCTCTCCAGCAGCTTTCCTAAGAGGAGGGCTGGGATCTGTCTCTGTGACACCTAAATGGGTCACAAAGCTCCTCCGGTGACAGGGGAGCAGGCACAGGAATTTTGGGTGGGCTTTTCCCCAAGGGACCCTTGGGAAGAAGGGTTTTGGTGGCAGGAGGCACCTGGAAAATCCCACTGGAGCTTTATCCCCGCCCTCTGCGGGTTTTTGGGGTCCTGGGGAGCAGGAGTGGGGTTCGAGAATGTGGTGGGATCATTCCCTGTGTACTCCAGGGAGAGCTTGTGCATCTCAGCCTCAGGGCAGGCAAAAATATCCTGCTCCTGTGGGAATGAAAAAGCAGGGAAAAGTCAGGAAAACAGGGAAGAATTGGGGAAAAGTGACCCTGAGGTGGTGACCTGTCCCACAACCCTGCTCCTGAACCAACCCTTGGTTGCATCCCCCAGATCCAGACAGCCTCAACCGCCATCATTCCTTCTTGGATGATGGGATTGTTTTCCCTGCAAAAGACAGGGAAAACAATCACTGCCCCCTCCCCATCACTGGAACTGGGTTTTTTTTTTTTTTTTTAATGAGGCTGCACAATTCCAGGGAGTTGAAAAGGTGCTTTCCACGTTTCCCCCTCATCCCAGGGCCCCCTCTCCGTGTTCTCAGCCAAGAACAAGTGGTATCCAGCCCGGAGAGTCCACCTGATGAGGGGAGAGAACGGCTTTGGGTTCACCCTGCGGGGAGACTCCCCCGTCCTCATTGCCGGGGTCATCCCGGGGGGCTGCGCTGCCGTGAGTATCCCAATCTCTTGCTATTCCCATGGGAATGCTGCAAGGGAGCTGCCTGGAGGGATTTCAGGTGTTTTTAGGTCTTAAAACCGCGCAGGGGGAGACTCATCCCTGCTGGAGCTCAGCCTGGGGTTTGCAGGTGGGCGTCATGGGATGATTAATTTTTAGGAGATAGCTAAGGAAAAAACATGGAATTTTGCCGAGTTATTAACTGCTGGAAGCCCACCCGGCTCTCTTGTCCCTCGTTTTGAGATGTGACAGTGGCTGGAACAAGATGGCACATCCAAAAAAACAGGGCCAGCTTTGGTTTCCAGCAGAAGATGCTGGAGAATCCTGGTGGGATGCCCTAAGGGTCTCCCTGCTCCCTGAGCACCAACCCATCCGTCCAGATCCCAGCATCTCTGGAACAACACTCAGATCAGCAGCAAGATCACGTCCCTCTTTGGAAGTTTAAAATCTTCCTAAAGATTGGGGTATGGAGCAGATTTGGTCCGTATCTGGAGCAGAGTTGTGTCCTCTCCTCAAACTAGAGAAGAGAAGGATCAAGGGAGTGATCCAGTGCCTAAAGGGGCTCCAGGAGAGCTGGAGAAGGACTTGGGACAAGGGATGGAGGGACGGGACACAGGGAATGGCTTCCCACAGCCAGAGGGATAGATATTGGGAAGAAATTCTTGGCTGTGAGGGTGGTGAGGGGCCGGAATGGAATTCCCAGAGAAGCTGCGGCTGCCCCAATCCCTGGAAGTATCCAAGGCCAGGTTGGATGGGGCTTGGAGCAAGCTGGGATAGTGGAAGGTGTTCCTGGTGAAACTGGATGATTTTGAAGATCCCTTCCAAACCATTCCATGATTCAGTGACCATCCATACGTGTTTTCCCTCGTTCCCTGCAGGAAGCCGGGCTGAAGGAGGGCGACTACATCATCTCTGTGAATGGCAAGGACTGCAAGTGGTCCAAGCACGCCGAGGTTGTCCAGCTGCTGAAGAGCACCGGGAAGGAGGGGGTGGACATCGGGGTCATCACCCTGCAGGGCTCGGAATGTCCCAAAGCCGTAAGTCACATCCCGTGGGAAACCACAGCATTCCTCGGGGTCTTGCTCCCAGTGCTGCCCTGGCATCACCCCCCTCTCCACCTTTCCCAACCAGGTGGACAGGAAGGCAGCAGTGATGTCCTCGGGGTCTGGGATGCTGAAGAGCAACAAGGAGAACAGCAGGAAGAGCCTGATGAACAGCAAGAGCGCCAGCACGCTCCTGGTGTGGAGCAAGAAGAGCAAGCGGAGCAAGAAGAGCACCTACAGCGGTGTCCCCTTCACCGCCGTGGGGGACAACGAGGCCATGTACTGACCACGCCCCGTGGTGTCCCCTGAGCTCCAGGACTGGCTGCCCGGGAAGCTTCCCAAGCCTGTCTGGGCTGTGAGGACTCCCAGACCCGGGAATGCGCCGCTGGTCGGATCCGCGCCGAGAGGTGAGCGAGGCACCTCCACCTCCCAGCTCCTGCGTCCAACGATCCCTTCAATCTGGGGGAAACTCGGGTTTATTGTTCATTTTGGGATTATTATTTTTTTTTTGCTCTCAAGGGGGTCAGGGGGAGCTGTGCTGAAGCAGGGCCTGGTTTGTGTCTTCTGCTTGGCCAAAGCCAGCCCCAGCCATTAAAGCAAAAGTGTCACCTTCTGTAGCATCTCCTGGGCTTTCTCTGCAAGGTTCAAGGTGGAACTGCTCTCCAAGAGGAGCTGGAGGAGCCGAATCTTTCCAAAAACCCCTTTTTTGGGAGAGGGAACAGCGTGGGCATCGATGACTTGTGGCAGTCCCATCACAAGGTCCAGGCAGCATCTCCCAGTTGGGGCTACCCCAACAAAATGGGTTCAAATTAGGATGGTTTGACCTTTTTTAGTGCTTTTGGGGTGGTTTTTTTGGGAAATGAACCCTCAGCTTGGCTCAGCAAATCCAGCCTGGCTGCCCAGCCGGATTCTTTGGAAGAAAAGGGAAGGACTTAACATGCAGTTGTTGTCTGGCTTTTTCAATCGGGAGAGGTGGATTGCCCTAAATATTCCGTGAGGAGATTAATAGCTAAGAGCCTTGGGGGGGTTTATTTTTCCTGGGAGGAGATTAAAATTCCAGGAAGATATCTCCTCCAGATTATTAAACTCCTAAATTTGTGCTACTGTTGGATCTTGCACACGTTGCTAATTCCCTAACACTGCTGTCAGCATTCCTGGGCTGGCCTGATGGATCCAGGCATCTTGGTAATTGTCCTGGAAATGCTGGGAGACTCCAGATCCACAGAATAGATTGGCAAAATTTCCTCCATCCTGTTTTCTGCCTGGTGCGTTATTTTGTCTGAAGGCTGAGGAGCTGCTGATCTTGGGACGTAGAAAATTCCCTTGAGGAGAGATGGGATTGTATTTTTGTACTTTTTAAGGAATTTCTAGGTATGGTTTAAAGGAGCAGCGGGAGCTTGTGGCCACAGTGTCCCCTGGGGCTGTGACTCCTTCTAGTGGCTCCTTGTCCATTTTCCAAGCTCCCGATCCTGGTTTTATTTAAGGAAAACTTCCAGGAGCAAGGCCAGGTTGGAGCAACCTGGGATAGTGGAAGGTGTCCCATGGCAGGGGGTAAAACAGGATGGGGCTTTAAGACCCCATCCAAGCCAAACCATCCTGGAATTTTATGAGCTCAAGGAGGGGTTTTTTAGCTCTGCTGTTGTCCAAGAGGCCTCTCCATAGCCTGAGGCATCACCACGCCAGATTCCGGATCCGCCTTCCAGCACGGGGCCATCTGGAGCAGCCAGGCTTCCCACGTCATCTTCCCGGCTGCTTGGCGTGGGAGCGGGAAGGAAAGGAGGGGGTGGGGTCACGGAAAAGGCCACCTTGCCCTTAAAACATCCCGGCAGCGTCTTCCCACCATCCTGAAAACGTGGGATGCCAGCGCGGACGTCTCCGAGCTGGAGAGGGATTTATTTAGGAGAAGCCGTCGCGTTCCGCCCGCATCACCCAACCCCAGCGTCGGAAAAGGGGTTGCATTGTGTGGGGTTGGGATAATTTCCCTAATTCCAGGGTTTTATGTTGGGTTTGTTTTGTTGTTTTTTGTTTGTTTTTTTTTTTTAATTTGTACATGGATTCTCACCTTTTATGGATTAAAAAGCACTGATTCAAATCCAGTCTGTAGCGCTTTTGTTGGGAATTACGGATGCACCGCCCGTGAGGGCAAAAAGCCGTGGTTGATCCTCCAAAAGAGTCAATTTTGGGTCATTTTTACACAAATCCGGAGCAGTTGAGGTTGGGAGAGATCCTTTGGATCTGGGATGGGCTGCTCCAAGGAAAACCAAGATCCCAAGCATCCAAATTGAATTTGGTGAGCCGTGATCTCCATTTCCAGCCTGGTGCAATGGAAGATGGTGGATTTGTCACGTGAATTCGTGGAAGTCACATGGGAAGCGAAGTGTTGGGCTCAGGTTGGATCCCATGAGGGCTTTTCTCCTGGGAAAAAAGAAAGGGAATTGGCCAAGAATGTCTTTTTTTTTTTACACAAGCAGGTTTTAAGCTGCTTATTTGGGGTTTCCATAAAGGGTTTCCAATCCGTTTTTTGTGGAAGAGTTCATCAATGGGAATTCAGGCTGGAAAGCAGCAAATCCTTGGCATGGGACTCCCTATTTTCCCTTGGGACCTGGACCCCACCTCCCCACCACCCTGGGAGGATGACCAAGCCATGGATTTGGGGCTGGATTACGGGAACACGCACCCCACA
The DNA here is from genome assembly GCA_034509425.1 of Eopsaltria australis. NCBI lineage: Eukaryota > Metazoa > Chordata > Aves > Passeriformes > Petroicidae > Eopsaltria > Eopsaltria australis. Next base: position 323,947 of record JAVTVJ010000646.1, on the reverse strand, counting down.
GGAGAAAAGTGGGTTTAAACCCCCTTAAATTGAAAAAAAACAAGACCAAGACTTTCAAAATGGGATTTATTTATGGAATGCCGCGGGAGCTTTTTTGTCCCGTCTATCAAGCCAGGGTTAAAACAAGCATCCAGCTTTTTTTTTTTCCCTTGGGACATAATTTTGGAATTTAAGGAGTTTCCCCTTCCATCAGCCCTCCTGTGCCAGGGTTTGGAAGCCACCCACGGGGAAGTCGTTCTGCTTCTGCAGAAGATCCTTTTCCCACCCACGTTTAGTGGATGTGGGAAACTCGTGACTCCGGAGCTGGGATCGCCTCCCCCTCTGGTGATGTGTGCTCAGATGGGATCTGTGCTCCATCAGCAAGAGCCTGGTGCTCCTTCCCTCTTTCCTGAAATCGAGGGAGCTGGATCTTTCCGTGCTTGTCTTCTCCAGCTTGACCAGGAGGCAAGGGGGTCCTTTTTGGTCAAAAGCACAAAAAATAGGGCAAAAATAACTTTATATTAACCAAGAAATTGAGGTCTCTCTGTCCAAGCAGAGAGGAGCTTCAGGGCAATCAGGAACCAAGGAATGTTTGGATATCCTGGATTGGGATGAGTTCATGCAGCTCTTATGACCAGAGGGGAGATGAAAAGAGAATTTAGGGGATTTTTTAAATCCCTGATGATTTTTAGGGCCCTTGAGTCAGGAAACAGCCTGAAAATCCCATCCTGGAGATCCCAGCAAACCCACAGGGATTCACTCAAATTTCCTGATTTTCCTCCTCTTGGAGCTTCATCCTCCATAATAAAAAGGATGGGAAGGGGTTTTAATTCCCTCCTTCATTAATGACACAACACAAGAGGAGAAGGTCCCTGTGATGTCCTTGTCCCTTCACATCCCATTGATGCCGTGACCCACAATGGCTCCTCTGGAGCTGTCACTGGCTCCAAATCCCTGCTCCTGCCTTTCCCTGGGGATAACAGAGGGGAAAGAGCCACGGGGTTGATGTTGGATTGGTGGTGGGACAGTGGAGCCGGACCAGGTGCTCTCACTGCTAATTGATCTCCTAATAAATTCGGAATTTTTTAGAGGGATCAGGAGCTGGAGCTTCCTCCAACCACTCCTGGTCCAGGAGCAGTGGGGATTGTCTCAGAAGAGGGATGGGGCACACAGCAGGATTTCTCTGTGGGATCCAGTGCTCGCTCCATCCTGTGGGAAGGGACATCCTCAGCCCCACCTCTGCCTTCCCAAGCATCCGTGTGGAATTCCAGCCTCCTCTCCATCCCGAGCCCACTGGAGGGCAGCAGCTCCCTGTGCAATGCACCCACTGCCCACAACCCCCCCCCAAATCTGCCCAGCGGGGCCCCCCACCCACGCTGGCACCCAGGGGTGGGCACGGGTGTCCCTGGGGTGCTTTGGAGCCAAATGCATCCCAAAAAAAAGACATAAATAGCAGTTTTAGTCCTTATATCCTGCAAAATCCTGCTGGGGAAAGCGTGCAAGGAGTGAAGCCGAGCATTGCAGAGCAGCTTCACCCTGAGCTCGCAGCAAACTCCATCTATCCCATAAAAAAAAGGGGTGGAATTTTCCTGGAAGCGCTGGGAGCACCACCCTGCTCCTAAAAGCTGGGCTTCATCCCCCTGTGGGGCTTCAGGAAGGGAATTGCTCCTCTGGGCTGATCCTTAAAGCTTTGCCAAGGTGCTCTCTGAGATTTCTGAAGTCCCCTCTGGCCCCAGGTCCCTTCCCAGCCCTGTCCCCCCAGCACCTTGGAGTGACAAAAATCCCTTCTGTGTCACCTCAGGTGGCAGCAAACACCGCAAAGTTCATCAGGCCACCGAGAGGGGCTTCACCAGGGGGGTGTGGAGCCACCAGAGCCACCAGGGCTGGGGACCTCAGCTGGAGGACTGGGAGCTGCAGGGGTGACACCAGCAGGTTCAGGAGGAGCTGCACTAGAGGGCACAGTTGGGACACGCTGGATCCTGTTCTCCGCATTCCTTCATCACCCTGAGCCACCCCAGTCCCAAATTGTCACATGTGGGACACGGGTGGAGCTCCACGTCCTCTGGGCACCCTTGGGTGTCACGTGGGTGGAGGTTCAGGTGCACCCAAGGCTGCTCAGCTCCACAAATTGTCCGGCTGGGATGGGAGAGGAGGAGCCACCAGCAGGGACCTGCCTGTCCCCAAGGGCCACTCATCCTCAGCTGCTTCCTACCGGGAACAAAAGCTGGGATGGGGATGACCCCTCATCCCATCCCATGTGTGATCGCTGGGGGTTGCTTGACCACCTTCCCATGCATGGGAGCAAGTGGGATAATTTGGGAATAACCCTTTACCCCATCCCATCCCATCCCCTCCCATGTGTGATGCCTGGGGAGTTCTTGACCGTATTCCCATGGATGGGAACAAGTGTCTTCCATATGGAAGCAGGTGAGGCCTGGCCCAGCTGGAGCTGGCCTGGCAGCGGGACAGGGATGGGGAAGGGAATCTCCTGGATCCCTTTTTTCTGTAGGATACAGGTGGTTTTGAAGGGTCTGTGCTCTGTCGTCCAGAAGAGGAGAGAGAAGGGTTATGGGATGGGGAAATGGGGGACTGTGGTGGGAGAAAGGGAATTTTAGGGAGCTGGAAGTCAATGGGGATGCTGTCACGGCTCGGAAAAACCCCAGATGGTGTCACCTCACTCTGCATGGCTGGATCACAGAATCATGGAATGGTTTGGGTTGGGATCCATCCCATTCCAGCCCCTCCGATGGACAGGGACACCTTGCCCTATTCCACAGCTTCATCCAACCTGGCCTTGAACACTTCCAGGGATGGGGCATCCACAATTTCTCTGGGCAGCCTGTGTGGCTGGACCAGGCAGGGATTTGCCTTTGGATCTTGCTCCACTCCTGGAAACCAGGGAAAACCAGGGAAAACCAGGGAAAACCAAACTCTGCAGCAGCTGGAAAATCTTCATCTGCCAACACCCAGCGGCACTTTGGGATGAAACTCCCACCTCGCCTCTTGCCTTCCTCTCCAACTCCTGCCATGCCCTTAGACTCTCCCAACAACCTCATCCTGTACTTTTCCCATCTCAGGAGCAATCCTCTTCTTCCCTGCAGTCACCCCTTCGCCAGGGTCCGGCCTTTAATGGGAAGGACAGAACGGAGGCGTTCGGAAATGGCTCCTGAATCTTTAATAAAGCAAACATTGCCTGGGCCATAAACATGGGATGACAGCTCCAGAGGCTCCCAGGATTCCTTACTTAACTCTGCCGTAATGGCTTTAATGGCCCGGCAGGGAGCTGAGGTGAAAGTCCTATTAAAAAATGGATTCCTGAATTTAATTGAGGCTCCATCTGTGGGGGGAGACGGAGGAGAGGTCGCTCCACAAGAGAGCTGGGGGAAAAAATAATCCTCTCCTGCAGCAATTCCCAGCCTAACTGGTGGCCCTGGGAATGTGGGATACCTCCCTGGGGGACACCAGCAGCTCCCTGGGATTGTGCCTTGCCTGAGAGGGGACATCCCAGTTTGGATGTTCCCTTTGCAGGGGATGAGAATCCACAAAACCCAGAGGGAAGTTCTGGAAGCGCCTCCATCCGTACTGGGAAGCACTGGCCTCACAGGAGGGATGGGGGATTGTCATCCCACCTGCCCGACCTGCACGTGGCCTTCCAGTGACCCTCCAGTGTCCAGCTATTCCCATTGGATTCCTGGTCCCATCCCCATCAGCATCATCAATCCATTTGCTCCAATCCCATCGATATCCGTTCATCCATCAATCCATTAATTCACATCTATCAGTTTTCTATCCAGCTCCCTATTTATCCATCTATCCATTTATCCATCCATCCATCCATCCATCCATCCATCCATCATCAATCCATCTCCATAGATCCACCCACCTCCATCCTTCCACTGATCCATTGCTCCATCCATCTATTTCTCCATCTATCCCAAGCTTTCCCGCATCCAGGAAAGATTTGCACACTGAGACCTTCGTGAGTCACCAGGGATGAGCACAACATTCCAGCTGGGAGACATCCCAGTATCCTGGATCATCATGATCCAGGATTTAACACCTGGAGATGGGGTTATTTTTCCCAAAAAACCTCTTGGAAGATGGGTGGATAAAGGGACAAACAGACAAGAAGCAGATGGATGGAAAGGAGGAATGAAAGAGGAAATATTTGGGATCAGGCTGGGACATCAGTGGGAATCAGCCACTCCTTAGTGAGGAAGAGGAGTTGGGAAAGGAGGAATTCACTCCTTCCTCCCCCCTCCCTCTCCTGGCGAGCCCCACCCTGAGTCAGCAGCTCTGCCGAGGTCACGCCACCCGCGCTATTAATTGGATTAATAAAGATGTTCGTCATGGAGGTAATTAGCCGCTAATTGGGGATGACAAGGTTGTCAGGCTTTGTCCCTCCCAGGGACAATTTCCCGTTCCAGGCCCTCCCCTTTCCCAACACGCTCCGAGTCAGTGGCATTAATTAAAAATCACGGAATCCATAACCTTGTGCTGCCGAGCCCTGGGGGAATTCCCGCCTCCGGGGGACAGGGCAGGGTGGTGGCATTGTCACCTCCGGCCACCAGCTGAATATCCCAACTTTTTGAAGGAAAACCAAACTGCAACCCCCACAACCTGCAGGTATCCCTTTCTTCCAGACAAGCAAAAGCTCTTTGGAAAATGTTTTGTTGAAAGAAAATTCCCGGAGGAAAGATCTCAGCCCGATGATATCTCTGGGATGAGACATTCCCAAACTTTCCCTGCCCTTTCCCTGGAGTGAATCCCTGTCAGTCACCAGCTGTGGATCATCTCTGCCTCTCCCAGGAGTCCTTTTTTTAGTGGGAATGTCCGACATTTGTCCAAAATAATTCCAAGCCTGTTGCCTCATAACGGCCAGAAGGCCCCGGGATAATCCTGCACAGCTGGATGTGGAATCCTGGAATGCTCTGCACAGCTGGATGCTGCACGGCTGGATGCTGAGCTGGGCGTGGATTCTGCACAGGGATGAGGAGCCTGGCGCAGCTGGATATGGCTCTGGCACAGCTGGATGCTGAGCTCTGCACATCTGGATGATGGGGGAGGCTGATCCTGAGCTGTGCACGGGCTGGTGCTGAGCCTCACCTGGGAACGAGGAGCCTGGCACAGCTGGAAAGCGAATCCAAAACATCTGGATGCTGAGCTCCACGTGGCAATCCAGAGCCTGCCACAGCTGGATTCCAAATCCAGCCCAGCCCTGCACATCTGGATGCTGCCCAGCCCTGCAGGAAATCAGGTGCAGCCTCAACACCTCTGCAGCCTGGAAGTGCTGAATTTTGGGATCAAATAACAAATCCATGCTTAACTGGGAGGACAGAGCTATTCCCACAGTGTGGGATGTGAGGAAAACCAGGGAGTCACCACCTGGCAGAGCTAAAAATATTACCAGCAGGTGGGACTGGGAAGGTTGGGAATTCAGTGCCTCTTCCCACAGTGGGAACTTGTTGGGATAGGGAGAGTTCTGTGGCTTGCAAGGATCTGGGCGGGTTTTCCTTGGATTCACCTCAGCCCTGCCCGAAAATTTGGCTTTTCCCATTTCTGGTTGGCTTGGAGCCCCTAAATCCCTTGGATTTGTTCCGCAGGGATGGGAAACTGAGGCAGGTGGGGGCAGCTCTGCTGCTGCCCTTTATCTTTTATCTTCCCTAATCACCAGGCTGAGGGATGGGAGGTGTTCCCTCAGCTTTTTATGGGATACAATCCCATCGTTTAATCCTTGCTGAGCCCAAATCTGCCTCCCTGCCCTGGCTCCGTGTGCTGGAAAACACGGATGTATTAAAGTGGATATTAAATCGCTGGAACAGCCACTAAAAATTGCCATCCACATGGGATGCTGCTCGGATAATGATCCTACGGAGACTTGGATTTCTTAATTACCCAATTTGGGATGTGTTGACTTTATCCTGATTTTTTTAATACATATTTTTTTTAATCTTTCCTTTAAATCAGGCTGAGGCAAACACGATTATTCCTGTGGTTCTGGTATCCCAAAATAGCCTTTTCCCTTCCCTATCCACGGGGAAACGCTGCAGGTGTTGTGTCATCCTGATGTTTTTTTTCCAGCAAACTCAGCAGAAAGGGATGGGGAAAGAAGCTGGGAAAGTGGGAAGCTCATCCAGCTGGATTTCTATCCTGATACCAGGACAGGTAGAGCAGATGATGGAAAGAAGGGTTTTGATCCCTGCACCTGCCTGTTCCGAGAGGTTTGGGTTCTGCTTTCCATGTTTTTCTCCACAGAAAGGAAGGAAAAGGATGAAAACGTGATTGGAGAAAAGAGATCAGGCTCAGGAAGCTTCCAAGGCTCATTCCCAAAGGATCAAAGGTGAAAAGGAAAATAGGGAAGAACAAGCAGCCCTGTTTCCCCAAATTCCTCTGGGAACACCTGCAGTGGATGGCAAGACCAGAGGGATGTCACAAGGTCGGGAATGTCCCTTTTCCCTGTTTTTTAAACCAGGAGCAGCTTTGGGAAAGCTCCGGAATGAGAAGGGCAGGAGACTCCAAGGAAAATCACAGCCAGCGTGATAAATCCTTGGAGTTGGGCTGATGACATAATAATGGTGCTATGATGTCATCCCAATCCTTCCCAGTGATTTTTCCTTCCTTTTTTCCCACTTTTCCTCTCGCTTTCTCATCCATTGCCCTGCCCAAGCCCACACGGACTCTGCTCCTGTGGCGCCTCAGATCCAGAGGAATCGACTGATCCCAACACTGGGAAGGGTGGAAAAGAGGGATCCTTGGGTGGCTGCAGGATCCTGGGAGACCCTTCCTGAGGCACCAGGATACTCCTGGGATCTGGGAAGAGCAGTTGGGCTCTTAAACCTCACCCAGAGGGAACAGGAGGGTCTTGGCTCAGAGAATGGCTGGAATTTTGTGCACTTCCTGTTCCATGAATTCCGGATGCTTTTGGGAAGGACCTTTAAAGGTCATCCAGTCCAATTCCCTGCAATAATCAGGGATACCTTCCCTAGATCTGGTTTTTCAGAGTCTCATCCCATCCTTTCCACATTTTGCCTTGGAATGAAAGAATTTTCCCTTTTCCCACCTCCAAATCCAGGTCAGCATTCCCATTGCACCGACTTCCAGAGCTGCTCTCCCATGCCGTGAGGAATCCAAGTTGGAGTCCCAGCGCCTTCCCCCCTCACCTTGCAGGATTTTCCCTGTCCCAGCATTCCGGCTCCAGCAGGAAAAGTACCAGGCGAGCCGGCTCCTCCGGAGCAGACAGAATTCCATCAGAAATGCAAGGACAAGCATTAATCCTGAGGCTCCGTGGAGCCCGGCTCTGCCAAGGAGCAGGGAGCAACTTCCCAGCAGGATCCCTGCTCCAGCCTCCCTGTCCCTCTCCACCATCCCTTTTCCAGCCTCAGGAATGGAGGGAAAAGCAGGAAACCCCCCTCATATCTGGCTTTCCAAGGAAGCAAAACCTATCCCACAACTGGGGTGGTTGGAGAAGAGTTTCACATCCAAAATCTGGGAATAAAAACATGGATGTGAAGATGATTCCTGGCAGGTTTGGAAACACTGAATCCCATCAGGATGTCCCAATTTCCTGGGAACAAATCCTCTTTTCCTTGTGCCATCCCCATTCCCAGGCTTCCTGAGCCTTGGGGAAAGGCCATGGATGCCAAGCTCAGCTGGGAAAGGGAAAAATGGGGAGGAAGGAGCAGCTGATGGATCGGCCGAGCTGCTGCCAGCGATTTCCTGCCGGGAAAATCCATCCATCAGCCCGGCACGAGGAGAGGAGCCACCGGCAGCTGGAGCCGCCAGCTGTGGAGCACATCTGGCACCAGGGCAGGGGGGACATCCCTGTCCCAGAAAACCCCTGACATCATCCTGATTTCTGGGAAAAGGCACCTGTTTGGGGAATGGAGCTGCAGTGAAGGATTGCAGCTGGCGCAAGGATCCCGCCTCAGGATGGGAATTGGGATGAGAATGGGATTTTTCACCCTGGTTTCCAACGGATGCGATCCAGGGATGAGGAGGGACAGGGATGTCACACGCTGGGATCCACTCAAGGTGGCTCAAGGAATCCCGGACTCCCAGCAGGGTTTGGGAATGGTGTTGCAGCACCCAGGGCTGAGCGAGGCCTTTGGAATCTTGTCTGCCCCTATGGATCATGGACACATTGCTGGGCACATGGAATCTCCACCCTGGGCCGTCTCCTCATCCTGGCTCTGGTTTTCCAGCCCCTTTTTCCCCTGGAGCTCGCCAGATCCTACTGAAAAATCCCAGATTCATCTTCTCACCCCTTCTTTGTCACCCTTTGCTTTTCCCTCCCTTCCCGATGCTGCAGCGGGATCCCATTTCCACATCTCCCTGGAAAACCTCTGAGGGACACATTCAGAGCCGGGTGGGCTTGGAATGAGCACTTTGGAATTCCCATCCGGGCAGCATTTGAGGAAAACCCCTCCAATGAATTCCCTGTGTGTGCGCTCAGCCGTCGCTTCCACGGATGAGCTTTTCCTGCAGGGGTGGGGCTGGATCCAACCCAAAAATTCCCTGGAAAAGTGCTGTGTATGCAAATCCATGTGCAGATGGTCCCTGCAGCTGGCTGGTCCCTCTTGGAGTGTTTTTAGGGATGCAGGGATGCCCCATGGAGGGTTATGGAATGTGCTCCTTTAAGAGGGAACAGGGATTTTGTGGAGTTGGCGCTTTGGAGCGTGGAATGTTAAGGCTGCAGTGGGAATTGCTCCCTGATATTGAACAGGTAAATAAAGCTTGGAAAAAGCCTCTGGAAATGGGTTGTGGATGAGGCAGAATTCCCAGGAGTGTCCTTAACCCCCACTCCCAGCCCCACCACGGGGAGCCCTGAGCACCTCCCAGTCCTCTTAACCCTTTCCTCATCCTTTGAAATCCTGGAAACATAAAATTCCCGTGCAAGACTCGGATCAGGAAGGGCAGGACCAGTGAGGTCCAGCTCGGGAAGGTGGGGATGGTGAGGAATAATCCCGGGGATCTGCACACTCCCAAAATTCCCTCTTTGCCCATGGAGCTGCTTTGTTTTGGGGGATGCTTTGGAGGGGGGGAAATCCAGGATTTTGGAGATTGGAGGGATCTGTGTCCTGCAGCAAATCCCAGAAGTCTGGAATCCTTCCTGCAACTCAGGCACAAGGCAGGGATGAATCCCATTTTTCCAGAGCTTCCAGCAGCAGGAAAAGATCTGTTTTCAGTCTGGGAAATGAATCCCTCAATCCTGCCCTCTTCCCAAATCCTTCCCACTCATCTCATCCCTCATCTGACCCCTCCCCATGGAATATTTTCCTTGTGCCCATCCCTGAAGGTCTCACTGGTGATAGCCAGGAAGGATTTTTGTGGCCTGAGCAGATTTTCATGGATTTCAACTGGAAAAGTCTGGATGATGCTCCCCAGCATCTCCATATGAGCACCACTGCCCCTATTCCTACAATCCCGAAAATCCACAGCTGGAAAAGTCCCACCCACATTCCCCAGCCTTACATTTATGGAGTGGCGAGGAGCTCATGATCCCACACTTCTTCCATGATCCTACCTGGATGTAAAACATTCCAACTTCACTGAAAGGGAATCATGGCTGATATTTTATTGGGATTTTCACCTCCCCTCGGGAATCCATTTGTGGAATTTTTGCTGGGTTGTCCCCACACACCTGGTGGCCCTCAGTCATGGAATCTGAGTGGATTCATGGTGGATTTCCTTCAGGAATATCCGATGAAAAGGTGGATTTTTTTTTTAATGATAAAAAAAGGAAAAGAGAAATGAAAATAAAAGTGAAAACCTTCTAGAACTTGACTGAGAAGGATTTGGGAACTGGAATTTGTTATTTAAACAAAATTCCCAGAAAAAGTGGTGTTTGGATGGACTTTAAAAGCCCAAATTCCAGATAATCCAATGATATCATGACCCCATTATATTATTTCTGTGTCTTTGTTTCAAACCAAGTGGTTTCCTCTGGTGGCTTTTTAGGAAGAGTTTTCCTTTAGGAAAAACGTGAGAATCGAGGCCTTTCCATTTTCTCATGGAAAACACAGAGAATTTCAGGAAAAATAAAGGTGAATGAGAGAAAATCCCACCTGAGGTAAAGCCACAGATTTTTGTGCCTTTATTAAAATATTTTTAATTAATTCAGGAGTGAAAATTGGGGCTGGCCTGATCCAGTCTGGAATTTGGTGGGATTAAAATCCGCAGCAATGTTTCTTCAGGGCAGAAGGAATTTTTTTTATGGATCCACTCTGTGTTTTTCCATCCTAATCCCAAGGGAAGCGATGCCCAGAGGAAAGTTTTCCCTCTGCTCATGTGATCCTGCTGCCAGCTCACACCTGGAATTCCAACCAGCTCAGCAGAATGGACACAAAATCCCTGGAGTCGATGGGGATGGATTGGGATTGGAGACACCTGGGGGGGTGATGGCTCCACTTGTTCCCAAAAATGCAGGAGACCCATCCCAGGAACATCCTTGTGAGTGATGGAAAAGCCATGAGGACACGGAAAACCTCAGGAAAGGTGGGGGTTTCCTGGATCCTTCTTCTCCTGGGATGGAAAGCCCAGGTTTAGTGGATTCTCCATTTGGAGAATTCAGTGTTGTTTCCCATCTCTCCATCACCCCAATTCCCGACCTGATTCCTGCTGATCTTCAGGAGAATCAAAATATCCAGATTGGGAAGGGATCCATAAGGATCATCAAGTCTAACTCCTGGCCCTGCAGAGGACAACTCCAAGAATTCCACCGTGAAAGCTTTTTCCAAACTTTTCCTGAGCTCTGGCAGCCTTGGAGCTGTGACCATTCCATGGGGATCCTGTTCCAAGGAGGGGATGCCTACATGGGTTTGTCCTCCAGGATTTCAGCATCATTCCAAAGTGCCTGGCCTGGCTCTAACCTGGCAGGACTCGCTGCATTCCCACTATTTTCCAAAGGCTCTGGAAGCAGAGCTGTGTCTATTTTTGATCATTCCAGGATAGCTGGAGACTTCCCACACTGATCCCCTCGGCTGTGACACAAACACATCCCAAAAAACCTGATGGTGACACAGCTCCTCCAGCTCCACCATATCCCATGGGAAGCTCCAGTTCTCCATCCTTCCCTGAATCCTCTTCTGGCTGCTCCAGCCCCTCATTTTCAGGCCAGGATTACACAGGAATTTTCATCCCAATATTTCTCAGCAGCTCTGCTGGGAATCCTCCTCCCCAGCCACCACTTCTCCCTTTTCCTGCCCTCCATTCCAGCGGTTTTGGCACAGCAAAGTCAAAGAAACATGGGCAGCTCCACAAAACCACCTGGATCTGCTTTATCCAGGAGATGAGTCCCAAAATATTTCCTTTCTGGATGTTTCCACCCTTTTCCAAAGCCACCAGACTCTGGAATGTGAAGTGTCAACGCTAAAGAACCACAGGAGAAGGAGCTGAATTTTCCAGCTCCAAGCAAGGAGCGCAATTTAGGGAATGGCTGATCCCAAAGTTCCCCTTCTGTCTCCCTCCTGAGGGTCCCATCTGGGAGACCACTTGGATCAGGGATTGCACCTGGAATTCCTGCTTTTAGGGATGTAGTAAAAGGTGTCCTGAGTGTTTCAATCCCAAGGTGCTCCTCAATGCACAGACGTCCCCAAGACAATTCCAGAGGGGACGTTCACCCGGTGCCACCCATCCCAGATTTCCTCCTGTACAAATTCAGGGATGAGTCCATCCAAAATTCCTTGCAATTCTGTCTTTCCCTCTTCCCTCCCCTCCATCCATCCCACCCTGGTCACACCACGCCGTGTGTGACATCTTGGTGTCCCCAGCCCCGCGTGGCCTCTGCGGGAGCGCCGTCCTTGAGACGTCCCCCAGATCCTGCTGAGGAACCAATTCCCGAGCCGCTGACTTGGCTGCACGGAGGAATTTTGGGAGCAGCTTCCCCACCTGGGCCCTGGAGCTGAAATCCAACACCAGGCTGACCCTTGGAAGGATGCTGAGTGTCCTGTCCCTGCCAGGATGCTGCTCCCGGATCCCGTGGTGGGATCAGGCCAAGCTTTCAAACATTCCCAGCCCTTTTTCAGACCCGCTTGGATCCAGGAAAAGACCCTTCCCTGGACAAAATTCCTTGGATTTTGATGCAGTTTAACACTGCCCTCATTGCCTCTGCCAAGAGCATCGCTGGCTCCTCATCCAAACCCTGGAATGAGAAGATCCACAGGGTCCTGTTTTCCTGGGGTTTTGGCCAAGATGGATCCACTGTTTCACGCCAGGGCTGAGGACGCTGCTCTCATTCCATGGAACACATTCCAGAACACCCTGCCTCATATCCAGGAGCAGCCTGGGAATGCTGTGAACAGAGGGAAGAGGCCAAGAGGGATGTTGGAATGTTTTACCCAGGATTAAAGCTCCTGCAGCATGTCCAGACTCCGGAGAGGGAAGAGAAAGGAGAGACCCCACAAGAGATGGGAATTCCTGGGATGGTCCTGGCAGGGCAGATCCAGCCGTGCTCCCTCTCCCAGTGCCTTTCCCAGGCAGGAAAAGCTGGATCAAGCACCCAGATTCATCTCTTCATCCCTCTCCAACTTCCCAGGAGGAAAAAATTCCCTGGAAGAGTGCTGAAAAATTCTCACCCCCAAGTTGGACACCACTGGATCAGAGTCATTCCTTGATTTTCCTTGTTCCTCCTGCTCCCTGCATCCATCTCTTTTCCCTTGGCAGTCGCTGTGTTCCCACTGGGAGCCGGTGCTGTAGGGACATCCTGGGAATTCTCTTGCACACCAGGAACCTGCTTTTTCCCCCTAATTCATCCCTAATTTATGGAACAGGGATAATAATTATATTTCATTCTCCTTCATGGAGATATTTCCTGCCTATGATGGTGGATTCTCCTCTCTGAAGAGGAAAAATTGGAAGCGGAGACGGATCAGGTCCCATCCCACCATCCTGCTCTCCATCTGCAAGAAGATTTCTTCTTTTATGGAAAACTAAAATTCCTTTGTCATAAAGGCACAGAACCTTTGGAGGGAGACATGCAGGGAACATTTCCAGTTCTTTCCAGAGGTTTGGAAAACCTCCTCAAAGGCAGGGGTTTGGCAAAGGAGCCTCATTTTGGTCAGCGAGAGGATTTGAATGGTGAAGGGTAAATCAAGGAATCAGGGAATGGTTGGAGGTGGAAAAGACCTTCAAGATCATGGAATTCCAGCCCCCAGCTATGGGCAGGGACACCTTCCACTATCCCAGGTTGCTCCAAGCTCCATCCAACCTGGACTTCAACACTTCCAGGGATGGGGCAGCCACGGCTTCTCTGGACAACCTGGTCCACCACCCTCTGAATAAGGAATTTCTTCCTAATGTGAAGCTTTTCCCAAAAAATGGGGAGACCAAGGCCACCAGAATATTTCTGAGCCACAGGACAGGATGTTTTCCCCTCGATTTGTTTGGAAACAGGAAAAATCAGTGGCTTTAACCCACAGCTGGATCAGGACAAGCAGGGAAAAAGCAGGAAAAATGAATCCCCAGGAGCTGCCTCGGTAACTTCACCCCTTAAACAGCCATAAAAAAGGGCCCCCACCTTCCAGGCTCCTTCCCCACTTCCCTGCATGGAAATAATTCCTTTTCACTTCTAAAGGGTCAAAGTTTAGCCCGTCCAAAACTAAAAAAATCAAAATAATTCCAGGTGGGAAGAAAAAAAAAAAAAAAAATCCTCGCTGTGCTTTGCTGGCAGAAAACAGCGAGGGGTGAGGGGTGAGGGAAAAAAATCAATTTGAGCTTGGGTCAGCGGCGTGTGCCAGAGAGACCTTTGGAGCAATGGAGATTAATTTAGTGGGAGAGGGAAGGCAGAGTGGAAAAACAAGGAAGGGGGAGAGGAGAGAGCCCAGCCCCGCTCCGGGGGAGTCAGGGCCGGGTTTGGGATGTGCTGGCTCCTTTAGGAAGATCCTGGTGTTAATTAATCACTGCTTCGTTAGGACACAGATGCAAAAGTGCCACGTCAGGTGCTGCACTAAAGGAAAAATCCTTGGAGCTGCTGTGTCCCATAGCCTCCTTCCCCAGGAAAAAGGGGTTGGATATGATCCCTCCTGTTTGTCCCTGCTGGAAACCCTTTCCCAGATTTTTCTAGGGGATCTAAAGGGGTTTTTATCCCCAGCTGAAGGTGGGGGTCCAGCAGCAGCAAGGACCTCACCTGGAGCAGAGTTGGGATCCCTGTGGATAATGGGAAGTCTGGACAGCTCCAGAGCGCTGGAAGCGCCTTAATGTCAGGAGGGATGGATCCATCACTCATCTCCACCTGTCAAAAGCATCATCCCTGGATTAGGCGTTGCTATAACTGGAGAGGGATAATAACCCCTAATCCGACGTCTGTCCCAGCCTTGGAGCATCCTGGTGGGAGATGAGCTCCCGAAAATCTGTCCTGCTCACCTCGGCCATGCCAGCCGTGGCTTCGGTGACGCGGGCATGGCCCCGAGCTGCTTAAGGGCTTATGGAGCCCAGCTGGCTCCTCAGAGGCACCTTCCAGGGCTTGGGATGGGAAATAGGAATGTTTGGAGGGAAGGGAGGGGATCGAGGCAGAGCAAGGAGAAGGCAAAATTGATTCATCCCAAAAATTCACCCCACAATGGGATGCAGGAGACCCGGCCTGTGCCTGCTGGGAATGAGTCATTCATGATTGATTTTATCCCTAATAACCTCTGGAAATTATTCCAGGGTGAATTCTGACCGGATTGACCCGGCCATCCAAAGCAGTATTGACAAGGGTGAGAATTGCTCTGGACAGCATCCTGGAAGGACTGGGATAACTGGGAGGGAAAGAAGGGAAAGATCAACCTTTGCTTTTCCTAAAGATGCTCCTAAACTGCCAGGAATGCAAGGGACAATCCTGAGTGGGAAAGAGAGGGCAAAGGGGGACTCAGGACATCTTCCCACCACTTGGAAAGTGCTCCAAGGCTGATCCCAGGACGAGGTGGAAAAGCAACCTGGCTCACCGGGATGGGTTGGCAGGGATTTGGGAAGACTTTGTCTTCCTCTCCAAGCCGGGAGATGTTTGACCAGTGCCAAGAGGCATCCCAAAGTGTGTCCTGCCTTCTACCATCCATGGGGAATATCCCATGTGGATGGGACAGCCTGGAAGGAAAACAGAAAGATCCCATTTTATGGAGCCAGTTAAACCAGCAAGGGGAAGAGCCCTGTCTTGGAATCATGGAATTGTTTGGCTTGGAAGGGACTTCAAGCCCATCTCATTCCACCTCTTTCCATGGGCAGGGACACTTCCCACTATCCCAGATCGCTCCAGCCATGGATGAAAAGAGAACAAAACCCTCAGCAAGGAGAAATCTCTGTCTCAACCCCTTCGCGCCTCACAGCAAGGGATAAAGATAAGCTCGGCTTAGTGCTGTACTTGAAGCTTTGCCGCTCCAGCCTGGGCCCGAAGCTGGGTCTGACTGCTCCAGGCTCTCGGGAACAGTGGGATCTCACCCAGCTGGAGCGGGAAATATTGCCAACAAAGCTCCTGTCCAGCAGGATTAATGACTCCCGGAATGACCCCAGGCTTTCCTTGTCCTCGCTCCGCCAATCCCGCGGCGGAAATGAGGAAAGACTTTTTTAGTGGTGTTTAAAAGGCTTTTAGGGGAAAAAAAAACACCTCCCAAAACACCCAGCAACTCCCCCAAAACCTTTTAATTGAGTCTGCAAAGGATTTAAATGCTTGAGTGGTCGGGAATTGCTTGGAAATTACCTCAGGAGCCACGGGGAATTCCCAGCGTGGGCTCGGAGTCATCAAGCAGCTCTGCCTCGTGACATTCCCGAGGTTTGTTCCTTGTCATTGGAGGATGCTCATCCTCCAGGAGACCAGGATTGGGCCCCAAAAAGTGCCAAGCCAAGAGCTGAGCAATCAGGATCGCCGGGAATGCAGGCAGAGCGGCAGTGCCTCAGTTTCCCCCATGCCTAAAGTGGATTAAATCGGGAATGAGGCGGATGGGAGAGGGGGCTCAGCTTAAATATTAATATTTTAAGCCGAAGTAAAGCCCTGTCTTAAGTCTGTTTTGCTCACACACATGCACATATACCCGTATCCATATCTATATCCATATCAATAAATTTATCTATATCTATATTAATTTCCTCCTCAGATTTAAGCTCAGGATGAAAGCAGCCAAGGAAGAGCTCCCTCTGCTCCCAAGGACTTTGTTCCCCACTTTCCTCCGGAAGAACACCAAAATCCATAAAATCCAAAGGGGAAAATCACCTTGAAGAAGGGAAAAAAAAAAGAAAAAGAAAGGAAAAGACCCAACTTGATTTGACTTTCATGAGACACCAGTTTTGATTTTTTTTCCCCAGGTTTTCCTACAAAATGGCCTAAAATCATCTAAAATTAGATCCAGGGAATTATTTTATATGGATGGGGAAAAGGCTGTTTGATACCCCGACTGTGTAATGGGGAACTTCTCAGCTTCCCAAACACCTTAAAAAGACACTTTTGATTTTTTCCCCTTTTTTTCTTGTCTTGACAAATGCTCCACTTAGGATTTAAAGAAAAATTTCGAGGTGTTCTCAGGCCTGGCTAAGCCCAAGGTAGAGATCTGGTTTAAAATAAAAGGCTGGACTGGGGTTTGGGAGTTTTTTGTTGCATGCTTTGAAACAACACATGAGAAATCTGAAATTAATCCTGTCATGATGCCATTCCCAGTGTTCCCTGTCCACCCTTCCCAGAAATCAGGGAATCAAAATGATCGAGACAGACAAAGAAAAGACCTTAAAATACAGAGAATCCTTCATGGGTTTGAGCTATAAAATCCTGGGAAAAGGGAGGGAGAGGTCTGGAAATCTGCCCTGAAGGTGTTGAAGCCTGTGATGATCCCACCTGGAGCATCCAGCTCTGGGATCTCCAGTATCAGGAGGATGTGGAGCTGCTGGAGCAGGTCCAGAGGAAGCCATGGAGATGTTCCAAGGGCTGGAGCCCCTCTGCTCTGGAGCCAGGCTGGGAGAGCTGGGAATGTCCAACCTGGAGAAGAGAAGGCTCTTGGGAGACCTCAGAGCCTCTTCCAGTGCCTAAAGGGGCTCCAGGAGAGCTGGAGCAGGACCTGGGACAAGGGATGGAGCGACAGGACACAGGGAATGGCTTCCCACTGCCAGAGGACAGGGTTAGATGGGATATTGGGAAGGAATTCTTGGCTATGAGGGTGATGAGGGATCAGAATGGAATTCCCAGAGAAGCTGTGGCTGCCCCATCCCTGGAAGTGTCCAAGGTCGGGCTGGATGGGGCTTGGAGCACCCTGGGATAGTGGAAGGTGTCCCTGCCCATGGTTGGGGGCTGGAATTCTATGATCTTAAAGGTCCTTTCCAACACAAACCATTCCATGATTCTCTTTCCACCCTTGTGAGTGGCACACCAGGGTTTGGGCTGCAACATTTGTAGCTCTCCAGGATCTCCCCGGGCTTGGGGAAGTGGCAAAGTCAAATGTCTGGAATGGTGGGAAAGCATCTGTACCCACAGAGAGGAAACTTTCCCAGTGGGAAAACTCATCCTCAGGCTCCTGTTGGGATTGTCATCATCCTGAAAGCCCCTGGAAGCATCTTACACTCACGTGGGGTGGTGGAAGGGGTGATGCCACCACGTGGAGCTGCAAACATGGGACAGCTCAGCCGGCTTGGGGACAAAACGTCACCACAGATCCACTGCACGTAGCCCTGCAGGTGACAAATCCCCTGCCAGCCCCTCAGGTCACTGTCACCGGGCACAGGATGAGCCACAAGGGCAGGACTTGGGGTTTGGGCAACCTCAGGCATTGCTCGGGGTTGATTTTAGCCAGGGAATTACTTTAGAAAAGACCGGGAAGAGAATTCAAGGCCAGGAAGGTTCACTGGAGTCTCCCTGGCCTGATGATGACACCAGCTGGGTGAGGGTGACACAGAGTGACCATAAATTCCCATCAACTCAGCTCCCTCAGGCTGGCAAGGAACAAATCCCACCCGTTTAAAGACCTCTTGGAGAGGGAAGAAAGTGAAAGTTTCTTCTCCTGGTTTTGATTTCGTTTCTGCGTTCAAAACTCCCAGGGGATTAAGATCCACAAGATCTGGATCTAAGCTCCTTATCAGTCAGCGTTTCTAAATAAAATCCTGATCCACGTCCTTCCCGCCGTCCATGGAATTGTTCACGGATGTGCTCCACGTGATGGGTCCCATGTGAGGACCTGGAAAAGTCCCAGCAGGGTGGGAGGAGGGAGAATCCCACCCGTGCCCAGGAGGAAGGTCAGACCTTCAGGACCATCTGGTTGTGGCGTTGTCACCTCCTGGAAAAGTCTGTGTTCTCCTTCCCAAAGGCAAAATCAAGGGATCATCTAGGCCAGGTTCGGGTTGGACATCAGGAGGAATTTCTTCATGGAAAAGGAGGTCAGGAGATGCCCAGGGAGGTGGTGGAGTCCCCATTCCTGAAGGTATCCAGGGAGTGACTGGACATGGAACTTGGTGCTCTGGGCTGGTGACAAGGTGGGGATCAGTCCCAGGTTGGACTCGATAATCTTGGAGGTCTCGATGGATGATCTCAATGGTCTTTTCCAACCTAAATAATTCCAGGATTCTGGATCTTGAGGGAAAAAACAAGACAAAAAGAAGGATCACAGCCCTGGATATTTGGAGAGAAGATCTAGGACTGTTTGGACAAATCCCATGGGATACAAACATGGAAAGCAGGGGGCTCTGTGACAGCTGATTGCTTTACAAGGAGCACGTGCTCCAAGCTCAAGAGTGGTCACAGAATCATGGAATGGTTTGGATTGGAAGGGACCTTCAAGATCATCTCATTCCAACCCCTCTGCCATGGGCAGGGACACCTTCCACTATTCCAGGCTTCTCCAAGCCCTGTCCAACCTGGCCTTGAACACTTCCAGCAATGGATGAACATCCCAAAGCTCAGACAGTCCAACAAAAGTCAAGCTGGAAGTGTGGCTTGTGGAAAAGGATAATTTAGTAAGTCTGGAATCTTCCTACCCCAAACCATCTCCAGAAAAATCCATTCCCATCTGGGTGGAAAGCTCTGCTCAGAAACTCCTCCCTCCACATCTCCTTCCCAACTCCTCATCCCGCCCTCCTGCTCCGTGCCCATCCCAGAAATCCACGCAAGCTCAGCACAAACATTAGGCAGCAGGCCCAAAAATCCCCTGGAAAAACTCCCTGGAACTGGGAAACCACAGCAGCAAAGGTGACCAGCTAATAGAGCCGCTGTCCTGGAGACCTCTGTTAGATCCCAAGGAAACCAGGGAAGCCAGGGAAGCGTGGTGCTCTGCCTGTCATGTCATATTAATGGCCAAGATCATTTAAGCTTGGATAAAACCCACAACTTAATATTTTTCCCTGTTTTTTTTTTTTGGTGCTGGGGTTGTCTCCGCCGCCTTTTCCGGATGATGAATGGTCCTGTTGGAGGCCGCTCCGCTTGTTTGAGCACCGTGGAGTTTTCCAGCCCTCATGCAAAAGAGGAGCCCTGGCCATTTTTCACTCGGAGAGATGAGCGACACGGGAATAAATTTTCCTGCTTAAAATTTGCTGGGCCCAGGGTTTCTCGGGAAGGCAGCTTTGACAGGCTGTCACTTTGTTGGATGTTTGGTGCTCCCGGGATTCTGGGGCCTTTTATTGCTTTTTAAAAGATCCCAAGGAAACAAAAGCCTGGTGCATTATGACATTTAGCAGGGTCGATGTGTGGAGCTGACTCTATCCAGGCATCGCATCCCTATGTGCCAGGTCCTGATCCCGCCTTTCCTGAGCCTGGTGTTAATCAGGAAGGAATCTGTGGTAGTGCAGGAATCCCAGGGATTGTGAAAGCTGTAAAAAAAAGGGAGGTGAGATCAGAGCAGCTCCAAAAGTACAACTCACCTCTGGCTCCTGGACAAGAATGAACGTTCTGCACTTTTCCATGAGGAGGAGATTTTTCCAGGCCTGAAAAAGAACAGGAACATCCAGTGCAGGATGCTGGAGCTGGATGAGTTTGATCCGATGATCTCCAAATGTCCTCCTAAATGAGCAACAACTGAGACCCCCCTGAAGGGAAATATTTTTTGTTTTAAAGCTGTGAATTCAGTCTCTGTTGTTTGACTTCACTTTGCCAAACACTTGGACTTTGGTTCAGTTTCCTGGGAAAAGCAGAATTCCCATCCACTCCAGTGCACGATCGGGATGTGCTGGGCAGTGGGAATGGTCCACCCGACCCCCGTCATGCTGAGCAATGCCTTAGACAAGTTTTCTCCTTGGAATATCAGGCACTTTGCAGGAAAATGTGTTCTCTGCCATCTCTGGGACTGTCCAGCATCCCAAAGCTACCAGGACTAACCACAGTGGGATGTAATTCCCACAGTCAGGCCCCTCCAGAAGACTGGACCAGTCCATGGAGAGTCAGCAATGGAGGGGGCATGGCAGGAACTGGTTCTTCAAGGTTTTTACTGTTCTTCCTCTCCACACTCCCAGGAAAGAGCCTCTTCCCAATATTTAAATTAAAGCTACTCAGAGCTTGAACCTATTCCCTCTTTTCCTGTCACTCCTTGCTCTTGGGAATAGTTTGGCCCCATCTTCCCTGTAAATTCCCTTCAGGAACTGGAAGGCCACAATTTGGTCACCCCAAAACTTCTCTTTTCCAGGCTGAGTGATCCCAATTCAGCATCAATTCCTGATTCCCCAGAGCTTTCCCCACTCTCCACAGCTGGATAAGGTTGGGCATGGAGCTGGATCAGTCCCAGGATGAGCAGGGAGGGGATTAAGCTAAGCTCTACTCTAAAACCTGGAAAGCGGAGAGGAGATACCCCCAGCTCAGGTCAGATCCTAGGAGAGCTCTTTGGGGTGAAAGCCGGAATTTTGGGAAGGCTGGAAACCATCAGCTGTAGGAACGGAGTCATCCCAGCCCTGCCTCAGCAGGGATTGTCCCGGGGAGGGGGGAAAAAAGGGAACAGAGGATCAATTCCTCCAGGCTGACCCCGGAGATGGGCACTGGGGGAATGTGGGCTTATAAATTCTTCATGGAACCCTGCAGGGACAGGGATTGGTGTCACTTTAAAAAGTAAACATCGGCAGCCTAATGAATGAGTTATATCCCAGGCGCTCCATTCCAGGAGAGGTATTTAACAGGAACTATTGGATTCTCCGCTATCTCTCTATCTGGAACCAGTGCATTATGACCATTAATGGATTTTTGAGGCTGGATTGATTTTTCATTAATTTGGTAAAAATCTTTTCCCTCTCCCATATAATTCTGTCTTAAAACGCCGGCCCTGACAGAGCGATAAGTCACTCACCTCGTAATGCAAGGCTGGCTCATAAATCCTGGGATCTGAGGGCTGTGGGGGAGCAGAGGGAGCAGGGGGGAGGAGGGGGAAAGGGGGAACCTCCATGGGGCTGGACAGAGCTGCCAGGCAGCTCCCATTACACGTGGAATAGGAAAGATCCATCAGCAGCGGAGCGAGTGGGGATATGGATGTGATGTTTGTGGGGGATGATGCCCATCCAAGAGTGGATTCCAGAGGCCACCTCATTTTCCCAAGCTTTGGGTTTGTAGGACAGTGCTGGGACACGCTGGGATCCATTCGGTGACCCCTGGTGAGGCTGATCCGTGTGGTCCCAAAACTGCCAGAGGGGTGGAAATTCCTGGCACTATGTGATGTTTATCCCAGAGATTCCTGGTGTGGAGTTTGACCTTTTCCTGTGTGGTTTCACCTCTTTGCAGAAGGGCAGCCCTGATCCAAGGTTTTCTCCTTCCCAAAGTTGTATCCAATCCCTGTGGATGGCAGAGAAGAAGCAGCCCAGGACCTGTTTTCCTGAGGATATCTGGGATACTTTGGATCTTGGATCCAAATTCCAAGGAGCCCCAAACTGAGGGAAGGATGGGTTTGTCTCTATCCTGGTGCATCCAGTAAGAGATTTTCCCAAAAAATTAATAGCATCCTCCCTTGAGTGACCCATGGACCAAATTCCTGAGGGATCTTCACCCCTCCAAGCAGATGCTCTGGGCAAAGAGGGAGCTGCCATGGGAAGCCAGAGTGGGAATCCAGGACACCTTGGAAAGAGGTGAAGCGGTTTCTGGGCTCTCTGGAATCTGCTGCCCCCAGCACGATCCCCACAAATTCCCGGTGGCTGCAGGAAAGTGGGAGAGCCCCACTTTAATTCCCACTATTGGATTTCCTGCCACGTCACCGGTGCATTATCACCGTTAATGGATTTTTGAGGCCGGATTGATTTTCCATTAATTTGGCCCCCAAGAAAAAGAGGAATCTTTCTTTTTCCCCCACCCCTCTGTAATCCTGCCTTTAAAAGCACCCACCATGCATCAAGGGAAGGCAGTGCTTCCCATTGGGAAGGAAAGGGTGGAAAACTCACATTCTAGAAATCCTTGGCTCGTTCAGGTGGGAAACCAAGCTTAGCAAGGCTCCGATGAGAGGCCTCAGACACCTCCACACCTGTCCTGGCAGCCTCACCTGGGCAAAGTCTCATTCTCCAGCCCGACCTCCTGCTTCTGATCCAGAGAGGATTCCCTCCAGATCCTATAAAAAACCTGGCAGCCTCAGGAGGATGTCCCAGATTCCACAAAGATGTCACAGTGATGTTTCTGAACTGAGCCCACACCGGAATCCTGGAGGGTAAAGGATAAAGTGGTGCCTTGGGGAGGAGAAACAGAGGCAGGAGCTGAGTTCCCCATCCCAAATCCTATCCAGCATCCTCACTGCCTCCATGCTCCATGGATTCAGGGATGCCGGTCCTGTCTCACCATCTGGGGACCAAGGAAGAGACAGAAAAGCAGCTCCTTTTTTCTCCCAGAGTGGAGATTTTTCTACATCCACAACATTCCTGGGACAAAGGGCACTCGTATTCCCATAATCCTGGAGCAGAACTTGTGGACACAGGAAATCAGTGACTTCTGGTCACATCCAGCCTGGAAAACCCAGGGAACCCACTGAAAGTGAGTGGAATTTTCTGAGAGGCTTCAAACTCTGCAATTCAGGTCCCATTTTAAGGACGTTGTCCTGATTTGGGCACATTTTGGAGCACACCACAAAGCAGAAACAAGTTGGGATCATAAAAATCTCAGGAAATCAAATCCAAGATCTAGTTTTCTCCCTGGAAGGCCTGCAAATGAACATCATTTTTTTGGAGATGTCCTATCTGGAGGTGAGCAATGTCTCCCAAGAAAAGCTTCTACTGGTTTCAGGATTATCTTCCAATGGTTGATTAAAACCCATCCTTAATGAAGACTAACGAGCAAATAATCAATACCCACCAGGTCACCCAGGAATAGATAAGCCTCAATAAGCCCGTGGGGATCAGGGTCTTTATTAAGCAGACAATTAAGAGGGTAATGATTATTTGGGCAATTTAAAATTAATAAGATGGGATCGCATCCCGTGGAAATGGAAACTGATGAACAGAATCACGCATGGAGCTGGGAAGGAGTTTTGGGAATGGGTTTTAACCCCAGAGATAGGAGGGAGGGGCCAGCACTCAAAATCCTCATTAATCTCATGGCTAAAAGGCAACTTTGAATTTTCCACTTTTTTTTTTGGTCTGAATCGTAGCAACCAAAGACATTTGGAAGGAATCTTCGGCAACCTCCTGTGCAAAGCTCTGCTTAAAGCACCTCAGCGTTGAAGACAAACTCAGTTTTAAACTTAGAACAGGATGCTCAGGGTTGGCCTCTTCTCCCAGGGAAGAAGGGACAGGACAAGACAAAACAGCCTCAAACTCTGCAAGGGGAGGCTCAGGTTGGACATCAGGGGAATTTCTTCATGGAAAGGGTGGTCAGGCATTGGAAGGGGCTGCCCAGGGAGGTGGTGGAGTGCCCATCCCTGGAGGTGTCCAAGGAATGACTGGATGTGGCACTTTTGGTCTGGGTGACAAGTTTGGGATCGGCCACAGGTTGGACTCAACGATCTTGGAGGTCTTTTCCAACCTCAGTTATCCAGTGATTTTCCAGCTGAGACCTGGATGCCTCCAGGGGTGGAGATCCCACAGCTTCTCCAAGTCCCTGGTCTAACATTGGATCATCTTCACGGGAAAATGCTTTTGGTGTATAGGAGGAATTCCACACGGCATATCCTGGGTTTTGGGGAGTGGTGCCACCTGGATTTCATGGAAGACATGACCTCAACTCCCAAATGTATCTCTGGCCTTCTTGGACAGAGATGGAAAAGGGATTCTGCATCTAGAGCTAGAAAATATCCCCGGATCTGTGCAGGAAGAGGGGGATCCAGCATTTGCATGGAATGCTGCCACATCATGGAAGAGATCCGGGCAGGGAGAATGGGACAAGCACAGGATCTCCTTGTTTGGGTCTGTTTTAATTGGCTGCCATGGATGATATATCCCTGTTTTTTGGGCATTCCCACCTGCTCCGAACAAAGCTGGATGGATCACAAAACCATCATGTGGGGGCTTCCTGCTGCATGAAACCTTTGTCCAGTGAAGCTTTCCAAGATTTCCTTTTCCATGGTTTCTTTTCCCATGATTCCTCTTTCCATAGGGAGGCACCAATTGCTGTCAAAGCCTGATAATGATGAGGGATAAAAAATACAAATCCCAAACAAGCTGAGCATCCCTGTGGAACATTCCCGGGTGAGAGGCCATCAAAGGAGGCATCAGTGACAAGTTTGTGCCACCTCAGGATGGCAAAGCACCTTCCTGTCTCCCTTTCCTCTTCCCAGGCAGCTCATTAGAGTTGGAAGCGCTGAGGAGGGATCAGTCTTGGAGTCAGGAAGATCCATCGGCCCTCTGAGCCTGGCTTTGATCAGCAGAAACCAAAAGTGTGACTGGGGAAACGCTGTCCTCTAGTTGGGATTTGGTTATGTGGGAAAAACAGCCTGGAAAAAAACCTGGAAAAGAGGGTGGAATAGGCACTAAAGGGTTATGGATAGAGCTGGAATATCTCTGCTCTGGATTCAGGCTGGGAGAGGTGGGAGAGTAGAAACTGGAGAAGAGAAGAGAAGAGAAGAGAAGAGAAGAGAAGAGAAGAGAAGAGAAGAGAAGAGAAGAGAAGAGAAGAGAAGAGAAGAGAAGAGAAGAGAGAAGAGAAGAGAAGAGAAGAGAAGAGAAGAGAAGAGAAGAGAAGAGAAGAGAAGAGAAGAGAAGAGAAGAGAAGAGAAGAGAAGAGAAGAGAAGAGAAGAGAAGAGAAGAGAAGAGAAGAGAAGACTCTGGGGAGACCTCAGAGCCCCTTCCAGTGATTAAAGGGGCTCCAAGAGAGCTGGAGAAGGGTTTGGATAAGAACATGGAGTGCCAGGACACAGGGAATGGCTTCCCACTGCCAGAGGGCAGAGGTAGATGAGACACTGGGAAGGAATTCTCGGCTGCGAGGGTGGTGAGGCCCTGGAATGGAATTCCCAGAGAGGCTGTGGCTGCCCCATCCCTGCAAGTGCTCCAGGCCAGGATGGACAAGACTTGGAGTGGGACAGTCGAAGGTGTCCCTACCCTTGGAACTGGATATTCCCGGAGGTCCCTCCCAACCCAAACCATTCCATGAGTCCATGGAGTCATTCCTCCTCAGGGCAGGAGTAGCAGGATCCAGGCTGCTCTTCCAAGGTTTTGCCTGACCTGGTCCAGAACTCTCCCCGTGTTTGGAGATCTTCCTCCTTCCCAGACATTCCCTCACTCATTCCATTTGGGAACTTTTGCCTGATGTCCAACCCAATCTTTCCTGTTGTGTCATCTTCTAAACTTCCCTACCAGGGACAGAGGCACCGAACCCTTCCCTCCCTCTGACTGCTTTGTTTATTGGATTTGAAGGCTGGATTTTTTTCTCTTAGCCAGAAACAACCCAGATTCCTGCAGGATTTCCCTCTAGTTCCTGCCCTGCTGCTCCCTGATTCCAGCTGTTTGTCTTGGAATCCATCCCCTTTGCCCCAAACTGGATTCTCCACCGACATTTCTGTTCCCTGTGCTTTTCTCATCCCCGGTGCAAATTCCATCTGTCCAGCAGTGTACCCTGATTTCTGTCTTTCTTTGGAATATGACGTGGATCTGTTGGATCTTGGACACCTGCTGGAAGAGAAAATTCCTTTTCTTCTACCCTGCTGTCCACAGATGGATTCCAAACCAGGCTGTGTGCAAAACAGGGAAAACAAAAGCTTGGAAGAGAGGGAGGAGGTGTTCGTCTCACTCGCTGACTTCCCTGCAGCCGGGAAACCCACCCCATTTCTTGGAGGTGAAGTCAATGGAATTAAAGCATGGAAGAAGAAAGCCAAGAGCTGATCCTTTGAGAAATGCACATTTCTTGAACAACAACAACAACAAAAAAAAACAAACCCCAAACCACATTTGGGAAAGCAGCTGTGATCTGAGTCATCTCCTCGTTCCATTTGTGGAGTGAGTGATGCAAATGCTGCTCCAGAACAAATGGAAATCGATAAAAATGTCAGGTCTTATCTCGGAGAGGGATGGGAGAAATTCCGTCCAAAACCACTCCGTGTCCTTCTTTACACCTGCCCACCTCAGCTGGGCTCTGGAATCAGCAGCGTTTGCATTGTGAGCCACAGGAACTCTGCTGGATGCAACGTCAGGAGTTATCCTGACTCCCAAGACAAACCTTTAGAGATCCTGGGCCTCAGTGTTCTGGATTTATTGGGATATGGGACCAGGGACTGTGCTCAGACCACCTTTCCAGCCGCCCCAACTGGATTTTGGTTGGAGAGCAAATTGAGAGTTGTTAACTCTCCGCAATTAACCTGTTAATTTTCTTTTTGTTTCCCTGCTGTTCCTAAATCCCAGCTCTTTATTCCCAGGAGGCAATGGAACACAGCCCTAACAGCCTGACCAGCCTTGCCACAACTTTCCAAGTCCTTTTATCCAATTGTTTGGAGTAAAATCCCGGTAGCCAGATGGGAAATAAATATGAAGCCTCTCTCCACGCCAAGCTGGGATCAGCAAAACCGTTCCTATCCCTGCTTCAGTCATTAATACTCAACTGCGGACTCTGGGGCAGGAAAAAATAATCATAAAATTAAACTGTTATCCAGTGAAAATGCATTCCCTCTCTCTCCAGAAACGTCTGGAAGCTCGGGCTCTCCGCATCCAGTGGTGGGATTATAACTCACGGCTCTCCTGGCAGCTGGAGCTGTAGCTCCCCATTCATTTTATGGCTGCGAGCATTAACATTTCTGCAGAACATCGGGGTAATTTTCTGCAAAGAATGATCATTTTTTTAGTGACTCGCAACAATTAATTATCTGCCTCGTAACAATTTCCCGGGATGAGTGATCACCAGGGAGAGGCCCTTGGGCACTCAGGGAAGCTCCGAGTGTAATGGCTCAAGTGGCAAGAGGTGAAGAAAAAATATTCGACAGTTTGGGTGAGAGGCTGTGCTGGAATTGGGGTCGTGATGTGCTTGGAAAACCACACAGGTGACAGGAAAATGTGCTTGGAAAACCACCAGGTCACCCCTAAATGGCCCTGGAAAACCACCCAGGTCACACCTAAACAGGGGCACGGTCTGGGATCTTCTTGGAGGTGTCCGCCAGGATCTAAGGAGATCTAAGGTCTTCTCCCGACTGGTTTGGGAGCAGCTCCCAGGAATTATTTGCTCCCAGGAACAATTTGGTTTATTTTTCATTGGTGACAGGCATCTGCAGGAAAAGCTGGATGGAGTCTTTTCCATCCTGTTTCGGGTGCAACTCACAGAATCCCGGAATGGTTTGGGCTGGAAGGGATCTTAAAGATCATACAGTTCCACAGGCCTTTCACTATCCCAGGCTGCTCCAAACCCCATCCAACCTGGCGTGGGACACTTCCAGGGATCCAGGGGCAGCCACAGCTTCTCTGGGAAACCTGTGCCAGGGCCTCACCACCGTCACAGGGAAGAATTCCTTCCCAATATCCCATCTACCGCTGCCCTCTGGCAGTGGGAAGCCATTCCCCCTTTCCCAGTCACTACAGGCCCTTGTGAATGATCTCTCCCCTTCTTTCCTGTTGGATCCATCCAGAAACACCTCAGACATTTCATGGAATTCATGTGATTCCCTAAGAAAGGCCAGACCAGCTTGACCTGGGAGTTAATCTCCCACCAGGATCTAACAAACACAAGATGATCTTAATGCAAACTCCCCAAAATACCATCCGTGTTTTCCAAACTGTCCAGTTTGCAGCTCCAGAGCCAAAGGCAGTCTCGTATTTCACAGCCCTTCACAGATTTTACCCGGCTTCATCCATCCAGTTTTTCTTTTCCCTGTTTTTTTAACCCTTGTGGAGCACCCACAGCATCCCAGCATTAACCGAGTGTTTCCTGAAGCTCCACCTCACTTTTCCGGTTTTTTTCCGACCCTTTTCTTTCCCAGTTTCCAGTCCCTCCACATGGAAGAGCCTACAGGCAGTTCTACCTCTGAGGAAAGGCGGGGGTGGGGGGGTTAATCTTGAACCTTTCAGACGGGAGACAGAATTTTCCTGTGATTTTCCTTTTCCACCTTTTTGCTGGCTCAACCCAAACATCTGCACTCCACCCATGCCCTGAACAGGGAACATCTCCCAGTTTTTGGCACCACAAAACCTCAGTGTCACCCACCAGCAGTGACCTGAAGGTGACACCAGGAGTCAGTCCCCTCCTGCCAGGCACTGCAGGAACACTCTCAGGTTATCCCAGCTCTGCAAAGCTCTCCGTTCAAATTCCGTGTGGGATTCATGTCGCCCTAAGTGCCTCCAAAGAGGGGGAATGTCCATCCATGCCATTATCAAGCCCTTGGGGTTCAGGCCGTCATTCATCCGAGTGGGACAAATGTTCTTTGGGATGACAAAATCGCAGAATCGCTGCCCTTTGTCTACTGAGAGCTCCCAGAGTGAGGTCACACATCCATAACTCCATGAGGACGTGCATTAACCCCATTCCCTACCCTTTCCGGATGGGAATAAGGGCCCACACCCCTCAGTCCCATGGGAAAAGTGGCCTTCCGTGATTTTAAGCCCCCAAAAAGAGAGAGCAGGGACTCCCGGGATGGCTGTGGAGGGAGCTGAGCGTGGCAGCAGGAGCCCAGCCCCGCTTGCAGCCTCAATCTGCTGAAGGCAGCACATTCCTGCAGCCTAAGCAAGTTTCCCAATAAAACCCTCTCCTAATCGAGGCAAGAGAGAGAGAGAGGGAGAGAGCAACTGGGCCACGCTGTCCGTGTGGAATAAGCACTGGAGATTTAAGTGGGAGAGAATTACCTTAAATATGTATCTAAAGAGGGAGAGAATCTATAGGTAAGCTTAAAAAATATATATATTAAAAAGCACCACGGAAGAGGAGTAGAACCAATTTCCCAATTCCAATCTCCGGCACGCCGGGATTCAGCTCCTCAGATGTTTCCTGCTCTGCGAAATTGGTTGGGCTGGTGCTGATTTGGGCTCATTGTGGTGCATTTATGAGGGGCTGTCACACGCCTGGGACACGGTGATGGATTGACCGGGCTCCCCGGAGCTCCAGGAAGGTGGGGAGGGAGGGGGAAAAGGTGATGGGAGCGAGGAGAGAGGGTGGGAGATGGGGGCAGAGGGAAGAGGAGGAGGGGGGGAAACCATCCCGAATCGATTCCGCTGGCAATAAACAGCCAAAGCCAGGGGGAGGATCGTGGAGAGGGAGGGGGAGAGAGGCTGGAGAGAAAACAGCAACTTAAGCAATTTGTTGCACAGTTCCCCGGGGTTTATTACGTGGGATTTACAGGAAAAACAAGGCTTGGTGCTGCCAGGGTTGAGAATCCCAGCTAAAACTGCACAGATGGATCCCATCTCTCAGTCCCAGGGTTTGGGGACCTCTCTGACAGCGGAATTTCAGGGTGGTTTTCAGAGTGATGGGGAGAGGAGCAAACAGGAGGGAGGGTAAAGATGCAATTTAGGGCTTCTGTAGCATCAATCTCTTGGATCCGATGTTCTCCCTTCCCTCTTCCTGTGTGTGGATCCAGAGGAAGCGTTTCCTTCATCCTGCAAATCAGGAAAGATCAAATAAGTCCGGTGGCCATTGATAACAACCGATGGGTGTAAAAGAGGTATAGATGTATTGATCTTGATCTGAGACGGATGGGCTCCGTCCAAATCCATCTCCCCGGCATATTTATCCATCCTCAGATCTCCCTCCAGGCCTTTTCCCATCTCCACTATCGATGCTTATCAATTTCCCTATCAAATTTGATGTCCGTCAGGCTCCCTCCCTCCCACAAAACATCAACCAGAGAATGGTGAGGGACAGCGCGATGTATCAACAACTGTCATGTGACAATGACAATAATCCCTCTTCTTGTCCCACAGGGTCTGGAAGCAGCTGCTTGGAAAGCCTCAGGTGGTCCCCAAATCCCAAGGTGGTCCCCAAAGCTGAGCTTGGCCTGAGGAGTTGTAATTCCAATAACTGGGAGAAAAACAGGAGGAAGGAGAAGCAGGAATCCCTCAGGGGAGTTCTGGTCTTCCTCTTGACCATGGACGTGTCCTGGTTGGGGATTCAATACCCCTGGAAGTGTCCAAGTCCAGATTGGATGGGGATTGGAGCAACCTGGTCCAGTGGAAGGTGTCCCTGCCCATGTCAAGATGATCCCACTCAAACCATTCCATGATTCCATGGATCATTTTTCACATCCAAGACCAGATGAGAGGTGGGTTCCTATCACAGGGAACAATTTGGGCTCACCCCAATCCCTGTCTCCAGGTTGCCTCCAACCTTTTTTTTTTTTTGCTGTAAATTTCCAGTTCTGCAGGAAGATCTTCCTGACATTCCCATATTCCGATCCATGTAACTGCTCCCTAAAGGAGCGAAACAAAAGCGGTTTTCTAAAATCCAATCATAAATTCCAGCAATATTAATATTGACCGTCCAGAGCCATAATGCAGGAAATATACGGATAATATGATCCCTTCTCCACAAAATACACCCTAATAAATAATTATATCATCCCATAAATCTTCCCTGTGCACTAATAAGCAAATTTTTCCTACAGAAAAATCCCGTGCTTCATCCCATTCCCAGCAGATATATCCCTTTTTATAATTACACGTGGTGTCGATTTCAAATCCAGTTAAAAATGTGCAAACTGAGTCAATTTTTACGCCGTAATTTTGGGTGATATAAAGTCCAACATCCAGACCCCCCTTCCCGATGCTCCTCATCCCTGATCCCGACATTAAACTGCTCCACTTAGTCCAGGTACCTGGAGCCAGGCAGGCTGACCTCATTAAAATGGATTAGTGCAGGAGTAAAATCTAAAAGGTAATAAAAATTGCTAATATTTTTTATCAGGGCACACATGGATTTTCCTTTTTTTTTTATTTTTTTTTCCCCCTCAGTGGATAAAGCTTCTCCTCAGGTATCCAAATATCCTGCAAATATCCACGTTTTCAGTATTTCCCTCCAGGCAAGGTGTTAGGAGCGACCTGGACAAGTGAGGATGTTTCGCCTTTTCCTTCTTTTGCTGTTCCGGGAAATTCCGCAGGCGACGGAGTGATGTGAGATGAGCTAAAGCTTATAAAAAGGTGGAATTCCTAAAGAGACTCCATGAAAACATTCCTGGTTTTATTAATCAGATCAAATCCCTATAAAAACTTACATTCCTCAAAATACCCGGATGAAAGACAGGCAGGAATTTTCAATTTGCCTCATTGGTTTTTTCTTCTTTCCATCAGAAAAGGGTCCTGTGGGGTAATTCCAGGGATATCTCCAAGGAGTTTTGCTTCTTGGATCATAACCACAGGTGATCGAGCAGAAAAGGGACAAGGAAAAGTGGGGATTTAAGGCCACATCCAGAGGCACTTGAGCCAGGAGAATCCTGGAAGCACCAGCAGGAAGGGGATCCATTTCCTGGCCAGTGGAAAGGGAAGGGATGGACAAGATCCACCTCAACCATTCCAAGCTAATTGAAGCCCACCAAGTTTTGTCCAGTAGAATCAGTCTCTTCCAGGTTTTTTTGGGATAAATCCTTTTTAGACTCAAGGGGTTAGAGGGGATCTCAAAGCTCATCCAGTTCCAAACCCTGCTATGGGCAACCTTCCACTACCCCAGGTTGCTCCAAATCCAACCCAACCTGGCCTTGAACACTTCCAGGGATGTGAACACTCCTTGGGGAGCTCCTGGACAACCTCAGGAGGTGGGGATGCACCTGGAATGTGGCTCCACTTTTCCTTAACCACCCCAGAGGCCAAATTGTGGGATTTAGTTGATGCCAGTGGCCTGGAGGTAGCCTGCAAATCCATGGAGTGGGAGAGCATCCCACCTTAAACCAGAGCAAGGAGCGGGAAGTGGAGGGCAGTTGTGCCAAGGGTTTTCTGGATGGGCTCAGAGAGGAATTCCCTGATCCTGGAGAATTTTATCCGCCCTTTCTGGGAAGGAGATGGGGATTGGCTCAAACCAGACATGTGGGATGTGGTCCTGTCCCTGGGAATGGCTAAAGGGGAGGCTCAAAAGCCACCATGAGACGGCATTATCCCAGGGAAAATTCCTGATGGGATCAGTATTCACATCCCAGCTAGAGTTCACATTCCCATATCATCACAAAAAGGGGGAGAAAACTGGAATTTGCAGCCAGAAAAAAACCCAGATTTGGCTGATTTAGAGGGATCAAAACTAAGGCTGGGGAGGGAAGCCTTCAGCCTCTTTTCCCAGCTTTCCAAAACAGGAAAATAATGAGGAATATGGGATTTTTGGGTCCCTCAGAAGAAAGGTCTGGCCGTGGGTGACCTGCAGCCCCAGACTCCCCCCATTTCCAGCTCCTCCAGAAGGAATTAAAAATCACATCCTCCCTTTGCCCCCGGCGCTCTGGGAAGCCCTGGGAATGATTTACTCGGCGCTGGGGAAGGATTTATCAGTTCTTGGAACCGGTGTTTATGAATATTCCTAAAGAGGAAAATCAATCCCTTCTATCATAACATTGCCATTTTTCTAAATGATAGAACAAGCATTTTTATCCACCTCGTGCTGCCTGCTGGAGAATCGATAGGAATTACGATCTTCTCCCTGGATTTACTCATGTCCTGGCATCGGCCCCTCCTGGCCCCGGAGCCAAGGCAGGGAAGGTGCTCAGAGACCTGGATTCGCTTCTTGTATCTCTCCCCTTCTCCCTCCCTGTTTATCCCACTTTTAGCTCCTCAGTTTTCCAGCCCAGTCCTCCCAGACTCCTCAAAGTGAGGAGAAAAGACTCGGGGAAGCATCAGGAGGTTCAAACCAAAAGAATTCGCCTCTCATCCATGTCAGTTTGGATTAAATACCTGGAGGCACAACACATCTGTGGGAAAAAAGTTTTCCCTATTTTTTCTCTCACCGGTGAATCCAATTTCAATGAAATCTGGGATCCCTAGAACCTACCAAGCTCCTTAAAATTTCCAAGAATAGGTCACACTTTTGGGAAACTTTGCATATTTTTTTAAAATAGGTCCCTGGAAGAGATTTTTCTCCCTTACTTTACTGATCCCTAACAAAACCAATTCAAGGGAAACGCCATAACACAACCTCCAAAATCCTCTCTCCTCTCAGGTCTGATCCCTCTGCTGCTGGATATCCATCAATCCCTCCCTGGAAAGATTATTCCCCTCTCCTGGATATGTCTCCATGTTTAAGAAGTTTTCCGCCATGTGCTCCTACTCCTGGAATGACA
This sequence comes from Eopsaltria australis, assembly GCA_034509425.1. Classification (NCBI taxonomy): domain Eukaryota; kingdom Metazoa; phylum Chordata; class Aves; order Passeriformes; family Petroicidae; genus Eopsaltria; species Eopsaltria australis. The sequence goes on along the minus strand of JAVTVJ010000646.1, from coordinate 290,485 downwards.
CCCAGCGCCAGGAAGTTCCTTCCTGCTACTCTGATCCATCCCACTCTGATTAATTGGTGGTTTTTCCTTCCCCGTGGAATTATCACCGTGTGGATGGAATCATGGAATCCCAGAATGGTTTGGGTTGAGATTTAAGGATCATCTCATTCCAACCCCCTGCCGTGGGCAGGGACACCTTCCACTACCCCAGGTTGCTCTGAGCCCTGTCCAGCCTGAGCTCAGACACTCCCAGGGATGTGATTCCACAGCTTCGTGTGTGTCTTACACATTTCACACCAGGATATTAAAGATATCCTCGGATTCAAGCAGGGATTAAACCGGGAAGAAATGCTCCTAATCCTCCCCTGTTAACATTCCCTTGTTCTGTCCCCACCTCCCTATTTTTATAACCTTTGGAGCACTTTTTTTCCCATTCCTGAGAATTCCTGGTTCCCACCTTTGTCGGGAAAGCCAGGCTTAGAGATGTCCCATGTCTCCCTTGGAATTTCTGTCCAGATATTCCCTTTGGATTCACCTGGGGTCACCTCCTTGGGGAGAAGAGGAGAATTCAGACCCTCCAGCCCTGAGTTGAGCCACTTGGAATTTTTTTTTTCCCTTCTTGGCAGCCATGGATCTTTGCAATAAGGGCCGGCAGGGCAGCCATAAATCCCACTAAAGGTAAAAGTGATTGATTTTAGAAGACACTGTTTAAGAATTTGTTTTTCTAATGGATCCTAAAGTCCTGTCATCAATTTTGCCAAGCTCAGCGGTGCCAGGAGGCTGCTGCATCCCGGCCGGAGAGGAGGAGGAGGGAGATGCAGAAAAGAAGGAAAGATGGAGCGGGCAAAACAGGGGTGGAGGAGGAGGAGGGATGCTGCAAAAAAAAAAAGGAGTTCATCATCTGTCCCTTTCCAGCTGCAATATCCTAAAATGTGGATTATACCCGACCGTAAATACTAATCCATTAGCTGCTCTTTCACACGCTCCTGGCTGGAATGCTGCTTCCACGAGAATCTATTTGAATATCAATGCGGCTCCATGTAAAACTGCTTCCCTTGGAGTTGCAGATGAAGGGCAGGCGTGGAGGGCCTGCGCTTTAGGGATAGGGCGCCGTATCCGGGGTGGAATCGGGAGGTAATTATTGAAATCCCTCCTCGCTCCCAAAGCTTCCTCAGAAAAGTTAAAAAAAAAAATATCAGGAAAGAAAAATAGGAGCAAATCAGGCAGTGTGGCCTCGGTCCTTAATGGGACATTAAAAGAAAGTTCTCTGTTATTTTTAATTCCATCCAGGGATTGCATTGATTTGCTTCCTTCTCAGAGATGGGAAAGGCAAACACAGCCAAGGGATTCATCCCAGGGGCTGCACTGAGGGGAGGGAATTGCTCCAAATAAATACAATCCACCCCTCTCCCCTCCCGGCTGTGGAAGAGCCTGGAAGGTTCTCAATAAAATTCCTGCAAAGCCAATCCCATCCCTTCCTGCTGTCCCTTACAGGGATTGGTTTTGTTTTGTGGGGTATGGGAACAGAGAGAAAGAAGTGACAAAATCCCAGAATCTGAAGGAAAATTGTCCTTGTTTATAAGGGCACAGAGACCTCGTCTCCCCCAGCCAGTGCAAGGATCTGTGAAACCCCTGGAATTATCCATAAAACTGAGATTGTGACCAAAGTCATGAGTCATTATCCCTGAATTTTGTAGAATCATAGGATCATGGAATGGTTTGGGTTGGAATGGACCTTAAGGATCATCCAGTTCCAACACCCTGCCCTGGGCAGGGATACCCCACACAAGACCGGGTTGCTCCAAGCCCCATCCAAGCTGATCTTGGAAATGGATACAGAAAAAAGAGTTTCTTCTTAACTGGCACTGAGGTGATGGGTGATGGGGATGGAAAAATCCTCATGGATTTTTCCAGACAGACCCTTCTTTAATGGATCCCAAGCCATTCATAGAATCATGGAATGCTTTAGGTCGGAAGGGACCTTCAAGATCGTCTCATTCCAAGCCTCCTGCCATGGGGGAGGTCAAGCAGTGAGGACCCTCACAGCTGTATCCATGCTCCTTCTCTCCTTCCTCCAGCCCCTTCTCCATGCCTGGATTTCTGGGGGAATGCTTTTCATTGTCCAGTCTTAAGCCCTTCACCAGTGAAGGGCCAGTGGCCCATTCCTAGATAAAGCAGATTTTGTATTTCCAAGGAATTTTGAGGCTCCCAGCAGCTCAAAACATGTTGGGAGATTGGGGATTTAAGAATTTGGGGATCAAAGTGGCAGCTTTGAAAAGCCTGGAGAGGAGGAATATCCACAAAAAGCACAGGGGATTTAAGGACTTTTAGAGATCTGGGATCTTGTGTTTTCCCAGCCAACAGAAGATTAAACACAACACTTCTTTTCATAGGAATGTTGCAGAATTTGTTGGAAAAAAAGAGAATTTTAATGGATAAAGAGTTCCGGAGTGAAGCAAAGATGTAGGAAAACCCAACTCCCTGGCAGCACGGATGCTGCTCCTGGCTCCGAGGACTCTTCCAACCCAGAGCTGGCTCTGCAAGAAATCTCCAGGAACGACAAGGACCTGATTCCTGGGCTCTGCTGCTGCACCAGCTGCTCCTTTTTCCATGGAGCTGACAGAGGCCAGGAAGGAGAAAGGCCCCCCCAGTGCCAAGCACGGAGCACTCCCCACTGCATCCCTGCATCCCTGCCCTGCTGCCTCCTGCCTCCCTCCTCTCCGAGGCCTGGCAGAGGCTCCTTCCCTCTCCACGCCTCATCCATCAAGCCGGATTTGCCGGTCGCCCACCCCACATTCCTGGGCCTGTCAGTGTCCGGGGAAAACAATGATAAATAAACTGGCACTGGAGGGATTCTCTCCCGCTGCTTGATTTATCTTTTATTTGTGTTGCAATCTCAGCCCCTTCTTCTCTCCCCCTGCACCCCCCAGCCTTAACTCTTCCCCCTCTGCCTCGGGTTGTTTTCCTACCTGTGGCTCCCAGAGCCAGCACCTGGATTTTTCCATGCTTTTTATCATCCTGGCTGGATTCGTCTCCTGAAGAAAATCAGATGTACCCACAAAGCCCTGGTGTGGTTAAAGAGGTGACACTGCAGGACTTAGGACCAGTTTTATGTCCAGCCCTCCCGGCTCCAAAGTGTCTTTCCAAGTGCAGAGCAGTCTCCAAGAAAGTTTTTGGAGGAATTTTGGTACGGAAAGAGCAAAAATGCATGTGCCACACAGAAACTGCACTTTGCCAGGCAGACCCATGACTGCCCGGATCCAAATCCAAGAGAGAATTTCCCTAATTTTCACCTGAATTAATTAATTCTGTCACCTTAAACCTCTCACCCTTGATGGTGTGAGAAGATTCCATGGAAATTTTCCCTGCTACTTCTTGATCCCACCTCTTTATATGATCATGGAATTATAAAATGGTTGGAGTTGGAAGTGACCATTGAAGGTCATCCCGTTCCTTCCACTATCCCAGGTTGCTCCAAGCCCTGTCCAACCTGGACTTGGACACTTCCAGGGATGGGGCAGCCACAGCTTCTCTGGGAATTCCATTCCGTGGCATCACCACCCTCATAGGGAATAATTCCTTCCCAAAATCCAACCTCATCCTCCCCTCTGGAAATGGGGTTCTTGAACACTCCTAAGGATGGTGATTCCATCACTTCCAATGTTTGACCACTCTTCCAGTGAGGAAATCCTTCCCAATATCCAACCTGAACCTCCCCTGGTGCAACTTGAGGCCATTCCCTTTGACCCACCACTGTTTTCCTGGGAAAAGGGGAATGCCAGGAGTCGTGAATGACTTTGTTACCTGTACAGGGCAGTAACAGGTGAGACTTCAGCTCCTCTGCCACCACAGCAGGGATCAGAAACCAGCCAGGAAAATCCTATGGACATTCCAGCCCTATGGACAGGTTGGAAGATGGCTCAGGCTGGAATTTCCCTGTTCTGTGCATGGGTTTGGCATCACTGGAATGTGGGATTGGAATGACTCTTTTCCATGACTCCTCCAACTGGGCCAAGGCTGGATCCTGCTCTCTCCAGGAGGATCTGGAGGTCTGAGACAGCAGCACCAGAGCAGAGGGGAATTATTCCCAAAATAATTCCTTTTTTAATTTCTTTTTTATTTTATTTTGGTAGGAAATCTGTATAATCATGGAAATTTGCCACAGGATTCTCCTGTGGCCTGTTGAAGTCAAAGGGAGATTCTCAAGATTGAAAATTTTGAGCTAGGCCATGGAGAAATCCCATCTGTGCTCTCCAAACCCTATCCCTAGGAAAAATCCCATTTTCTGGATTAATCCTAATTTCCAGTCCTAGTATTTTCCAAATTCATGGAAAATACTGGGCTCAGAAATCCTTCAGCCTTAATTAGTCTGCACTGATGAAGTCCAAGCTTTGCTGTCATGTCTGTCACCACTCCTGGAAGTATCCAAGGTCAGGTTGGATGGGACTTGGAGCAACCTGGGATAGTGGGAGGTGTCCCCACCCATGGCAGGGACTGGAATGAGATGATTCCAAGGTCCCTCCCAACCAAAACCTTCCCATGATTCCACGATTTTCTGTCTCTCATCAAAGCAGGACCACTTTACCCCAAATATTTAAAAACTCCTTGGCCAACATTCCGCACTTTTTTTGTCCAAAATTCCGGAAACCTTGGTCAGGACACTCCACAGGGCATCCAGCTGCCAAATTCTGGGCTGGAGCCACCCACCGTTGGGAGCCAGGCTTTGGAATGTTACCCGTGACATGGAATCACATCCTGCTCCAAGCTTCATTTTTCACAGCTTATCTGGGCTAGAGAGGGACTAAAACTATTCCTCATAATCAACCCCCCGACCACCTCGCTCACGGAAAGCTCCAGGAAAACCTTGGCTGTTATTAAGATGTTTCTTCCCAAGGAAGGCGCTTCCATAACGCGCAAAGCGATAAAAATCTATGGAATGTTTAATCAAACATTCCCCTCCTTTATTTGCCTCTCGATTGCTGGTTATTACATCATCTCCCTCCTTCACCCCCCCACCCTTTTTTTTTTTAAGTGCCATAAAATTAAGTCTGGCTCTGGCAGTCTGGGAGTTTATGATTAATCAATTACTTAATCAATTACTTAGAGGAGTTATCTATTAAAAATCCAAATGTGACGCTCGCTGCACTTCCAATAAAGCCTCACCCAGCCAGAGATTCCTGGGCTAATCCTTTCCTCCTTATTCCCAGTAATTGTGTTCAGAGGATCACAGGACTCATTAAATAAACAGGGTGTGTTAAAAGTGTGCGCGGCTTAACGAGGAAAATTACTTAATTAATGATAGATGGGGCTGGAAGAGATTAATTGAGGAGCATTTTCCACCAACTTTCCTCAGCCTGATTCATTTCTTGCTTGGAAAATCAAGGCCGGGTTGGAGCAGCCTGGAAGGGGGTGGAACAGGATGATCTTCAAGGACCCTTCCAATCCAGACCATTCCATGATTCCAGGAGGAGCTGGACCATAAACAGCAGAGGATGGAGATAGAACAGGGCTCTGAAATCTGCACTGGGAGCCTGAGAGCTCAGAACCTCATTTTAGGCGAGGAGAGGGTGGTTGTTCTCACCTTCCCAGAAAACAGATCCCTCTTCCACATAATCATGTCCAGGACGGGATTCCAACAGTTCCCACACCCTGCAAACCTCAACCTGTGGAGTCATCACCTCCAGGATCCCAAGGAGAGCTCGTGATCGGAGCTGGCTGGATGTCATCACATCCCAGCCCCCGTTGTCAGCAGCACAGCAAGGAGCAGACAAGGCCTGGTGCCTTAATTAGCAAAGACAGCCCCAAATTACCGAGAGGGGTTGGAATTCCCCCCTGCCAGAGATTCCCCCCCTTTTCCCACATTTTGACAGCACAGCAGGCAGGAAGGGCCGGGGCCTCTCCCAGGCTCCGCATTCCCACTCCCAGTTCACGCGGCGGAGTTGTCACTTGGCAGAGCTCATTTAGAGACACCGAGCAATTAAAGATCCCGCGGAATTCCTGTCCCCCTTGGAGCCTGACATCTCAGGAGAGACGGGGACCGCTGATTCCCTGTCCCCCTCGGAGTCTGACATCTCGGGAGCGACAGGGACCGCACCGCAGCTCTGTCCCCAGCCGGGCGAGTGGCTCGTCCCTGTCTTGGCCCACGCAGGCAGCGCTCAGTGGGGCTCATTTGTTTGCATTTGCCTGGTGCCTTGACATGATGAAGTAAAAAGTTTTAATATTCCAGCTCCATGAATTTTTAATGCCTGGCTCCTGCTCCCGTGTCATTATTTGCCTGCGCTTCAGCACTTTCCGAGCGCGTTTGTTTGGATAATGTTCCCTTAAAGGGAAAAGGGAGTGAGGGGGAGCCTGAACTCTCTCCCCGTAGTGACCATTAAATTCCACACCTGGTGTTCCACAGGTGCTGGCGATGCAAATTCCCCTCTGCCACCCTACTCGGAGAAAAAGGAACGGGAGAAATCCAGCCTGGATGTTAGAAATGAGATTCCAAAGAGATTTGGGGTGGAGACACAGTTTCTGCTTTTTCCAGCTCTTCCTCAGCATTCCTCACTCCTCCTGCCCTATGGCACGGGAAAGAGAGGATAAGGGTGACAAGGAAGAAGAAAGGGAGGGTAAAGAGGGTTTTGGAGGATTTCAGGATGAGGGGGAAATGGAACAACTCCGGGAGTTAGTACATGCCTAAGCACTGGATTGAGATCTCTTCCTGCAGTCCCACTGGCTGAGCTTGAGGAGTGGGAAAAATGGGATAGGCAAGGATAGATCAGGTGGAGAAATGAGTGGATCAGTCCTGCATCAGGCAGGAGAGGAATAGGGTGGGCCCAGGAATTATAAAATAGTTTGGGTTGGAAAAGAACCTTGAAGATCACAAAATTCCAATTCCCTGCCTCCATGGGCAGGGACAACTTCCACTATCCCAGGTTGCTCCAAGCCCCATCCAACCTGGACTTGGACACTGCCAGGGATGGGGCAGCCACAGCTTCTTTGGGAAACCTGTGCCAGGGCCTCACCACCCTCACAAGGAAGAATTTCTTTCCAATACCCCACCTAAGCCTTAAGATGGACTTTAATGTCTCATCCAACCCAAACCATTCTGTGGTAAGAATTAAGCCTCACCTTTCCCTTCCACGTTTGACCTCCCTCTCCTGGATCTTCCCACCAGTCAGTGGTGGTCACTCAAGCCTCCCACTCATTTATCCTTTCAAAATCCCTGAGGAAACTGTTGATGAGGGACCACAGAATCATCAAAGTTGGAAAAGACCGCAAGGATCATCAAATCCAAGGTTCAGGAGATGTCACCTCCTTTCCCTAAACTTCCAGCTGGCAGCTCTGAGCCAAATTGAGGTAAAGAAGGAATGGATCTGAAGGAGATCCGGTGGATGGATTTTTGAGAGAAAAGCAGTTCCCACTTTAATCCCTTCTTTAATTCATCTTTCCAGCACAGTGGCTGAGAAAAGAGTCAAGAAGGTCAAGCCTAAAGTGCTGAGAGCAGACCTGAGGCTCTTCCACGTGGGTTTTCAGAGCCTCTCTCTGCATCTGGAGAGTCCACATTTCCTGGGATTCATTGTGGGATTGTAAATGGAACCAATCCCACGGTGCGCTTGGAACAGGGAGCAGGGAACTCACTGAGTGCATTTCCTCTTCAGTTCCAGCCTTGGAAAGGGCCAAGTTGCCTTTCCTAACGTTGGATCTCAGCACCAATCAAACATTAAATGTTTTTAATGGATTTTAGTGAGCTGGAGACGAGCTTTTAGGAGTGCTCCAGGTTTTTTGAAAGCAATTCATGGCTGGGCAATGAACTGATCCTCACAATTTTTGTGGGAATAGGTGGAATCCAGAGGTCATGGGATAATCGCCCTCCTTACCCCCAAAAAAATGGGGTGTGTACAAGATAAATTTTACCCTTGAGGACGCATCAGAGAATCACAAAATCAGGGAATTATGGAATGGTTTGGGTTGGAAGGGATCATAAAGATCATCCAATTCCAACCCCTTTCCATAGGCAGGGACACCTTCCCCTCTCCCATGTTGCTCCAAGCCCTGCCTAACCCGGCCTTGAACATTTCCAAGGATGGGGCAGCCACAACTTCTCTGGGAATTCCATTCCAGGGCATCACCACCCTCCCAGGGAGGAATTTCTTCCCAGTATCCCATCTAAACTTGCCCTCTGTCAGTTTGAAATGATTCCCCCTTGCCCTGTCACTCCATGCCCTCATCCAAAGTCCCTCTCCATGCTTCTTGTTGGCTCCTTCAAGCACTGGAAGGCCACAATTAGGTCACACCAAGACCTTTCCCTCTCTAGGCTGATAAATCCCAATTCTCTCAGCCTTTCCTCTTTTCCTCTCTTCTCCAGAAATCCCAAGCCAACCATTCCTCTATTTTTCCTCACAGCTCTCCCTGCACCAACAACCGGTTATCCCAGCAAGGAGCTGAGTGTCCTTTAGGAGAGCTCCAGGCTTGGAAAGCATGGCTCAGAAATACCAGGAGCCTTCATCTCCCTGCGACCCAAGCCTGAGGGAGCTGCTGTCGCTTCCTGGTCCTTTAAAAGCTGGAGACAGCTCCAAATCAGGATGCCCTTGGCTCTTGTGTGTGTCAGCAGTTTCCTGCCGTCACCAGCCCGGTCCCACGCGGGGTCTGGTCACACTGGCGGCAAACTGGGAATTACATTTCATCCCTCTCCCTCCTTTATCACAGGGAGATAAGGAAAGCACAGGCTCCATTAGGGAGCATTCTTAAGTTACCCCTGTCTCGGCTCTGGATATGTAACCCAAGGAAAAGCAGGTGATGGAGAGGAGCACGGCCAGGTGGATTCTCTTTAAAGCCTGGGGATGAGTTAAGGATAAAGGAGGAAAAATAAGGGAGTTTTACCTCCAAGAGGGAATTAGCACCCTCTGAGTGCTGGTAAAGGATCCACAATCCATGGGCATGACAGGAACAACCTCAGCTCTGATCCCTCTCCCTGGGACTGGAATTCACTCACATTCCCATTCTTTCCAACTCCTAATCCTGCAGGGGAACAGGGAGGATGCACTAAAGAGAGGTTTGAACCATGTTATCCTTTGCTGGAGGAAATCTCTTCTCCTTGGATGTGGTTTGGATTTGCATTTCTTAATTTTAAGGACTAAAAGCACCCATGTGCAACTGAGTGGTCTGGATTTCCAGGAAAGTCAGTGGAATATGGTCAGGGCTCCTCAGATCCAAGGAGGCACCAGGTCTGGGATGAGATGGTCACATCCTGATGCCGACTGAGAACTCAAACCAAGGAGTTTAACTCATGGATTAATCCATTAATCAATGTTAATGGATTGCTGAGCACCTAAAATTAGGGAAGTTTGATTCCACACCTCAGAAATAAAGGAAAGCACTCCCAGATGAGACCCGGCATGTTCCTAGAGGCAGCTCCCTGTTTTGCCAAGAATTTGGAATACAAAGCCTGGCATTCATGGATAACTGGGAGAATGAAGAATCCTACTGCAGGACATTCCACATATTAGGCAGCTTTTCCCAAGCCTGTTACCTGGCCTACTTTCATCCATAGAGTTTCATCACAGAGCTCTGCGAGGAATAAAAAGCTGCTGGGAATCTTTCACCTGGGAATTTGATTTCTCCACTCTTTACCTTCACAATTCCCACTTTATTAAAGCCATCAACCCCCCCCCCCCCCATCCATAAATACCCTGGGAATGATCCAGTGGCCCTTCTTCAACAGACAGCAAGCAGCCTGAGACATCTCCATGAAGACATTTCCCACAAAGCCGCTGCTTCCGCAGCGTTTCCGCCCTTCGGATACTTCGGGAGCTGTCACATCACGTCTGGATCCCGGCTGTCCTGATTCAGCTCTTTTCCTCCTGCCCTTGGAAATCAATCCCTGCAGCCTTCAGTCATTTGTTCTGAGATGAACTTGCTGCCGTCTGACAAAATCTGTCTGGGAAGGAGAAGGCCAGGAACAGGCACAACTTTCCATGTGCATTAACGTCGGAGCTGCATTATCCCTCCGGGATTTTGGGTCTTTCTGCTGTTCATTATTTCCTGGAGGTTGTGGGAGGCAGCTCTGCCTTGAAGTGGGAGCCGAGTTTGGCAAAAAGAAAGGCAAACAGGGGTTTTTCCCAGATTTTAAGTCTGTTCTTCCACAATAAATGTCCCTGGATTGTCCCCTTGTTCCCAAGGGGGGGCCAGCCCTGGACAACCCCTGCTGCACTTTTGAAATCCCTTCCCAAAATGTCCACAACATGGTTTTGGAATTCCATGGTTTTTAAGGTCCCATCCAAACCAAACCATTCCAGAATTCTGCATAGTCTGTGGTGATAACAGCTGGTGCTTGGTCTCAATTCCTCTCTCCTGGGAAGCATTTGAGAAAGGGCTGGAACAGATTCATTGAGGAGCATTTTCCACCAACTTTTCCAGGTTTTTAGGATGATGTGTAGGATCTGATGGGTTTGTGCGGATCTTAATCTGGTTCTATCAGGGAGACCCCAGAAAAGGCCTCACAGAATTCCAGATAAAGGAATAAATGCAGCCATTCCCTTGTTCCTTGCGGTCACTCCACCATAAAAAGCCGCTGGGTTGGTTAATCAACGTTTCCCTTTTTCTGGTCACAAGGAATTTCACCTCCCTGCTATGACTCTTCAAATATCATGGAGAGTGGCCTGACAGCAGCATCAGCCAATTCCTTCAGAATTCTGGGATGCATCCCATCAGGTCTCACAGACTTGTGAACATCCAGGTTCCTCAGGGATTTGTGACCTGATGTTCTTTTATGGTGGGTAGGATTTTGCTCCTCTTGTCCCCACCTCGTTTTCCATCCCCAGGAGAGGTGTGGGAAGAGAGGTTTCCATAAAAACTGTGGCAAAAAAAAGTTGATTATTTCATCCTTCATCCATTATTACCAGTTTTCCAGTCGTGCTTTCCAGGGGGAATTGTTTTCTTTGGGCTTTTCTGGGCCTGTAGGAATCCTTCTTATTATTCCCTGTGTCCCTTGCCATCTTCAGCTCTGGCTGCACCTTGGCATTCCTGACCCCATCCCTAAAAAACCAGGCAACTTCCCAATATTTTCTCCATCCCCACCTTGAATCTGCATCCATGGCTGATGTTGACCCTGCTCTGCTGACTCCACATCCAGCAGAAGGGTGTTAACGCCCCAAAAAGCTGGGAATTCAGGGAAAAATTCCTATCTCTGTTAGCAAAGCCTCTTTCCCTGGGAGCCATATCCCTCTCTCCTCCCGGAGACGCGGGAAGGGACAATGAATTCATCAATCTGTCATTTAAGATTGTTCGCTTGACAGCTCCAAAATGCATCTTCAAAAAAAGCCCTGAACATTAAGGGCTTGAATAATTTAAGTTCCTCTTAAATACAAATCCTCGGAGTGGTTTAAACATTGGGAAGGAGTTCAACGTGGACAGCGATTTAAAGGGAAGATGGATGAGCTCAATTTGGCTGCGCGCTGCAGACCTGGAAGGCCGAGGACCTGACATCACTTTGCACTGAGAATCTCCAGGGATGTCCGGATGAAACAGGGATTAAGTGGAGTGGGATGCAGGGATATTGACAGGGATAAGTCCAGACTGGGTAAGCAGAGACTGGGAGGTGTTAGGATTAGTTTTGGTCGCTGCCTGGACCTAAAATCTGGCGAAACCTCAGCTTCGTCTGCTGGGAAAAATGACTTTGTGGTTTTCTAAACCCAAGTGGCTTCAGTGGTTCGGAAACATCTCAGGGATAATTTGTTAAAATCAGGGAATAATTTAGGTTAGGAAAGACCATTAAGATCATCGAGTTCAATTGTCACCCCAGCACTGCCAAGGCCACCACTAAACCTTGTCCCCAAGTGCCACATCCACAAGGCTTTTAAAGCCCTTCAGGAATGGGAACTCCATCCCTGCCCAGGCCTGGGCAGTTCTTTCAGTGAAGGAATTTTTCCTGATAACCAACTAAACCTCTCCTGGTGCAACTTGAGGCAGTTTCCTCTCATCCTGTCCCTTGTTCCCTGCAAGCAGAGCCCAACCCTCACCTGGCTCCTGTCACGGAGTTGAGGAGAGTGGGAAGGTCCCCTCTGAGCCTCCTTTTCTCCAGGAGGAGCTCCCTCAGCTGCTCCTGATGATCCAGATCTGTCAAGTGGGACAAGACACTCCATCAAAATTCCGGTTTTCTCTCCGTTAACTCTAAGAGAAATGAGCTCTTGAATTTGTCCTTTGTCACCAAATCTCTTTATCAACACTCAAAAATGTGGTTACAACTGTAATGAAATTCCAAAGGGAAAGAGTGTTTTGTCCTCTCTGGCAGGAGCAGATTTTCCAGCTCACAGGCAGAGGTTTGGGATCATGAAGTAATGAAGGGGAAGAAGAAGATGAAGAAAACAAGTCTGTGGTTCTCCCACTACAGATACTTTAAAAAAATTAATAAAAATGTGCAAGTAATTTCTGTAGAACAAAAAACCCCTGGAAATGCTCACATTGAAAATCCATGTTGGAATCAATTAAAACATGGGATGTATTCGTGTGTGTAGGGGTTTTGGGGTTGCGAACAAAGGATTTCAAGAGTGTTCCTGAGGCCATGAAGATCCCAGCATCTCCCCATGTCCCCACACATCCCAGATGATATCAAGAGACCTAAAACACATTGGGTTTTTTTCCATTCCCACTTGGATTAATTCTGGGAAAATGATAAATTTGGAGCCAAATTGCAAATTAGGATCTTCACCCCAGTTCACTGAAAGGAATCAAGGATCTCCCAAAAGCTTTGTGGAGATGACGAGCCCGGACACAGAATTGATGTCACGAGGTGCCACCTTCCCCAAATTCATCCCTGAGGATTAAAACTGATCCTGCCCCAGACGTTCTGGAGCCATCCCCAGTTAACAAGAGGCTGCTCCATCACTGACTGGAGATTAAATTATCACCACATCCAATTCCTTTCCCCCCATTCCCAGCAGTTTCATTACTCTCCATAATCAGACACCGGCTCCCATTCATCCCGATCTCGCCTCCCATATTTCTCCATCAAAATTGCAGGTGAAGCCACGTCCCTGGGAATTAATTTTGGTAAGACAATGTTTGGATGAACCATTCCTTTATTGACTTCTGTTTGCCGGGTCAGTTTGGAAATTTATGCTCCCGTGGGATGCTCACATTGACCTCGGTTTCATCCCAGGTCAATATTCCCTTCCCAGGTCAATAAATCTCCAAACTGACTGGAGCAGAAGTCAATAAAATCTGCATATTCGGATATTATCCGAAGGTTGGGAATGCACAATTTTGTGTCAGAGAGGTGAGGAAGCGCCAGAGACACCCAGAATTATTGGATGAGGGATGAAAATGGAATTCTTGCTCAATATTTCTCCTTCCATCCATCTCCGGAGTCCGAGCTGCCAGCAATGGAGAAAATCGTTGGGGGTGTTATTTATTTGGATCAAAACATGGGAATATTCCAGCATGGAGAGACACCAGTGCTGGGAGCAAAGAGGAAATGGGGAATTGTAGGGTCTGGACCTAAAAATATTCCAGGTGGGAAAGGTCAAGGCAACGGGGTAAATGTGTGGAGTGTAAAGACCACAAATAATCAGGGAAGTCTCAAAATATCCCATCAAAGGAAAAACTGATGCTGGGATGAAAAGGAAACAGAGAGGCCACTTTGGAGGAGCTCATGGGAGGTTTAATCCAAGTCTGGGAAAGCATCAATCCGTCTGCATGGGAAACTGCTCCGTGAGCAATAACATCCCACTCCCGGGTCCATCGGAGATGGGAACTTCTGGCTGTGATTGAGAGATGGAGACAGACAGAGCTCAGACAGACAAAACCAGGAGCTGATGCAGCAAATGCATCCAAAATAAAGCAGGAAAACTTTGTCCAGAGGCTCCAGGACCAGGATGCCTTTGTGGAGAGAGTCACTTATTGATGGACAGTCCCACAATTTCTGTTTTCTGTGGTGTCTTTCCTTCCGCTGAGATTTTTGGGAGTCTGGAATATCCATGTCCCTCTATTTTCCAATCTCCTCTTCCCCATCCCTTTCTGTCCAGCCTTTGCTCCATGGAGAACTCCAGGTTATTTTACCCTGCTTTGGGTTTTCACTACTTTTTCAGGAATTTAATTATTTAGAGCCCTCCTTTCCTGTCCGACCCGATGAAACCTGGGAACTCAGAGCTTACAGGTGCTGGGAATGGCCAACAGGGAAACAAATCCAAACAAAAAACCAGTGCCTATCTGTGTTCTACAAATTCTGCTGAAAATGAAACCCCTCTCTCCTTCTGGATATGCCAAGAACCCTCCTGAGTCTCCACATGAAGCTGGATTTTGTCCCAAAATCCCAACTTTAAGGGTTGTTCTTCTTCCCAACCATTCCCTGAAATCAGTGTTTTGTCTGGAAAAGCGTATCTGGAATGGGATTTCCCTCTGGCATTTCCCAAGCCCTGGTGATGGGCAACATTCACCTGGCCTGTTAAAAAGTTATCACAGCCGGGTTGTTCAAGGACATTTGTAGGAAAAAGCTTTCATCCAAGGAAATACTGGCAGAACATAGATAAAAGAATAGGAATATTTGTCATTAAAGAGAAATCCTGAAGGATTTTTTACCTCATTCCAAGTCAACCCTTCGAACTATCCAGAGACATTGCACCTGATGTGTTGATTGATGCTGGTGACACATGGAAAATATTCCTGGAATGAGGACAAGGGAGAGCCAGGAGAGTGTGGATCCATTGGCAGAGAGATCAGAGGGATCCATGGAGCATGGCAGGATCAGTGTCAGGATGTTGCAAATCCTGGTTTGGGAATTTTGCCATGCTGGGATTGACTGAGGATGGAATTCCCACCAGGGTAGGTAGACAGGATAAATGCCACATCCATGGTTTGCTGAAAATCCAGGGACAGAACTTGGAAAATTCCTGAACGATCTCCTTTGATAAATTCCCCGTGTCCTGAAGGTGCCCAGGTGTTATATCCAGACCTCATAAACCTTCAAGCAACAGAACTCCCTTGCAGCCACATGTTTTTCCCTTTCAACCAGGAGATCCAGGCTCTGAATTTCAGGCGCTCCCAGGGCTGGAGCTCGTTCTCCTTCTCAGATCCTGATCTGATCCCTGCCTCCCTCATCCCTGGTGCAGCTGAGCTTTCATCCCAAGGACTTATTTTGGATTAAAAAATTCCTGGAAAAGGAATACAAGTGCATTTCAAGTAAGTCCTCTTCCAATTCCTGGACTGAGAAAGCCCAGCTGTTTCCTGTTGTCTTTTCCTCCACAGCTCTGGGGTAGGATCCCGGATCCATCCACCAATCTTCCCTGCTTCAGGGCTTTCCTGACAGATCCAATGATCCACCAGCCCCAGATAATGGAATTGTAATTGCCAATTAAAATCTGTCCTGTTAATTGCAGCAGCTTGAAGGTTTCAGTGGGGGTAGGTGGGAGCACTTGAAGTCTCTCCTGATGGAATGGATGAGCTCCTTCCAAGGAGGTGAATTTGGGAATTCCGGGTGCCTTGTGATATTTGCTGCTGTTGGAATCCCACCCAGAATTCCCCTCTGGGTTGTTCAAGGTAAGGAACCAACAAAAAACAGGAGAGGAGGATGGAAAGGGAAGAACTTGGGGGAAAAAAACACGAGGAGCCATCCAATATTCCATCAATCCAGAGGGGGATCTTGATGGATACTTGGGGAAAGCCCTGCAGATTTACTAATGCAAACAGTGAATTACCCAGCAAGGTTTGATAATTTATTTGTCCAGACTTGTCCTGTCAATCCAAGGGACTTTTTAGCTTCAGGGAAAAGGAAACACCTGGACAGAGCAAAGAAAATGGAATTTTTTTACTTGCAAAAGAGAGTGGAAACCACCTTTTTTTTTTTTTTTTTTTTTGGTTCAGGAACAAAGTGGTTATGAACTCTGCAGAATTCCAGCCGATCTCCACACTTCCCTTGGAATCTCAGTTTCCTGTTGCTGTTTGTATTTCTTCCTGTGCCAAGCAGGTGCTTGGCTGTCGAATTCCACAGGGAATTTCCCCTCTCCCAGTGTTCCCTGGGTAAAACCAAACCCTTCCTTCAAATCCAAAATACTCTGTGGTGAAGGGTCTGGAGAGTGAGTCCTATGAGGAGCAGATAAGGAAGCTGGGAATGTTTATCCTGGTAAAAAGGAGGCCCAGAGGCACCTTCTCTCTCTCCATAAATCCCTGAGAAGAGCGTGGAGCCAGATAGGAGCTCCCAAGGAACAAGGGACAGGATGAGAGGGAATGGCCTCAAGCTACACCAGGGGAGGTTCAGGTTGGACATCAGAAGGAATTTCTCCATGGAAAGGGTGGTCAAGCATTGGAAGGAGCTGTCCAGAGAAGTGGTGGAGTCCCCATTCCTGGAAGTGTCCAAGGAATGCCTGGATGTGGCGCTCAGTGCTTTGGTGGGGATTAGTCACAGGTTGGACTCGAAGATCTTGGAGGTCTTTTCCAACCTCAGTGGTTCCATGACTCCATGATTTATGAAGGTATGGATATCTCGGACACTCAGATCCTCACGGAATCAGTCAGCTCCCACCATTTTGCCTTCCCTGTTTTCCTCCTTCCATAGGATGTAAGCAACGAGGTCTCCTTGGACGAGGCTGGATGAAGAGTGCAGGTCCATTCCCGGGGGGAAAGGCTTTCCACGTTGACCACTTGGAGTCCTTCCAGATCCATCGCTGCTTTCCCATGGGAGCATCCTGAGTGCCTCCCCTCCACCCTGGCCAGCCCAGGACCCTGCTGAGTGCACTTATCCTTCTCTGCTGCCAGGAGCCTCCAGGATCTATAGCAGGAGGAAATGAGCTCTTTGGCTGGGATTGGGAGACATCCATCTGCCGGAATGGCTCCGGACAAGCTGGGTCCGAGGGGCCCATTTATCAGGGGAATAACTCCATTTATCAGGGGAACAATCCCATTTATCAGGGGAGCTGGAGACATGGAATGCTGTCAGGGGACAGGTCACCAGTGTGGGATTTCTCTTCCTTTTCTCCTGCTCTGTGTCTTCCCATTCCAATTTGAACAGGGTCTACCACGGTGGAATTACTGCATCTTTCCTTTGCTTGGAATGTTCTTCCAAGGAACGGATCCTTCTGCTGCTTCCCTGGTTTTATCCTGTTTTTCTCACCCCATCCCAGGAGAAAGGTATCTATGGCAAGCCACCAAGGAGGACTGAAGTCCTTCCACATGGTGGAATTTTTCTTGCCTCAGTATTCTTCTCCAGTTTTCTTCTGGACACCTCAATCTTCAGACATTGAGCTGAGCAAGGAAGAGATTCCCAGAATCCCTGAATCATTTTGGTTGGATAAGACCTCCAAGGTCATCGAGTCCAATCTGTGCCTGATCCTCACTTTGTCATCAGATCAGAGCTCTGAGTGCCACCTCCAGGCATTCCTTGGACACCTCCAGGGATGGGGACGCCACCACCTCTCCAAACAACCCCTTCCAATGTCTGATCACCCTTTTCACGGAGAAATTCCTCCTGAAATCCAACCTGAACCTCCCCTGGAGTAACTTAAGCCCAGGTCCCCTCATCCTGTCCCTTGTTCCTTGGGAGAAGATCCTGATCCTCACCTGGCTCCACGCTCTTTCCAGAGCTTCTTTATCCAGAGCTTCCTTGGAAAAAATGTGGATACTTCCCTCCTGAATCCACATCTTCTGATATGAATCCAAACACAATCTAGAATGGTTCGAGTTGGAAGGGACTTTAAAGATCCTCTAATTCCAAATACAGTGCATGAAAAGAAATCCATGGAAGTGGGGTCAGTTCCCTCTCTGAGTCCTTTTTCCTTTGCCTGACTATTCTTGGGGCTTTTCTTTGTTTTCCTTTTTCCTTTATATAATTGGAATGTCCCTTCCTGCAACTTTCAGCCGTGGAGATCCCAAATGCCATCATGGCCATTCCCTGAGTTTTTTACCATACAGCCAGGAGAAAGGGGATGTTTTTACACTTAGGATTCCTGGTACAAGCTGCCTTTGCTTGGAGCAGTGTTTCCCAGTCTCTCCTCTTCCCTGATTACCAAGATCTGAGTTCTTGGGATATTTTTTGGGATAACACCATCCTAAGCTCCCCATCAATCCAACAAAGAGTCCTGACAATCCATCCAATGGCCCCCAGTCAGAGACTGAGTTTTCCAAATCATGAACCTACGTAAAAACCAGGACATTTTCCAGAGAAAATAAATCCTGTGCTCATTTTTATTTTATTCCCTGACTTTGAGTCTGGACATTCAGTATTTTAATGTGTTTATTCCCAATTAGGCCAATTAAACAACTGGGTCTGGAACGTAACCTTATAAAAACCATCAGAATTTTAAAAATTTAGCAATAAACACAAAGAAAATTCTCCTGACATCCCAAATCATGGAGTTGTGGGATTGATTCCCAGGGGATGTTGTGGATTCAGTTTTAAGAGGAGACTGAGCACATCCTTGGAAAAGAGATCTTCTGGACATTATTCCATAGACAAGTGAGAGCAGGCTTGGGAAATTCCCTGTGATAGGAGCAGCTGGAGCTTGGGCAATTGTTAGGAGAGGTTTGGCCTCTCCTTAATTTTTCCATTGAAAGAACTTCGGAACACCATTGGAACTCTCTCCACTCTGGTGAAATCCCACCTGGAATGCTGCATCCAGCTCTGGATTCCCAGCACAGGAAGGACACGGAGGTGATGGAGCGAGTCCAGAGAAGGCACCAAGATGAGCAGAGGGATGGAGCAGCTCCAGGCTGCGAGAAAATTGGGAATGTTCAGCCTGGAGAAGAGAAGCTTTGGGATGACCTAATTGTGGCCTTCCAGTAGCTGAAGGGATCCTGCAAGAAAGATGGGGAGACTTTGGACAAGGGATGGAGTGCCAGGACAAGGGGGAATGGCTTCCCACTGCCAAAGGGCAGAGTTAGATGGAATATTGGGAATAAATCCTTCCCTCTGAGGTCAGTGAGGCCCTGGCACAGGTTTCCCAGAGAAGCTGTGGCTGCCCCATCCCTGGAAGTGTCCAAGGCCAGGTTGGATGGGGCTTGGAGCACCCTGGGTTAGTGGAAGTTGTCTCTGCCCATGGCAGGGGTTGGAACTCGATGATCTTAAAGGTCCCTTCCAACCTGAATCATTCCATGATTTTTGGAATTCTCTCTCATAAATCAGTGATGTTGTTAAGGCCACGAAAAAGTGTCAGGAATGACCACTTTGCCTTTGGCCCTTTGACATCATTTCCTCATCCACCTAAAACTGGTTTTAACAGGAGTTCAAGCCCTTCGATTCAAGAGTTGGGAATCTCAGTCAGAAAAATCAGAACTGCTTTAATCTCATTAAATCAAAAAAGCCCCAGCCCAAGGCATCCAAAGGGATTTGTTTCCCTTCTGTGTCAGCTCCAGGCAGGATCTCCTCTGCCTGATTCCCTTTTCCCTAAGTTTTTGGGGGGTGACTGGATTAACAAGGCTGTAGAAAGTGTTTGTGTTTTGGTCATTTGAAGTGTTTTAACTCTTTCCATCCCCCCCTCTTTGTTCAAATGGATCTTTGAGCTCAAAGGATGCTCCAGAGAGAAAATTCCCAGGCTCTGGAATGCTCAGACCCTGGTGCTGGTGGTGGGCCCTATGTTCGCATCGTTCCCATCACCTACAATTATTCCCTGATTGCCTCCGAAATGGATCCTGGTTTTCCCTTTTTTCTCCCCTCCCATATCACCGTCCCACATCTTCGCCTGCCTCAGTCAAGGAAGAATCCCATGGGATGGTTGAAACCAGTGAGGAAAGAATTGTTCCACCTTCTTAGGGATCCTTGGTGACCCTGGTGGGTGGACAAAGAAAATTCCTACGGATGACATCAATCCTTGAGCCTCCCCTGGGTGCTTGGGAAGGCAAAAGGGTGCTTTGAAATGGGGAACATTTGGAAACTGGGTCAGGAACACCTCTGCAAACAAAAATAAACCTCCTGCAGGCACTCCTGGCTCCAGACAGGACACAGGGATGTCCATACGGTGCTGTCCCAATCCCATAAACCCCTCTGGATTGAAGCAGCAGCTGCCTCGCCCCGTGATCTCCCCAGAACATCCCACAGGGATCATCTCAGCTTAAAAAAAAAAATGATAAATCCTTCTCCTGGGCATTACATCCCCAAGAATCCCAGACATCCCTCCTGCTCGTCGGCACTGAACTGGAATACCTGACTCCAAATTCCATATCCAAGGGAGAGGGTCAGGCAGGGAGCCAGCACATCCTGCTGCTTCCCCCTTGTAGGGGATGCTCCCAGCAGCTTTGGATGACCTGGATCTGCTGCCTGGTTGTCCCTGTCCGCAAAAAAAAGGATCCCTTGGTTTGTGGAGAGCTGTCTGGAGGGCACAGGGCTCGTTAGAACACAATAAGAGCTTGGATACAAACATCCCTGAGGATTCCAGCGATCCTGACCTGCTCCCTCTCTCCGGCTCAGGTCTGTGTCAGCTTTTTCTTTGTTGTTCTTCTAAGCAGCTTTTGCAACTGATGCTACTGAGGTTAAAAAAAAAGAAAAAACAGGCTAAAAAAAATCCCAGAAAAGGTTTGCATCGCCTGTGGGGACTGTCCCAAAGCAGGCTGGACTCTGCTGTGGGATGAGATCCCAGAGCATCCACAGAGAATTCCCTGTTCCCATAAATCCAGCCCAGCCTTGTGTTCCCAATCTCAGGCAGAGCCTGTCCCAAGATCCCTCCTTTCCTGGGATCCCACAGAGCTGTACAGACCCACAGGGACAGATTTTGGCATCCTATGGATTCGGGCAGGAGCCTCCAGTCCCACACACACAAACACAGCATTTCCCATAAAGAAAACTCACCCTAAATCCGCTCCTAACGGGAATCAAGGATCCCACCCCACATCCCACCCTCATCCCCCTCCAAGGGCCTTTCCACGCCTTTCCACCCCCCCAAAATTCCCTCTCCATTCGTCCTCTTTCCCGTGCAGCCACTAGACGGCAGATGAGGCTCGCGGAAAGGCTCTTCCCAAGCCGGGAAGAGCCCATTGCAGTCGATTGGGATCATTTGTCCCAGCTCTCCCAAGTCGATGGAGCTGACACTTGGCAGTCAAAGGCTCTGATTAAGATGCCACAGTTGAGTTAAAGCACTCATTAAGATTTGATGAGTAATTGATCAGCGCATCAACAGGGAAAGCAGGGCTGGAAAAGAGGCTGGAAACACCTGGAAAAAGCTCCACGGGCTCCATCCTTAAATAAAACTTAGGCGGGAGTTGGAATCTTAAAGGGATAATGTGGGGTTTGGAGGAGATGGGAGCGCTCCGGAGCCGCCGAGTGCAATAAACTTGATTTAATAGAAACGGTGATTTGAAATTCCAGCTCCCTCGGCATTCCAGGGGCACATCCAGAGGGAGCGGGAGCGGGAGGGAGGGGGCTGGGCTGGAGCTGAGCCGGATCCCTTTATAGGGATGGGAAAGTGCTGACATTGATGGATTCGTTCCCGATTTTCCCCCAGCGTAGCTGGGTGTCTCTCGCCGGTCCAGGGGGGATATTTAGGAATGGGATGCTGATATCCAGCCTTTCCCTTTGCATTTTAAATCACAGAACGTTTCGTGTCTGGGGGAAAAGGAAGGAGAAGTGGCTGGAAATTGGGAATTGCTCCCCGATTCCGCCAAAGCCACACTCGTAGGAACAGGGATTCACTGCCAGGAAAACACTTCCCTTTAAACTCTGCTGACACAAGAAGGGAATTTGGGAGATAAAATAAGCCTTTAATAAAAATACACAATTCCTGCAGAGAAATCCTGATTTTCTTTTTCCACACATCCCCCGCACCCTGGATAATAAACATGCACATGAAAACCTGGGATAAACCCCGAGCATCACAGGTAAAGGAAAATCTGTCCTAAATCTTTGTCTCCTCCTCATTTTTAAAGAAGAAAGGTGGGGAAAATTGTGCTCCACACCATGCATTGAAATAATAAAATTATCCCTGCCTTAGAGATAAATCCAGGTTTTTCCTCCCCCAAAAAAAGCAAAGTTCTAGGGTCTGACATTCCACCGGAACCAGATTTTCCAAAGGATTTTATGATCAACATTCAAAGAATATTTTGATTTCAGGGCTCAATTTATTGAATCCATAGGATCCTTCTCCCACCTGCATTTGGGGACTTCATGTGACAGTCCCGGGAAGAGCCATCGGATTTGTCCTGCCAAGGAGGGAAATAATGCCAGTGCCAATCGATTCTTGGGAATTGAGGCAGGGTCTGGCTCCTATTTTCCATTCCCTCAGCGGGTTTGGCTCCAGAGGACATCGGGATAAGAGCACAGAGAGAGGGACACATCCTGAAGGTGCTCCCTTCCTTCAGCTCCAGCTCTTTTAGGTGCAGAATCCCGGGAGATTTTATTTTCTTAAGGTGTTCTGGGCTGGTTCCTGACTTTGCCTCATATATTCCCATTTACTACAAGGAGGGATAATCAGCAAACCTCTGGAAAACTCCTGGAATTTGGATAACATTAAGGAGAAAAAAATCGTGACATCCCTCCTGAAGGGATATGAAAGGATTCACTTCTTTCTGCAAGGCAGGAGGACTCCAAACCCTCTGGAATGTGAAGTCCTTTTGCTTCCACTCCGGAATTTTGCTGTCCAAGATCCCCAGGACAGCAACTATAGGATCCAGCTTAAATTCCCAAGGAGCAGGGATGCATTTCTACCCAATTAACACATTTAATGAACATTGGCCATGGGATTATTTTCCTATCTCTAAGTGGACATGCGGGAAAATCCTAAAAAAATACATCCTGTTAAGAGAAAAGTGGGAAAACCCTCACAGAACCCCGGAATTATTTTTGGAGCTGTTGTCTAAGGAAAATGACATTTTCCTCTGCCTGAAAATCCTGATGTCTGGAAAAGGGAATTCCAACACCAAAAATTCAGGGAAGAAATTGGGATTTATCCTCTGAACAAAATCCACCTGGAAAATTTTCAGCAGATGTTACTCTGGTTTAATTCAGTCAAATCAAAATATTCCATCATCTCCCAAGCAATGAAACACGGCAGGAATCTCAATTTCCTACT
Organism: Eopsaltria australis; assembly: GCA_034509425.1. Classification (NCBI taxonomy): domain Eukaryota; kingdom Metazoa; phylum Chordata; class Aves; order Passeriformes; family Petroicidae; genus Eopsaltria; species Eopsaltria australis. Next base: position 267,539 of record JAVTVJ010000646.1, on the reverse strand, counting down.
CCAATAAATTGTCAAATCCAAGGTTTAAGTCTTAACACTGGGAAAAAATCAGGCAGGGCAACAGCAGGAAGTTTTCCCCAGAATTACAAAATATTTTACTTTGACGCACTTGAAACAACTCTTTCCAATATTTTAATCCCAAAAACACCCCCCCCCCCCCCCCAAAATTCCGAAATCCCTAAAATCAGCCCGATCCCTACTCTTTTTTTTTGTTTGTTTGTTTTTTGGAAGATGTTTTCCCATAGAAAATTCCACTGTCTAAGAAGTGTTGATCAGCTTTTTGTGGGATTATCCCAAAGGCACAGCTTCAAATAACACGGAGCTGGGGTTAAGATGCATCTTTCCAACTGCAAGATATTCCCAGGTTTTGCTCTGAGGAGGAGGAAAGGTACCTGAGAGGGATTTAGGGCATGGAGAGATGAGAACCAGGCAAAAACTTGGGATCCAACTGAGGAGCAGCAGCAGGAAAAGCTGCTTCAAGTAAAGGAACAACTCCAAAATCTAAAATTAAGCAGGAAAATGAATCCATGGGAAGAGGAGGGTGAGAGATCGAGCTGGGACAGATCTCCAGGGATATTCCAGATGAGCCAAAACCATGGATGACCCAAAATCAAGGATCCCTGCCTGTGCTGCCAGCTCCCATCTGCAGATTCCCGGGATGTTCCCAACCCAGCCTCAGTTTCCCTGTTGCTGTTTATTTTCTGGATGCAAATGCCAGGGTTGCATCCAAATTCAGGGTTGGAAAAGCAAGGGCAGGGAAGGAAACTGTGGTGGGAAAAGGGAGTTTTTGGTTCTGTGAAGGGAGGTAAGACAAAAATAAACAGAAAAATGGGAATTGGGTATGGATCTGGCAGTTCTGGTATGGGATCACCCAACCCACCAGGGAAAAAAAGGGATATTAGGGTAAAAATTGCAGGAAGGGCCTGCAATCCCAAAATTTCCCATCCCATCTTGCCTACTGTTTTTTCTGCTGTTTGGGAAGATAGCAACAAACAGAGGCAAAGAAAATCCCAGCATTCCAGAAGCTGAGTTTGAAGCCTAAAAGCTGAAGGAAGGTAGATTTTGATGGGATCTTGGGAAAAGTTCTTCCCTGTGAGGATGGAATGGAATTCCCAGAGAAGAATTCCCCATCCCTGGAAGTGTGCAAGGCCGAGTTGGATCAGCCTGGGATAGTGGGAGTTATCCCTGCTCCCAACAGGAATGAGACAATCTTTAAGCCCCTTCCAGCCTGAACCATTCCATGATTTCATGATTTCTCCAGAAAAAAAAAATAAAAATAAAAAAAATTAAACAACCTGACTTTATCATGGATTTTTTTGAAGGCATCGCATCCCAAGGCAGGACGGATCCAGGGAATTTGGCAGAGCTCCCTGAGGCCGCGGTAGGGCCCAGGCCCTGAAATCCACAGCAGGAATTGGAGGAGCCGCTCGGAGCGCGCAATTCCGCGCATCCTTTCTTTTCCCACCTCCGCCGGCTCCCTTCGATCCCGCTGCTCCCGCTCCTCTTTCCTGCTGAGGGCGGCTGAATTCCGTACGCCGCCTGCCTGGCCTGGATTTCATCCCACGCAGGCACAGCCGCGGAGCGTTCCCACCTCCAGCTGAATGCAGAGGTGGGGAAATAAATAAATTAATGGATGGATAGGTAAATAAATAAATAAATTCCAAACCCTTTGTTTTCCAGCCCTCCCTGTTTATTCCGCAGGAGGAAAATTGAGGAGAGAAGAAAAAGATGAGTAGGGGCAGAAAAAAGGTTAAAATCTGCCTTATTTCACGTGAATATTCCTGGGATTTTTCCTTCTTTTGGGTTTTTTCCTTCTTTTGGGTTTTTTCCTTCCCCTTAACTCCAGCCCTGCCTGCTCCAGTGGAAATTCCTGCTTTGGAAAGGTGGACTTGTTTTGTTTTCCTGGATTTTTTTTTTTTTGTGCCTGCACAGGAGCAGTTTTGGTTCCCTGGAGGCCACCGGATCCTCTCTGCACCTGGGATGTCTCCAGGTGCCCTCTGAGTGCCCTTGGATTCTCCTTCTCCTGCCCCAAATCCCTTTTTTTTTCTTTTTTCCAAACTTGGCAGAAAAATCTTTCCCTTCTCTGCAATTCCCACCCCTTTTCCTGGATTCGGTAGAAATCCATCAACGTGTTGCAGTAATTTTGGGATATTTAAATATTTTGGGGAAGGCGGGTTTAGAGGCAGGGTGGGTCAGGATAAAATTCCTCTATCCATGGTTTCTCCTGGATTTTTAGGAAATTTAATCATCACCTGGAAGAGTCAAATGACTACAGAGTCACTGCCCTGAGCTCCACATGGGTGTGGGGTCATCCCAAATCCCTGTTGTTCTCTTGGAATGGGGTTTTCCCCCCATTCCAGCATTTCAGTGCTCCTCTACCAAGGAGAATCAGGCAGGAAGAGCCAAAAAAAAAAACCTAAAACAGGGAGAAGGGACATCTAAAATGATAATTTAAGAAGCCAATCCCATTATTAGTGGAATTTTTTTTTAATTCCATGGATTCTTCATCATTTAACAGCTCAGAATGACCACAGCAATGTCCCCTTTTCCCAAGGACATTCCTTTGGGATCAAGGAGATGAAGAGGGGACAAATATCTTGATTTGGTCAGTGCTGGGAATCACATCCCAAATCCAGGTGAATCCAGACCAAGGGGGATGCACTTCCATCTTTTCCCACAGCAGTCCAAGCCAAAGGATGGAGCAAGGGTTGGAGTTTTCCAGGATTCTCCTTGCACAGTTAAATGGTGGCTCCAAGCTCTGGGCTCTTTCCAGCACCTTTTGGATTTTTCCCTCTGTTTTGGACTTAAAATGTGACTTCGGCTTTCGATTTTAAGGGAGGAGAATCCAGAGGTGACATTTGGGCCAATCCAATAAAACATCAGGATTTGCCATAGTTTCTGCTCCTGCTTTTTAAATGGGAACAAAACAACTTCTGACACTCAAGGCTGGGAATTCCTGCCTTTCCCAAAGCTGCTCTGCAGCAAAACTTCCCCCCTCACATTCCTTGGAGGGATTTCGGTTATGTGGGACCTCTGGAAATCTCTGCTTCACTGCCCCCTCTTCTCAAAAAAGGGGTAGCTTGGAGGAATTTTTTTGTACTTATAAAGAAAATGGAATTTTCCATTTAAAAAAGAAATCCAGGGGATTTTTAGTTATAATTTTCACAGGAAAAACTCTTCTGGTCCTGCTTTACTTTTTTTTTTTTTAACATATCAATATTTTCAGGCATCTAAAAGTTATCCAGGTGAGCATTTCCATGAGCAACCACCCTGGATAACTTTGAGGAAGCAACTGGAGCTGCGTCAGGGGAAGTTTAGGTTGGATGTCAGGAAAAGGTTCTTCCTTCAGAGGCCGGGCACAGGAACAGGACCCCCAGGGAATCTTCACAGCCCCAAGGCTGCCAGAGCTTAAGGAGTGTTTGGAGAACACTCTCAGGCACAGGGTGGGATTTTTGGGATGCCCTGTGCAGGGCAAGGGGGAGGGGACTCGCTGATCCTTGTGGGTCCCTTCCATCCAGGATGTTTTCCGAGTCACAGAATTCATCTCTGTCATTCCCAATCTCCTTCAGACGTTTTTGGGGAATCATTTCGAAAGCAACATTTACATTTCTGCCCCCAAATGAAATTTTCTAATCCCAAAAGGAGTCCTGAGCACGTGCCTTAAGTGAATCCCTGCTGTGTTTACAAACACACCCGAGCACCACGGATCAGCCTTGGGAACGCCGGTGGATGCAAATTGGATAAACTCAGTCAATGGAGCCGGAGGGTTTCCCAGCAGCTCCAGGACCTGCATATTCCAGCGTGTATTTATCTAACTAATCTTCAAGATATTAGGGATAATCTTCACCATTTTCCTTTAATGAACAGCCCGACACGCTCGCCTGGAAGCTGTTCCTGCGGGGACCACCGGAGAGAAGGAATCAGATATCCCAGCTCCAATCGTTTATCACCATCAGACCAGGGACGGAGCTTTCTCCCAGGTCTCTTCCCTCAATAATTCCCAGCATGTTCAGTTGTTAACCTCACTTAGCCTCCAGCAGAGCCTGGGAGACCAAACCGGGAAGGTTCACTTGTTATTCCCCGGCTGCTCCATGTTGGGAATTTCAGGGCAGAGAGAGATAAGGAGGGAGGGCAAAGCAGGACGGGGGAATCCTTGAAAATCTTGGCCACAAGCGGGGTTTTCCTTGAACTGTGTCGCTCTCCCAGTGACACCAAGCTCTGCTGAGTCGGGATCCAAGGAATTTCTTGCTCGTTATCCGCTCCCCACCAAGGGCTGTGACCTCATTAGCATTCCCAGACTAAGGGGAAAGGGATGTCAGCCAAGGATGCTGCAGGAGTAATAAGTTTGTGGAGCAAGGATGCTGCCATGAGAAAGACAGAATTCCCAGAGAGGGGATTCTGCTCCCTCCAGCAGCCAGGTTTTCCCCACACCCATCCCAGTGCTCATCCACAGGGTGTCTCCTTTCAGAGCACTCCTATCCAAGCCTGCATCCCACAGGGTTCCTAAAATCCCTGAGTTAGCAGGAGCCGGTGCCATGGAGCTGACCAAATTCTGTGTCCATTAACTACTTAACAAAATTCCCTGTGCCAGCCCCTGCCTCCACCACATCCAAGTTAATTCCCTTCCTCATTTCCAGGCCCAAAGCCAAAGAACATCTTTGTTTTCCCTCCTATCCTCAGAGTATTTGGGCTGGGAAAGGCTGCAGGATGAGCACTGCAGCATCCTGAGCTCTCTTAACCCCACACCTGCATCGCACTCCGGCTAAAAATATCTGAGAATATCCACAACAATATAATTCCATGAACAAAACGAATCCTCCATGGAGAAAACCCACCAGGTGTGCTGAGTCAACGCTTTCTTGCTGCACAGGGGTTGTTTTTCCCCTTCCAGATTCCATCCAGGACCCTCAGTTATTCCTAATCTGTGCAATATGGGAATCCTTGAAGCTCCCAAACCTGGTCGCACCCCATTCCCTCGGCCCATTCCTTGTTTTAAGGTGAATCCTAGAACAGGTTCCACCTGTTCTCTACACCTTGGATTCACCATTACCCAGCTGGAAATCCCCTTTTTGGAAGCCAGCACTTCCCTCAGGGAGGCCAGTTCAGCAGACAAATGGGATGGGAATTTTTGGGATACTTCAGATCACCTGGACTCCTACAATGAGCACTCCTAGATGTCCATTCCTGCTGTCATCACCCCAGGAGCCACCACCTCATGTTCTCCCTCAAGCTGGAATCATAGTGAAACTTCCCACCAAACCCAGTTGCTCAGGATCCACCCACCCCAAATCTGCCCTCCTTGGAATTTACATCCACATCCGCCATATTTTGGGAACACCAAAAACATTGATTTGGATACTGGAGGGAGTCTTGGTGGAGTTTGGACCACCAAGATTAGAAGCCACCTCAAATCCTCGGAGCAGCTGAAGTGACAGTGAAGGGTCTTCAATGGATCTTGACAGCTTGTCCAGATTGTCACTGACAAGATGTGAGTGACAGCACTTTACTCTTTCCCAGGATTGGGTGGATATGGAGATTGAATTCCCCATGTCTGAATTAAATTTCTTGGGATAATCATGTCGTTTTTCTGCCATTTTTGCACCAAAACCAGCATGGCCGGGAGGACCAGGGAAGGGATCATCCCCCTGTGCTGCCACTGCTGAGGGACCTCAAAACCCGGGATCAGTTTTGGGTTCCTCATGACAAGAATGACATTGAGGGCCTGGAGCACATCCAGAGAAGGGAATGGAGCTGGGAAAGGGTCTGGAGTACCAGGAGAGGCTGAGGAAGGTTGGGGAGCTCATCCTGGAGAAAAGGAGGCTCAGGAGGGGTCTTCTCACTCTCCAAAATTCCCTGACAGGAGGGGGCAAGCAGGTGGGATTTGGGCTCTGCTCCCAGGAAACAAGGGACAGGATGAGAGGAAATGGCACCAGGCTGTGCCAGGAAAGATTCAGGATGGACATCAGGAAGAATTTTTAGCGTGGAAAGGGTGGTCAGGCATTGGAATGAGCCCAGGAAGGTGGTGGTATCCCCATCCCTGGAGGTGTCCAAGGAAGGACTGGACGTGGCACTCAGGGCTCTGGGTTGGTGACAAGGTGGGATTGGTCACAGGTTGGACTCAAAGATCTTGGAGGTTTTACCAACCGGGATGATTTCATTCCATGATTGTATTTTATGATCTCCTGGGTAGAGACAACCCAGACGTGCACAGAGACCTCTTGCTTTGCTCCTTGGGATGAGGAATTCAAATTCCAGAGGCTGGTGGACCTGGGTGTCAGTGATCCTGGGCATGGCATGGAGGGGCTGCTAGAGACACTTCACTCCCTTGCAGACATCCAGGTGAGCTCATTTGTGACTTCACAAACACTCATCCATGTTGGTGGTGAGAGAAGCAAGATGCAGAGACTCAGTGTGAGTCATAAATCAAGCTCTTTTATTGTCAGACAGTGTACATACTTATACTACTTTACATGCTCAAAATATTATTTATTTACAGAAGTTTCACACGAGATCTTTCTTGAATTAGAGCACTACATTATTATCAGAAGGCTACAATAACAGTTTCTTCTTGCAGCTTGTTTTTAGCTTTCATGTCTCTCTTTCTCACAGCTGTTTTGAGAATAACTTTGAGCAGAGGTCTAACTCTTGTCTATGGGGCCTGAATTGCTCACTTATACTTTATGTTTGTGCAGCCAGAGATGGCCGTTTTCCAACACATCCATTCCATTTGCATCCCATTTTGAAGTGGATCCTGGTTGAGGCTCCTGTCTCACCTGCGAGATGGGTTTAATCCTGCCTTAGATTCCCAGGTTAAGCCCCACTTGCACACTGGGTTAATTGGAGTCCTTGGATGAAAGCATGCAACGCTTGTTCTGGTCCAAGAGAAGAATAAATCCTCAGGAATCCATGAATGAGGAATTTCGCAACTTCACAGGATCTTTCTCGGAACAGCTGGAGACAGTCGTTGTCCTCTGGAACCAGATGAGAGACAATCCCTTCACCTCCTTACCTTGAGTGTCTTCTGCTAAAATTAAATTGAATTTTCTTGTTGCTCTCACTGCATGAAACCCTCTCAGGCCTCCATCTTTGGTTCTGAGGTGTCTTTCCCTCTCCTTTCTCCCTCTAAGGCTGGAATGTTCTGATCCATGGGGATTTCCCCACTGCTTTCCATCATTCTTCCAACTGATTTCACCACGCCTCCCTGCCAGACTTTTCTCTGGGAGCAGCACCTGGCAGAGAGGATCCCAAAGAGTTAACCCTCCTCCATGGTTATCCAGGTGATCCTCCAAGTGCATCTCCCTTGGAGCCAGGAAACCTGCTGAGGTTTTCCGCGGGGCGACAGAGCCACTTAGTCCGCGCCGCCGTCGGGAAAGGGGACGGGGCTGAAAGCAGATCCCCACTTTCAGGTGACACTGAGGAGGCCAGATTGGGTTTCTCCTGGGGGAGGCGGGGGTGAGGAGCAGCCCAAGGAGAGGGTGGATCCAGAGGGCTGGGAGGGACAAGGTGGCATCCACACGGTCACACAACCCCTGGCCATTTGTTTCACCCGTTGCTGGATGACCCCACCAGCTTGAAAAGTGGCCAAGAAGGCCACAGGACCAGAGCAGAGATTGTCCCCCTGTGCTGGCACTGCTGGGGCACCTCAGATCCTGGGGACAGTTTTGGATCCCTCACAATAAGAAAGACATTGAGGGGCTGGAGCGTGTGCAGGGAAGGGAAGGTGGGAGCTGGGAAAGGGTTTGGGGTACCAGGAGCAGCTGAAGGAGCTGGAGAGGCTCAGCCTGGGGAAAAAAGGAAGCTCATGGGGGGACCTTCTGGCTCTCCACAAGTCCCTGACAGGAGGGTGGAGCCAGGTGGGAGTCAGGCTCTGCTCCGAGGGAACAAGGGACAGGATGAGAGGGAACAGCCTCAAGTTTCAGCACAGGAAGTTTAGGTTGGATGTTGGGAAAATTTCTTCATGGAAAAGGTTGTTAAGCACAGAAACAGCCTGCCCAGAGCAGTATTGGAGACACCATCCCTGCAGATGTTTGAAAGCTGTTTGGATGTGGCATCTGGGGACAAAATTTGCTGGTGGCCTTGGCAGTGCTGGGGGAGGGTTGTACTCTATGACCTTGGAGGGCTTTTCCAGCCTAAACAATCCCACAATTCTAAAGCATCACCTGGCAAAGAGTTTTGGATTCAGACAAGGACAGGTGCCAACCACGTTGATTGTCCCCCCGCAGACAAGTTGGTGTCCCATGGAGGCCTCAGGGACAGGTCCCTCTACACCCAAAACCCCCATCCAACAGTGGTGAAGAGCATCAAGCCAGAGAAAGAATAGCCCAGCAGGCAAAGTGTTAAGAGAAACCACCCCATTCCAGAAGGAAAAGAGGGAGAGGAGGTTGAAGTCCAGCTGGACCTCTCCTCTATCCCCCCCGTTTGATTTTATGGGCTCTGAAATGTTGCCCATCTGCCCTCGGTGGCCGCTGCTCTTTTTTAATTGGAAGGGACAGAGGGTATTGACGACCTATCAAAATTCATATCTCGGCAACATTTCATTCCCAGTGGCCTCAGCACCCTCCCTTTTCCCCTCCTCCTTCCCAGATAAAGGAACTGTCACTTCGATAAACGGCCCCTAATGGTGGGCAGGGAAGGTGGGACAAAAAGCTTTCAGATCCCGCCGGAAAACTTCATCAGGAAAGCAAAAAAAAAAAACCCCTCCATAGGCTTTTATTTTTTTAAATAACTGGGAGATTTCATTAATTGATTGACTATTAAGGCTAATATAATTTTGATGATGTCGCCTATCTTTTCCATCATTGATTTTAAGTCAGGGTCCCTTTCTCACCTTTTGGTTGTATTTTTGGGAATGGGGCACGTTGTTATTAAAATCCAATTGAATTTTCACTATCTTTGCACCATAAGCTGGAGAAGCCAAAAAGAAGGAGTGTTATTGGTATTTATTCAATTGAACATTAATTTCTGCAGCTTGAGCTCTTCTTTTTTTTACAGATAGCAAAGGAAAAAAAAGCGCTCTCGCTGTTTATTCAATTGAATTTTCACTTTCTTTCCCTCCACATTAAGTGACTTCTGTAATGGGAGAATTTCTTAATCCGAGGGAAAACAAAGAAAAAGGGAAATCAGATCCACAGGAAAGCTGACAGCAAACACGCAGAGGTCACCGGAAGGCAAAGAGCTCAGGCTTAATTTTCATTAATTAATTTATTGGTGCCCAGATGGGGGCTCGGGCACGGGGTCTGGCTGTGCCACCTGAGAAATGGGCACAACCTTTTTTTTTTGTGGTGTCACATCTGCAGGTGCTCAGACATCTGCAGTCCTGTCACCTCCCCGTGGCCTTTCTGTCCCCGCAGCAGCAAATAAATGAGGCCAGGTAAGGTTTTTGGAGCAGCTCAGGTCACATCCAGGTGTCTCAGTGCTGTCCCCACGATCCTGTGAGTAGAAAAAGAGTGGAACAGTGGACACCACACCTCCCTCCACTGAGGGTGTCAGGATGAGTTGGATTCCCAAAAACACCACAGGTGTTCAAGTTCAGTCCTCCTCCCAGGCCAGACCAACTCCTTGATGGAATTAAAATCCAGGCTTGATTTGGAGGCACAGGAAGGTCGTCCTCAGCCTGATCCCCAGCCTGGGTGACAATGGGGAGGCAGGAGCTCTCCTTGCCGCCGGGGCTGTCCCTGTGACACATCAGGATGGCGTTTTGCTGCCACTGCAGCTTTAGGACCTTTGTTCCCTGCATCAGCAACTTCCCAGTTCCTGTCAGAGCAATCCAATCATCCTCGGCAGCAATTCCGGAGAAGATCGTTGGGTCAAGCCACTAAAGGTGAACGAGTCTTGTTGTCACCAACCAACACCTCCAGTGCTGATCCCAATCCCCAGCCCAGCTTTGCCCCAGCTGTGCCTTGAACCACGTATTTCATGGAATGTCATGAGCTGGAAGGGACTCTCAAGGATCTGAGTCCAACTCCTGGCATTGCACAGGACACCCAAAAAATCCCAACATGTGCCTGAGAGCCAAAGGCTTCCTGAGTTCTGCCAGGCTTGGAACTCTGACCACTTCCTTGGGGAGCGTGTTCCAGTGCCCAACCATCGTCTGGGGGAGAAACCTTTCCATAAAATCCCATCTAACCTAACCCTAACCTTAATCCCGTTCTGCAGCAGGGCTGTGAGGTCCAGAAAGATGGATAATGATGCACAACTCAACAGCTATTGGATATGGAGCTTCTCCTTGGCCTCAGGTTTCCTTTCTTGGTGTTCAAGTGGTGCGGAATATTCAGGAAATTTGGTTCCACTCCTGCCACAGGAAGACCAGACCTTTCCAGCACTGCCTGACTCTGCTGGTCCCACCTTTGCCATGGTGCTGCCCATGGAGACCAGACCCTCCCTCCATCCCATAAACCCGACAGTGACACATTTGGGAGAAACCCTCCACTTCCCAAGTGTTTTCCATATCTCCAGCTGGGATGGGCTAACCACGTCCCAAACTACATCCCCACTGCAGTTTGGCCTTGGAGCTGTGCCGGGTCCTTGGGGCTGTGTTGCCCTGGAAGAGGCTGGAAGAGGTCAAGAGAGACCCAGGACAAGTTGGAGCTGTGCCATCAGGGTTTCACTGACACCTTGGATTTTGGGATCAGTTTTGGCTCCTCGCAACAAGAATGACATTGAGGGGCTGGAATATGTTCAGGGAAGGGAACAGAGCCAGGGAAGGGTCTGGAGAGTCAGGAGAAGCTGAAGGGGCTCAGCCTGGAGAAAAGGAGGCTCCAGGGGGACCTTTTGGCTCTCCACAAGTCCCTTACAGGAGGGTGGAGCCAGGTGGAGTTCAGGCTCTGCTTCCAGGGAAGAAGAGACAGGATAAGAGGAAATGGCCCCAAGTTTCACCAGGGGAGGTTTACATTGGATATTGGGAAAATTTCTTCATGGAAAGAGTTGTCCAGCCTTGGCACAAGTGCCCAGAGCAGTGTTAGGGTCACCATCCCCGGAGGGATTTAAAAGACATAACCGTGGCACTTGGGGACATGGTTTAGTGGTGGCCTTGACAGTGCTGGCTTAACATTTGGACTCAGTGATCTTAGAGGGCTTTTCCAAACTAAATGATCCTATAATCCCACGATTCTGCCTTCCCCCATAAGACCACTCTTGAATTAAATGCATCACCATCCTTTTTGAAGCCTTGGATACCTCCTTGGGAAAATCAGCACTTTTCCTTCTCCAGCTTGGGTTCAGGAATCTGCTCTTCCCACCAAACACCAGGAGAGGCATTGCCACCAGCCACGGCTTTCCTCCTACCCCCACATGCTTCCAGGAGCTGCCTTAGCAGGAATAAATCCCACAATTAAAGCAGCATTAGGACATTAGCTTTTAAAGCCCTCGTCCTAGGAAATAATGTCCCCTTGTTAGCGCAGAAAGCACCGGGGGCGTAAAACTTTTATTATTAAAATTAACATTTCAAGCCCATACCATGAAGTAATGGGGGAGGTGAGGGTGGATAAATCAGATACTTAAACCGGGAATGTAACATTAGCACTTGGAATTGCGACCAGGAAATAAAGTCAAGGTGAGGAGATGGATAAATCAGACGGCTCAGCCGGAGTTTCTTTGTGTTAACACTTGGAATCCTTGAGGAAAAAGAGGAGGTCGGGAAATTAAACAGGGAAAAATGAACTATGCAGGGCCTGATTCCAAACCAGGAGACACTCAGGAGAGGAATAACATGGGATAAGAGGAGATTAGAGATGTTCAGCTGGTTTGGAGTCTGCAGGGAATTTCTCTGGGCTGTGCTGAAAGAGGAGTAAAGACACTTTGTGGCAGAGGCCCAGAAAACCCCCTTTTTGCTGAACAAAGCTTTAAAGAAAGAAATTTAAGGAAGAAAGGGATGATGGTGTTTATTGGAAGCTCCAAATCCCTTTGCAAATCCAGAGGAATTCCTCATCCATGTTTTTGAGACACAAATGAAGACATTGCAGCAACTGAAGTCCCCGTCACCCTTCAACCATGGGTGATTTGGGCACGTGGGGATGAGCACAACCCATGCCCATGGTGGAGTTGGCTCAAATCCATCCTTCAGGTCCAACTTCTGGGGCAAATCCAGCTGTTGGGAATTTCTAAGTGAGTGACACAATGCCTTGGGTTCTGCCATGCCCCTGGCCATGGCTGAAATTTCTTCCAGGTGGTTATGGGTGGGACTGAACTGACCCAGGTTGATCCCAAAGTTCCCCAGGAATGATTCCATATGAAAAATGCACTTTGCAGAGAGGAAAAAGAAACGAAAAAAGGAAAATAAGGAGTAAACTTGGGGTATCTGAGTGTCCCAAAAAGTGCAGGAAGGGCTCCACAAGTCACACAAAGGAGGACTTTTGGCCTTCTCCCAGGAAAGCTGTTGTTCCCTCCTTGTTGTGTTTCTCACACAATTCTGGCAAAGTGTCCAGAAAATATTTAGAGATCTAAAGAAGTGTCCAAGAGCAGGTTCCTGGTCTAGTGGAAAGTCCCCTGTCCATGGAAAGGGCTGGAATTAGATGAACTTTAAAGTCCCTTCCAATTGAAGCCATTCAATGATTCCAAGATCTATTGGTTTCCCTGGATTCTTCCCGGACACTTTCTTGGAATAATGACAATATCACCACAAGGGTGGACTTGGACACCAAAGGTCATGAATTTCATGAACTTGTGGAAGAAGGGCCATGGGGGGTTGCTCACAAAAAAGCCACGTTCCCTCATGTTTGATTGCATGGATAGCTGAGTTCCAGGACTGAAGAAAAGAAGGACCTGAAGGAAAGGATTCCATCAGTGGTGACAGGTGTCACCCTCACAGTGACAACCTGCGCCTCCACAATCACAGCCACCACCTGTATTCCCACCATGAACCAGCAGGAAAAAATTCCAGCACTATTCCACACTGCAGGATCCTTCCTTGCCAGTTTTCTGTGGAGCTCAGGCCTTGTTTTCTACTCAGAATTTTTCTAGGACTTTTCTCCGTTTTTTCCCTACAATCCTCTCCAAGAGGCAACACCAAACTGCTCTCACTGACTCAGTAAAACCGTCCTGAGATGACCAAACTCCCCAGGGAAAGGCTGGAGGCAGAAAATTATTCCCAGGGTTTATCCTCTTTCCCTGGATGGCTGAAGCAGACCAAACCTCTGGCAAACAAGGATTGGGAATTCTACCTCTAGGACATGTGGTCTTTGGGGGGTAACACAACGTGGTGCCCAGGTGTCCCCAACTCTTTGGATGCAGAGGAACGATGGGAAAGAGGGAAGGGTGGCGATGGGAAAAGGGTGGGATATGATGTCATCTCCCCGCCCCCTGGGGATCCCTGAATTATTAATGGGAACAGAAATCTGTCCCTGCAACCCAAGCTGGGTCGGCTCTGATTTCATCTCTCGACAGCTCTGGCGCTCGGCTGCGCCGGCCAGTCCCGCTTCCGGAAGGGAATGAGCCTCACAGGGAGGAACGGCGGCACCGGGACGGGAATTCACAGCTCCGTGGCATCAGCACCAGGATCAGCCATGACCTCCAGCCACATCCTCAGCCCTCCTTGGATGTTGGATGGAAAAACATGGGTGGCTTGCTCTTTCCTGTCACCCACCAGGGTCTCTTGGCATGGACGGAGTTTGTTGGATACATCCCACACGGCCAGGAGGAGCTGTCAGAGGTGCTGGAGAATTAATCAGGGATACACCAGGAATTTTATTTATCCCAGGGCTGTCCAGCTGTTTTTTGATTAATTACATGCAATGAGCTGTGCGGGTCTGAGCCCAGGGGCAGAAAACAGAGAAGAATTCTCTCTTATTGCCTAATTTCCTCACCCTGGACCTGTTGTCCCACCCTCACCTTGTCTCTTTCCCCCTTCTTTTCTACCCATGGACTTCTCAGACCTGAATCTTTCTCCTGAAGACCAGATCCTCTCCCACTGGGTTTCCTTTTCCCTCTCTCCATCCCTAAAAATGACAATTCTGGAATATTTAGTGGCATTTGTGGTGCCCTGGGGCAAAATCCTGCCCTTGCCACTGCTGTGGGAATTCCAAAGGCATGCACTGCGTTTTCACCCCTTGATATCCAGGAGGAAAAAAGATGAGGAAGAATGGAAATGCAACATCTTCTAAAACACCTTGACAGCAATTTGTCTATTTGAGGATATGAATTATTATTACTACTCACATAAATTATTAATTTAAATTTATTCATTTTTATCCAGTGAAAGGCTAATGAGTACTGGGAGGGAGTTGAAAGTTGGAGTTGGAAATAATTTCTAATTACAGAAGGAAGTGTAATTTCCCCCAAAACTCTGATTTTTTTTCCAGCTTGGAGGGTGTCCAAACCTTCTCTTTGCCCCACTCCTGCAGACCAGTAGGAGTCCCATCCTTGCTTTGGAACTGAACCAGGGAAGAGGGACAATGAGGAATTCTGACTTTCCCGCTGAGCTGTTCCTGTTCCTGCAGCTCAATGGCTGATCCTCTATTCCAAAATTGAGACCCCTGATGAGGAATAAACCTCATCACCTCTGCCATTACAGCAGTGAAACAGAGCCCAGGGAATTATCCAGGCACATCAGGAAAGTTTTTTTCCATTGCAATACCTATATCCAGGATTTTCCTGCAGAGAATAGGGACTCTGATGAGCCAATAGGTCCATTTTCCCCATAAACACTATTTCCAAGGAAAAATGAGTCATCTGGAAAACTGGGAGACAGGAGAGAGAAATCCACATTGTTTCTACTCTTCAGGCTATTATTGCCTGATATTTTTTCCATTTTTATCCCTTGGGATTCCACCTATGGAGCATCCAATATCCCTCACCTTGTTTCACATCTCCACAAAAGCTCTGAAGGTCATGGAGCACTTCCAAAATGTATGAGGCCTTCATATCCCACAGAATTTTTTATCCAAAACACCTCTTGGCATTTAAGCACCTGACAAGGTCTTATTCCCTTTGTTGGGACACATAGAAAATACAGCTGGAAGTGAGGAGGTTTCTCCAGGTTGATCCAAGTGCTTTGTGCTTTGCATGCAAATCCCAATATGACTCCCAAATTCTGGAAGTGTGTGAGTGGAGCTATTCCAACTGCAATCATGGAAACAGATCCAAAATTCCCAGGAATGTGTTTGGAGACTGGTACAGAGCATGTGAAACAATGGACAATTCCAGCAAAAATCAAGTAGTTCAGTGACTGCACCAGGCAGCGTCAAAAGGAAATTTTCTTGGAAGCTTCAGTGGAAGTTTAGAGGTAAAACTGTGGAAATGGTGGGAAAGGAGCTGATTTTCATATCAGGGATGGCAGGAATAGAAATGGGGACACAGCAATAAACAAGAGGAACTTAACTGCTCTGCCCATGCACGTTCGTCATTCCAAAAGGTTACTAAAATTATTGGAAATAATATATATACAAAAATATCAAATTATTAGAAAACTGTTTAAAAATTACCAAAAAGCCCAACAAAATTACTGCAATCTTCTCCATGCTCAGTTTCATTTTAAACAGCCTTGGAGAGGAGCTTCCTGTTTCCACCCCACCACCTTCCTCTGCATCCCTTCCTCATCCTCTCTGTATCTCCTCCTTCTTGATCTTCACGGAATCATAAAACCATGGGATGGTTTGGGTTGGAAGGGACCTTGGAGATCGTGGAATTCCAACCCCTGCCATGGGTAGAGACACCTTCCACTATCCCAGGTTGCTCCAAGCCCCGTCAAACCTGGCCTTGGACACTTCCAGGGATAAGGAAGCCACAGCTTCTCTGGGAATTCTATTCCAGGGCCTCACCACCCTCAGAAGGAAGAATTTCTTCCCAATATTCCTTCCAAACTCACAGTGCAGCCGTGACCTTGCCATGAGATTTGGAGCAATACCCATCCCTTACTCCCATCTCCTCCTCCCTTTGAGCCCCTTCCTTGCAGCTTCCCCACCTGCACGATGGGGATGTTCATCCATGAATTTGGGGTATGCAGCAGGAAAAACTCTTTGAGCGTTTTCATTGCCTTCAACTGTGTGTTTGGGGCATGAACTCTGAATACGTGGACGCACATCAGGACACAGAGGTGGGATCCTGTGGAGGTTTCTGGATAAATGGATACCCATGTGTGTCTCTCCAACGAATTCCCTGTGCATATTTGAACTTTTAATGCTTATTTAATCCGGACCCTGGAGCCCAGCTGGGACCTCTCGCAGTTCCTACCACGGATGGCTACTCCGAAAGGCTGATGGAAGCACTTGGATTCCCAGGAGACCTTTCTCTCTCTGCCTCATAAGCAAAGTGGTTTTCCTGAGGGATTTGAGGATGCAGAAGGGAGCTGCTCGCTCAGCAGCTGAGCTGCAGGGGCTGTATCCTACAGGAGCACTTCCGACAGGGGCCATGGGGCAGAATCTGCCTCTGGAAGGGAGAGATTTAGGGAAGAGAAACATTTCTTGCCTGGTTTTAGGGGATCCCAGTGCAACTTTAGGGATGTTGTCTTTTGGAGCTGTTTTCTTCCAATGGATGTGATTGTGGAAAATCATGGAATCTTAGAATGGTTTAGGTTGGAAAGGACCTTAAAAATCATCTCATTCCAAGCTCCTGCCATGGTCAGGGACAGCTTCCACTATCCCAGATTGCTCCAAGCCTCATCCAGCCTGGCCTTGAACACTTCCAGGGATGAGGAGTCCACCAATTCTCTGGGCAGATACTTGGAATATCCCCCTACCTCAGATGGGCCTTGGATAGAAGTCAGTAAATTCCGTATTAATTATGCTTTCCTGAAGTAAAAAACAAAAGGAAAAGAGGAAACGGCCTCGCCTTTCACCAAGGGAGGTTTAGGTGGGATATCAGGAAGAATTCCTTCAATTAAAGGATTATCAAGCACTGGAACAGGGCAGTGGTTGAGTCACCATTCCTGGAGGAATTTAAAAGCCATGTGGATGTGGCACTTGGGGACATGGTTTAGTGATGGCTTTGGCAGTGCTGGGGAACAGTTGGATTTGAGGGCTTTTCCTTCCTAAATGATTCCATGATTCTAAGAGCCAGAAGGAGAAGTGGATGCACCTCAGTTCCTGTGTTAGATGCAAACATGCAGAGCCAATATTTAGGAGAACTGAATTCTCCCTAAATGAGAACTTTCCCAAGCCAGCTGTGCTCCACAAGCTTCTCCCAAGGCTCCACGACTGGGGCAGTGAACGGGAGATTTAAAGTTCTTGGATCTGCAGTTTAACCCGCAGATTTTCCAAGTAACATTTGCTCAGTAAAACATTTCCAAGAGTGGGATTTACTGTCATAATTAATAGGTTATGATTAGGTCAATAACTTTCATCAACCTCGCCGGGAGAGAACCTATTAATGAAGCTGTAAAACAACGTAAACTCCATGGAAAGGATGGGAGGGAGGATTTACAACTTCCCAGAAGCCTCAGTAACTAAAGGGACAATTTACAGGAAGGAAAATGATCGGGGTGCCCATAAAACACGATCCAAATGATGCCCATATCCAAACAAGACAAATTAAAAAGGTTTAAGTGGATTTCACAGCCCAAATAAACCAGAGCATCTCAATTGAGAGGAGGCGTTTTATGGAGTGCGGGAGGGGAAGATGCATGGGAATGGGAGAGGGGATGGAGAAGGTCGATCAGAAATCAGGGACACGGCCTGACATTCCTGATTTCCTCGTCAGGTTCATCCCTTAGGATGTGGTCCAGGAGTCACATCCAAATCCAGAGCCCACGCACAGGGTTGGAAGTCGGTGATCCTTAAGGTCCCTTCCAACCCAAATAATTCCATGATTTCGAGAAGGAAGCACAGTCAGCAGCCACTTCTCCCCACAGCCAAAACACAGAGGTCTGAGCTTAAAATTCATGGAATGTGTTCACTCTGCAGCATGGGGAAAGCAGACTTTTCCATTTGGGATGGTTCGAGAGGACACTGCCCAACACCACTGAGGCGACCTCATCAGTCACCACCCAAAGTAGACTCTGACAGATCAGTCACAGAATCATGGAATCATGGAATGGTTTGGGTTGGAAGGACCTTAAAAACCATCCAGTTCCACCTTCCTGCCATGGGCAGGGACACATTCCACTATCCCAGGTTGCTCCAAGCCCCGTCTGACCTGGACTTCAACACTTCCAGGGATGGGGCAGCCACAGCTCCTCCAGGAATTCTATTCCAGGGCCTCACCACCCTCCCAGGAAAGAATTCTTTCCCAAAGTCCCATCTAAGTCTTCCCTCTGGCATTGGGAAGCCAGTCCTCCTTGTCCTGTCACTCCATCCCTTGTCCCAAGTTCTTCTCCAGCTCTCCCGGAGCCCCTTTAGGCACTGGAAGGGGCTCTAAGGTCTCCTTGGAGCCTTTTCTGTCTCCAGGTTGGACATTCCCACCTCTCCTAGAAGAGCAGAGGAGCTGCAGTCCTTTGATCAACTGAGTGACCTCCTCTGGACTTGGGATTGTGGGACACCAGGGACATGAGGGCAACACAAAGCCAATTTATCCTAAATTAATTTAGGTGCAAACCTACAATTCCAAAACATGTCCCAGTTGTCCCTTTTGGTGACAAGTCACAGCCATCTGCTGCCTTCATTATGAGGAGCTACCTTGGAGTTTATTTCTTCACTAATGTATGGACTTGAGTGTCAGAAACCATCAACTTTTCCAAGATTTTGGACATCACAACCTGCGTGGATATTTCCTGGATATCGCTGCGCCACATGAATGTTGTGGTTAAAGGGTTGGGATTCCAGGAATGGACACAACTCCCGTTGTCCTTCCCACTTCCCAAATGCCATTTTTCTAACCAAAACTTTCTGGATTTCAACATCTCCCCCAGCGACTCAATCCCAACCCTCTGCAAGTTCGTTAATTATCTTCCCTCTTCTAATTGCGTTTATAAAAGCTGCTTAATTTGACAAGACCGATTTCCCATAACCCCCTGCTGATTAGCATCATGTTCCTGTAATTCCTTATTAATCGAGTCCTGGTGAGGTGTTCCCTCATTTTGCCTGGAATCAATGGCAGGCAATAATTAACCAAGTCATTCCCATTCCTTAACGGACTGACATGACATCAGCTTTTCCTCTTGTCCCTTGGATTTCCCTGCCTTGGGATCTTGAAAACCAACCCTGATTCTACTTGGCCACATCCTAGAAAACACTTGGATAGAGTTAATCCCTGTTTTTAGCACGTTGAGTGTTTTTTAAGAGGGGCTATTTGGAATGTTCCCCACTTAATGCCGGCCTGTAAACCATCCCTTCCCTTTTATCAGGAACAAATCTGCTTTTCCCTCCAAATACAAAACAAATATCCCTGGAAAATGCCTGCTTTGCACATTTCCCTTCCAAGGAGGAATCAATACCGGGGTTATTATAGCTCCTTCTGTTCCCAAAGTATTTCAACTCTTTGCTGGCCTCAGCTCTACTGGCCACAGCCTCTCCTGGCTTTTTGCTCATCTCACTGATTTTCTCCATTTTTGTGCAAATCCAATGTCCTTTATTCCTTTTTTTTTTCCCATTTGATGTGTCCCTTGTCACTGTCCCTTTGCCTCTAAGCCAGTTTTTCAAACTAGTGTCACCCTTGGTGGGGGGGAATGACCCTTTTGGGGGCACTTTGGTTGTTTCTTAACCAACCCCTCTCATCATTCTCATTTTCCCATTCCCTCTTTATTTTTTCTACCAGCTGAATTGTCCTTCAGGATATTTCAGTTTTCCATGAACCTTGAAAAATAATCCATGAGCTGCTCTGAGCTAACTCTGAGGGTGGTGAGGCCCTGGAATGGAATTCCCAGAGAAGCTGTGCCTGCCCCATCCTTGGAAGTGTTCCAGGATGGGGCTTGGAGCAACCAGGAATAGGGGAAGGTATCCCTGCCCATGGCAGGAAGTTGGAATGAGAAGGTTTTTAGGATGGGAAGCGTTTTTTAGGTTTGGGAAATGTTGTCAAGAGCAGACACCACCAATCAGCAGAATTCCTGCCCCCTCTATCAGCACATTGATCCATAAGCATTCCAGATCATTTTCCCATTGGATTTCCCCACGGCTTGACACTTTTCACCAATTTTCCCCCATTTCCTTGCTCAAATCACCCTGGAACCAGAGCCTTGAGCACTCCAGTGATTAAAACTGAGGGAACAGGATCCTCCAAAAAAAAGCTTCCATGGAAGCATTTTTTTTTTTTTTCTTGAAAAAAATAGAAATTTTGGATGAAAAGAAATTTTTCCACTTCCTGCAGCATCAGGCTCCCACTGAACATTTATGAACTTGAAACCAATTTATTTTTCAGGACTGTGATTTCTCCAAGGGAAAGTGTTTCAGTTCGTGCTGTTTTGTTACACTTGACCGTCCACCTTCCCCTTTTCCTTCCCTTCTCTCCCAGATTGTCCAAAGAAAAGATCCTGTGAACCTCTTTTTTTTTTTCCTAGACTGGGGACTATTATTTCTATTTCCAGTCCCTTGCACCTCTTCTTCCCTGGAATCCGCCAGGTTTGCAGTAATTTGAGATTCCCACTCAAAGTAACTGAGTCGCCACTGGCAAAGGCTCAGCGTGACCAGGACAGCCCTGCTTGGAGGTGACCCCCTGGCCTGAGCTGGAGCGTTTAATCCACCAGATTCCAGAACACTGGGAAGCATTCCTTAATTTCTTCAGTCCCTTTATTCCTTCAGGTCATCCTGGAATTAACTGTGGACAGAGAATTTGCCAGTTCACTGCAGCAGAGGGTTTTCCGTGGAGATGAAACCTCAGGGACAGCAAGGAGATATTTCCCTTTCTATTCAACTTCCTGGAGATTAATAATCCATCCTGGATAGAGGGCTCTGAAGTGTATCCCATTTAAATATGAAATTAAATATGCAGGGGAAAATGAGGGAACACAGACCCCTAAATTTGTGCTGTCTGATCAAAATATTTCCCCAAGGGATGGAAGCTCCAGCCTCATCTGACTGGGCCGAGTGAAGAGACTCGTGGAAAAAAAAGATGGAAGCAGATCTGAGGTCTCTGATTAAAGCTTTTCCATTGATCCTTCAACAGCTGGAATTTTTCATGGCCTTCTCACTTTTCCTCTGAGCTTTATGGACCCTTTGGAGTCTTTAAACTGTTCTTGCAATTGTTCAGCTTCGCTGATGGAAAATCCCACCACTGTGGCTTCAAACTGAAAAGATGGGATATTGGGAAGAATTCTTCCGCGTGAAGTTAATGAGGTCCTGGAATGGAATTCCAGAGAAGCTGTGGCTGTCCCACCCCTGGAATTGCGCAAGACCAGGTTGGGTGAGGCTTGGAGCAACCTGGGATAGTGGAAAGTGTCCCTGCCCATGGATTAGATCATCTTGGACATCTCTACCAACTCAAACCATTCCGTGATTCCATGATCCCATAAATGTTTTCTCATCTCTTCCTGCTGGAATATCCTGTTGATATTCCTCCCACAGCTTCAGGCAGCTGACCAGGATGGATCACAGGGAAAAAGCAGGTGACAACCCAGGTGATGTGGCCCTCAAATTCCTTCCCAACAGCCCATGGAGCTGCTCCTACTTCCCATGGGGTTGAACCGGAAAACACTCAGGCACAGCACATGGAAACAGCTGGAAAATCAACAATAATCCTGCAGGAAAGTGTTGATGTTAGGCCTGAGTGAAGTTTTACTCCAAAACAAATCCTTCAGGATTGGTGGGAGGGATGTTTAACACTCGGGTTTTTAATTGGTCGGCTTTTATCCATAAAAATGAATGATTCCATGAGTAAAAACATCATTGCACGTGTAAAAGTAAATTATTGTGCATATAAAATCTTTACTGCACATCTAAAAGTAAATTATTGTGCATGTGAAATAGATTCCGGCATTTTTTTCCCCTTGTAGCTCCCAGTCGTTATTTTGGGAACGCTTGTAATCCCTCACTTTGAGCATGCGGAAGTTCCACTAAAGATTCCTTTTAAAGCAGATCCCCATCTGCTCTCTCCAGAGGAATATCCCAAATATGGGTCAAAATCTGTACAACTACACAGGAATTCCTGGCAATGACGTGTATTAATTATGCCCACAAAACTGCCAAACTCCTGCTGGAATCCAATTCCTTCCCATTCCTGCCACAGCCAGAGCTCCAGGGTTAAGATTGATGGGGAATATCTTCGGCCTCTCTCTCACACGAGTTTAAAAGCTTTGGCCTCAAGGGCAGGCCAAGCTCCTGTCACATTTGGCATTGCTGGACCAGCACAAAACAGCTCCCAGACTCAGCACAGCTCATCCATGTCCGGGTGCAGTAAGAATGTGGGAATGTGGTGGCGTGTCCTGTGAGATCCTTGATCCCACCACAGATCCAAGAGGCCTCGCTCAGAGCACGGCTTTGTAGCTTTAGTCGTGCAGCTCCAGGGGTTAGGACTGTCCCAGACAATTCTGGCATCAGTATAGAACTACAAAACCACAGAATTCCAGAATCTGTGAGGTTGGAAAACACCTCCAAGACCACTGAATCCAATCTGTGGCCGATTCCAAATTTGTCAGCCAACTCAGTGCCATGTCCAGGAGTCCCTTGGGGATGGGGGCTCCACCACCTCCCTGGGAAGCCCCTTCCAATGCTTAACAACCCTTTCCATGAAGAAATTCCTCCTGATGTCCAACCTGAACCTCCTCTGGCACAGCTTGAGGCCATTTCCTCTTGTCCTGCTCCTTGTTCCCTGAGAGCAGAGCCTGACCTCTACCTGGCTCCACCCTCTTTTCAGGGAATTGTGGAGAGCGAGAATGTCCTCCCTGAGTCTTTTTTTCCCCAGGCTGAGCCCCCCCAGCTCCCTCAGTTGCTCCTGGTAGGACTTACATCCCACTGGAATTTCTTTACCACACCCCTGAGTTGTGTTGCTGATGTTTTCACCATCCAGCCTTCACGGAAGAAGATATTCCTGCAGATTCCACAAATGTGATCCTCAAGTGAAGTCCCAGAGGGCTGTGAAGCGGCATTCTATATTTGAAGTTCTGGGATAAGCCTGGGATTAGAAAGGTCTCAGACTCACTTTCACCAGGAGAAGGATCCATGGAGAAAGTCTCCATCAGAAGCTGGTTCATGTTTGAACTGGACATGGAGTCGCTTCCCATCCCTATCCTTTGAGTCCATCCATCGTATTTCAAGGAATGGCAAGCTCTTAGTTGTGGAAATCAGGGTTGTGCACCACGCCATCAGTCTACCACAAATTATGGGATATCCAGATATCCCACAAATTATGGATCCCACCAGAAATGCTTCCAGTCCTATCCCTGATCAAGTCCTTCATCCAGTCAGGATGAAAATCTCTGCACTTGCAAGGCACAGCCAAATAAATCTCAGCCTTTCTGAGATATCCAAGTGTGTCACCAGTTTGGGATGGAAGCCTTGACACACCCAGATGTTCAGAAGGAGAATTGTGAGAGATGTCACAATTTTGGTCTAAAAATGACACTGTGTACCAAGACCTCAGAATGTCCCAGTATCGAGAGGGAAATTCCAGTACGTCAGAGAGTTTCAGGGCAATGTTGCCATGAGGATGTTTCTCATTCCCAGGAGTTAATGTGGTAGCTGTGTCAGGGCCTGGAATTGCAGTGTCACCAAACTAAAATGAACCATGAGTATTTCTGGAAGTTCTCCGGTATTAGACTCCAGTGCTGGAGAACTTTGATTCTGTCTGGGAAAGAATTCTTCCCTGGGAGGGTGGTGAGGGCCTGGCACAGGTTGCCCAGAGAAGCTGTGGCTGTTCCATCCCTGCAAGTGTCCAAGGCCAGGTTGGATGCGGCTTGGAGCAACCTGGGATAGTGGAAGGGTTGGAATGAGATGATCTTGAACATCCCTTCCAACCCAAACCATTCCATGATTCCATGATTCTCACCACCCTCACAGGGAAGAATTTCTTCTCAATATCCAATCTAAACCCACTCTCTGTCAGTTTGAAGCCATTCCCTCTTGTCCTGCCACCCCAGACCCTTGTTAAAAGTCCCTTTCCATCTTTTTTTTTGTCAGATTCTTCTGCTTTTGGAAGGCCACAATTAAATCACTCCAAGCCTTCTCTTTTCCAGGCTGAATAATCCCAATTCTCTCAGCCTTTCCTCACAGCAGAGCTGTTTCAGCCCTCTGATCACCTCCTTTGGACTGGCTCCAACAGCTCCATGTCCTTCCAGCTGGATGCAACATTCCTGGTGGGATCTCACCTGAGTGCGGCAGAGGGGCAGAATTCCCCTCTCTTCTTCTGCCAACATTGTGGGACCTGTCCAGAAAGCAATTGGATTTCTGGGATTGGAGCATACATGGCTGGGTCATGTCCAGCCTCTCACCCACCAGCATCCCCAAGTCCTTCTCCCCAGGGCTGCTCCATCTCCTCATCCCCAGCCTGGATTGATCCTGGGATTGACTCTCACTCAGGTGCAGCACTTGTTCTTGTTAAACTTCATCGAGATTCCCATGGCCCCGCTTCTCAAGCTTATCCAGGTCCCTCTGGATGTATCCAAAACTGGGAATTCTCATTGGCTTGTGCATCACTGGCAGCCTGACGGTGTCTCCACCCCGGTGACATGTCCACACTTCAGCAGGTGACAGAAACCGTCACCCTCAAGTGGAGCATCCCCTCAAAGTGGGAACAACGGTCCATCTCCTCTCTTCACCCACTGCATCCTCTCCCATA
The DNA here is from genome assembly GCA_034509425.1 of Eopsaltria australis. Lineage (NCBI taxonomy): Eukaryota > Metazoa > Chordata > Aves > Passeriformes > Petroicidae > Eopsaltria > Eopsaltria australis. Next base: position 242,969 of record JAVTVJ010000646.1, on the reverse strand, counting down.
AATCCCAGGGCAGTTCAATAACCTGCATTCCCAACCTTTATTACTGGAGTGGATAATCCACGGGGAGCAGGTGACTTACGTCCTATCCATAAAACCTTTGGCACTTCTGATGGATGGCTTACAATGGTACAAACTGGGACGATGTAATTCCTCGTGTCCTGCTCGCTCCCTGCCCACAGATCCCTCCCTCTCCTCTCCTCCCCCTCCTCCCTTCCCCCTTTATTCCTTATCTGACGAAATCATCAAATTTATGGCCAAATTGAAATGAAATGCAATTTAATTCCCGTTCTGCTTTCCGTCCATCACCTCGCCGGCCGCTCCCGGAGGATCTCCTAACCCAATCACTGGATGGCCGTAACTTCATTAGTGCTGCCAGCAATTCCCTGCTTTCTGCTGCGTGTGGCTCCTGGAAATCATGGCTGACACCTCTCCCCGGGAATTACTGGAAGCGAGAGCTGTCTCAAGTTTTTGCTGGGTTATTTCCGACTTCTGCTCCATCAGCGGATTTACTTCCGCGGGGTGATGGGATCACCTCTGGCTTTGCTGGATGATTCCCACCCAAAAACCATTTCCAGCTCCAAAGGTGGAAAGATGGGAGAGAGGCTGAGATGCGATGCCCAGAAAGATGTGGATGCCCCATCCCTGGAAGTGTCCAAGGCCTTGACTGGAGCAACCTGGGATAGTGGAAGTTTTCCCTGGTCATGGCAGAGGGTTGGAATTGGATGTTCTTTAAGGACCCTTTCCCATTCCAGGATTCAATGAACACATCCCAGGCCACCTTGGGATTTGTGGAGCTGGGAAAAGCAATGGCAGGGAAATCTTCGGAAAGGCAGCTCCGTGTCGCACCAAGGAATGAGCAGGAGCCTCACAGAGGAGAAATTCCCAAGCTGCCAAACCCCCCATCCCAGAAAATCCCAGAATCCAGTCAAGTTGTCTTGTGAGCCACCCAAAACAAGGGAAAAACATCCAGGTGGATGTTTATCTTCCCTGCCTCCTGTCCCGTGGATGAATCCACTCTCTCTAAGCCCTCCTTGACACATTTGTCCTCCAAACCTCCATCCCTGGAGATCTCACCCTTCCCCTCCTCCCAGCAATTAATCCCAGCCCTCCTCTATCCCACAGCTCTAAATCTCCTTTGCTGGTTTTTAAGCTCCTTACTCCTTGTCCTGTCCACAGGGAAACGTGTCCCTCCCCTTCCTGCGGCAGCCTTTTTACATAATTGTGGGCTGTTATCCCATCTCCCTTCATTCTCTGGGATAAACAACTTCCCGTCTTCCCAGCCATTCCTCACAGATTGTATTTGATCCATAGGGATGCCACATTTGGGGTTCTTTTCCTCAAGAGAAAGTTCTGGCACCCGTGAGCTTTACAAAGCAGAGAATAAGGAATGTCGTGGACTGACAAGGAGCTGGATCTCCTCATTCCCACTTCCCACCAGGTTCTTCCTCAGATATCCACAGGGTTGAGACCTTTGGAAGCAGGTGACGGGACTCAGGGGTTTGTAAATCCTTACAAAAAGTCCTGTGCCAATTCCCAACCCAATTTCCTTGGGAAAAACCACACTTTTATGGCCCAAACAAACAAACCAAACAGGAAGAAATAACAAAAGGACGTTTAATGAGTCTAATTTGGCACTGGATGCAAATGAAGGGCTTTGGGACAACACGGCTGAGGTGTTATCCTTAAAAATTTGGGTCATCTCTCAGTTGCAAATGTACAGGGAACGCCAGAGTGGATTTCTCTGGGTTTCTCCCAATCTGTTTTCGAGGAATTTTTCAGCGTTCAATCAATATTAAAAGGGTTGTGCCAGGGTGGGAACGGAACCCAGATGTGAAAGTCTCCAGCTAATTCTCTAAATCCTTGGCCAAAACACATCCAGGGACACGTTCCTGCATATGGACACCCACATGAGGAAAAATCCATCCAGAGGAATACATTCCTGCAACTATTTCTGCTTTAGCAAATTCTCGATATTTAGCTTAAATTCAGATTTTGAGACAAAATTTATGTAAGTTATTTCGTTTCCCACACATGCTCCAAGAGAAAACCTGGATCTGGGGAGGCATCAGGCTGGAGGAGCTGTTTAATTCCCAAAGGCAGGAAGCAGAAAGACCCCAAGGAAGTCTCATTAACACGAGAAAATCAGAGCAAGCAGAAACGTCTGGAGAGATCAGGAGGGTTCCTTGGAGTTAAACGTGCTCCTGTCTTTCCCAGGGAGAAGCAAAGAACGCAAATAGGAATGAAATAGATTGAGAAAAGAAAAGAAAAAAAAAAAAAGAGGGAAGGAAGAGGTGAGGGAGACTCAGTAGGTGGTGCTCTTCCCTCTGGATCTGCACAGGGCATGGGAAGAGGGTGACTGGGAACATCCAGGTGGAAAAACAGCTCCAAATCCAGCTCCTGGTCCTGACTCCTGGCCCCAGGGTGGGTGAAGCACCTCAGCACCATCCTGGGAGCGGCTAAATTTTGGGATATGATGAATTTCCAGCACAATCCAGATTTTGGCTGCTCATAATCCCTAAATCCGCACAAATGCGATAAATGTCAGCAAGCGGCTCCAGTCAGGAGCTGAGATCCCAGGAGGAATTCAGCCTCCACCTTGGTTGACTCAGCAGATATTTCATCCCATCTCCAGCACATCCCAGGACAAAAATCCTTGGAGGAATGGGAAGTGTTGATGAATGTGGGGTTTTAAGAGAAGGGAGTCGAGTATGGCCAACCCTGGACCCTCACAGCCCCCACGCTGGAAGGGGAAGAGCGGGATTGATCCGGGAACACGGAGCCATAGATCAGCACAGCCTCTCCCATAATTTTCCCTGATGGATTCCCACCCGATGGACTGATCTGAAAGTGATAAAGGGAAAACTGGAGCGTTTTCAACACCCCACTAACTCCCAAACCGGGCTCAATAATCCCGGAGATTGATGGCTCCTAAGGAATGGGGAGGGAGGGATGGGCTGGGAGGGGAGTTTATTTAATCCAGAACATTTATCGGGATAAATGGGGGGGGGGGGGCAGGACAGGCACCAGCACTAAGGAAATGTTTCCCCTGGAAAAAAAAACAATTTAGAGATTTCAGGTGTGGTCCTGGAGCTGGTGAGTTCTGTCCCTAGGAATGGGGGATCCAGGATAGGAAAATGGAGTTTGCCTGCAAAAATAAGAACTTTCCCACAATTTCCTATTTTCTCCCCTTCTTCATCACTTTCCATGTCCTTTGGGGAATCTCCTGGTCACCTCCAACACCTTCAGTCTGAACAACAAAGCCCCAGGAAGTGCTGGGAATTTGTTTCCATTTTCTCCTCGATGAGGGAATTCCCATTCCCACTGTTTTCAGGTTAGGAGTGGACCAAATATTCCCTGAAAGGTTTCACATGGAACATGTTTTCCATCCAAATCCCAGAATCACAAGATCCTTTAGGTTGGAAAAGACCTTGAAGATCATCGAGTCCAATTAATCCAGCACCGCAAATTCCACCACTAACCCATATCCCTAAATCCCACCTCTCCATGGCTTTGAAATCCCTCCAGGCATGGGGACTCCACCACTTCTTTGGGCAGCCTTTTCCAGGGCTTGACAATGTTTTCCATGATATTTTTTTCCTAATATCCAACCTGAATGTCCCCAGGTGGAACCTGAGGTCATTCCCCCCTCATTTCTCTTCAGCTGAAAGCCACTCCCTGATCCTTCAACCAGGACGCTTCCCACTGCTCTCCCTGGATTTCACAAATCCCTGGAATACACAGCGCCAATCCCAGCTGGCATCCTCATCCTCAGTTTCTCCACTCCCATCCTCCTCAAGACCTGGAGCCAGCCGGGATTTCGATCTTGGGAGGCAGCTATTGTGCTGTAATTAAACAGCAATTGATTGCAAACAGGGTTCTTTTGTGTTTGGGATTAATGAGAGGCAAGAAGATAAATTTGGTCACCAGTAATTAACCCCAATTACAGAAGCAATAAATTAGGAGCTCCATGGTATCCATTGCCTTTGGAAGGCTCTGGATCCTTCCCCTTCCCTTGATATTTTTTACAACAATCCTGTGGGGTTTTCAGAAGTGGAATGAATCCCAGGAAGGGCTCTGGGGGCTGGTGGATACACCGGGATGTGAAGAAAATTTGGGATTTTGGCTGTCGAGGGGGCATGAGGATGCTTCCATGACAAAAACAAGCTGGGAGAGCCTTTTTGATCCCTAATTCCCAACTGGGAACCGATGATTTCACTGATTTGAAGCCCTAATCCCTGGGAGTTTTTCCAAGCTTTGATTTTGCAGGCTGGGTGAGCAGCAGCAGAGTTTGTGGGATGGGCAAGCTGGCTGTGCTCAGTCCAGGGATCACGGAATGCCTGCTGCATCCCAGAGATAAAATCCATGGACAGGAAGAGGGTTCAACCCCCTGGAGCAATGGGGAGCACAAGGCTGGAATTCCAAAGATTTCTCTTCTTTTTTTTTTCCAGTCCTGGGATAGAAACACCAGCGTGGTACCCCAATATCCCAATCCCAGCATCATTCCCTAGGCAGGGAGGGATCATTCCCTGCCTGCTGCTTCCCTCTGGCTTGTGTGATTCCAGCTCCCTCCTGCCTGGTATCCAAAAGCATTTCTAAAGGATTTCTGGCTTTAACCTCAGCTGTTTTCATGGTTCAACAGTTTTGGGACCGGGCCATTGACCCCTGCATTAAACAAAGCATTAAAGCAGATGCTGAAGGGTTTCCCAGGGCATTCCAAGCTTTTCTCCGCCTGAAAACCCTGGAATTGCAAAAAGAATTCAGCTCCAGCCCAAGGAAGTGCAAACCCCCAGTCTTTCACCAGTGCCAAGGATATCACAGGAGATTTGGGATTCAGAGACATCCAGAAAGTGCCACAGGTGTGGGGAGAGCAGTAAAAAAAAAAATCCCTGCAGTTCCCCAGCCTTTAGCAGCCTCCAGAGGAAACCAATTCCTAAATCCCGACTTTTTTTTGCAATACTAGCAATCGTTTTCCCTGGAAAACTGTGACAGGTTGGGCCCCAATTGGATATTTAATCCAGGTTTAATTTATGAGTGATGAGACTCCATCACTGTTTCAGCTGAGGATGGGAGGTGACAATGTGACAATGTCCTTGTTCCCTCAGCTGCTGCCTCTCCCATCCTACATCCCTGGGTGGATCCAAGACCCTGATGTGGGGTCCCAAGTGTGGGACATGGAGCGGGAATTTGGGGATGTGGAAAAATGGGGACATTGGGAGGATTTGGAGGCATGGCAATTTGGGATGGAATTTGGGTGTGTGGGAGGGATTTGGGGACATGGGGAAATGTGGACATGCAGGCAGAATTTGGGGAGAATTGGGGGAATTTAAGGGTGGGGAGGGGATTTGGGGACATGAGGGAGCTTCAGGGACATGGGTCAGAATTTGGGGACATTATGGGAGAATTCAGGGACGTTGGGGAGAGATTTGAGGACATGGAGGGGGTTTGGGTAAATGGGATTTGGAGACATTGGAGACATTTGGGGACATTTCAAAAAATTCCCTCATGTCCCCAAGTTCCCACCCCATTCCCCAAAGAGGACCCGTGTCCGGGATCGCTGCCACGCTCTTCCCCACTGAAAGGAAGAGAAAAATGTTGAATCCCATCCTCTATCCCACTTTTCCCTCTCACTGTCCCCACTTCGAGGGTGCGGCCACATCCCCAGAGGGGTCAGCGGGTGCCAGGGCAGATCTCCATGGCTAATTCCATAATCCTCCCCTCTTTCAGGCAGCAGGAAAGGCCCGGCCAGGCAGGATCCCTGTGCAGACAGGGTGTAAAAATCCATGGCAGCTCCAAAGCAAACACTCCCACATCTTCATTCCTTCCACCCTATTGGCCATTGATTCCAGATAAATTTCCGGGAGGCCCTGACAGGGCTCAATTCTCCTAATTATGGCCCTATTGACATGTGATCTTTGGCTGCTCAGCTTGTCAGGAGCCATCCATCAGGCAGACAGATTCCTTTGGCTCCCGAGGAAATGAGATGGGAAGGGCAGGGGGGGGGGGGGGGAATGGGGGCGGGGGGTAGAAAGGAGGAGCAGGGAAACGGCTGGAATGGCGTGCCAAAAAAAAATCCCCTGGCCCGGATTTTATTTATTCCCCAAATATGTTGTGGAAGATCCAAAACACCAACATTTAGGGGAAGAGTTAAGAGCTCCCAGTTTGGGAAGAGCCTGTGTGGATCACTCCCAGTGATTGTTGGGATAAACAGCTTGGATTTCACAGCTCTTCCCTTTTCACAACTGCACTGATTTTTCCAGGTCTCAGCAAAGTTTTCCCTCCTTTTTGGCTGTTGTGTTCCACACCCAGGGAATTCCTTGCTCCAGGAGGATGAAACTTTACATGGATAACAGGCACATTATAAGGGAAAAATCCATCCACTACCACAGTACAGATGGAAAACTGCTGGTTCAGGAGTACAAATTGTTAGGAAGAAGGAGAAAACTCTGGGAATTCTCTGCTTCTCCATCCTGCCTTGCATTTCTCCTGGCCAGACACAGGGCACGGATAAAGGCCCAAAATCCAGCTGTTTTCTTCTCCCAGTCCCAGCTTGGACTGGTGAGACAGGCCTAGGACTGATACCCAAACTGGAGCCACTGGAAAGCATGGGAATGTGGCCAGCAGACCTGGATGGGACATAATTAGGGAACACAAACCTTCTCCAGCTTTCCTTGTGGTGCTTTAATGCCTGGATTTTACTGGGCAAAACCCAGCTGGTCTGGAGGGTCTTTCCAGTTCCTTCTCCTGTTCCATGCATTTCATGGATAAAAAGCCAGAAGCTCTGTGGACCAGGAAAACTGTTTGGGTCACCCTCAGAGCCCAGAAATTAAGGAATAAATCCACGTGCCTTTTCCCTGGCTGTTTTCCTCATAACTTTGGGATGAGTACACGGATGCCCTGGGAGTTCAGTGGCTGCAGTTCCGGATGGGATGAAGGAGAAATCAGGAAGGATGGGCAGGGACAGACCCCCCGGCTGGTCCTTGTCCCCAAAGGAGGTGTCACCCACACCGGGCAGTGTCAGCCGACAGCGCAAAGTGGTGTTGGGCCGGATCAGGGAGAGAGATCCCTGCGAGCTGACTCATATCCTGGTTGGAATGTCTCTGTATTGTGAGAGGATCCAGACAGCCGGGAATGTCTGGAGATAACGGCCTTTACCGGGAGCCCTGAGAGCTCAGGCTTCACTTACAAAGCTCGGCTTATTCCAGCCTCTCTCCGTATCCGCGGTATTGATCCGCTCCCCCCTGCCCCCAGCCCGGCTGCAGGATCAGCCCATCCATGGAAAAGCTGTCTGCTCCCACCCGGCTCGGGTATCCAGCACATCCTTACTCCCACAGCACTTTATCAGCTCCAAGGATTGGCTCTGTAGAAGTGCTGAGCTCAGAAAATCCAGCCCTGGAGGAAGAAGCGAAGCCCCAGTAATTCCCGTCCCCCCCCCCCCCCGCCCCCCGCGGGTGGGAAAGAAGGAACTGCTCCTGTTCCTGGGGAAACTGAGGCACGGAAAGGAGTGAATTCCCAGCGGCATCTCCCAAATTTCATAAAATCACAGAGAGCTTTGAGTTGAAGAGGTCTCAAAGTCCATCTCATTTTGGTCCTTGCCATGGGCAGGGACACCTTCCACTATCCCAGGTTGTTCCAAGCCCTGTCCAAACCAGCCTTGGACACTTCCAGGGATGGGACAGCCACAGCTTCTCTGGACAGCCTCATCCAGTTCCTCACAGGGAAGAATTTCTTCCTAGAAAGCAATATCAGAAATACCTGGAAATATCCCAGTAACCCTGGCTGAGCTATCCATAATAACCCTGCGTGTGGCAGGGGCATCCAGAGCCTTTCCCCGCAGAAATCCTCATCCCTGATTCCTGCAGGTAAGGAACATGAACGTTTAAGGGCAGATTCCCTAATTTTTTAACGTCCCAGCAAAGCTTTGCTTTCAAAGCACCCCAAGCAGAAAGAGAATGACACATTTCTCATCAGATCAAGTGTCGTGTAAATTTGAATTTCTTTGACTCCTCAGTTAAGCATAAAACTCAGGAAAAGGAGGAGGCTTTGGCTCAGCCCTGGGAAAGCTGCTGGCAAACCCAGAGCCCGGTTGCTGCGTCCTTTTAGTCCCCACAGTCTGAACTTCGCAGGGATTCAGGTGATCAGCTCTGGGCTATGGTTCCAGGCGGTCCCTGCCTCTCCAAGGGGTTAATCCCAGCAGGAAAACCTTCAGCAAGCCGGGAATTCTGGGCAAAATCGTGCTAGCTCCAGGCACAAGCCCAGGCAGGGATGAAACAATTTGAGGGCTCCAGAGGGAGGCAAAGGGGATTCAGAGGGATGGGAATGCTGGGTCACAGCTGGCTCATCCTGCTGTAAGATGTCCCTCAGCTCCCTGATCTCTCCCTCCATCCTCACGGCGGGAATAAAATGAGGATTTTCACCCTGGGAAGTTAAAATCCAACTCAGAGTTGGATACTCAGAGGGAATGGCAACTTAAATATAGGGGTGAGGGATTTAAAGTGGGATTTAAGGCGGAGCTCTCTTCTTGCACCGGTTTGATACCACTGTGATATCATTAAACCCTATAAATGTTTGGGACAGAGGGGATTTTATGTCATTCCAACGCCCCTGCCACGTGCAGGGACATCTCCCGCTAGACCAGGACACTCCAAACCTAATCCAAGCTGACCTTGAAGCCATCCCTGACTCCAGGGTCAATTAGCAAGATTTATGCACAATCTGCATGATAAAAGCCGGGCCCAGGCACAAATTCCTGTCACATCGCTCAGCCTGGACGGGGATCAGCGCCTGGGGGAGGGCAAAGGAAGCTCGGCACAGCCCCACGACGCAAAACGCGATGCTCCAAACGCCGTTCCGCGTCTTTCCAGGCAATGGAGCGGCGGCTGCTGAGTCAGCATCCCCATCCCGGTGACATCCATCCCGGGAAAAGGCAAAGCCCCTCCCGCCGAGCCGACACGCGTCTGGCTGCAAAGAAAAGCGCATCCGCCCCCCTCCGCCCCCCGGCAGAAGCACCGGCAGATCCTTCACTTTAATGTTTACTGAGGTTTTTAGCCTTGGCCCCGGGCTCTGCCATTGCTCTCCGAGGCTCGGAAAAGCGGGAGAGCGGAGTTCATCCATCCGCTCGCGTGTCGCCTGGAATCAGCGCTGGGAATGAAGCGGAGCTGTCAGGGAACGGCGACCTGCGCCAGAGGGCTCCTCACCATCCCGGCGGCTCCCGGGTGGCGTGTCCGAGCTGTCCTGGCCACAGGGAGCAGGGTGTGATACCCAGCTCCAGCTGCCCAGCCTGGATGCTCTTTCCAGAGTGGGAAGATTGGTTTTTTCCTATGCTGGCTCAAGTTCCAAGTGGTTTAAGGACAAACGACGAAGTTGGGAACAAGGGGAGGTTGGATGGGGCTTGGAGAAACCTGGGATAGTGGGAAGAACCCCGGCCCGTGGCAGGGGGTTGAAAGGAGATTATCTTTAAGGTCCCTTCCAACCCAAACCGTTCCAGGATTCCAGGAAAAAAGGCAGATTTTCTATCTCAAAGAGCTCTGAGATCACCCATTAAACACCTCCACCTTCTCAGCTCCAAACTCTGGAGGTTCCAACCTCTCCCATGAGACACTCGGATACCTCCAGGCAACATCCTAACTCTGGGAGGGGAAAACAAGGCACAGCAAGGAGGGAAGCAGCACTCCAAGGTCGCTTAGTTAATCCATGGCAGGATCCCAACGCCGGCTTCCTGCGGCCGCAGGCAGAGGGGAATTGATTCCAGCCGAATCCCCCGGCAGGCGCGGGGAGCTTCGGCACGGGAAGATTTCCTGTAAGACGTGAAGTTTCCCTCCCTGCTCTCCCCGACCTGCTCCGGCTCCGGGAGGCAATCCAAGCGCTGCATATCTTTAATTATTAAGGAATCACCCATTTTAGTTACTTATGTGCCGCCGAGGCTCCAGGATGTTCCTGCCGGCAGTGCTGGAGCGAAAAGAATCCCTGGATGATTCCCCAGCAGCAGGTGAATCTCCCAGCTCCATTAACTTCCATCCACAACAACCCCACACCAGAAAAATCCCCCCCCGCCCCTATCCCTGGTCACCAACCCTCTCCTCCCCATCCTCATCGACCCCCTGGGAGCCCCCTGGACACGGCTTCCAACGGCAAAGCACTTCCAGGAAGGCAGACAGAGGTTCAAGCTCATCCATCACTGTCCAGAAGGAGTCATGAGGATGGGGAGCATCCTAAAACTCAGCAAATTGTGCTCCGGGGAAGAGCCCAAGGAAAATTTCCTTGTCTCTTCCTCTTTCTTGGCTGGATTTTCCTGAATTCCTCTTCTCTATCCCCACAATCCCAGAGAATTCCTAAACTGGAGTCCCCAGCTGTTTTGGGGGGGCTCTGCAATGGTTGCTCATCATGGAATCATGGAATCGTTTGGGTGGGAAGGACTTTCAAGACCATGTCATTCCAATCCTTGCTGTGGGAAAGGAGACCTTCCACTATCCCAGGTTGCTCCAAGCCCCTTCCAACCTGGCCTGGAACACTTCCCCCAGGGATGGGGCAGCCACAGCTTCCCAGGAAATTCCATTCCAGGGCCTCACCAACCCCAAAGGGAAGAATTTCTTCCCAATATCCCGTGTAACCCTCCTCTCCTTCAATTTGAAGCAATGCCCCCTTGTTCCTATCCCTTGCTGCAGGAAAGGACTTCCTAGATTGCCCCAGTGTCACTTGTAGGAAAGATTTATTGGATGCAGCTCTGGGGTCCAACATCAGGAGGATGTGGAGCTGCTGGAGAGAGTCCAGAGGAAGCCACGGAGATGCTCCAAGGGCTGGAGCTCCTCTGCTCTGGAGCCAGGCTGGGAGAGCTGGGAATGTCCAGCCTGGAGAAGGGAAGGATTCAAAGAGACCTCAGAGCCCCTTCCAGTGCCTAAAGGGGATCCAGGAGAGCTGGAGAAGGACTTGGGACAAGGAATGGAGGGACAAGACACAGGGAATGTCTTGCCACTGCCAGAGGGCAGGGATAGGTGGGATACTGGGAGAGAATTCTTCCCTGTGAGAGTGAGAAGGTGTTGGAATGGAATTTCCAGAGAAGCTGTGGCTGCCCCAGCCCTGGAAGTGTCCAAGACCAGGTTGGATGAGGCTTGGAGCAACCTGGGGTAGTGGAAGGTTTCCCCACCCATGGAAGAGGTGTGGAATGAGATGATCCTTAAGGTCCCTCCCCACCCATGATTCCATGATTCCATGATTCCATGATTCCATGATTCCATGATTCCATGATTCCATGATTCCATGATTAGAGGGTTCAGTGATGCCCCCCTGACCTCCGGCCTCCACTGCTGGCACAACGTGGGACCATTTCCAGATCTCTCCATCTCCTTTCCTCCATCCTCCCTTCCCTCCTCTCCACACCTTCAATCTCCCCAGCACAGAATTATTGGGAAAGATGCTGCGCACAGACCACGGGAGTGGAGACAACGCATGTCCCACATTCCACTGTCATCCCACATCCTCCCCGACCTTTACCAGGCTCTCACCCTGCTGATTTCCCTCTTTTCCAACACAAGCTGTGGAGCAAAGCAATTTCCAGCAGCCCAGGGCAAGGTGAATCCCTTGTCTTCAACTTCCTCGGAGCTTGTGCTTTCCAGAAGAGCTGAGCAAATATTTTTCATGGAGAGTCAGGAAAATGCTGTTTGGGCAAGCTCCGAACGCTTCCAGGGAACATGGAGCAAAGGGAAAAGTCTTTGGAGCTTTGCAGTAAACTGGGAAGTTGGGATTTGGGTTATTTGTGATCACAGCAGGAATGCCTGTCGCAAACATGATTCCCGTTAAGCTTGAAGCCAGGAAACCTGCCTGTTCCTGGAGGAATTATGCCCTTCCCACAGTCCCAGATTGTGCAGCTTTCCCAGATTTGGGGAATGTTTTAATATTCCTTAAACACCATTTAAATAGCAGGTTTTTTTCTGAGGGTCTGGATTCCGCTTCCCATGCACTGAGCAGGCAGAGTATGGAAAAACATGGATTTATCCTGCTGTCCTGAGTTGTTTATCCCACTATTTCAGGTGCATGGGATGGTTTAGGGAAAACTGGAATATAAGGATGACTGAAGAGCAAAGCATTTTTGGATACTCCCAGGTTGTTCTTCCACTGCATTTGCTGTTTGGTGCAAATCCTTCAGCAATAGTGAGGCAAATTCAGCATTGCCAATCTGGAATTCCTTCATTCCCTTTTGTTCCCCTGGCCAAAGGGATTTTCCCCCTTCCACAATCCTATTTAATATGTACATCCAGGACTTTTATCACTGCATTCAGTCAAATTCCCAGACATGGGAAAAAAATTGTTCTTTTGGTGAGTTTTCAATTGATGCCATTGGGCAGCTTAGATTGATCCGGATTATGAAGAAGGAAAAGTGGCTGTTCCCAAAACGTGCCATTCCCTGGGTTTTGATGGACTCCGTGGAGCCAAGTAGAGCTCCCATATCCACTAAATATACGGATACGAACCCTAAATTAGATATAAGAAAAAGTTTTTTTACAGCAAAGGTGGAAAAACCACTGGACCGGGTCATCCAGAGAAGCTGTGGATGCTCCATCCCTGGAAATATCCCAGGCCAGGTTGGACAGGGCTTGGAGAAACCTGGATTAGTGGAAGGTGTCCCTGTCCATGGATTGGGTGGGCTTTAAGGTCCCTTCCAACCAAAAATATTCCGTGATTCAATTTTAAGTTTCTGGATGTGTTTCCAGTCAGCTGTGCCGGATATAATCCAGTTTTTAGATGCAACACTGGCAGGTCCAGTGGAAGACCTGCAGTTCCAGGGATGGGGCATCCACGATTTCTCTGGAGAGGGAGATTTTTAGGTCTCGCTGACATCCCTTGGCTTTGCCATTTCCTGGCTTTGCCAGCCAATCCTTAAGGATATCTTGTTCCTCCAGGTCACCCAGAGCAGATTCCCACGGGTCTGTAGAGGGGAGCTCACCATCACCAAACAGGTGGGAAAACTGGGATTCAGGGGTGGGAAGCGACTTGATCAAGGTCTCGCACATCCCAAGTCCGGTTCCCTCATCCCCTATTTTTCCTGTCCTCTGAGTCTCCCTGCCTTTCCCAAACAGCCCTGTTTGAAGAAATCCCCCTGTCCCCAGGAGTCCTCCTGCTCTTCCAAAAGCTTGATTAGCTGGACTTGCACTTCCAAGGGTTTCGTTGGACTCCTCCAGCTCAGGAGGGAGCCCAGACCACTCCACAGCCTCAAACAACTTCTTGATGTTCAATTCCCCAATTTCCCAGGGCTGAATCCACCTTGAAATTGGTGTCTAAAATCTCTCTTTGCAAGCAGCCAGGAAGGGGCTTAGGAGGAGGAGGGGAGGTGGAAGGGAAAAGAAATTAGATCCATTTTCCACAAGGAGAAGAATTAAAAGGAAAATTTCAGCCTCGGGAGCAGAATAATGGAGCTGTGGCTGGGAAATGCTCCCTTGAGAAGGAGCAAGGAGGAGAGGTAAAACAGGGAGCAGGGATGTGAGATATGCTGGGATTAGGAAAAGGACTCCAGCAGGAAATTTGACATCTTCCCAGGTCAGCCCTGGCCAAGGTAAAAATCCAAATTCCAGGGGGGAGGCTGTGGTGAGGTTTCCTGGCAGGGAGTGCAGAAATATGGGAGAAATTTAACCTCAGCCACAAGAAATATTAAAAAGCTGGTTTTTTTCACATTTTCCCACTATGTGGTCATCTGGAGATGGGCTCTTCCCATGGAGAGGGTCACAACCTCTCCTGGGCTGAGGGAAACTCCTATTTCAAGCTCAAGGGATGAGGTTTCTGTGAAATGGTGGGGGGAAAAAACAGGATTTTGTCCAAAGTGGTTGCTCTCCTCAAGGATAACTCCGCCTGTCACTGAAGGAGACAATTTTGGCTCTGTCCAGAGATAAACAAGAGCAACATCCCCTTAAAATCAGAGCTGGATTGACAATGAATCATGGAATGGTTTGGACTGGGGAGGCCCTCAAAGATCATCTAATTCCAAGCCCTCTACCACGGGCAGGGATAAAAGATGAGGGAAGGGATTCTCTACTGGTGGGACTCAGGGACATTAATGGCACTGCCAGGCCATGGTTTTTCTCAATTCTCCTTGCAAAATCCTGGCAAAAAGGGTGGATTGGCAACATCTTCAAAGCTGGAAGCTTGTCCTTCATCCAGCCCTGCTGAAGGCAGGGAAAACACCCAATTTCTGTGCTCCCAACAAGGGCAGATTCCAAATCTTTTGTGATTCATGGACTGATTGGAGGTGATAATTGGAAAGGACCTGAGCTGGATACCAGCACTGCCTGATTTTCATGGGAATCACCCATTTAGGGGGGGGAAGCTGCTTCTCCCTCCTCTTTTCTCCCCCTTCCCTCCCCCCTGAGCTGCTCCAAGCTTGACAGGGACAGGTCACTCCGTCCGTCACCGCTAATCCTTGGATACTTTTAGTGTCACTCTAATGACAGCACCTCTGCCAAGCCGAGGAGCCTCGGCAATAAAAGCCTCTTAAGGGCAGCAGCCCCTCTGAGCAAAGTGGTTTGTCCATTCCTGGGGTTTTTCCTTCCCCCCTGGAAATGGCATCTCTCCGATTAGTCCTGCTGCCCCTGACAAGAATCAGATGGGAAACCTTCCACTTTCCGATGCATTAAAGCCCTTCCCGGGAAGCGCTCGGAAGCGCAGAGCTCACCCCCGTCATCCTCCCTCCCTCCATCCCTCCCTGCTCCCACCTTCCATCTCCATTCCACTTGGGAGATGCTCTCCGGAGCATCCAGGGTGGTTTGGTTCATTCCCCACATATTTCTGTGGGTTTTGGGATGTGTTTGGTCTCCGTTAGGATGTTGGGGATCCGTGGTGCTTCGGGGTGGTTTTGCCATGGAAATCCAGCCGTAGCTTCCATAAAAGAGACTCCAGCTCTGTCCAAATTGGGAAATTGTCCCTGTTTCACAGGATTAAAAGGATTAGACAGTGCAAAATATCGATTTATTGCCCATTGGCCTTCAGAGCAGGGATTGGGAATGTTTAATGGAGAAACACCCCAACTGGCTGTTAGCCCCAAATCCGATCTTCTTGCCACCCACATTCCCAAGAAAAATGGAGTCAGATGGCATCTTGGTTTTCCAAACCTCTGTCTCCACTGGGATTTGGCTGTTTCACTGCTTGGTTTCCCCCCATCAGAAGACAAACGTGAGTGACAAACAGCAGAAAATCATGGAATCATGGAATGGTTGGTGTTGGAAGAGACCCTGAAGATCATCCCATTCCAACCCCTGCCATGGGCAGGGACACCTCCCTCTATCCCAGGTTTCTCCAAGCCCCATCCTGCCTGGCCTTGAATACTTCCAGAAATGGGGAATCCACAGAGAATCCTCTTGAAGGGGGTATGAACCACACAAGACGATGTTTTTCTGCCTGGGGTGACAATCCAGGGTTTCCAACCAGTTGTCCCATCCTAATTCTATCCTGAACCCTCTGCTCCTCTCTCATGGGAACCAGGATGCCATTCCCACTCTGGAGCTGCGCTGCTGCCCTGGGAACGAGCTGATGAATGAAGTGTGCAATGCAATTAATAATTAACGAGCTCATCTGTGGGTTTAGAGGATTCTGTTCTGCTGCAGGGCTCATCACGGTATCAATCGGGACCTGTTGCATCCAAAGGCAGCATCGCATCCCTAAATCATTCCGCCATCTCCACAAATCCCAGCTCTCAGCATCCTGGGATGCAGGGAGGCAGCACGAGCTCTGGAACAACTCCATGGCAGCACAGCTCTCCCAGCGTTTTCCCTCATTTCCCCTAAATTCGGGGGAGAGGGGAAAAGGTTGAGAACTCCGTGTGGTTCTGCTCAGCTCAGCAATTCCAAGAAGTGCACCCTGGGGAAGGTGGGATGCGCAATTCCCGTGCCCTGGCGCGTGTCCCAGGCACTGGAGGGATGAAGTCAGCGGGGGCAGATGGATGTGCTGAGAGCTGGAGGCAGCCGGGATGAACTGGAGCGTGGATGAGCCAGAACCAAGACGCAGGAAGTCCCCAGGAGTCAGGAAGGGCACAGTGGGAAGCTGGGATTGCATGAGGCAGCCCCAGCCGGGCAGGGAATTGTGATGGGATGTGAAACTCATTCACTTGGCTCCATGCAAGGCTTTGGGAAGGTTTCAGGCTCTCCCACTGGAAAATAATTCCACCGAATTTCCTGAGGCGCTGGGCTGTGTCAGGATTCAGGCAGTGGCAGGGAATGGGTTCAGGATTTGGGATCCGGTCGCTGTTCAATCATCAGTGCAGCCCCTGGGAAGTCACGGAGCAGCCCAATGAGTTGCTTCCCAAATGTTCTGCATAAATCATGGGACGAGAGGCCATTCCCAAAAGTCATGGAATCATAGAATCTTTTCCATTAGAAAAGATCCTGAAGATCCAGCTGTTCCCCCAGCACTGCCAAGGCCACCACTAAACCATGTCCCCAGGTGCCATATCCACATGGCTTTTAAATCCCTCCAAGGGATGGGAACTCCACCACTGTCCTGGGAAGATGTGCCAGGGCTGGACAACTCTTCCCGTGCAGAATTTTTTTCCTGATATCCAAACTAAACCTCCCCTTGCACAACTTGAGGCCGTTTCCTCTCATCCTATCCCACATTCCCTGGGAGCTGAGCCTATCCCCCCCTGGCTCCAGCTCCTCTCAGGGAGTTGTGCAGAGCCAGAAGGTCCCCCCTGAGCCACCTTTCCTCCAGGCTGAGTTCCCCCAGTTCCCTCAGCCTCTCCTGGTGCTTCAGACCCTTCCCCAGCTCTGTTGCATTCC
Source organism: Eopsaltria australis (assembly GCA_034509425.1). Classification (NCBI taxonomy): domain Eukaryota; kingdom Metazoa; phylum Chordata; class Aves; order Passeriformes; family Petroicidae; genus Eopsaltria; species Eopsaltria australis. The sequence goes on along the minus strand of JAVTVJ010000646.1, from coordinate 226,215 downwards.
CTGGACATGGCTCCAGCTCCTCAATGCCTTTATTGTCCTGAGAACCCCCAAAACTGATCCCAGGATTTGAGGTGTGGCCTCAGCAGTGCCAGCACAGGGGGACAATCCCTGCCCTGGTCCTGTTGTCACCCTGAGGCTGATACAAGCCAGGTGCCATTGGCCTTCTTGGCCAATCCTTGGGAGGACCCCAAGCATCCCAGGAAACTGAGACCAAGCAATCCAAGCTTTGTGGGGTTGAAGGAAACTCAGGAGCCAAAGAGGGAATGAGGAATTCGAGGTGATGCAGGATGAGGGACGACTCTGGCTTGGGGGTCACCACAAGGACCAGGGAGATGAAAGCACAGAGCTCTTGTTGGAGCAATGGATGGAAATTCCTGAGCCCCAAAAAACATCTCAGCCTCTCCACACACGAGCTCCCCTCAGCACATGCAGGAAACCCCCAAATTTCCTTGGATCCTGCTTTTGTCTCCTGCGCTTCCTGCATGGTGTGTCTCCCATGCACTCAATTAGAGCCATGGATCAATTAAGCATTAACGGGCAAGGAAGATAAATGACTCAGATGGGCAATCCCAGGGTCGGGAAGAGAAAATTCCCTGGTGTTGGTTCACATGGATTCTCCTGTTTTTCAGACCTGATTGGATGCTCCATCAGCTCCCAGCTTCATCCAGGTCCGAGGTGCCGTGGAGTTTGCAGTGGGGCTGATTTTCCCTCATTTCCCTGATTTTCACTCAGATTCCATGAGGAGACACGTTTGATTCCTTCTCTCCCACATCATTCCCAACTCGTTCCCAGCAAATTTTTGGATCAGGAAAAGCTGTGTGAAGTGAAAAGAAGATGAAGCCATTCCTGCTTTTCCTACCCCAAAAGACAAGGATTTGGAGATGCTCATCCACACCAGCTCTTTCCAGTGAAAGCCCAGATAAGGAAATGTGTGTGTGCATTTCCATGTGGATGTTTGGATATTGCCAGTCCTTTCCTGGCTGGAATGAGTCTGCATTTTTGGATTTCCTCTTCCCTAGTAATTGGAAGATTGAGTGGGGAAAGTCTGGTGGAAGGAACCAAAGAAATCTCCATCGGGAATTCTACTCATGGCACAAATCCCTGTGCCTTTTCCCACATCATGGGATCATCACTGCTCCAAGCCTGTGCAGACACAGATCCCCAACTCCTGAATCCTTCTGGGAACAAATTTTGCAGCTCTAGTGACCCCATAACTCAACTACATAACTTTGAACGAGACATCCTGGTTCAGGGGCCTTTTTGGTGTCTGCTATCACTCACTCTTGAGTTTTAGCAGTTTCTGACCATCTTTTTCTATGGAAGGTCCTAATTTTGGCCCTAAATTTATTCCCAAGATATGGGAATTTAAAATCTCTGTGATTTTTAATAATTTGGTGTTATATTTATCCACATTTCCCTAGTTTGGGAGCAACTGGGCACTGAATTTGCAGCCTGGGCAGGCAAGACAAGACAGTGAAAGGAAAATCCTGTCCTGCTTCATCCCTGTTTTTCCATTCCCTGAAACCCTCGTACAGAAACTCTTCCTTCCCCTCCACATTCCTTCTCCTCCTCCTTCTCCTCCTCCTCCCTCTCCCCCTCCAGCTGCTCGAGAAATTCAAACCTTCCTATTAGGAAGAAAAAAGGGTTTGCTCTCAGGTTGAAAGAAAAAGCAAAGGAACGGGTTAAAGGGGTTTAAATTGGAGTTTTATGGATATTTCTCCCTCTCCCTCCTTTGTGAGCGCATTAAACTTTTCTTTCGTTAAAAACCAAGAGGATGGGAACGGGAAAGGAGAGGGGAGAAGGGAAAGGGAAGGTGGAGGGGGGAAAGAAAGCCCTCAGATATTCATGTGTGACACAGCTCAGGGCGGCGAGACGTGCGGCTGATTTGCTTAATGCTGACAGGTCTTTCTTCTTCTTGGAAAGAAAACACAGCGGGGATCCTAAAATGTGCCGTGTAAAGGTCCATGGCAGGAGCATTTCCAGCATTTCCAGCATTTCCAATCTTCCGCGGTGACGCTGCGGGCCAGGTAATTCACAGAGGGAAAAATAACACGAAAAGTTCTTCGCTAAGCACCCATTAAGCCGCTGCCTATGGAAATGCGGAGGCCAAAGCTGGTACAAAGTGCCGGGGAATGTGTGAGCTGGGCGTGATCCATGTGAATTCCAAGCCTTGCCCGAGCCGGGCAGGAAAAAGGGAGAAAAGAGGCAGAAATAGGAGTGGCGAAGCGAGGAGGGGTGGAGAGAAAGGAAAGACAAAGAGAGAGGGAGGGAGGCTGGAAGAGGGGAGAGAAAATAAAGGTGAGGGTTGGGGTGAAGGATGATTCCCATAGTCCTGGGCACGCTCAGACGAGGAGAATCGGGAGAATTTGGGAAGTGGGATTCTTTGCGACCCCCATCCTCTGACCAGCCTGATTGTGCTCCCTGCCTCTGTGGTTATCCCAAGGGATTGTACATCCCACCTTTCCCATCAGGGGGCAGCGGGATTTGTCCCAATGACATCAACACACAAAGTGACCCAGCTGATGGTCCCTGCTGCTGGGATGGCTGGGATGTTCTCCAGGGAAAGACTCCAGGGCATCTTCCAGCTGCAGCTGGGGCTGTGGTGGCTGGAATGTCACCTGTCCTAGGGGAATATCCTTCCCCCTACTCCCCTCTCCGTACCTGTTGGCAGAACCTGGCAGCTCCCAGCTGTAGGGTCAGCACCTGCATCAGGTTCCAGGTGTTCAATCTCTGCTCTGAAAGATAAAAATGGAGTAAAAAATAGGTCAGATCTCAGGGTGATACAAAAGCAGCACTCGGAGACACTTTAGGGCAGAGGACACATCCTTCCCAGAGCCACCAAACAAACGGAAGCACCAAAATTCCCATTTTTCATGGGATTCTTCTCGCAACCGCCATGTGAATGCTGCTTTTGTAACATATTCTCCTGAGACAGACACCCCTGAGTCCCTTTTTACTTCCTAACAAGCCCAGAAAAGGAAGTTTGGGATCTTAAAGGGGACCTAGTTCAGACAAATCTTCCCTACCTGCCATCAACTGTCCCACCTCTTGTGCCATTCCCAATGGAAAAGTGAAGGAGCTTTTCCAATCCTATCTCCAGCAGCTCCTGCACATGGGATCCAGGGCTCACAGACCTTGGGCCAGGTGACATTCAGATGCCACCAGCAAAGGTTCCATGAAGGACCCAGGGAGAAGGTCCTGGAATAAATTGTGGGGTCACTTCTGGGAATCTGGTCAGAGCAGGACAAGCAAGAGGTTCTGGAAGGTGTGCCACCATGGGAATGTTGTGGTGGATCCCATATTTGACTCCATTTTCCCTCATTCCTCGAAGAGACATGAAGCAGAAAATTCCAGAGATCACCTTGGCCATTCCCTTCCTGGATGTCACTCTGGAGGAGCAATGCCTAATGAAGCCCCTGGTTTTCCAAACACTTTTACTCCCTCAGGGAAGGGACATGGATTTCAGTCTAGGATTAAAGGAGGGAATTCTGCCCCTCTGCCCTGCTCAGGTGAGATCCCACCAGCTGAGCTCTAGGATTCCCAGCACAGGAAGGACATGGAGCTGTTGGAGCGAGTCCAGAGATGGCACCAAGGTGATCAGAGGGATTGAGAAGCTGAGCTGAGACGGAAGGCTGGGAGAATTGGGATTGTGCATCCTGGAGAAGAGAAGGCTTGGAGTGATGTAATTGTGGCTTTCCAGTAATTGAAGGAACCAAGAAAAATGGGAATTTTCAGGAGCCTGGAGTGACAGGATAGGGGGGGAAAGCTTCAGACTTAAAGAGGGAAAATTTAGGTTTGATTTACAGAAGAAATTCATCCCTGTGAGGGTGATGAGGCCCTGGCACAGGTTGCCCAGGGAAGTTGTGGCTGCTCCATCCCTGCAAGTGTTCAAGGCCAGGTTGGATGGGGCTTGGAGCAATGTGGGATAATGGAAGGTGTTCCTATCCATGGCAGGGAAGTTGGAACTGGAGGATCCTTATGGTGCCTTCCAACCCAAACCATTCCATGAAAAACCCCAGTGACCACAAAGGGGTGGTGGGACACAGATCACCCACAGGTCTCTGAAGGTAACTGAGGGATCTCCTACCCTGGTTCCTCCTTTTCCATGTCTTCATTCCCTATCCCCCTAAAAGGGGGGTTATGACATTGATCTCCTTCACACAGTGCTTGGAAATGATGAGAAGGTTGGTGGTGGCTCCTGCTTGATGGTTATGCAAATGGTGAGATCTCAGGATTCAGGAATGTGGCCATGTGGTCATTCCCAACTCTTTGGCTAACGCTTCCCAAATATTTTTGTGTCATTCATTTAATCCTTGGTGGAAGAGAGCAGGGGAGAGGAAGGCAGACTCGTCTTGAAGTGTCACAGCAGGAGGACTACAGAGAGAATCGGAAATAGGGGAAGTCATGGCTGGTAACAGGAATTTTTTCCCCATGAACAGGATCCCAGAAAGGCTGAGGGGTCTCTTCTCCTTGGGGACAACCTGAGCACAACAAGATAAGGTTGGAATTAACTGCTTGGGAAAAAAGCTCCTTGCCCTTCCCAGATTCTTTTGCCAAGCTCTGGGTCCATCCTGTTCTCCTTCTGGGAAAGCCAAAGTTTTTTCATATATGGGACAGTGAAGAGCTTCCAAAAGTTTTTTTCCCTGGAATTATCCAAGTCTGCAGCATCCTGATCCTATTCTGGCCTGGGCTGTCCAATCCTTCCCTGCCACCATCTCTGACAGACAGAGATGAGGTTAAGGCAAAAGCATTCAGGAAAAAACTTTCCCCGGAAGTTATTATGTATATTAGGTCCACTTAAAGCTCTTCCTGTGGGGAATCTCACCTGGAAAACTTAGGAACAAGATGAAGGGAGGGACAGAGGGTTTCTCCAGAGCCTGGAGTAGCCTTGGAGTTGGGATTCATCCTGGGCTGACCACACCTCATATCCCTGCAGGGCTCTGACAGAGGGGACACAGCCCGACAACCCTTACTGGAATTTTCCCAGTCTTCCCAGTTTCACAGCGTGAAGACTGGGAGGGAGAAGGTGCCTTTGCCAAGTGCCCTGATCCCCATTTTCCCTGGGAATTCTGTCAAGTACAGAAGTCCAACCTCTCTTCCCTGGTACCCATGGGCACGGAACCAGCTTAGAGAAGGACTCGGTCCCTCTGCTCTGCTCGCCTTCCCCCACCTGCCACCATCCCTGCTCCCAGCTCACTGGGAAATATCCCATCACTATGGAATCAGCTCTCTGGCTGCATCCTACCCCAGCATCCCACTCCCCAGTCTGCGACCCCCCCTTTTGAGTGGAAATCCTGGGAGTGCGAGGGGAGGGAAATGCCCCTCTTAGCTCAATCCTTCCTCCTTCTCCTGGCTAAAACAGAGTCCTGTGTGGAAATGAGCTCTGCTACTCCCTCCTTTCTTCCCCTTTTCCCTCCTCCCCTCCCCATCACTCCAGTTGTTTCATCCTTTGAGAACTCTCTGCTTCTCCCTATGGGACCCACTTTAAAAAACAAGGAAGGGGGGCAACGGGGGGAGACGGAAAGAAAACTCCATTGTCTTGTCAAAGGGAATAAGTGAGAAGTTGCAAGTGTCTCTCCGCAGGTTTTGGCTCCTGTGTGTTCTCCTTTCAAACCCTGCCAGCCTCAGGGGCTGTCATTCCTCCTTCATCTCCTTACGGATCGCCCTGTGGATTCCCGCCGCTTCCCCTCCCCATCCTCACAGAGCAGGAGCTGCCAGGATTTTCACGGCCACCGCCAGCTTGATCCCATTGACAGGTCCCTTCTCGTTGCTTCCCTTTCAAAGCAGGGCTTGGGATCGCTTCCTTCCACCCTTCCCTTCCCCTTCCTCCCCTCCCCTCCCTCCTCTGCTTTTCCCAATTTTTCCTTTTTCCCGAGGAGTGCCGCCGAGGTGCTTGACAAGGCCACACGCGGCGGAGTCGGGGCCCAATTAAATAAAAACCCCTCTTTAAGAGCAGCCTTCGTTTAGAGAGCAACATCGGAGCTGTCGGAATATTAACGAGCTCTTGCCGTTGGAATCCGGCAGCGGCATCGGGAAGTTCCGTGCGGTGGAGGGATGCAGGTTTCCACACCAGGATGGTGCCTTGGGCAAGACCTTCCATCCAGGGTTGGTGTGTGACTGGTTGTGCCAAGCATGGTATGGGTGAAACCAGTTTATCCCAACCAGGATGGATGGATTTATGTGGGAATGCCAAGAATGTCCCGAAAGGCATCACCCATGCGTATGGAAGCATCATGGTTTTATGGCTAGAGCAGGTGAGGGCGGTTCTGTCACCAGCTCTGAAGGTGAGGTTTGTCCCCTGGGTGTCCCAGGGTGCTGGAGAGTCACAATCCCATCACCTTTCCCCATCCCTGCTGCCAGAAGGGGATTTTCTGGGATGACCAAGAGCAAAGTTGTTCTCCATGGCTGATGTTCACCCAGCATTACCATGGGTGATTCCAAGGATGGGCTTCAAAGCCTATTAAGGCCTCAGAGGGTAATAAGACAAGATTTGGGGCTGGAAAGATCACGGAATCCCAGAATGGTTTGGGTTGGAAAGGACCTTAAAGCTCATCTCATTCCAAACCCACTTCCATGGGCAGGGCGCTTGCACTCTTCCAGGTTGCTCCAAGCTCCATCCAACCTGGCCTTGAACATTTCCAGGGATGAGGCAGCCACAGCTTCCCTGGGCAACTTCTGTCACCCACTGGCCACCTCCAAGGTCCCTTTTGTCCTTCCCATGTCACTGGACCATGTGTGAGATGCAGAGGCTGGGGGGATGGAGGGATTCACCGGATTTATTTTACCTGGGGGCCTCCATCCACAGATGATTCCCATTCCCTGGTGCCTGTGGAGAAGAGGCTGAGTGGGAAGGAGATGGAAAACCCCACCACCAAGGGAAGGGAAGGGAAGGGAAGGGAAGGGAAGGGAAGGGAAGGGAAGGGAAGGGAAGGGAAGGGAAAGGGAAGGGAAGGGAAGGGAAGGGAAGGGAAGGGAAGGGAAGGGAAGGGAAGGGAAGGGAAGGGAAGGGAGGGGGAAGGAAGGGAAGGGAAGGAAAGGGAAGGGAAGGGAAGGGAAGGGAAGGGAAGGGAAGGGAAGGGAAGGGAAGGGAAGGGAAGGGAAGGGAAGGGAAGGGAAGGGAAGGGAAGGGAAGACTCTCTCCCTTCCAAAGTTATTTCTTCTGCTCCAGAATTTTGTCACTGTTGAACTCAGCCAGGCTCTTCCACAAACACATCTGAACTCTCCACTGGGAGCATTCACATTCCCTGCCTGATTCAAAGGATCTGCTTCACCTCATCCCATGAATTTCAAGAGGAAAAAATCTGGGGTGAATATCTACCTCACAGTCATGTTTCCCACCCCAAAACCCCCTGGGCTGCTCAGGAGCCTGGAGCACATTCCAGGACTGCAATGACCTGGGGTGAGGCTCCAGGTCAGGAACTCTGATGATGTGGTGAGCACAGGCACCAAGCAAGCCCCAAAATCCGTGGAAAAACCTCTTCCCAACACTTCCAGCACATTCCAAGCTCTGAACAGAAGCTGAAATCCAGTCTCCAGCTGGGCTAATGGCAGCCAGCAGTTGCCTCCCAACATGAGAGACTGCAAGGGAGCAGGAAAGGCACTTATCCATGTGTCGGAGATGGATTCAGCCCACCAGTTCCTGCAGGGATTCCAGCCCTCTCCATTCAAACTGGGAAACAGGTTTTCTCCCTAAAGAATTCCAAACTCCTTGGTGCATTCAGGCATTCAGTGAGTTAATTCTGGGGAAAACGGAGCTGGGGTGGGTCTGCTTCCAAAGGCTGGGGCCAGGACAGGGAAGGAAAAGTAAACTGAGGAATGATTAGAGGTTTTGGGAAGAGATACTTGTGCAAAATTCTCCATCCAAGAACCCCGGGCAGGTGCTCTGCTGGATATTTTGGTTTGACAATATCTGGGCCTGAACTACACAGCAACAACACCCCCAGGGGTTCATCCCTTGCAGCAAAAAATCGGGAAAGGCTGGAGAAGAAAGATGTGGTCAGACCCAAGGAAAGGCTATCACAACATCCAGAGGGAGGGGACAACAGGGATCGGATGATGCTGGAAAAAGAAGCAACTTCCAAAATCCCGCATATGGGTTGTGCAAAGCTCTTAGGGCCAGATACTCCTCTGGAGGCTTTTTAATCCCATCTGGATTGTGGTGCTGCTGTTGACATTTCCCAGCTTCCAAAAAGTCCAGGAACTCCGGATCAGTAAAACTCCCTCTTGAAAAAGGACCAAGGCAGGAGACCAGGAGTCAAAGCCTTCTCTTCCTTTCTTTTTCTGGAGGTAAGTCACCAGGATTTTGAAATCCAAGTGCTCCAAAACCTCTGTTTTCCAGCCACAGAGAAATTTACAATGAGCCAAGGATCTGTTGGAGTATTTTGGGAGATGGGATGACCCGGGATGGGGCAGGCAGGGTGAGGGAATACACACACAAAGCTTCAAGGCTGCATCCCTCCCCTTCCCATCCACACATTCCAGAGAAACAGGGAGGGGGAAGAGCGACCTGCAGCCCCAGCCCCGCCAGCTCAGCGCTTTTGTGCTGTTCTGTCAGGGGGAAGAGAAGAAAAAAAACCTTAAAAGCCCCTTTTCTGTTTTGTTCCCGTTTTTTGTTTGCTAATTTATTGTTTTGTCCTGAGCTCCAGCTTCTGAAATCCCTTGTTCTTGGCGCTCATTAAAATATTTGGGACTCGCTCTGGCGCTGCCACACTCCTTTTGTGTTTATTTTTCCCTCCTCCCCAGACCCTCCCCTCTTCAAAACCCCGCGGTCAAAACGTCCCTGTGTTTTCCATGTGCTGATTATCCCGAGAATCAAGGCTCCTGAGCAATTTGTGAGTCACTCCAAAGCAATCAATTATGCATCAAATGACTTTTTGATTCTTTACCTTGTGAGCAGAGAGCTGGAAGAAGAGGCTGCTTTTTATTCTCTTCCCCTCCTCTGTATTATTATTATTTTTATTATTATTCCCCACTCCCTCTCCATTTTTCCCTGCCTTTCCGTGCTCCAACAGCTCTGCCTGCTGGCGTTGGGATTACGGCATGATCAAATGGTTTGCTCTTAATTGGCAACAGCTCCAAGATGGGAATAAGGCAGGAAGATTAAAAGGAAAAGGCCACGGGAGCTGGAGCAGCTTCTTGGGGGTGAGGTGGGAGCAGAGGGCTGAGCTAAGGAGACTTTGGTGTAAAAGTGATCCCCTGTCATCACCATCAGGGATGGCCAAGGAAATTTGGGACAGGAGATGGGCTGGAAGGTGCAGAGCTCAAATCCAGTGGGATTTTTCCAGGGTTAAGGTCTTGTCCCCTTTTCTCAGTTTAAAAGCTCAGTGACAAGAACATCCAAGCCCTCACCTTCAGGCAGGGCTGCAGTGTTGGAATTCCAGCATGGAAGAGACAAAAACGGGATCTAACACACCTTGAGGGGTTTCTCCAGCACGGGGCACAGTGCTGGACTGTCCAAGGTCCTGGATTTATCCATGTCCTGCTCTAAAGGAGGGAAAGGTGCCCATATCCAGCCACCAGCAGGTGACACTTTTTTACCTGCAAACCTGGAGGTTGTCCCTGTTGATGTCCCTCAGCAAGAGCCACATCCTTGACTCCTTTTCCCTTTCAGCATCCCTGGATATGTTTGTCATCATATGGCCCAGGCAGTGGAGGAGGTGGGAAGAGATTCCCACAACTGGATTAAAAGAGATCCATGGGAAAACGAACAGCTCAGGGTGCTTAAATGTCCCTCTTGTCTCCATCCTTGCAGCTCCAGCTTGATACCTTCTGGATCCAGTTCTTACGATAGAGGTGGTTATCCTGGGATTATCTATTTGCCAGGACATGGGAGCTGCTCATACTCTTAACAAAAAATAATAATTAAAAACAAAACCAAACGAAATAAAACCAAAACAGAAGCAAATGGACAAAACCCCCAAAACAAAAATGCCAAAGCATAAACAGAAACCCGGGTTTTGTTAACTTCTGTTTTGCCTCTGGATTTTCCCATCACAACCCAAAAGGGGTTTTCCTCAAGTTAGGAAAGGTGATTTTAAAATTCCCTCCTCCTCTGGTCTTGAGAATGAAGATGACAAAGGAGAAATGCATCACCCAATAATGGAACTCCTCAGCAGCACCAGCTCTACAAAACTTGGGAATGTAGCTCCTTTCCAATCCCTAAATGTCCTGATGGATATGACAATGACCATCCCCTTCTCCATGGCTCCAAACATCCCTGAGGGCATCCCCCACAATAAAATCCTCCATTCCCCACCAATTTCCATGGCTCCTCATTCCAGATGTTAACAAGGTGAGGCCCCAGGCTGTGGATGTCCTTTGGGGCACACAAAAAGGATCCAGCTTGGATCAATTGCCTCCATCGACTCCATCCCTCTCAGCTAACTTAATCCTGGGTTTTATTTGCAAGGGAAGGGGAGGGATTTGTCCCCTGGATGTGGCACTTGGGAGGATAAATCTGGAGTAAAGAGTTCAGCTTCAGGGCCCCAGTAACAAAATACAGCAAGTCTGGTGGGGGACACCAAGATGGGTTTTGGGAGGACACCAAGATGGGTTTTGGGAGGATACCAAGATGGGTTTTGGGGAAACACCAGGATGGGTTAGGGTATAAAATGCATGAAATGACTGAGATCAGCTGGAAAAGGGAAGTAAAGGAACACCTTTTTTCCACCTTTTCCACAGGAGATGTTCGTGGAGAGGATGAGGTCAGGTTCTTCTCTGAGTTCCATAGCAAAAGGACAAGCAGGGAAATTACAGAGCACACCAAGGGAACGTTCCTAACATGAGGGCGGGCAGACCCTGGGAGAGGCTGTGGAATCTCCATCCTCAGCTCAGCAACATCCCAAGGAGTTGAGCCTGGTCTAACTTTGAGCTTGGCCATTCAAGGGGTTGAAATGGAAATACCACCACTCTCTTCTATCCTAAATTATTCAATGATCCTGATTAACTCCCAGCTCGGCAGATCCCCCTCAGGCTACTATCAAGATCTATCCTGATGTCCCAAAATCAGACACTCACAGCTCTGTGTTCCTCCCATCCCTCCCACTTCATTTGGAGGGGAGGAGGGATTGTACATCTTGGGATGTGAGTTGGGAAAAATCCTCCTTAGGAAATCAATGGAATAACTCAGAAGATCCAGATGTTTTGGATCTTAAGCCTTCCTCAGCTTTCAGCAACAGGGTTTTTTTTTTTGAGGAAGTAAAGACCTAGAGGAGAGAAACTCATCCTGAGATCGTTCTGGCTGCTCAAAGACTGGTGGCACCACTGAGCTGGATTGTCCCTAATCCTCAACCATTTTGGCAAAGCCTCCAAGCTGCACTCCCTGCACCACATGAGGAACTCCAGGGTGATGCAGGACTCAGGGCAGAGCCAGCGGAGCATCCCTTGACAGCCTGGAATAGGAAGAAAGCAGAGGGATGAAGGGATGAAGCTGCAATCACTGTCAGTGACATCTGCAACATCCCAATGGTCTCACTCAGGAATCGGAGAGGCAGAAAAAAGGAATGAGGTCACTGGTGAAATTTGTGGATGATCAGGGTGGGAATAGGAAAGGGGATGGAGAGGTGAGCTGAAGTGAGCAGAAGCAAAATCCAGCATGAAAGCCAAGGTTGTTCCCGAGGAAGGACATTGTCCAGTCCAACCACTGAGGACACACTAAGGAGAGCACGTCCGTGGATTTTTGGCAGCATCACAGGAGCACGGAATACTCCTGGAATAGTCTCTGGCTGGGAATGATGTAACAACGCACACAGCCCTTTCTTCCAAGGTGAAGGAATCGGGTCTTGGCTGAAATCAGGCAGCATGGAAAAGGTCTGGGCCCAGATTTCTTGGTTGAGTGAATGAATCCAGCTCGTTCCCCCTCCATACACCCTCCACGGAGTCAGAGAAATGATAGAGGCAGTTTTAGGGAACGATTCATCCCACACAAAGGTTTAATCTTAAACTCCTTGAGGAATCTCTTTATCTCCAGTGACTATCAAGTATCAGAGAATCATGGAATGGTGTGCGCTGGAAGAGGCCATAATGATGACCTTGTTCCACCCCTGCCATGGGCAGGGACACCTTCCAGTATCCCAGGTTTCTCCAAGCCCTGTCCAACCTGGCCTTGAACACTTGCAGGGACAGGGCGTCCACAAGTTCTCTGGGAAACCTCTTCAAGGGCTTCACCACCCCTGAGGGACATTTTCCTTGAAGGGACAGGAATTTCACTCACTGGCAGAGAATTGTTGGGGTTGTCTCTCTAGAGACGAAGCCCCTAAAACCTTGTTCCTAGTGGATTAGTCCACCTGCTGAGGAGTTCCCCCAAGCCTAGAAACTACAATGGTTTAGCCCCTAACAGGGCCACTCCCCAAGTTACTCCTACCTTATTGCTATTGGGTTTATTGTTTGTCACTCTTATTCTAAGTTCATACCCAGTTCTGGAAAGCTCTGTGTTCCACAGTTGTTGATTCGTTGTTCACCCCTGTCTCCTCCCTTCCTCTCTTCCCTATGGTTGTTATACCCCAGTCCCTCCCTAACTCCTCCCCACTCCCGATCCCTGATAGGTTTAACTCTATTGTATTTAAGTTCATGCACGACGCCAGTTCGGGGCTCTTGGCCCCCGGATCCAGAGCAGAATAAAGCCCTCTCTGTTGCCGAGCTAAGAGTCGCTCCTGTTTCTTCGCTGCCAGTCTGGTGATCCAAAGGAATAACCCTCGACCCTCCGACGCCTCTCGCTTCTGCTGAACCCCTGTGGTTCCCTCGTCTACCCACCTGAGGGTTCGGGTATTCGAGGACAAACGGATAGCAAAAGGCAACCACCGGCAGGAGGCCGGGGGCACTAGACAAAATAATTACAGAGAATGAAGATCCCTTGACTGCAGGCCATGGAGAAATATTCCCTAGGAGTATCACATTGGAAGCAAAAGTTACTCAAAACTGCTATTTAGAAAAAAAAAATATAATAACAAGGAATTCTTGATTCCTGCAATTTCCCAGGAATTCCTTGGGCTGTTGGGGTGAAGGGCTGAGCCGTGCAGGGAGCAGCTGTCCAGACTCACACGGTGGGAGGCTCTAATTAAGCATGACCAAGAAATAAAGATTATGGGAAGAGGTACAGGGATAGGATCCTGCTGCCATCCATATCCCTGCCCGGATATCCGACCATCAGCAACGGCTGGTGCACAGGGAAGAGGATGCAATAAGTTGAAGAATCAAGGCATAACACAGGAGAATCAAGCTCCTGCTCCATGGAATCCAGGAAAGGTGCGCAGAGGAAATGGATTGTTCAGTGAACTACAAAATTTACTAGGAAAAGCTCTCCTGGGACTCATATTCCTTTTAATCCAACAAATGTACTTGGAGTTTCCCACTGCTGCCTGAACAAGTGCTTGACAAGTCCCAGGTAGATCCTATCTCAACTTTATAGCCTGCTTCTGGCCATGGCAGGGAAGGGAAAAGAGAAGTTTCAATAAATTGCCAGACTGGGGGGATAAATTAAAACCATTTAAATGAAACAGGGTTGGAGCCAGGCTGGGAGAGCTGGGAATGTCCAGCCTGGAGAAGGGAAGATTCCAAGGAGAAATTGGAGCCCCTTCCAGTGCCTAAAGGGGCTCCAGGAGAGCTGGAGAGGGACTTGGGATGAGGAGGAATGGCTTTAAATTGACAGAGGGGAGATTTAGGTTGGATATTAGGAAGAAATTCTTCCCTGGGGATAGTGAGGCGCTGGCACAGGTTTCCCAAGGAAGTTGTAGCTGTTTCATCCCTGGAAGTGTCCGAGGCCAGGTTGGATGGAACTTGGAGCGCCCTGGGATAGTGGAAGGCGTCCCTGCCCATGGCAGGGGGATTGGAACTGGATGATCTTGAAGATCCTTCCCAACGCAAACCCTTCTGGGACTCCGTGAAACCTCCAGAAAATGAAGTCACAATAAAGCAATGGATCCTCCAAATCCTGGTGGACAAGAGAAGGAGCAGATGAATGGACTCTAAAATCTCTCACAGCTCTCCATTCCACAAAAAAAAAAAAAAAAAAAAAAGAGTTCCATTTGGGAAAAGCCACTGGAATATTTGGGAACTCTGCTACTTACTGTTCCATACTTCATCTTCTCAGTGACTCACATTCAAACCATGACATCAACCCATGGATGTTCCATCCTGAGAGTAAGAGAAATTATATGGATTTCAGGGGAACCTGGAAGATCTCCCATGGGATTATCTGTTATCCATGAGCCTGGCATGGTCCGGATTTCAGAGAAATCCAGAGGAACATAATTTACAATGACTTACACAACAAACGTGGTTTTTACATAGAATCACGGAATGGTTTGGGTCGGAAGCGACCTTAAAAATCATCTTGCTCCAATCCCTGCCGTGGACAGGGACAGCTTCCACTAGACCAGGTTGCTCCAGGCCCAATCCAGCCCCACTAAATCACGGATTGCAGAAGGCCAAATCCTTCTGTGCTGGCTCTGCCCAATCCCAATCCATCCCTGAAAAAGCCTATGGAATAAAAAATCCAAAAGGAAAACCAGGGCCATTGCACAGAGCCTGCATCATCCTGCATCTCTTCCAAACCTCTGGAGACCACACCAAGGACCATCCTTCCTCTCCCACTCAGCACAGCGCTTGGAAACAACATTCCAGCCCTTTCCAATCCATGCCAGTGGAAAAGACAAGCTGTCACCCAGCCCCATCATCCTGATGGACAGCAGCTTATATCCCCCACCGGCCCCAGGAACCACCACTCCCAGCAGCTAATTCCAAAACAAAGCGTGCATTGAGGGGTTAGGTTTCAGTTTTTCCGGCTGGGAGAAGAAGGGGCTGCCAAACCAAATAACACCGACAGCTGCTCCAGGAGTCGAGCAGGGCTCGGTGACCTCGGCTCCTTCTCGCAGTGACCTCCCAGCAGATCCTGGCCAGCAGTGCCACCGAGCACCAGGACAAGCAGTGGTGGCAGCCAGAGCCACAGTTGGAGAGGCAGAACGTGCAGCCCACCAGCTGTGAAACACATTCCGTCTTTCAGCACTATCTGTATCCTTCTGCCATCTCCGTAGTGTTCTCCTGGGAAGCAGCACTCCAGGATTGCTTCCAGAGGCCTTTGTGCCCCAGTGACTTTCACTAAACCAAAGGCTCTTTTAATTGCCTACTGTTCGAAGGCAGGATACAGCAAAGGGCTCTGAAATACTGGGATCATGGGCTTAAACGGGAATTTTCCCGATGCCAAAAGGGAATTTTTCTGATGTCAAAAGGGAATTTTCCTGATGCCAAAAGGGAATTTTCCTGATGCCAAAAGGGAATTTTCCTGATGCTGGACAAAGAAACTCAATGCACTTTTCAAATCCCTCTCTTATCCTCCTCCTCCTCACTTACTGGGCTATTGAGAGGGGCTGGAATATCAACCATGAAATCCCATCCTGTGCCTTGTCTCCATCTCCAAATGAGCTGGGATGGACTCATGGCACAGAGGTTGGGACATTTAAGGAGCGGCATCCTGGGGGACCAGTTTCCATCCTGTCATCCTGGAATGGGAACAGTTTTGACCACAGTGGTTCTGATCCTACTCCAGAGTGATGACAGAAGATATTCCCACCATTCCCATTGGATCTGTTGGGCTTTCATGCCTTTATTTCCAGCAACTCAACCCAGTTGTCTGCACAGGTATCTTTGGAGGTAAGTTATCCTTGTTGTCTTGCCAATTCCGAAGGACTCAAGTCTTCAGTGGATCCTTGGGAAATCTCCTGATGACTTATATGATGTTGGATACCTCAGATGTCAATACAAATCATCCTTAACCAGCCAGATCCAATCCCTGAACTGGATAATTCCAAAAGGAAAAATTGACGTTTGGAGATCAACTTTGATTTTCCAGCTGTTTAAAGACCATGACCACCAATGTTTTTGGGTTGTTTCATGGAACTGTGGAATAGTCTGGGTAGGAAGGGACCTTCAAAATCATCACATTCCAACCCCCTACCATGGGCAGGGAACCTTCCACTAGACCAGGTTGCTCCAAGTCCCTTCCAACACGGCCTCAAACACTTCCAGTATAATTTCTTGCTTCCCATTCCTTCTTTCTGTCCTGCAAGATTCCAGTCACTCCTTGATTCACTTCCAGGCATTGTTTTAACCCACAAAAATGTAAAAAGTTGGGCAATGAGTTGGAGAACTCCAGATCCCTGTGTGTTTATTCCCAGGTGATAAACCAAGTTAAAGGTCTCCAGCTTGGGACTGATGTGGTTTGGAGATAGGGAATTCCCATTGAGGTCTTTGATTCAAGCTTTTCCATAATCCTGGATCCAAGACTGCTGATGTTTCATGATATTGTGGCTGTATCTTTAAAGAAGATGGAAACTTCATGGATGCAGTAATCAGGAGAGGACATGGTGATGTCAGTTATGTTCCCTATAATCCAGCAGCAGGATTTATCCCCGAGATTTTCTTGCAGCAACAGGTGACTTGAGGAAAGTCCTTCCAGTTTTGTGTGGTGGAGAGAGCTGCCCATAGACTGCGGATTTTGCCATTTTCCTCATGGATTTTCTGTCTTCCTTGCACATGTGTTTTCCAGCATTCCCAGCAATCCACCCTCCACAACACTGAATTAAACAAGGAATTAGCAGGAACCTCACCACCAGAATTCCAGCAGGAGATTCTGCCCACAGAATCCCAGCTCTGGGGAAGGACAGGTCACACATCCAGAGGGGTCACCTGGAATCTCAACTCTTGCACATCCAATCGCAGCACTTGAATGCCCAAACTCCTCGAGCAAAGAATTTCTTGGGTCATTCCTTATTCCACATGTTTAGAGGACATGGAGAGGGTTGGGATTGGGTGAACCTTAACCCTTGGAAACTTGGATCGGGGAAACTTCCCTGGTTTGCTGGGCAGAAAAATTCCCATTTACCACTGTCTCCTCCCTGTTCATCTTCCCGTTCTTTGCAAATTGGAGACGGGAACAGATGTTCCCACCTCCCGCAGTCCCCCCTTGCTGAAGCAGGAAA
This sequence comes from Eopsaltria australis, assembly GCA_034509425.1. Taxonomy (NCBI): domain Eukaryota; kingdom Metazoa; phylum Chordata; class Aves; order Passeriformes; family Petroicidae; genus Eopsaltria; species Eopsaltria australis. Next base: position 209,242 of record JAVTVJ010000646.1, on the reverse strand, counting down.
GCCCCGGAGCACCTCCTTGGCACCTCCGCAACTCCGCGTTTCCTCACCTGTCACACGAGCTGGTGACGAGACGAACAACACTCCCCAACCCGCCAGCCTGCACCGCGAGTCACCGGGGGAGAGAAAAAGGGGGTGGTGGGGACAAACAGATGTGCCACGAGTTGCTTCCCAAAAATGTGTTTGTGCATGGGGAGGTGTGAAAGGAATCCGCACCTCCCGCTCCCGGTGCAGGTACCGGAGCTGCTGCCAAAGGCTCCGGATCCACCACCTCACCCTCACTGTTTCCGTGGGATGTCAAACATGCAGCGCTAAGCACGTTTGATCTGCTGCCATCTGCCAAGGTGAACATGGGCTGGGGGTGTCACAGCCTCTCATCCCCCTTCCCTTTTTTCCCTTTTTTCTGTTTTTTTCCCTTTTTTTTCCTTTTGAAGAGAGAGAGGGAGGAAACGATTCCGCCTTAGTTCAGAGACTTCATCCATCACTGCTGCTCTTTATCTGGAGAAAAGGAGGCTCAGGGAGGACCTTATTGCTCTCCACAACTCCCTGACAGGAAGGTGGGGCCAGGTGAGGGTCAACCAGCAACAGGACAAGAGGGCATGGCCTCAAGGTGTGCCAGGGGAGGTTCAAGTTGGACATCAGGAGGAATTTCTTCATGGAAAGGGTTTTCAGACATTGGAAAGGGCTTTCCAGGGAGGTGGTGGAGTCCCTATCCATGGAGGTATCCAAGAAAAAACTGGACGTGGCACTCAGGGCTCCGGGCTGGGTGACGAGTCAGAGGTTGGACTCAATGATTTTGGATGTCCTTTCCAACCTTAAAGATTTTGGGATTCTCTGGCCATCAGAGCAGGAAGTTCATTTAAAACTGGATTATTTTCCATTCCCAACCAGGATGGAAATAGGATGGGGAAGGGACTTCTACCCTGACAATGCCTCCAAATTTCATTGGGATTAAAATGACCCTGTCGGCCTTGGAAATGCCACCAGTCCCAGAGGCCACTTCCTCTTGGAAAGAGATGTCCACCCTTGCCTGGCAAGAGGACTTTCAGAACCACGAACAATGAGAAGAGATTTAGGCCTAAGAGCTTCTTCCCCACCAAGATTTCAACCACTTTGTACTGACCTGGCCTTTTGGGGGGAATTTTGGCAGGGATTGTGCAGTTTGCCATGGTAGATTTAACTGCATGGGACCAGTTTTAGCGTAGACCCTCCTACAGAGATATAACCCTTAAATCCCAGCTTTTGAGGCCTGTTCTTGCCGTCTGTCTGGAGAGGACTGGGAGAACTGGGACTCCTGTATTCCTCCTTGGCCGTAGGAAAAGGGTGTATGGAGCTTGTGTGGGTTCTTCTCCTTGTCTTTATGTCACAAGTACAAATGGTCACTTCTTGTCTCCTCTCCTCCCCTTCCACCATCATTCCTTGTCTGTAATATTCCCATAGATCCTTTCCAGGTGCTTGATCTTCTCCCCTTTGTACCTCTTTTTCCAACCTCTCTTCCCAAATTTCCTCTCAGTCCGCTGAGATCTTCCACAGCTGACATTTCCATGGGGGTGTGGGCTCCCTTCCGGGGGCAGGATTATCACCCTGGGAACATGATCCTGGTCAATAACTATTGACTGATAAACCAACAATACATTCCAGTGCCAGCCTGTCGATTTCTGGGATTGATTTATCCGCCCCTCTTCCCTGATTTACGGGCAGGGATGGGAGGCTCAGGACAGCCAGGCTGCTGCTCTCCATCACTCATGGATTCAGCTGCTGAGGATCTTTGATTCCAGAGGGGGACAGCAGAGGTGTTTGTGGTTGGAGTGAATCCAGGGAAAGGGACAGGCTCAGAGGTGCAGATCTTACACTGAGGTCTTCAGTTGGGTCTCTGGTAGTCCCAGATTGGTTTTCTTCTCCTTCTGGCCTGCAGTAAGGGCTGGAATTTCCAAAAAAGTTGCATTTCCAGAGAGCTGCTCACCCATCTCCATGGTGGCCTTGATTTCCATCGCTTTCTGAGCATGGAATCCCTGGAGGATAAGGAATGGCTGCTATTCCTGGTGATAGGAAATGCCCTGCTTCCCTTCCAGTGATGGTGGTGAGGAATGAAAACCCAGCCCTCAGCATCTGACGGGGTGGGAAATCCCAGATCCCTCCCTAGGTCAGGATGGGACAATTCACCACCAGAATGTCAAGACTGAGTGGATACATTGTCTGTACCTTGGCATCCCATGGGAAAACCTCCACGGTCTCCGGTTCTGTCCCTGAAGATGCTTCACATTCCTCTCCTGCAGAGTCACCAGCTCTGGGAATTTGGGTTGTAAATTTTGGTTGTAAATTCCTTTCACAAGAGCCTGTAAAACGAGGGATTGGAGGATGGACGATGCCTCGTCCCTGAAGACATTCACAGTCAAGCTGGATGGAGCTCAGCCAGAAGAGGAATTCCTGAGTTTTGGGACAGAAATATCCAGACTCACCTCTCCATTCACACAGAAAATGGGCCAGTCAGGCTGCCTGAGAAGGGAATTCAATCCCATCTTAGGAACTGCTCCAGGATTTTCCATGAGCAGGTGATGCCGCGATGTTAAATACCCACAATGCTGGGTAAGTGAATTGCGAACCTTTTGAAGTTGCATGGGATTAACTTTGAACTAAATCCCTGGAAAACCACATGGCTGCTGACATTTCAGTTGATCCCTGTTTTCCAGGCAGGTTTCTGCTCCAAAATTCCGGGCTCAGATGATCATGGTTGCGGCTGAAGAGCTGGGGAGATTTCTGCTGGCCATCAACATTTTTCTCAAGAATGATTTGACTTTTGAGCCTTTCCCGCCTTTCTTCCCTCCCTCAGAAACTTCCCTTTAAATTGTTACATCCTAGAAATATCCCTATTTTCTGTCCTCTCCAAGCAGGTATTTTCTGAACTTTTCCCTTGCTTCTGGTCTCATGGAACAGCAGAAGGAACCTAAGGCAGGTACAGATGTTCCTGTTGGATCAATTCCAGGGGAGGCCACTAATCGGATCACAGGGCTGGAGGATCTCTCCTGTAGAGACAGGCTGGGAGAGCTGGGAATGTCCAGCATGGAGAAGAAAAGGCTCCAGGGAGACCTCAGAGCCCCTTCCAGTGCCTGAAGGGGCTCCAGGAGAGCTGGAGAGGGACTTTGGACAAGGGATGGAGGGACAGGACACAGGGAATGGCTTCAAACTGGAATAGGGCACAGTAAGATGGGATATTGGGAAGCAATTCTTGGCTTTGGGGGTGGTGAGGCCCTGGAATGGAATTCTCAGAGAAGCTGTGGCTGCCCCATCCCTGGAAGTGTCCAAGGCCAGGTTGGATGGGGCTTGGAGCAACTTGGGATAGTGGAAGGTGTCTCTGCCCATGGCAGGGGTTGGAATGAGACGGTCTTGAAGGTTCCTTCCCACCCAAACCATTCCAAGATTCCGCACGGAGCAACAAGAACATCAGGGGAGGTTGTAAATGTTTGGACGAACATTAGGGAACTGTGAGTTTTCCACAATCCAGCACCACGGGTACCTGAGATTCAGCTTCCCAGGTTTCCTGGACAGCTTCAATCCCTGCCTTTGCTGGGTTCCAGAACAGACCTGCTCCTTCCCAGACTGCAGAGCCTGCACTGCAACTGCTGGAGAAGGAAATATTCCTGTGTCTGGTTTCTCCCATCCATTATTTCCCGTGTGCCTGAAAACAGAATTATTCATTTCCCCTGGAGCTTCCCAGTGCTACTCTTCATTCCAACATCTCTACAAACACAGTTTCCTCTTTCCAACTTCCCATCAGATAAATTGGAGTTTTCCAGGCAAATCTCCACCAGGAATTCCTCTCTCAGTGTCTTGTCCTTTAAAAAATGCAGTTCAAGGCTTCTCACAATGCAGGGCATTGCATTTTCCTGCCTGGCAGTGCACAGGACCAGGTTGGGAAGAAAGGGAAAGCAAGGGAAAAAGGGATTGGAGACAGAGAGAGAACTGGTGCTGATGTTGGAGGAAGGAGAAAGGTGGATTTTCAGGAAAGAGGAGAGCTCCTGGAATTGCAGCTGATTCCAAACTCAGTTTATCCCTTCCACAGGGATCTGGTGTTACCAAAGCAAACACTTTGCAGGATTTCTTTTTCCCTCCCATTTGTCCAGCTTTGAAAATCCCTCCCTAAACAGGGACAGACAAACAGCACCACCCCCTAATTATAGGATTTCCTCCCTCCCTCAGCTCCCGTCTTTCTCCCACCCCATTCCTGCTTCAATCATTCCCAAAGTCAGCTCTTTGGGAATCCAGGCTGATCACGGTTGGTCATTGCCCTGTCTCCTTTTAATTGGAGCCTTAATCTCCAGTCGTTGTGATGATGGGATGGCTTTCTCCAGGCACTTTGGGAATGTTTAACTGCCCGTGCCCTCCATAGTTCATTAGACACAAAATCTGCCAACTGCTCAAATTAGTTGGGAAAAAGTTTAGCACAAGGAATTACAGCAGACAGGGGGACAACATTCCTGGGTTTTCTCCTTACCATGTGGTCCCAGAGGGAAGAAAAATCTGGAGGTTCCCTTTGCAGATCTTGGGAAAAGGAGCAAATAAAGAAAATGGGCATTGGAAGCAGGGTGGAGCGGTTTGGGATTCCTGGGACATACTCTCTGTTCTTAAGGGATTTGGGATTTAGGAATTATCTCTGGGAGTAAACGTCCAGGCAACTGGCAGCTCTGAGGGATATGGATAAGAGGATGGGATGTGGGAGAAGCATCCCAGGTTTCCCCCATAAATCCATCAGCGAAGCTCTTTTTCCATGTAACCTCTCAAGGGGTCTCATCATGATCCTTTCACTGGTGGTCCCAGGAAAGAATAATGGAATCATTTAGGTTGGAAAATACCTTTAAGTTCATCAAGTCCAACCATTTACCCAGCACTGCCAAAGTCACCACTAAACCATGTCCCCATGTGCCACATCCACACATTTATTGAACACTTCCAGCAATGGCAATTCCACAGCTGCCAAGAGAGCCTGTTCCAATGTTTGACCATCTTCCCATGAAGAATTTTTTTCCCGAATATCCAATCTAAAGCTCCTCTGGTGCAACTTGAGGCCATTTCCTCTTGTCCTGTCCCTGGCTCCCTGGGAGCTGAGCCTGACTCCCACCTGGCTTCACCCTCCTGTCAGGGACTTGTGGAAAGCCAGGAGGTCCCTCCTGAGCCTCCTTTTCTCCAGCTCCAGCTCCCTCAGCTGCTCCTGGTGCTCCAGACTCTTCCCAGCTCCGTTCCTTTCTCTGGACATGCTCCAGCCCCTCACTGTCTTTGTTGTCGTGAAGGTCCCAAAACTGACCCCAGGACTGGAGGTGTCCCAGCACAGTGGGACAATCACTGCCCTGGTCCTGTGGCCACACCACAGCTGGGACAAGCCAGCTGCCCTTGGACTTCTTGGCCACCTGGCCACACCTGGGCTCATGTACAGCTGCTGTCAATCAGCATTCTAAATTTTCCAATGGGAAGCTTTCCAGCCAGTATTCCCCGATTCCGGAGCATTCCATGGGATTGCTGAGACCCAGTGCATGACCCTTCTCTTGGCCTTGTTGAACATCATCCCACTGGCCTCAGCCCATGGATCCTGTCCTGATCCCTCTGCAGATCAATAACCTCCATTGATCCAACTTGGTGCCATCTCCAAACTTGAGGTTTCCCTCAATCCCCTTATCCAGATCATAATAAAGATTTTAAACGAGATTGTTCCCAGTACTGAACCCTCTGGAACACCACACCAGTCCCAAATGGATTTAACTCCATTCCCTGCCACTCTCTGGGCACAGGCAGTTTTTTTCCCAGCCTGAACAGACAGGTTTTCCAGGAGAATGATGTGGGAAACAGCATCAAGGACTTTACTATTATCTAGGCAGGCACATCCACAGCCTTTCCCTCATTCACTAAAAAGTTTGGGAAATAATGAGATTCAGGCAGTGGAAGAATTTCCGGGTGCATTCATGGGAATGCTTTGAGCAGCAACACCTCCAGGGTGGTTTTGCTGCTCTTTATCGAATCCAAGGACGGAGATGAAGTTGGGTTTTCTCCTCCAGCTTTTCAAGCACGAAGCTCTGAGGGTGCTCCAAGAATCTCGGAATCACTAATGTTGGAAAACGCTTCCAAGATCATTGAGCCCAACTTTGGCCATCACCAACCAGAGCATTAAATGCCATGTCCAGGCTTTCCTTGAACACTTCCAGGGATGGAGGCGCTAGTTCCATTTATTTTGGGCAGATTGGGAGGTAGAACTCCCAAAAAAACCTTCAAATCCACTTAAAAAACGGGGATTGTCCCCCTAATGTCGGGAATCTCAGCACAGCCCTACTTAAAACCCTCACAAAGGAACAGCTTCCCACGGGAGCACTTTAGGAAGCCGAGCCCTGATCCTGGCAGCAAATCTGACAGCCCTTGGTTTTAATGAGGGAATAATCCAGATGAAAGAATCCCTCCTCACATGCAAAACATCGGAAAAGGGGGAAAAAAAAAACCTGTGCTGGCTGTAAACGTCTCCAATGAATGTCCTATTTTCCCAGGCTCAAAGCTTATTGATTTAAGTCTTCCCCTGGAAGGCTCATCCCCATGCCATGTTTTGATGTCCCAGAACAACAGCTTCCAATATCCATTGTTACTCTGCAGCTTCTCGGAGGAAAAGAATCCTATTTTTCACATGAATTTCAGAAACAGAGAAAAAACATAGAATTTTGCTACTGTGTTGAAAATATCTTTATTTTTTTAAGTGCTTCTGGAGTATTTTTGTTGGCATAAGAGCAGAGCCAGAAATTTGAGCTTAAAAGGTGAAAAATATTATGGAGTTATAAGCAGGGCTGGTCAAGAACAGTTTTTAGGGGTTTTTGGGTTGTTTTGGCTTCTCGTGGGTGGGGTTTTGGGGGTTTTGTTGGATTTTTTTTAATGAATTTTTTTTTTTTGCCGGAAAATTTCAGTGATTGAAGGCAAACCTCACACCTGATCTCTCACTGTTTGGAACATTCCCTCCTGCTCCCATAAATCCTTGATCAGATGAAGGTAAGCAATGCACGTAGGATCAGCATCAGGAGTAAATTCCCTTGGGGGAAGCACAGGGAACAACCAAACCGGTTCAATATTTGGCAAATATCTTTTATTCACTTCCAAAGAAATTTATCCAGAGCCAGGAGTTGTTCAGCCCATGGATTATCCTGCTCCTCCCTTTCCCTCCTACCTGGGATGTGTTTGAGCTCGGGTCTGTCACTTGTTCCAAGTGATTTATATTCCCTCTGCAGAGCACAGGAATGACAAGGCAGGAAAATCCCCCGGCAGCCTCTTAAACAACTCAATAGAGGGGCCAAGGTTTTTGGTTTATTGTCGTCCATAAAATTTTATGGATTGGAACTTGCTGGGTTTGTTCCATGGAATTAAAGGAAGTGGTTTCTTTATTTTCCTGTTGTTTTTTCAAATCTGCACTAATGGAAAAGCTCCTAAAGGGATGACCCTGATTCCCCTCCTCTTCAGGGAGGCGGGCACCAGGGCAGGAAAAGCTGGAAGAGAAAAGAATGAAGGAATCCTCTTCCCTTAGAATTCTCCAAGTGAATTATGGCAAAGTCCCAAAGACGGGGGACCAAATTTAATTTCATGGCTCAAGAAGAGGCCACAGCTTCTGGATTTATCCAGGAAAAGATGCCAGAGCTGGGACTGATATCCATGACCAGCTGGTGCCCACAGAAGAAACTGGGATGGGTTCTGGCCCCACTGCCTCATTCCAAGGCGGGGTTCCATGGCCATCATCCTCAAGGGAGAAAATCCAAGTGTAAATGGAAGAGGATCCAACTTGACACAAGGAAAAGTGACTGGATGAGGAAGGTGGTCACAAGTTGGAACAGGCTGTCCAGAGGCCTCTTGCTCTTTTCCCACCTCACTTATCCTAGGATTTTTGATAAAATCCTAGGCTGAGCTGGGCTGAGCACAAGGACTGGATCCAGAAATGCTTTCCTAGGATTACAGTGGCTGTCTGTCCCCAGCACATGCCACTCTTGGAACTGGGAGGACCAGTAAAAACACATTTAGGAGGTGCACAATCCCCGGGCAGGGACCAGAATTCCCATCGGAACTGGATGCACCATTCCCATTGGGTTCATATTCATGGTGACACATCCATTTACTTCCATTCCTTCTCCATTCCTCTTCTCCAGAAGGGCTGAACGGAGGGAGTAAAGCCTCCATCACTGTGGGCTCTGCTAGGCCAGGCTTTGATCTTAAATCATCTGAGGGAGCAACTCCCTGATCCCAGGAAATTCTCCCGGAGTCAGGGAAGACGTTCACCTCTAGCGCCATGAAAGGTCACCCCAAAGGCAGCAGGAAAAGGACTAAAATCTTGAATATCCCAGGCAAGAACAACCTCCAACTACTAAATTCCAAAATGCAGGCGTTTCCCATCACCCACCTTCCCTCAGACAGAGCTGCCGGAAAACAGAGCTGGAGCAAAGCAGGGAAATTAAACCCAAATTGACTTTGTGGCAACCCAAGCCATAAATTGTGGTTATTGTGGCCAGGGCTTGGCATTATCCCACTGCCAATCCATCTTTTCCTTTGATTAAACATCCCACGCTAATTCCATTTCCAAAGGCCGAGTTTATTTCAACAGAATCAAATCCCCTCCCTCGCTAATCCATTCCCATCTCCCAGCTGAAAAACACAGCCCTGAGATTTGACTCTGAGATGTTCCTGGCAGGAACGTGGCATCGTGGGGAAAATTCTGTGGACTGGGGAGAATGGAATAAATCCCAGCATTCCCAGCATCCCAACTCACTCAGGGATGGGTTTTTCCTGTTGGATTAGCTGAGTGTTGCCCCCTCACATTCCCACCACCCCTGCGGAGCATCTTGCCCTAATCTGAGGGTATCCATGCAGATTGGAACATCATCTCAGATTTGGACTCCTGCCCATCCTCACAGGTCTTCTGATGGTCCCAAAATTCCTGGTGTCTCTTGGCCCAGCAGCAAAGGATCCTTCTCCAAGCTTGTTTTCCAGGGAAAGCAGATCCCTGCGGCATTCCTAAACCACTGCTCGTGGTTGTTCCTTTTTCATATCCCAGTTTTAACCTGAGTCTCTCCTTCTGAGTCTTTTTGGGGAATCTGAAGTCAATTAACAGAAAGTCATTTTCAAGGCTGGTTGTGGACACAGGGATATTTCTTCTCTCTTGCAAAATTAGATCATGGAGAATGTGTGGTGCCACCAGAGAGCAGAACTTTCCCTGCCCTCCCTCCATCCATTTCTCCTCCCTTTTGGGTGGCCAGAAGGGAGGGAATTTTTCCTGGAAAGGGGTGAACACGGCTGCCACGTTCACCCTCAAGGTCCCACCATGCCACCACCTCCACCTTGGAGCAGGAGCTCTCCCATTCCTGCCCCAAAATCGCCCCTCCCAAACCAGCCGGGAGCGCACGGCCGCAAATTTTCCCGCTGCAATCCACGCCTGGCTTCTCCATTAATCCTCCCACTCTCCTCAATACCTGGGCTCGTCCGGGTGCCTGAGAGGATTTGGAAAAGGCAGGGGAAATATAATTAGACGAGATGTTGCCCTCGGAGTCAGAGCCAGGGCCGGCTCATTGAAGGGCAGCGGTCAGCAGAAGGAGCGGAGAGGAGTCAATTTCGCACGGATAACGGAGCCGTTCCGGCTGATTAGGGATTTGATGAGGGAAGGGGTTTGATTTTGGTGGAGTGACAGAAGCCTTACGGTCAGTTGAGATCTTGTTTAAGGAGGGCAAGCGGATCTGGACTGGGGATGACAGATAGGGAGACAGGAATGAGCGGGACAAATTGGCCTGGTTTCCTCCTGTTTTCCTTCTTGTTTTCCCCTGACCTCATCCAGCCAGGGCTGGGCACCAGCAGGGAAAGGCAGCCAGGAATGCTGCCAGGAGCTCGAGGAAAGGAGAGAGGGGAAACATCAGCGATAAAGAAGTGGAGGAGGCAGGAAAGACAGGCAGAGTTTGTGCGATGTTCCCTGGAATTGTGTCTCAGCCTCGGTCATTCCCATATTCTGGTTCCATCACTTCCCAAAATTCCCTGTGCACCAAGGAGGAGAGCAGAGGTGGAAAAGGAGACCCAGCCTCAGAGGAGGTTTTTCCAACATTCCCCTTCCTGATTATTGCTCTGGGAATTGCCTTCTGGGAATGGGAATGGAGGGGCTGTTGCTTGTACATCCTGCTCTCGTCTCCTCTGGGGCCAAAGCACAACAGAATCAGAGAATGATGGAATAGTTTGGGTTAGAAAAGACTATAAAATCCATTCAGTTCCAACCCCTGCCGTGGGCAGGGACACTTTCCACTATCCCAGGTTGATCCAAGCCCCATCCAACCTGGCCTTGGACACTTCCAGGGATGGAGCAGCCACAGCTTCTCTGGGAAACCTGTGCCAGGGCCTCACCACCCTCACAGGGAAGAATTTCTTCCCAATATCCCATCTAACCCTGCCCTCTCACAGTGGGAGGCCATTCCCTGTGTCCTGTCCCTCCATCCCTTGTCCCAAGTCCCTCTCCAGCTCTCCTGGAGCCCCTTTAGGCACTGGAAGGAGCTCTGAGGTGTCCCTGAAGCCTTTTCTTCTCCAGGTGAACATCCCCAGCTCTCCCAGCCTGGATCCAGCCAAATTTTCACCTGGGGATGTCAAACCTCCCCGTTAGTTGTGATTCCATCCTCAGATATCCCACCCTCATTCCCTTCTGGAGGCTGACCTGGAGCAAGGGAGGGGAAACTTAATGGGATACCACATCCTCATTCCAGTGGTGGAGGGCAATGGAGAGGTTTGGACAACACCTGGAATTTTCTGAATTTCGAGGTCACATGTCATGAACAAGGTCACACAGGTGACCTTGCAGGTAATTAATCTGAACTGTTAATTGCAGTTGCTGTAAAGAGAGAAGGATTCTTGCCTTCATTTGGTTGCACTGGTAAGAGTCAAATTCAGGCACCTGGGAAACCCCAACCAGGCAGAGCTGCTGGAAATTCAGCCCCATCTCCCTTCTCTGTTGTCACAAGGGGATTCAAGTGACTTTTCCAGGTGCTCTGGGTGTCACATCCAATCTCTTGAGCCCCCACTGATTCCACAGTCATGGGACAAGCCCTCCTCCTTTAGCAGGAAACCCAGCAGCACCTGGGAGGTGAAATTAAAACGTGGAAAATCAGGAAATGGGGTTGACTTTGCCTTGTCAGGGAGGGAATCCTGTCCGGGATGTAATTTCAATTTTACCAAGTGTTAAGGAATTTTGCTAGGGAAGAGGGTCTGGAGTTGTAGCACTCCTTAAATCACTCCCGTGAGGATGAGGATGCTCAGGGATGGAGGCCACATCACCAGCAGGAAAAGCAGAGGCTCCAACAACCCAAAAAAGCAAAAATCCTCACAGTTCTGGTGCTCTAATCCTCACCCTCCTGCATCCAACGGTGCTGAAATGAGGCTGGAAAAGAGGTTCAGCCTGGAAGTCAGCAGGAGTTCAGCGCTCAGAAGGAAAGGAATTGCAAACTCCAGCCAGAATCCAAAGGAGGGAAACATTCCATGTTAATAAACAAAATAAAAGGCAAAGTTAAACTCATCCTTCTCCCTCTTGTCCTGGTGATGGGTTTGGCTTTCAGTTCTCCTTGACAATCCCGAAAAATTAACCCCGGGAGTTGTACAATTGTCGTTTGTGAGCTGGGCAATCAAAGCCTTTCAAATCCATGTTTTGTCAACAAAAATACAGGAAGGTATTTCCATGAAAACTCCCCCAAAATATTTGCCCTTTTTCCCCTGCAAAGCTCAGAATCTCATTTTATATCAGCTCTGAAGTTCTTTTTTATCTGTCATCATATCTTAAAATGATAAGAATTAATCTCAGTAGGGAGTTATTTCTTCGCTTCTCTTACAGCTCAAAATAGAAAACACTTTTTTTTTTTTTTCCTGCCCCCCTTAATTTGAAATAAGTTTGATTTCATCAGGGGAAATTCATCACTGGAACAGAGAGATCAAATCTTTCCTCAGCTCTCACCTGGTACCTGCTGCCCACCAGCTTCCAAAGGCAGCTCCAACATAATTAAATAACGATAATCCCAAAGATACAAAGCCTGGAATTCTGCTTAAAGCTGTGCCACCTCCATTCCAGACACCTGACTGTGACTGCAGGTGATTTATTTATTATATATTTGATTAATTAGCTCAGGAAGGATTCTAGCAACCTTTCCCTGCTTTTTCCAGAGGCTCCATCCAAAGCCCACTTAAGCCAGTGTAATAAAATCCTTTGCCTTCAGATAAATCCATGGGCACGTGCCAAGGGTTAATTTCTGTTTCAGCTCCTGCTGGGTTCGCTCCTCTGCCATCCCTGGTGACTTCCCTGGAGTTATTCCAGATTATCCAAAATGAGTCAGCCACGGGAACAGTCACCTGGATGAGAAGGAGACATTTTCAGTCACCTTCCCTCAGACACAAACTCTTTTCTGGAGTAACCTTCCCCTGCTTCCCAGTTTTCAGGTGGGAAAACTGGAAATTAATTTTGGGGGGAAAAAATGAAAAAATGAGGAGGGAGGGGAGCTCTAAGGAACAGAATCCCCCCCAAAGATGTCACACTGGAGCAGAGTGGTTTGGTTGGCACAAAATGCCACCTCCCAATCCCGAGGGGGCTGGCATCCCTCCAGAGCCGTGATCTCATTCCCGCCACCTTCCCAGAACTACCCTGTCTGATTCCCAAATCTGCCTCCTGAGGGGGTCCGTGCAGGCATTTCCCTCTTCCCTGGAATTAAAAGCTTTGGGATGGTTGCACCCGGATGTTCCGGGATGGCACATGTGGCTCATCCCTCCCCAACACATCCTCACTCCATCACCTTTTCCCTTTTCCCTTTTCCCTTTTCCCTTTTCCCTTTTCCCTTTTCCCTTTTCCCTTTTCCCTTTTCCCTTTTCCCTTTTCCCTTTTCCCTTTTCCCTTTTCCCTTTTCCTGCAGCTGGAAAAGGAGGATAACAAATATTGATCCCTCTTGGGGGGCGATTTGGGGATGGAAAAGAGGGACTTCCTCTAACTTTTATTGGCAGAGAAGGAAGAGAAACCCCCTCACAACTCCCAGGGATGGGAGCTGCGCTCTGAGCCCAGGAAGGAAATTGCCTCTCCCACTCCAATCCCTGGGAAACCTTTAATAAACGTCTCCGCCAACTTTGAGGTCTTGTCCAATCTTGACAAATTGGAGCGGAACAAATCCTGTTTGGTTGTAATGCAGCGATTCCAGGGAAGATGGATCTGAGGGAAGATGGATCCGAGGGAGGTGGGAGGTCCTGCAGAGCCGTTTAACATCTTTTGGCTGGGGGTGACAGGAAGCACCACTGAAAAAATGTCCCCCTCCCTGGGGAGGGACAGGACAGGATCCCGTTGGGGTGTTGGAGGGGACTTAGGGACATTCCTCCCTGGAATGCCAACTGCATTCCCAAAAAGATGCCTCCGAAAAGATAAGGGCAGCTCTCACCACACCAGGAAAGTGAGAGGTGGTGGAAATTTCTTCCTCAGTTCATCTCTTGAGGACTTAATTCCGCCCTCTCTCCATCCTGGGATCCCCTGGAAATCCTGGGATTTATTGTTAAACCCATCCACCCCAAGGAGATTCCTGGTGTGGGGAGAGGTGTTGTCTGCAGCTGTTTTTCCAGGGGAAAAAAAAAGCATCCATCAGGTGGGAAAATTATCCCTCAAATTGGGTCAGGGATTTGGTTCCAGGATCTCATCCCACCAGCTGGGAACCGAGGGATGTCAGAACCCACTGCTAAATCCAATTTAATTTCTTATCCCAAAAATCACGAATTTGGGAAGAGGGGGAAGAATTTTTTCATTCCCAAATACACAAAAATATTCCAATAAAACTGGAATTTAATTTTGGGGCAATTAAAACAAAGCAAAGGATTTCAGGAATGGGATAATTCCACTTTAAAACACTCCCAGAACTGCACTTCCAACAGCCTCCCACGTCCAGGTATAACCTATTTGTCAGGAGCTGAATTGCAGAGCAAAGAAAAGAAAATCCCAAAATGTACCACCTCAGGAATTTGACCGGGAATAAGCTGGTTTACTAAATCTAGGACTGAAAATACATCAAGAAAGGGATACTTTGGAATTAGGCTGGGTCACACTTCCCAATTCTCTCTCCTGCTTCATCCAAAATCAAGATATTTATATTTATTTTTATAAAAGAGACGTGGAGAAATAGAAATGTATCTATAGTTATATTTTTAGGCGTGTATATATATATAAATACATGGAATTTTTATGGAAGGCACATTCCTAAAAATATCCCTCAAGCCATCCCTGCTTGAATGTTTCTGTCCATTGAAATGTCTTAAGAATCATAAAATCAAAATGAACCCTCCTGGCTCATCAAAAAGCCAATAAAAATACAGGAATGTGTCCTGGTAAAAGCTGGGTTTTCCCTCATTTCTATCAAGCTTCCCTATCCCAATGGAAATCTCCCACTGGAATATGCTCTGCAAGCTCTGCTCAATTAATGTAAATTAGATTTATTTTTTGTTATTTATTTAAAGTTATTTGTTTAATAGGGGATTTTTTTAATCTGTTCAAGACTGGTTTTCCACAAGGAAAACGTGGAACAGGACACATTCAGGTGGATTTTAAGGAAAATTGTTAAATCAGGATCATCTGGCCAAATTTTGGCATTATTAGACCTGAACAGATATTAAAAAAACCTATAAATATTTATAAATAAATATAAATATCATTAATATGTCTAAGACCCGGATTTGCATCCTCATTTTGCCTATCCCATAAGGAAGAAAGAAAATTATCAGGAAAATCTCTTAACTCCTAATTTTCACAAATAATTTCTCCCTAATTTTTAGGACATGGAGAATACACGAATCTTACGACTCATCCCCAAAAGTTTTGGTTGTGGATATTTTGGTAAAGAATATATGGAACAGGGGAAGTCCAGAACAATCCTTGTCTGGACAGATCATCCCAAATCCGTTCAGTGAATGGATCATGGACCATTGGATCGGTTTGATCCCTTCAGTGGTCAGGGACATGGAGCAAAATTCCTGCTGTTCTATTAAAAAGTGAAGGACTTACACTATGAGGAATTTGATTTTTGCTTTATTCAAGGAGCATTCTGCAAGTTAGGGATAACCATGGAACCATGGAATCATGGAATCATGGAATGATTTGGATTGGGATGGACCTTAAAGATGATCCAGTTCCATGGGCAGGGATGCCTTCCATTATCCCAGGTTGATCCAAGCCCCATCCAACCTGGCCTGAAACACATCCAGGGATGGGGCAGCCACAGCTTCTCTGGGAATTCCATTCCAGTCCCTCACCAACCTCACAGCCAGGAAGTCCTTCCCGATATCCCATCTAACCCTGCTCTCTGGCAGTGAGAAGCCATTCCCTGTGTCCTGTCACTCCATCCCTTATCCAAAGTCTCTCTCCAGCTCTCCTGGAGTCTCTTTTGGCACTGGAAGGGGATTTAGTTCTCCTTGGGCCTTTCCCTTCTCCAGGCTGGACATTCCCAGCTCTCCCAGCCTGGCTCCAGAGCAGAGGGGCTCCAGCCCTTGGAGCATCTCCGTGGCCTCCTCTGGACCTGCTCCAGCAGCTCCACATTCTCCTTTTGCTCTTATTCCTTGAAAGTTTTGGACCTGCACAGCCATCTCCACCTGGAATTCCTCAAAAGAAACCCTAAAAATAAGCCAGGCATGGGAAGTTTCCTTCCAGAGGTTTCATCCCTGCCTGCTCTCCCCATGGAGCAGCCAAACTGCAATGCCAAAGGCACCGAAATAAATACTGGAGAGCAGGAGTTATGGACTTTTATGGATGCTGTCCCCAAAATCAGGGCAGGATGGATGAACTCTTCCTGGGAACAGAATTACTCCAGCTGAAATAGGACCAAAATCTCATCGCTTGGAGTAGAAACAGGACATAAACCAAATTTTTGATGGGGTGTATTCCATGTTTCTAAGCCAAGGATGGAAGACAGGATAAACAATGAGAAGCTTTTTACTCTATGTTCCTTGAGCTCAGAAATGTAGGGAATTCTGTAAAAAAGATCTCCCAGGGGGATGCCAAAGTCCACCTTTATCATATGGGAAGCTGTAATCCTGAGGAATTCTTGCATCCTCAGCTCCAGGATTATTCCCAGATTTCCAGCTGCACTTCCAATACCCATTTTTGGCCTTCACAGACCCCACTTCTCCAGTTTCAAACATTCCCAAAAAAAAGCAAAGTTGGAATAAAAACTCCTCACTCCCTACCCAGGTACTGAGCTTGGCCTGGCTCTCCTTGGGTGTCTCCAAGGGGAATTCTCACTTCAGTCCCTCTGGGAATGCTCCAATCCTCATGTCACAAAAAAAGAGAATTGCAAACCCATATTAAATATTCCTTCATCTCCTAAATACACTCCCTCTCTTCCCAATCCTGCCAACTCATGGAAACAAACCTGAGAGATCCTGAAGGATTTCTTGGGCCTCGGTTGGTTGAGGAACTGGGATAAAACATTCAAATTCCCTAAGGCAAACTTCCCTAAAATAATCCGGAGACTCAGTGAGAGAGCCAGGACTTGATTCCAGATAAAGATCCTCCTTCAGCTGCATTATCCCAATTCTTTTCTGGATTCCTTATGAAAGTCCCTGTCCTGGTTTTGGATGTAAAGAGAAATATTTTTTTTCACGGATCATGGGGATGGAGCAGGAAGTTCAAGCATTCAGGTCAGGTTAACACTTTCCAAAAAAAAAAAAGAAGAGGATTTGAGCATTGGGAATTAGAGGATGGAAACCAGACAGGGCAGGAAAAGTCAAGGAACTGCCACTCAGGGAATTTCCTATGCAAATATGAGCCATCAGGTATCCCAGATTTCTATTGGAAGTCCTGCTCTGTCTGAGCAGGGAATGCAGGAATGAGCATCGGATGAGGAATGAGGAGACACCGGAGCTAGGGCTGTGCTGATGGATGAGCTCCAGGAATGTGTGGAAAATGGGAGCAAAGGCTGGGAAACCTTGGCCCTCCTGAAACAAAGCCCAGCACAACCCTGCTCATCCCCATCACCCAATCCATAAATCTCAGGAGCCACGGATTTTTCTGGAGAGGGAAGGGAGCTGCACTTTATTCCTAGTCCCAGTGCTTCTGATGAGCTGTGGTATTGCCCTTCATACTCCTCCAGCCTCAATAAACCTGGCTAATTAGCATCCTGACCACTCAATTAATTAGGCAGGACACTTAATTATGACAAACTCCATTATCCGCTGGAGCCCGGAGTCCGATGGACATCAGCGTCGGGAGATGTTCGGTAACAATTGGATTCGAGAGGGAGTTTATTGACCAGAAAAGACGGATGAGGAGATTAAAATCATCAGGAGAAGCAGCTCCGAGCCGTGGGCTCGGGTTATAAAGACATCCAGGATCCCAAATGAGTCGCTCCATCCTCATTAAGAGCCATGGCAGGAATGGGAAGATTTTGGGAAGAGAGAGGCAGCCAAGCTTTGAGAGGGTCCCAAGTAAGGTGTGACATGGAAGGTTTGGGTTTTCTTCCAAAGGAAAAGCCCAGAGTGAAAAAAGCCATCACCATGTCCAAGCATCCCTTTGGAAGGCAAATCCTCTTTCCCAAGAAAAATCTATCCCAAATACCAGCATCCCAAAAGGGTCACATGTGATTCTTCCTCTCTGACAAGGTGACATTTAATGGATGAGGGAAAAGCTGTGGAATCTGCTTGGAATTTAGGAAAGCCTTTGATGAATTTCCCACAATATTCCCACTGGAGAAACATGCTGGGGCATGTCCCAGGAAGGGAATGGAGCTGGGAAAGGGGCTGGAGCACCAGGAAAGGCTGAGGGAGCTGGGGGGGGGCTCAGCCTGGAGAAGAGGAGGGTCAGGGGGTACCTTCTGGCTCTCCACAGCTCCCTGAAAAGAGGGAGGAGCCAGGTGAGATCAGATTTTTTCCAAGGGAACAAGGGTCAGGATGAGAGGAAATGGCCTCAAGATGCACCAGGAAAGGTTTAGGTTGGATATTAGGAAAAAATTCCTCATGGAAAGGGTGGCCCAGCCCAAGGCAGAGGTGGAGTCACCATTCCTGGAGGGATTTAACATCCATGTGGATGTGACACTTGGGGACATGGTTTAGTGGTGGCTTTGGCTGAGCTGAGGAATGATTGGACTCAATGATCTCAGAGGGCTTTTCCATCCTGAATTATTCCACGATTCTATGATAATTTTCCTCAGAATCAAGAAATGAAGGGAATAAGGTTCCTTACTTTGAATTCACGAGATGGATTTGCTACCCCCCGATTAGCACAGAGTCAGTTTCCTGATTTTCCACTCCTCTGTGGAAAGAAATAAATGAAATGGTCAAAGCTGGGAGAGCTGGAACCTAAACAGGGTGATATTCCATAGTCAACATGTCCAGGCATAACACCCATAAAAAAAAAACAAACAACAAAACCAACCCAAAAAAATACAACAAAAAACCCAAAAGAATAAATAAAAAATACCCTCCAAACAAAACACCCAAATACACAAATAAAAAAACATGGAAAAAAGAGGCTCCTCAATGTGGGGAAAGGAAAAGAAGGGATCCACTGGGAAATACGACATTTCCAGCACAGGTTTGTTTTCTCAGTTTCTCCTGGCTGTGGTGGCCAAAAAAGGTGGAAGGATCCTACATTTTTGGATCTCCTACATCTCCCTCAAAACTCCGGAGGTTAAAGTTTTCATTTTAAATAGATGGGCCCCAGATGGGCCTTCCAAGCTGGAGAAGACACCCCAAAATGTCACTTTTCCTGGAAGATTGGATGGAATCATCTTGATCCAGGATTTAGCCACACAGACATGAATTCCCCTCAGGACCCAGCTCTGTTTATTCACTGGATTTAGTCCATCCCAGACCATATCCAAATATCTCACCACACTTCCAGCTTGTTCCCAGCCACTCCTAATCCTTTCCCACCTCTTCCCACTTCCATCCCAGGACATGTTCACTATCCAGATGTCTCGGCCTGGGATGTGCAAGGTGGAAGATTTCCATAGGACAATGAATCAGACTTACCCGAGGAGAGTTTCCCAAAAAACCTGCTGCAGTTTCCCCCAGTTTGTCCTTTCTCCCAAATTATGGAAGATTTAATGTATTCTATTTGATTTGATGATTTTTTTTTATTATTTTTTAAAGCTTCTTCAGAATTATTTTGCCATTATTTGACAAAAGAAATAGAAACATAGTTCACCCTCATTAGGAACCTAAAAATCAGGGAAGAAAATGAACTAAATTATTTTTAAAAGGTTTTTTCCATGTGAAAAAGTAGAGAGGGAGAACATTCCTATTCATCCCCCAAAAGCAAATACAGATTCTATCCCAATTTCCAATGATTTGAAATGCGATTGGAAGTCCAGAGGGGCTGGCCAGAGGCTCTTTTGGTCCTGGGAAACACCACCTTAAAATATTGGATTTCTTTAAACCTTCACATTAACTCTGCGTGTCTGGTTTTATTGCCTTTGGCTCTGGGATAATTGTATCACCTCTATCATTTATTCTCCCATAATTACTGATATCCACTGCCAACTTCACAGGGATTTAGGACTGATGCCACAGGCCTGTGAGAGAAGGTGGTGATCCCTTCTGTTGCCAACGGCTTGGTCCCATTTGGAAAAACAAAGGGCATCCATAATTTTTTTTCAAAATTTCTCTGGACTAAAGGCAGGGCTTTAGTCCTGTCTAAAACAACAAAGGAGCTTTGGAAAAGACTGCATCCTTCAGCCTTCCCTGAAGGAGAATCTTCCAGTTATAAAGAGAAATGGAGAAGAAGAGGAATAACCATTAATCCCAAAGAAATCCAATTCCAACACAACACATGCCCAGTTTTGAATGGAATTTCAGCCATAGACAGGGTCCAGATCCACCTTTTCCCATGAGCATCACCAAGGGCAAAGATGGAAATAATCGGCATCCAACACCAGACTGAATTCCTATTAAATTCCTGTTAAATTCCTGGGCTAATGAACAGGTTTCCTATTAATTCTTGTAAATATTGCTGGTTCTCACAGAGCAAGGACTGGGATTTTGGGAAGGACTGGTCATATTCCATGCATGGGATGGGAAAGCCAGATGTGTTTCCAAAGCAAAAATCAGCCTCTCCCATGAGGAGTGGATGCATTGGGGATGCTCCATCCCTGGAAGCGTTCAAAGCCAAGATGGATGGGGTTTGGAGCAACCTGGTCTTGAGCACTTCCCACTATCCCAGGTTGCTCCAAGCCACATCAAACCTTTCCGTGAACACTTCCAGGGATGAAGACTTGAGTCTGGCCACCTCAAGACATCCAGGCTTGGCAGATGTTTGTCCCAGGTGGAGAGGACACTTGTCAGGTGTAGTCCATGCCCAGTCTTTCCAGGAGCTCTCTGAACCATGAAGACCCCACTCCAAATTTCAGAACTCCATGTTTCAGGATTTTTCCCCAAAAAACAGAGGCAAAACTCAAACATGCAGCTCTAAGAGCTCCACATTTCATTTTCCCATTATTTATTTCCCCTGGATAAGGAAAGCTGGACCAAACAGCTGCTTTAGCTCTGTGAAATGGAGGGAGATGGATGGGCAGAGAGTTGGATCCACACACAGGAGAAAATCCAAGAGTTTCATTCCTCCTAACAGCTAATTTCCAGAAATGAAACCTGGGAGAAAACGCTGAACTCAGAGGCAATTCCACAGTGAGAATGAGGCAGAAATCTGGAGATGGGAGGGGGGTTGCTCTTCTCCCAGATTTCTCCACAAAGACATCCGTTGGTCTTTCGTAACTACAAAATTTATGGCTCCAAATTCCCCACAGAGCAGAGCTTGGGGAGAAGTTTTCTCTTGAAAAATCTCCTAGAGCCAAAACCAAAATGGAGTTTTAACAATATCGAAGCATTTCTCAGCCACATTTCAATTCCATTGAATTTTCGGTGCTTAAATTGCCTTCCTAATTCCAAGAAATTAAAAATAGAAGGAAATGCATTAAAAGAGACATTTTCATTTTGCAGCTGAGAACAGCTCTTGAAATTCATCTCGAATTAAAAAAAAAAAAAACACCAAACTTGGAGCCAACTTGGAGCGTTCCCCACTGAAACAAAATATTGCAACCAATTGTTGGGAGCCAATCCCTCAATTGGCCTCCATCATTTTTTTCCAAGGAGTCAATCTGCTGGAGTACATAAAGAAACGTTCATTTCCATCCCAATCCAATCCCAAGAATACTGATGAACCTGATGTTTTTATATCTGCTCTGCTTTAAGGAGGTACTCGGATTCTCTCCCTGTCCAAATTTCCCTGCTGTTTTCCCTGCAGCCTCATCTCCCACTGGATGATCCCATGGATTTGGGCAGGCTGGTTGCATCACTACCAAGGTCCATCCCCTCCACAACCTCATCCCATCTCCAGCTTCAGGTGACCTAGGTGTCCCTGTCCATGAAGGGTTGGAACTGGATGAGTTTTAGGGTCCCTCCCAACCCAAACCATTCTGGAATTCTAGGATTATTATTATTGTTGTCATTATTTTCCCTTCCTTTTCTGTCCTATTAAACAGTTTTTTTCTCAATTCCCCAATTTTACCTTTTTTTTCCTAATTCTCTCCCTATTCTACTGAATTGAGGGGGGATTGAGGAAGTGCCTGCGTGACACTGATGGGTTAAACCTGGACACCTCCAAAGACACTTAAGCCAACGGCTTCAAATCCAGGATGGGATGTTTTCCAATATCTTTCTTCTGGTCAAGGATGCTTTCTACCCACAGATAATCAGATCATTCCATGCCTTATTTTTCCCTGGAACACAGCTCCTGGTTCTGGCCACAGCCAGAGCTTTCCCATGGAATTCAGGGCTTGACTACAGCAGGGAAATATGGTTTTCCACCAAGGTGCCTTCCAGAGGTTCATTCCTCTTGTCTGCAGAGAAGGACCCAGAGGGAAGGACCTTCAGGATAAGATAATGGTGCAGGGAGTCTGTGTATGGGCCTGTTCCAAGGATATTTGGGTTTTTAAAGGAAGACAAAGGTCTGGAGCACAGATGTGATGAGGAGCAGCTGAGGGACCTGGGGGAAAAAAAAAGCCTGGAGAAAAAGAGGCTCAGGAAGGACCTTCTCACTCTCTGCAATTCCCTGAAAAGAGCATGGAGCCAGGTGGGGGTTGGGATCTGCTCCCAGGGAACAAGGGACAGGACAAGAGGAAATAGCCTCAAGTTGCGCCATTGCAGGTTTAGGTTGGATATTAGGGGGAAAATTCCTCACTGAAAGGCTCTCCAGCCCTGGCACCAGGGCTAGACACCATTCCTGGAGGGATTTAAAAACCATGTGGAAGTGGCACCTGGGGACAGAATTTAGTGGTGGCCTTGGCTGTGCTGAGGAGTGGTTGGACTCAATGATCCTGGAGGGCTTTTCCAACCTAAATAATTCTGTAATTCCATGACACATCCAAGAGAAGAACGTGCTGGTAAGTGATAGGGAAAAACACTTAACAGACAATGCAGAAATCATTCTGGAGATTGAAAACTGGGAAGGTGGAGACAATAAGACAGAGAATGCAGATTTGGGAACTGGTAAGAGAGGGAAGGAAAGGGAAAGGCACAAATTGATGCACTGAAGCAAATCCTACAGAGGCAGAAGAAGCAATAATTTGCTCTGCTGACCATTTGGGAGGGGAGAGGGGCCTGTGGGATTGGCCTCTCCCCCCAGCCTCCCTCCTCTCCCGCCCTTCCTCCCAGACAATGGAGTGAATTAAGTTTGCCGAGTTCCGTAGGAGGCATCGGGCGTCAGCTCCAATTACTCACCCTCTGCATCATAATTACTGCAAATGGTCCATTAAAGGAAAATTATCATCAATATGATTTTATCAGACAGCAGGGAAATGAATAAAGGAAAGTGCTTATTCTCCCATTGTCCTGTTAATAGAGACGTCTTTGAAATGGAGGATGTGAAGGATTCCACCTCTCCCAGGGATGCAGAGGGGAACTGTGGGTGATCACACACAAACAGGCTCCATCTCTTGGGGTGGAAGTGGAAATTCGGATCCATGCCTTCATCTGGTTAATCCAAGCAGTGGATGAAGAGCTTGGATTCTTGTGCAAGGTGTGACCTCTGTCATCTCAAGACACCCTCACAGCAGCACCATCCCTTCTTCCCAAAGGATCCAGTGTCACCTTCAGCTTTAAACTCAGCACCAAAATAATTTTAAGGGAGTTGAAATTCATCTGATGTGACGGCGTTCGGTGAAAGCTTGGATTTGATGATCTTGGAGAGCTTTTCCAGCCTCAATGATTCCATGATTCCATGAATCTAATCCAAAATGCAAAACCAGGTCAGGTCCAGATCATCCTCACCATCCCCACTTTGCTGTGAGGGGGCTTTCCAATGGTTGTATCTGGGACCAGCCACACCTGAAGAAGATGCAACCAGAGTTCCTCATTGTGGAAACATTTTGGTGCTCATCGTGCTGAAATTAGACCACAACAGCAGAAAAACATCAACTAATTACAGCTCTGGGTCAGAAAATGTGATGGGTTTGTGCCCTCTTGGACTCTGGGATCCTCAACCTCCACCCTCACAAGTGGGAATTGATGTTTTGGAGGTTGAGAAGATCAACTTTCACTTCACGGGTGGGATTTGTTGGTTTGGAGGTTGAGAAGCTCAAGTGCCCCACAGAAAAACAAAAGTGAGTCACAAAGAGATGTCCTGGATGTTCAGATCACCTGAATTAATTCTCTCTGCCCAATGATCTTGTTGGGAAATGCCAGGATTTAAGCAGGGATGGGGATGGAACCCCCGGTGTTGTGGTTGACCTTCTAAACAGTGATCAAAAGACACAGAGACATGAAGGGAAAGGAAGTGGGGTCCTTCCAGAGTGGAAAACATGGGACACACAACAAAAAGCTTTGGATTTTGAAGTAATTGCAGCAAAGGAAAAATTCAAGAAAGGTCAAATCTCTCATTTGGCAGGAGTAAGGATGAAGCTCCATGAGATTCCTTGTGGGCTCTCTTGAATATTCCTCTGGAAGAACAACTTCCAGCTGAACCAGTTCTGGATCCACACAAAGAGATTTTTGAGGAAAAACGTACCGAACTTCATCCAGCTTCCACATCTTTGTGATTCCTGTGCAAACAGATGGATCCAATCCTACAGCAGGTTTGTTTTCCCACCCACTTTATGGAGATGTGGATAGAAGGTGTTTTGATGGGATTAAACACGGTGTCTGCAGTGGAGATACTTCTTTTCCATGGATGCCCAATAAGCTGATCCAGTCAGTGGAGCTGAGGGAATTTTTCCACTCTTCCCAAGGCAGAAAACTCCATCCAAGCGGACAATTTACTCCCTCAGCTTTGTGGATGGCACAGATTTAAACTCCTGGTTGTGCAGGAGCGTAAAAGCACCATTCCAAAGGCTACATCTGTGTGATAACTCCCAAAACTGAAGGGATGAATTCCAGCCTTGAAATGACTGGGACAAGGACACATCTGAGCTCCCCAGCTACAGGGAGTGACATACAACTGTTGTGACTCCTGACTCACCGATAAGAAGGAGATAACACATTTCGGGAGCAGTCAACGGACCCAAAGATTGGTTGCTGCCCCTTCCTCCAAATTCTATCACCTCCAAATCACTGAGGTTGGAAAAGACCTCCAGGATCCTTTTAAATATCATTAAGATTATTTTTAAAGACCTCTCAGATCTTTACCTGGTTATTTACAGTCTCCTTGTCTCATCTCCTTCTCTCAAACTTTTCTTTGCATGAGAGGAGATGGGACACTGCAACAACTCTGTGTGTGAAAAAGGGGTCGGAACCACACTGAGACCAACTTGAAAGATGAAGTTGCACTGACGGGATCATCTCCAGCCCCAGGAGGTGTTGTCCTCATCCCTGGAGCTGTGACCAGTTCCAGACTGGGACATCCATGATCAAGCAACAGGTGCCACCACAGGGTAAAGTGTCACCCATGAAGTGGAAGTTGTGTGGGCACAGCCTCAGCTGTAGGACCAAGGAGCATCTTCCTGTTTGATTGCCTGACAGATTCCCAGGGAAAAGCAGGAGAAAACCCCACCCATTCCACGCTGCTGAGGTGACCTGCTGGAACAGGGATGAGTTTTCCCTCCTCCAGCACATCGGTGGCCACACACCACGGCGACAAGGAATCTTGTAAAGCTTGGTGAGGTGGACACACCCTTCCCAAGGCAACCAACTCCACTCTCCAATTCTTCAGGAGTCCCCCATCCCAAGAAGTCCTGGGATGGGGCCCAGCACAGCAAAAGGGAGCATCCGGCCGGAGCAGGAATCCGCCTGCGGGACCAGGTTCGGTAAAGCCGCGCGGAGCTGCCTCGGTCTCAAGGGTAGGAAATAGTCAGGGAAGGGAGTAAAGCGGATCTGCTGCTCTTCATTTCACAGCTGTAGTGGGATTAGCGGAACGAGGGCGCTGGGGTAAAGCTGCCCCTTTTATCTCATTCAAACATGTTGCTAATTCAGCACAGCACCGCAGCCAGGAGCAGCTCCCGGCCTAATCCACTGTAGCATTCTCACCCAGCGTGAAGAAACGAGAATTTTAATCCGCTCCCCACCCCCTCCCCGCCCCATCAGATGCTCCAGCGGGCTCTGCCTGGTCTAACCGGGCATGGGGACCCGCTCCACACCTGGAATTCCTTTTCCTGGACCCTTTGACCAGCTCTCTGAGACCTGGGAGAAGATGGGAGATACAGCTCCCACCTTCTGCTCTATGAGATGTTGGTGGTTGCATGGTGGCCAAAGGAGCAAAATACCACGAGCATAGAGGGTAAATAAATCTTGAGGCAGCTTTGGGTTAGTCTAAGGATCTTCTTCCAAGTTAAGACACCAGTGGAGAGGTGATTTTGTTGTAGAAAACAGCAAAACACCATGCAAGGTGCCACAGGGATGGACATTAGCCCAGCCAGGCCTCCAAACCCGGGAATTTAGGAAGAGGCGAACCAACCAGCAGGTGACAGGAGATGGACTGGTTGTGTCTCAACACCCTGTGGGTTCCCTCTGAAGGACAACTCTAATTCTGCAGGGGGTCAGAGCTCCCCCTTCCAGGCAACCTCTGCTTCTCATGCAACAAATTGTGAGATGTTCCTTCCTGGGGAAGGAAACAGCCCCTGAACCAGCTTCCACCACAAGAAATGCCACTTCAGATGCATCCTTGCTGAAAGCCAGGCCTCCTGTGCTCCCAAACCTTTCAGCCATGCCCTCTTTCCAAGGAGATACTCATGCACAGCCCCATCCCATGTTTTCACCTGTGAATCTCAAACGCAGGCAGAGTGGCCTGATGTGACAAAATTACAAAAATGAGGAGGAAAAGGAGGCTCTGTCTCACGCAATTTTCAGACTCCACCAGTGTGGACAAACATGTTCTTCAGGTCTCACTGGGCCTAGATTCAAGCACAGCTTAGCAAAACTCATCTAGACTTGTGTAAAACTGAGACAGGAGGATGCCATGGCACCACTGGACCCTTTTTTACAACCAACATCATCTTCAAACAAGGCAGTGCCAGCAAAGCCTCCAACATTTATGGACCTCAAAGTCACCTTCAACCCACCCAAGTTCCATTGGGAATTTTTCTGTTTCAATGAAATCTAAATTGTTCTTCTTGTTTCTCCAGCAAAAAGTTTGGATGTGCCCCCAGGTTCACACCAGGTGAACCCCTGGGTCTCTCCCTGCAATGCAGGAGTTCTCCAGATCTTCCCTGGATCAAGCCAAGCATGGAGCTGTCACACCTGGATTTGGGGCAACCCAGAGGCCAACAAAACTCATGGAAGAACTTCTCCCCAGGGGACATATTTGACCAGTTTATCTTCTAGAGGAAACAGCAGAAGTGATTTCTGGTGGAATAGAGAACAAAAAGAGAGAAAGATAAAATAGACAAGTGGGGAAAATCAGCATCAGCTGAAAGACCAGTTCAGGAAAAATCACCCAGTTTGGTGTTCAGGAAAACTGGGTTTATCCAGAGGATGTAAAGCAGAGTTGTCCCCACATGTGATGGGCCACAGCAAGGACCCACAACAAGGTGCCATGAAAGAAACTGGAGTTCTCATCCTGACTTTGGGCATTCCTGACTGGGCAAGGTGAATTCCCTGCTTTCTCAGGGAATTCTCACAGAATCTTGGAAAACACCTCCAAGATCTTCCAGTCAAACTGGCGATCGATCTCCTGCCACGTCCAGTCATTCCTGGAACACCTCCAAGGATGGTGATTCCATCACCTTCCTGGGCAGCCCATTCCGATGCCTGACAACCCTTCCCATGAAGAAATTCTTCCTGATGTCCAGCCTGAGGTTCCCCTGGCAGAACTTGAGCCTGCTTCCGCTTTTCCTGGCACTGATTACCTGGGAGAACCTTTGCCTCCCTTGGGGACTGATCCAAAGACTCAGCTCTCCCATGGGATAATGTGGCTGAGACACCCCACCTGGACTGACCATGGCACATCCCCCATCCCTCTGAGGACTTTTGGGATTCAAGCTAAAAATCCCAAATTTCCCTTCCCTGATCCCAACCCCCTTCCTGGTCCAAGGCTCCTCCCTCTCCACAAATTCCCTGAACCTCTTCCAACTGCTCGGCAATAAAAAGTGCGTTATTAACACCCCTCTGTCTCCGCTGCCTCGCTCTCTCCGACGGGCGATGAAACCTCTCTGAATTATCCTCGGCGTGCCTGAGATTTAATTACATTTAAAGTCAATCAAGAGCCTCTGGAGCTGAGTGGCTGTTAAAAGGTTGGAGGGGAGGGGTGGGAGGAGAGGATGGCACAAAGCCCCCTAGAGCTTACACGCTCCAGAGGCAACCCCCCCACAAAATCATCGGCATCCATCTCTTTTCCTTCCCTCCTTCCATTCCCCTTCCCTCCTGCCCACCTTCCTGAGCTTCTTGGGGGGAGCGGCCCCACAGCAAAATCCCACAGGGAAGTAGGGAGGGAGGTCTGGAAAAAGAGGGGGGGGGAGAATAAGGCAGAGCAGCCGCTTTCCCTGTTCCCTGCCTTCCCTGCTCCCTGCCACCTCCACCCCCGTGTCATTGAGGGATGGCACGCGCCTCGGTTTTAATTAGATGGCGGTAATTGCCTCAGTGCAGAATTACATTGTTCACGCTGGTGGGAAGCGAGAGGGGCTTCAGGCTTGGCTGCCCCCAGGAACTGGGGGAGGGAGGCTTTCCTTGGATGCTGCTCCGGGGGTGGAGGACCTGGACTGAGTGATGAGATAAATTCATTGCTCCTAAAGGACAAGGGCTTAACCCTTGAACCCCTACGCCTCAAATGAGCCTGGATGTGTCCAAAAACAGGAGGGGAGAGGCTCCAGTTTTGGGTTTTGGGCAAGAGTCCCCTGGGGCTCTGCTGTGACTCCCCATTGTGTGTCCCTTGAGGAGGGGGCTCAGAGCACCCCAGGGAGGAAAACAGGGAGCAGAAACCAAAGCAATATTCCCACAAAGTGTCTGCAGATGGGAATGGGAGGGTTGTTGCAGGTCCCTCAGCCTGGGTGTTGCAACACTCAGGAGGGTCTCCGGAAACCAGACAGAGCATTGCCATGGAGCCCAGGGTGTTTCCACACCTTGCCAAAAGAACTTCTAACACAGGAAAAATGGGGGCTTTGGAGTCGCAGCCTCATTCCTGCTCCCTGGCCTCCCAGTCCTGGTGGGAAATCCCCATCCTGATCCCTGGAGACACACAGGTGAAGCCCTGGGGGGTGTCATTTGGTGGCATGGTGGCATCATCCACTGCTGGAAGGATCACCCGGGTCTCCATCAGCTGCTGTATGCTCAATCCACCAGGGTCTGGAGCATCCAGGTGGAAAAGGTGCCAAACCCTGTGCTGACAATTAGGGACAGTGACTGAATATTCCATGCCGTGATTCTTCTTAGTATTCAAATCCAGAGAAGTCACCGCACCCCAACGCATTCCCAGGTGCGTTTCCTCCCAGGAGACTTCCCTGGCAACAGATTGGAGCCAACTCAGGGGCTGCCCTTTGCCCTGAGCACATGGGGGGTGTCTGAAACAAGTGCTTGGAAAACTCCCACAAAGGCTGGATGTGGTCAAACATCTCCTCCGCTGCTCCGGCAGCTGGGATAAATATTTATGAGGGATGTCAGGGTTGTGTTTCAGGCCACGCGCCAAACACAAACCACTTGAGGTTAGCAAGAAACTGCCCCCTTTGGCGAATTATTGGATAAGTGTCCATTACAGGGGCTGACTCCTTCCTCCCAGGCAGCTGGGAGGGGATGCTCTCAGAGACAGGATATTGGATGAGCTCGTGGCATCCCCGCGTTCCTTGATGATTGCTCATAAAATCAGTCATCCCTTAAAAACAGCCCTCCCTTGTCAATATTTAACTGCAGGCTCCGAGGGGGAGAGGCCATGCCCAGCTTCCTGCTGCTTCCAATGCCTGCGGAGGAGGTTGTGGGTTTGGATATTCCTGCCCCAGCCTGGTCAGGATCTTCCCCACCAGCTCCAAAGCTGCCCGTGGTGTGGCTGTGGTCACTGCTGGCTCATGCCAGACGTTGGAGTGATGTCTGGTCACAGAATCGTGGAATTGGTCAGGTTGGAAGGGAGCACAGTGGGATCATCCGGTCCTACCTCCCTGCTCAAGCAGGGCCATCCCAGAGAACATGACACAGGATTGTGTCCAGAGGATTCTGGAGTATCTCCAGAGAGGGAGACTCCACAGCCTCTCTGGTCTCTGTTCAGGGCTTGGTCACTGCCCAGGGAAGAAGTTCTTCCTCATGTCCAGGTGGAACTTCCTGGGCATCAGTTCCTGCCTGTTCCTCTTGTGCCATTGCTGGGCCCCACAGAGCAGAGCCTGGGCCCTGTTCAGAGCCCTCCCTGCAGACAGGGACAGACAGGGATGGGGTCCCCTCTCAGCTGTGTCCCCTCTCGAGGCTGCACAGCCCCAGCTCCCTCAGCCTTTCCTTGGCAGAGATGCTCCAGTCCCTTCGTTATCCTCATTGTCCTCCTCTGGACCTGCTCCAGGAGCTCCATGTCCCTCCTGTCCTGAGAAGCCCAGAACTGGACACAGCATCCAAATGTGCTTCATCAGAGCTGAGGAGATGTTGAGGGAGAAGAGCTGGATGGTGTGAGCTGCTCAGTGCCACTGTGGTTTGGGGACATCAGGTGAGGGGACAGCTGTGTGGGCAGCGTGCCCTGGGACAACATCTCCCACTCCGGAGCCTGGTTTCTGTCCTGGACAGAGACTGGGTCTCCTCAGGACAACCAGAATCCATCAGGATTGGGGTCAGGACTTGGATGTCCATCAGCTGAACTCCAGCAAGGAGGAGGAGAAGGGAAGGTGGTGAAGTTTAGTCTTTTTTTGTCCGTCATGGAGGAACCAAACTCTCTCAGATAAGGATGAGATGGAATATGGAATTCATCGGCACCAGGGATGAGGGAATCAGGACCAAATGAGGAAGGAGGACGAGGAACCCACCCTGTGCTTAGGAGGTGGATTCAGGCTCAGAAAGCCACCATCCAGGTGGAAAGGGAGACAGGTGGAGGAACAGATCCCACCTCGATCTGCCAATCCAGCAGGAGAGGGAGAAGTGGGGAGGGAGGTTTCACTGGCAAAATATCCCATGGGAATGAATCCACGACTGATATTAACCTTGGTCAGAGCAGGTACAAGGTTCAGGTGTCCAAAAAGGGTCTCATGGGGACAAAGAGGGAGAGGAAGCACATTCCCAGCATGTTAATGGAGATAAACTTCTGCCATAAGGAATCCGCGTGGAAATTCCTCCAAAATCGCTGCATGGTGGTACTGGAAGGAAACAGAACCAGTGGAATTCCAGGCTTGAAGGTCTGCTCTGTTCAGACTCTTTCTGTCTGATAAAACCATGGCCCTGGAGATCTTTCCTATGGATTTAAATGTCTTTCCTAAGTAAAAAGCAGCGGGTCATAAAGTCAGATGTAAATATCCATCCATAAAATTCATTTGCAACAATAACAGAAGTGATGACCTGGCACTTTCCCGTCTCCGCCTGTCAAACCTTCCTGTGCAGCATCGAGAGGATGGTTTGGAGATGATTTGATGGATGTATGGATGGGGTGAATGGAAAAACTCTCCAGAAATGGATGGAGACGGGATCGATGGGTTCCCAACGCACCCCGACTCCTGTCAGTGTGTTTCAGTTCTCAGACAGACCTAAAACATTAAGGCTCCCCAAAGATTTCCTGCTTGGAAAGGGTGGAAAAACACCGGCACAATCCCACAGAGGTGGATGCTCCATCCCTGAGAAAATTCAGTCGGGTTGGATGGGGCTCTGAGCAACCTGATCTGGTTGAAAATCTCCTTGCCCCTTGCAGTGTGGTTGAACCAGATGGCCTTTAAAGATCCTTTGCAACCCAAGTTATTCCAGGATTTTAGGATTCTCTCCCCATCCTGATGTGTGGAGCAACAGGTTAGGAGCAGACAAAGCTTAGGAACTGATCTCTTGGAATGGAGAAGAATTTCCCTTTCCAAAGGATTGTGCTACAAAATTCCTCTTGTGCAAACCCTAATTCTAACCCGAAGAGATTCAATATCCCCGGAAAGGATCTCTGCTTCTCCAGTTCCCCCACTCCCTCTGCAGGGACACAAAACCACCATGGAAAACCAGGAAGAGCGAGGAAGAAACTCAGGCATGGGTGACAGTCCCATCCATGACTTGGATTCCTACACTAAGTTGATGATGCTGCATCTCACCAGGCCAAGCATCAATTTTCGTTTCCCAAATTAAGCTGGACCAGGCTATGGAGGGCTAAAGCTGGACTCACCCTCAGGATAGTCTGGACAGCACATCCATGAATGTGGTGGGGAAAGGGATATGAGCTCTTCCTCTCCGTGCAGAACTGGAATCTCTTGGAAATCTCCTTCACTGAGCTCCTGAGCCCGACTCCATTGGAATAACTACTGAGAGGACGGAGATGGGAAAAGGAGAGGGAGGCAAAAGACACAGGTGACAACACTCTGGGAATTCCTGGACAAATCCCACACATCCATAACAAGCCACATGGTGCACCCCAGGAAGTGTCATGTGAGAGGAAAGGGACATTTGTCACCTGATGTGCCCATCCAGGCATTTCCATCTCATCCCCACCTCCTGCTCTTCAAGTCACCAATTCCCCAAATTAAATTTGGTTCCATCCCAGGAGAATTTTTAGCCAGCTTAGATTATTCCCAGAGTTTTTCTGTTGACATTTATCCCAAAGTGCTTTGCGGGGATTGGTTCTAGGTGTCTATCCCTGGAAATTCCAGCTGCTCCAGCAGCCCACAGCAACACAGCAGACCCAAACAGGCAATAAAAATGGTAAACCACAAAAAAAAACTTCCCAATAAAAAGTTTTGGGACAGAATGGTATTAAATCGACGTGTATCCACGTTTTCCTTACTTTATCCATCAGCTTGGTGTGAAGCCACTGATTCCCAGGTGTCCTTTCACCTGATGTTTGTAAAACTGGGATGTTCCTTGGGAAAGATGGGAAGAAGGAAGGGCTGTGCAGGGTAGGGATGTTCTCCCTATTCCCAGAGAGGCTGGGCATGAATCCTTCCAGCACTTCCAAAGCTCTGCCAAGCCTCTGGCACGGAGCTCCATCCGCCTGCGGCAGTAATACAGTAAGTGCTCTTCCATGTAGCGTTCCTTTGGTTTCCCAGGATCCGAGGGGACTCAGACACACAGCATTTCTCTCCAGCAGTTATTGATCCCCAGCTCTATAAAAATGATTACACTTGACCCAAGGCTGCACTCGCCTCAGCTGGAGAGCAGGAAGAGCCAGGCACGAGCTGTGGAGGCAGGGAAGGAAATTCCACAGGGTGTTGGATGGTTTATTCAAAGATAAAAGCCGGAGGTTTCTTCCCTTTGGGCAAGTTGGAAATGGGAAAACACTCACCTGACGGAGCCACTCAGTTGTTATGGGATCACAGATATTTGAGATGAGGATTTCAGGCAGTTTTGGCCAAAGGTAGCTCTTTTTAGGCAGTTCAGAAACTTCCAGCAATTTGGATAATAATGGAGTTGGATATGGTGGGATTGTTGGGGTTGTCCTGTGCAAGGCCAGGAATCGCACTCAGTGATCCTTGCGGGACCCATCCCAGCTCAGGAGATTCCGTGATTTTGTGCTATGAATTCAGGATGTGAATGCGGGAAGATGGAAAGGTGGCTGCTGGTGGCCCTGGAGAAGCTTTGAGATTGTAAAAATTGCTTCCCACCGGCACAAAACACCTGGGAAGGACGAGGGAGAAGAAACAGGAATCACCATGGAAATCACAGAATCTTTTCGGCTGGGAAAGACCTCTAAAATCACCAAATCCAACCATGAATCCATGAGTGGCAAGGCCAGAACAGCAGCCAGACAGCCCAGCCCATGTCCCTCCTTGGGAGGGCTCCTTGGGGATTGGGAATGCTTGAGGTCGTTGGGACAATGTGGAAGGACAGAGGAGCTGGGAGAAAACAGCAGGAAAGCACAAGCAACACTCCACTGTGGAATCCATGGAAATGTTGGGAGAGGGGCTGTGTCTCTCTCCTCCTCCAAGCTCAGCCCCAGGATGATGATCCCAGTCTCCATCAAACCCTTCTGCAGGACTTTCCTTTGGATAAGAACAGTACATCAGAGCCAAGATGAAGACACCTCTGGAAAATATGGAATTGGGCTTTCTCATGGCCAGGTTAGTGTCCACAGGCCTATCCCTGGAATTGCAATCCTTTATCCTAAACCAGCAAGGTCTGGATGCTAGGCTTAAAGACAGGAATTTCCACCAGAAAGAGGAAAAACAAGCCATGGATCAAGTTACAGAATCACTACTGGATTTAATCTTGTGGATGGAGACCTGTGGAAATCCAGCATGAGACCACATGCTGTGCCCAAGAACACGGATCTCTCTCTGCTGGAAAAAGTGGGAAGCTTGGCTTGCAAAGCATGGAAGATGCTCAGGCAGCTGGGACTATGGATAAAATCTCAGGCACCGTGGCTGGATGGGGCTGTTCCCAAAAAAGGAGTTTGGAGCTGTCCCAAGAGGCCACGTGGATGGAGCCACTGGGATTTGGGATACGAGGCAGTTTGGCAGCACCAGAATGGGCTGGACTGTGCCCTTTGGAATTGTTGTTGAGGGCTGGGAACAGAAAAGCAACAGTGGGGATGGATAACCCCCATCCAGGGAAAAATCCAGGATGAGAGGATATGGAGGGATCTGGAAGTCAGCTGGAAGTGGATGAGGTACAGAAATGCTGAGTCCCCATTTTTCTTCTCACCTGCTCCAAGCCAACCCTCAGAGAAGAGTAGAGAGAAGACCTTGGGTCCAACATCCTGGTCCCACTGATCCCATCCCAGGCTGCCAGTTTGACTGGGAAAAGGAAGTGGGAATGGACTCCGTGAGGCTCCTCTCTCCCTTAGCTGGCTTCTCCTGCCTGGAAACTACCCCGGAGCAGGAAAAAAACCCTTCAAACAGAAACTAATCCTTTTGCAAAGGGCCCTGAATTAGGACCTGAAGAAAGAGCCTGCCTCAGAAGTCTGTCCCTTGCCTGGAGCTCCCGAGAAAAAGAGGGGAACAGAGGGATATCGTGGAAGCTGATGTTCTGCACTTCTTGGTGCGCTGAGTTGGGGAGGGCTTTGCTTCCAGCAGAGGAGGGTTATCAAGGGATTTGCTGCTGTTGCAAAACTTCTGCATGGATTGGGAGGGGGAGGGAAAGGTTTTCCAGCAGTCAGCAGAGCACGATTTAGCATCTGCAGAGGCAAAAATGACCCTTGCGATTCCACTTCCTTCAGGAGACCTGGATTTTAGATCTCCCTGCTGGAGACAGATGCTGCTGGTGGGGGAGGGTGATGTGGGAACACAAAGGGGCTGGTGAGGGGACAGGGAAAAGTCAGCATTCCAGTGGGAACTGCAGCTATAATTAACAGTCTCCACAGGGAATTCCAGTCTGAGGATGGGATGATGGGGACACTCCTGAAAAAGGAGCCAAGAGTGATTCCTTAGGTGCTTGGTTTAACCCTGATGAAATCTCCAATAGGAGGGTCTGGATGATGATAAAACAAGGAAAAGGTAAGATTTTGGGGTGACCTAATTACAGCTTTCCAGTACCTGAAGGGATCTACAAAAAAGGCAGAAAGGAACGATTTACAAGGGCCTGGAGTGACAGGAAAAGGGAGAATGGCTTCAAACTGAGAGAAAGTAAGTTTAGATTGGATATCAGGGAAAAAATCCTCCCTGTGAGGGTGGTGAGGCACAGGAACAGATTCCCCAGAGAAGTTGTGACTGCCCCACCCATTCAGGGTGAGGTTGGACAGGGCTTGGAGCAACCTGGGATAGTGAAAGGTGTCCCTGCAGGGGGACATGCCAGAGGGGTGGAACGAGGTGGTCTTTAAGGTTCCTTCCAACCCAGATCATTCCATGATTCCATTACTTCTTGAACAATTTAATTGAAGCCATGAGGGTTTGGGGTTTGGAATTAGATGACCTTTAAAATTCCCTTCGAACTATTCCATGATTATGATTCTACAGAAACCTTGGATTTATCTCATGGAGGAGGGACCTCTTCAGGAACACAGACAGGAAGGAAAAACAGAAAATGGGATGAGGATAAAAACCTCTGGAGTGACAAGAAAGGCCTTGACAGAGAAACATCAGCACTTCAGGTGGACCCTGTTGGACACAGGCAAGTCAGGGATGGTGGGGAGAAAAAGGAGTGAAAGGAAGAAACTTCTGGTCTTATTTCCAGGGAATTGTGAAGAACAGAGGGGGACCCTAGACAGGATTTGTGGGGAAATTGGTGGGATTTTGCAGGGAAACCCAGGTTCCAAATCTAACATGGGGCTGACCTGAGAGAGAAAGCTGCTCCAAACTTGATGGAATTCCAGTGCCAGCCTCCAGACTTCTGGATACTCATCCAAGCCATACAAAAACCCTTTTGGTCCTTTCCCAGTGCTGGAGAGGGGAGATGTCCATCCCTCCTGACCTGCTTGGCAGCTCCATCTCGGCCAGAGCCCCCTGGGGTGCAGGGAGCTGGATCTCAAATGTCCCCTGCCTGTCCCCCAGCTGTTCCTCCCCTCCTGAGGGCACCTCACACGGGGACTGCTTGGCTCCCTCGCCCCGAGGGCAGCGCCAGGTCCCCAGGGTGCTGTTAGAAGACACCTTGGCTGGCACCCAGGGCTGACACCCGATGCATCCCCACCTCCTGCTGGGACCTCGGCCTCCACCCACGGGCTTCCCCCAGGGTTACCAGCAGCCCTGCAGCGGGAGATTCACCGGAGCATGGAGTTAACCCCAAAGGAAGCACCCCAACCCACGAGGAGCTCGCATTATTCCCACCATTCCTGCACCTCCGTTATGAAGTCGTGCATCCTCAGGCTGGAGAATGTTGAAGGTTTCAAGGTACAGTTTCACAGCAGGAAATGCGATGCTCGTAAAGGAGTTTTCCAGCTTAAATGCTTCCATGATCCGTGCTGGGGCGCGGAGCAGCCGGGCACGGAGCTATTTGGCTCTGGAAGGGCTTACGTCATGGAGAGAAGATGCCATGTCTTACCCAGGGGCCTCCCTGCTGGAAGGAGCATCTCCAAATTCCTGGAGGTACAAATTAACCGGCACAGACTGTGCTGGGAAACATAACAAGCCATGAGCTGCAGGGATCCGCTTACACCGCCGGGACCTGGCACGGGGAAGTGCGAGGCTCCGGCGGCGGATCCCTGCTCAAGCAGGGGGACAAAATCCATCAGGCTCCGAACGAGCGCAGCCAGAGGGCCCAACACCGAGCTAAGGTTTCATCCTGGAGGGACAGGTGGGGCTGGGATTGGTGGAATTCCACCTGGTTGGACCGTTCAGCACCAGAGGCAGGGATGAGGGGTCAGGACAATCGTCCATCCAGAGGGGAGGGTCCAGTGGCACTGAGGGTCACTGCAACACTGAGAGAGAGAAAATCAGACCTCACGACGTTCCTCCATCTCCCTGCTGTCCATATAATCATCATGGAATGCTTTGGGTTGGGAGGGACCTTCAAAATCACCAAGTTTCACACTCCCTGCCATGGGCAGGGACACCTTCCACTATTCCAGGTTGGTCCAAGCTCTGTCCAACCTGGCCTTGGACGCTTGCAGGGATGTGGCAGTGGGGCTTTAAATGCTGCCTGTCCCTTTCCCAGGCTGTTGGATCTCCCCATCCCTACACGCATGTGGCTGCACCATCCTGTATCCCACATCAAGGATGCATGGACAGCCCCTGGATATCCCTCCTGCCAGAGCCTTCGCGCTCCAGTGCTGTTGTGCCAGTTCTGGAGCTCTTCCGGGAGCCACTGTCTCATTTCCAGGGCCTGGGACAGCCCAAACCGTCCTTGCCAAACTGGTACCAGCACCAGTTTTCCTGGCTTTTCCCTGTTCCATAACCACTTCTCTGGGAGCAAGTAGGGATCCTGAGCCAGCCTCTGGCTGCTGCTGGAAGTGTCTGGCTCTGACACTTTGTAGAGTCCAATTGTCTATTTCTCATTATTGAACAATTCCCTTTATTTGGGCTTTTGGGCTTGTCCAGGAAATCCAGACAACGGGGACCCCAAGGCAAACGCTGGCTTTGCATCCTCTTCCTCTCCTGCCACCCCTCTGTGCCTGACAACCCCATTGGTGTTCCTGGAGCCAAAAGTTTGGGAGCTGGAGGGAATCTCTGGCTGTTTTGAGTGTCGTGCCAGTGGGAATGTTGCTTTCCCAGGATAGGAACTGCTTCTCCAAGGGTGATAACCACTCCCTGAGGGTTATGGGGAGGCTGCTGATTCAGGGGTGAAGATGTGCAGGGATAGGGAATGCTCTGGAGATGGGCTGGGAGAGCTGGGGGTGCTCACCTGGAGAAGAAAAGGATCCAGGGAGAACACAGAGCCTCTTCCAGTGCCTAAAGGGGCTCCTTTAGGAGGAGAGCTGGAGAAGGACTTGGGACAAGAGTCTGGAGTGACAGCACAAGGGGGAATGGCTTCCCACTACCAGGGGCAGGGACAGATGGGATACTGGAAAAAATCCTTCCTTGTGAAGGTGGGAAAGTGCTGGGATAGAATTCCCAGAGAAGTTGTGGCTGCTGCATCCCTGGAAGTGTCCAAGGCCGTGTTGGATGGGGCTTGGAATACCTTGGTCCCCCTGCAAGAACTGGGGTATCTTCGACCAGATCACGTCCTGGAGCCAAACCCCCCACCCCAAATTCATGGAGACAGAATGTTCTGGCCTGAGCCCAACGGAAAAGAGCAGGTGATGGAATTCCAGTGCCCAGGAATGTTTTCTCCCGGTGTTGGAATCGTCACTCTGGATGTAGCCAACGGCAGGCACCGAGGGGATGAAGCAGGTGAATCCCTGCCCTTGCGTCATGCTGGGAAAGGTGCACAATCCCTGCTGTTATTCCCATTCCCAGGCAGTTCATCCCATTTTACTGAGCCCATCTCAAGCTGGACGGTGTGGAGGTGGAATTTGGGATGCCCTTGGAGCAGCACTGAGAGGTTTTTCATCCCAAAATGACACCGGCAGTGAATGCCCTGGATTGTTCATCCTTCGCCTTCTGGAGCCAGGGAGGACGCAGTTTCCATCTCTGCCTCCTTCCTCAGGAGAAGAGAAGGAAAGGGAAGGATCATGCCCAGGTAAAGCCACAGGAAACTGGGAACACTCAGCACAAGACACTCTGGGACACCCGGAATCCTGATGGCACCGCTGGCTCTTCCAGGACATTTCCGCCTTGTGAGGCTGCAGGGAAATGATGGAAATCTTGCTAGGAGTGACCCCTAAAGGCTGCGAGGCTGAAGAAACCCAAAGAGAGGGATTTTCCCAGGAAAACGGCAGTGTGCTTGAGCAGAGGGAGCAGAGCAGAGACAGCTCCTGGTTTTTTGTATGTGGCTGTGTCCCTACAGGGATTCATGAGTGTGTGTGTGGAATTCAAGGGGATGCAGGACAAGGATGAAGTTTTCTGGGACAGAGCTAGCTCTCATGTGTTTTTTAAGG
Organism: Eopsaltria australis; assembly: GCA_034509425.1. Lineage (NCBI taxonomy): Eukaryota > Metazoa > Chordata > Aves > Passeriformes > Petroicidae > Eopsaltria > Eopsaltria australis. The sequence continues at coordinate 170,367 of JAVTVJ010000646.1, read as the reverse complement.
ATGCTTCTTCTTCTTGTGTGTCAGAGCCCTTTCCTTATCCTGTTCAGAGCCATCAGTGGTGGCAAACAGGGCAGAATCCCATCAAATGTGACCTTTAAGTCACCTCCAAGGCCATTCCTGTGCAAAACTGATTCTCAGGGATCCAGGATCTCCCCGAGCTGCTGCCACAGCTGCAGAGTGAAGGAGTAGGATTCACCCTCGGAGAAGGTTGCACCTCGATCCCAAATGGGAAAATCAAAATGCCCCAACCCAGGGATGTTTTTAAACCTCCTCACGGCTCAGGGTAACCCGAGAGGCAGCAAAATTAAAATCACTCATCAAGGACGCTGGCGGGGGGAGATTAATGAACCTCGACCATGACATGTGCTCCCAAAACTGTGAAGTGAGGAACTCATCGCCTGGAGGCCCCAGCCGGGAGAGTCCCAGGAATAAACAAAGCCAAGGAGCCCGGCCAGCCCCGGGGTGCTTCCCATTCCTGCTCTGGGGGGAGTTTGCTCTTTGTTTTCTCCTCTAATCATTCCCCAAAACTTCCTGTTTCTTTCCCGGCAGGACTTCTTATCCAGAGTTGATTTTGGCTCTGTTCCACAAAGTCCCTGATCCCCCCATCCCTCCCTGATTCATTTGACTCCCTGGTGCACAGGGAATTATTTCGGGTCCCTGCTGCAAGGAACAAGATTCGTTACAAAATCTGACTTCACCGGAACGTGGAACCCCAAAACTCCCTGCAAATGTGCACTGATGCAGGACACTACAAGGATTTGGGGTGAAATGGGGGAAGTGGATCCAAAAGGGAAGAGAAAATTCCATTTGGAGGGGTCACTGCCCTGCAGAGTGAAAATCAGGTGCTCTGCGGGGCAGGAGGCCACAAGGGTGGGCACATTGGGACTGCCCTCCACACAAATTTATGAGGATTAATCCTCCTGATAAGAAAAATCCCATTGAAAAAACTTGGCCTGAGCTCAGCTCTTCCTGAGGGATTGTTCTCCCTCAGAAGGCTCTGCATCTGCCAGGGACTGTGGCTGGGGGTGTCATGGCCATGTCACAGGGTCCCAGGACCTTGGAACATTGGGAGAGCCCCTCATGGGGATCGAGGAGCAGCCAGGCAGGAGGGAAGATCCTGTGGATGTTCAGGCTTTCCCAGCAAGGCACAGAACCAGAGCCGGAGCTATTCTGGGTGTTTCGTTTTCCCTCCCGTGTTCCGTTGATCAGTTTTCCTTTGGCTCTTTCCCAAAAAACACAGCCCTCCTCTTGACAGGCTGGAGTTGTTCTTCCCCCCCCACAAGGTCATCCAGTCTCCAAACCATCCCTTCCATGGGTCCCAGGAAGCTTTGAGCACCCACCACTCACGTCAGCATTCCCTGGATCCAGAGGTGCCTCCAGCCCTGAGCGTTGGAAAGGAAAATGTGGCCACTAAAATAAGAAGGAATCCTGGAAAAATGAAAGGTTCTGCTCTGCAGGAGCAGCCGGGGAACACCCAAACCTTGTCCTTTATTCTCCTCTTGTCTTTCCACCCCTTCCAAGAGGAATTAGAGAATGCCACCAAAATTCATGGTGAGATTGGATTTGCTTATGGCAGATCCATGAACCAGGTGAGCACCCACAGGTCCCTCGGGATGCTGCTTTGCAGGGATGTCTTCTTTTTGGAGCCATCAGGCTCATCCTTCCACCTCCTTGTCAAACTTCCTTTCTTCCCAATATCCCATCTAACCCTACTCTCTGTCAGTGGGAAGCCATTCCCCCTTGTCCTGTCGCTCCAAGTCCTTGGAAATAGTCCCTCTCCATCTTTTTTGTCGAATCCTTTGGGTCCTGGAAGGTCACTGTTAGATCACCCTGAAGCTTCTCTTCTCCAGGCTGAACATTCCCAGTTCTCCCAGCCTTTCCAGAGGTTCTCCATCCCTCTGATCATCTTGGTGCCTCCTCCGGACTCAATCCCACAGCTCCGTGTCCTTCCGGTGCTGGGACACCAGAGTTGGATGCAACATTCCAGGTGGGATCTCCCCAGAGGACAGCAGAGGGGCAGAGTCCCTATCCACCTTTTCCAGTTCCCAGGGATCAGGTCACCATGATCTTCCTGCCTGGGCAGGTAGTGGGCAAAGGCAAAGGCAAAGACAAAATTCCTGCTTTGGATGGGATGACCTTGCAGGTTTTTGCCTTCTCACAGCCATCCAGACAAGATTCTTTGCACCTGAAAGACCAGTGGGAAGGCTTGGAGCATCCTGGAGGACAGGCAGCTCCTCTAGAGATTCCAACAAAACTGTCTGGTCTGGGAGACAAATCCAGACCCATTCAAGGCCAGGTTGGATGGAGGTTGGAGCAAGCTGGGATGGCGGGAGATCTCCCTGCCCATGGCAGGAGGCTGGATGATTTTTAAGGTCCTTTCCAACCCAAACCATTCCAGGATTTCAGGTGTTCCAGACCTTGGAACACCCAGCTAACCAGCCAGGAGTCCACAATCCACTGGGAACGGGCAGAAATAGCAGTTTCTTCTCTGAAACAGGAGTGGGAGCTCCCAGCTCCAGCTAGATGGGATCAGGAGGATTCATTCCAACAGGCTGGGTGGATAATCACCTCTTCCCAAAGCATCCGTGAGAAAAGACCTGGCCAGAAACATCCAGAGGGAGCCCAGCAGCTCCATCCCACCATCCCACCCCCCATCCTTGCATTTATCCCGCCCTCCATGGCAACCGTGGTGCCTCTTTTTTAGTGTGGCCAAGAAATGCTACTTAGGGTTGATGGACAATTTGTGTAGGAGCCAGAGCCTGGCAGGAGGGAGGCCCGGGCAATTTGAGGATTAAACTTGGATTTATTGCTGGGAAGCAGAGCCAGAGTTGGTGTTTCCATGGAGGATTTACCTCCTGCAGCATCTCTGCCGTGTGTCCAGGGTGAGCCTGGCTGTGCGAAGTCTCTCCCAGGTGCGATTATCCCATTTTTGCTGGTCTTGCAGCAGGATTTGATCACTGGATTCCTCTCCGATAGGGAATATTGGTGTCCAGGTGCCTTAGGCTTTGGAGAAACTGAGGATTGGGAAATTACCCTGTGGAGGAGCCGGGAGAGGTGTTGGGGAGTGAAAGGAAAAGGGTAAGGATAAAAAGGAATAAGGAAAACCATCCCAGTGAAGCACAAGATTCACACCAGACCTTGTTGCTAAGCTGAGCCCTGGGCTTGACCAACAGTTTAAGCCTAAAGGTTTAACAGCATTTAAATTTAATTGACAGCTTAAGTTAAAGAAATCAATAAAAGATTCCTATAAAATTTACAGCAGGGACTCACAAATCCAAAGTACTGAAAGATCTAAGAGAGGAACGTTCAGAGTACCCTCAGCCCCAGAATGACAGGAAGGGAGAGTTGGGGGTTGATGTTGCACAGGTGATAATCATTTTAAAAGTGTGGGTTTTATCACCATAAAAGTGAAGTCATGAGATAATCATTTTAAAAGTGTGGGTTTTATCACCATAAAAGTGAAGTCACGATTTTTAGGGGCTGGGATCACACTTGGAAAAATGCAAACTGTCCCCAGAGCAGCACTGCATGCCAGTGCTGGGCTAAGGATGCAGAAACATCAGGGAGTGGAAATGTCTTTTATTAAAACATGACCAAAAGATCCCCAAAAATCAGTGTTCAAGTGCACCAACCCTTCCCTCATTCCCACCTGGATGAAAAGCCCTTCCAGTGCAGGATTAATTAATTAGAACCAAAACTCTGGATCTTTCCCAGGAAAGTGTTCCAGCTTGATGAACCTGGTCCAGGGCTCTTCTTCATTTCCAGTCACCTGGAGCTGTGAAGTTGCTCCATGACTTTCTTCTCTGGCCTTGAGCTGGTCTGGGTGGCATTCCAAGGCTTGGCAGGGAAGCAGAGGAATGTTTTCAGGGAAACAACCTTTTGTACATGATTGTCAGAGGTGACAGAGTTTGGGAGAGCCCAGGTTGGCATCAACTGAAACAGGGCTTGGCTCCGTCACCTCAGGAATCACCTGCTTTTGCCTGGTTAAAATCCCACTCATCCCAGCTTTTCAGAGAGGCTGGATTCGGGTTGACACCAGGACATGCAGAATATCCAAACAACAGCTTTTCACATCCAACAGCTTTCCAACAACCGATTTTCCAACAGGACCTCAAAAAGGGGAGGATGGAGAGCTTGACAGCCATCCCAACATGGGATCATGGCGTCACGGGAGGAATTTGGGAAAGGGTAAAGGGATAAACTCAGCAAAGGGACAAATAAGGATGGACCAGAGAGACCCCACAGCCAGACGATGGAAAATGAGTTGGCAGCTGGATGCAATCCTGGAATACTGCACAGCAAAGGGAACGTGTCAGGGAGATGAACAAATGGGAGCTGCCTGGTGGAGGTGGATGGATGAGTGATGGGTCCATGGCATTGGATGGATACCACAGAGAGGAGGAGGAGGGATGTGTTTAATCCCTTTCCCGCTCTCCGGGTCGCTTCCCTTCAATCCCCCCGGATCCCCTTTAAAAATCATTTCCAGAACCTGCTCCATAAACATTCCAGGGGGGGTTCAGGAGGCGAGGAGTTTGTTACCAACAAGAAAATGCTCCTTAAACAAACCAGGCTCGGTTTAGCGTGGCTTCAAACACTCACACACAAAACCTCCAAACCCAAACTGAAACCTGGGGGGAAAAAAAATCAAAAATAAAAAGAAGAATTTAAAAAAAAAAAAAGGGGGGGGGGGAAAAAGCCCCATATTTTCGAGCCAGCTGAGAAGTGACAAAGTAATTTGCTCCTGGCAGTCTATCCCGGCAGCCTAATTCCCAGTGACACCATTCAGCTGCTGACTACACGAACTGTCAGACTCAATTAGCCGGGAGCCAGCGGCGCAAAGTGTTTACGGGTGCGAAAATTCCCTCCACACGCTGCGCGGAAGTGGGAGAAAAATCACTTTGAGGGAAAGGGGGGAAATTCAAGTGGCTGCTTCCACGGGAATGGCCGCCTCTGGAGTGCTCTGACACGGCTGTAAGGATGGGAAGAGGATGGTGAGAGGTGAAGAGGGAAGAGTTCTGGAAGCTCGGGGGTGTCATCGATGCCTGGAACTCCCCAAAGGTCCCCAGAGCTCCTCAGAGCTCTGGATATCCCCTTCCCTGCAAAAGTGGTTTGGAAAACCAAGGAATGGGCGCACACAGCTCCGTGGACGGCGTGAATTTACCTCGGGATGGTCAAGAGAGGGATAATCCGTCTTTCCTGCCGTCATGGCCATGGAGATGCATGGACACCGTTCCCAGGACACCCTCAATTCTCTTCATGTGTTGTGAGGGGAGCGCAAAGAAGAAATGAGGGAAGGGGGATGAGAGAAGTGCAATTCCTCAAAATCAGAATCTCTTCAGGAGCAGTGAGAAATGGGAAAAGTGATCCCAGAGTACATCCAGATGGGGAAAGCGTGGTTGTGACTGTATGGAAATGGTTCCTCAGCCCAAAAAGCAGAGGAGCATCAAGAAGCCTCCAACATCAGGAGGACGTGGAGCTGCGGGAGCAAGTCCAGAGGAGGTCACATGGATGCCCTGAGGGCTGGAGCCCCTCTGCTCTGGAGATTGGGAGAGCTGGGAATGTCCAGCCTGGAAAAGAGAAGGCTCCAGAGAGACCTTAGAACCTCTTCCAGTGCCTAAAGGGGCTCCAGGAGAGCTGGAAAGGGACTTTGGACAAGGGATGGAGGGACAGAACACAGGGAATGGCTTCTCACTGCCAGAATCCAGGGATAGATGGGATATTGGGAAGAAATTTTTGGCTGTCCAGGTGGGGAGGACCTGGCACAGGTTTCCCAGAGAAACTGTGGCTGCCCCATCCCTGGAAGTGTCCAAGACCATTGAATAGGGCTTGGAGCAAGCTGGGATCATGGAAGGTGTCCCCCATGGCAGGGGAGTGGAATGAGATGGTCTTCAAGGTCTCTTCCAACCCAAACCATTCCATGATTTTTAGGTGTCCCCTTTTGCTACGTTGTCCAGTGGCAAGGATCTTCCCATCCCTGCCTGAAATCAATTCCATGTGGAAATGAACCTCAAAGTCTGAGGCCATCAGACTTTCCTGATTCCTTTAAACCCTGGAAACTTTTGGCATCATTTCTTCTGGCTGGGAAGGTGGGAAAAGCACTTCCAGAGGGGCTTTTGCAGTGGGATTCATCCATGTAGAAATCAGCATGTAGGAGCAGGAAGATCCCGGCCAGACATTTCATGTATCCCAGAGTGTCTATGGAATTTTGCTCTAGGATGAGGCTGGATGAGAACCAGGGAGGCAGGGAGACAACTTTTTATCCTTCTAGCAAGAGCAGGTGGTTGAGGGAAAAAGATTTTGGTCTGGGTCCAGCCCATATCCCTGACCTTTAAACTTGTCCCTTTCCAGGGATGCCTGGCCTCTCTCCACGGAGGGGAATTCTCCTTTCATGCAGAACAGGGAGATTTCAAAGGGCAGCTCCGTGCTGGTGTTCAGTGACATTGCCACCAGCTCCTAGAGGGATGTACCAGCCCTTATGGGATTGGGAAAATCTTCCCTTGCTCCACGTAGAGAAACTGAGGCAGGAGAGAATCTTCCATTTCCCACATGGACATTTTCCTGCCAGGTGAAACTTCAGGCACCAAAATCCCCCCTGGAAGAAGCTGTGTCCCAATGGAGCAGGAGGAGGGGGATGCCATTCCCAGGCTGGCTCTTGGGGAGGGATCTTGGAATTGCAGAGGACACGAAACACCAGGTCCCGCTCTGTGGATGTGACCTCAATCTTCTGGCTCCAAATCCTGAAATGCAACTTAATAGGAGCTATTTCTGCCCCTAAGCAGCAGTAACTTAAAACTGGACCCCGAGCTGGCTCAGGCCCTGCTCCCTGCCAGGTTTTCCCAGCCTTCCACAGATCCTGCTCAATGAGGAAAAGGGTTTAAGGCGCAGCTTTGATGGTCGTAGAATCATGGGATGGTTTGGGTTGGAAGGGACCTTCAAGGCCATCCAGTCCAACCCCTTGCCATGGTCAGGGACACCTTCCACAGGACCAAGTTGCTCCAAGATCCAACCAAACTGACCTTGGACACTGCCAGGGATCCAGGGGCAGCCACAGCTTCTCTGGGAATTCAATTCCATGGCCTCACCACTCTCCCAGGGAAGAATTCCTTCCCAATATCCCATCTGGCACTGGGAAGCCATTCCTTGTCCTGTTCCTCCAGGCCCTTGCCCAAAGTCCCTCTCCAGCTCTCCTGGAACCCCTTTAGGCACTGGAAGGGGCTCTGAGGTCTCCCTGGATCCTTCCCTTCTCCAGGCTGGACATTCCCAGCTCTCCCAGTCTGGCTCCAGAGCAGAGGAGCTCCAGCCCTCGGAGCATCTCCATGGCTTCCTCTGGATCTGCTCCAGCAGCTCCACATCCTTCTACTGTTGGATCCCAAATCTAGAAGCTGCTCTGCAGGTGGGGTCTCACCTGAGCGGGGCTGAGGGACAGAATCCTTGCCTGTCACTGGACACTGATTCAAACTGATTCAGCTGGACATTGATCCAAACCAGACACGTCCTGGAGTAGGACTCCTGCCTCTCCCACACCGAGTATTGCAGCTTGATAGGAAACTCCTCATCCCTGGAGTCGTCCATGGCCAGGTTGGATGAAGCTTGGAGCAACCTGGGATAGTGGAAGATGTCCCTGCCCATGATGGGGATTTGGAGCAAGGTGATCTTGAAGGGCCCTTCCAACCCAAACCATTCCATGACTCCATGAAACAGAACCCTGCAGGGAGGGAACTGGGACTCCACTGACCTGGAGAGATCCCTGGAACTCCAGCCCATTCCAACAGCCTGACTCCATCTCCAAACACCCTCTGAATTGAAGGATGCAGTTGGCCCTGGAAGACAAGTTAAAAACATCCCTGAAAAGCACCAGCCATGTTGGATGCAGCTCCTAAATCAATTTCAGGAAGAATTTCCTCATGGAAAGGGTTGTCAACAATCGGAATGGGCTGCCCAGGGAGGTGGTGGAGTCACCATCTCTAGAGGAATTCGAAATCCATGTGAATGGGGCTCTTGGGACATGGTCAGTGGTGGCCTTGGCAGTGCTGGGGGAATAGTCGGAATCAATCTTTTCCAACCTAAATAATTCCATGTTTCCCTGACTTCTGACCAGATGGACCTGAACGCCAGATCCGTAAATCCTGGTGGAGACTCGGGAATAAAAGGCTCTTCACTGCTGCATTTTTTGAGATGAAAAATGGAGAAAAGAACAACACAAAACTCTCAGTGTCACTCAAAATTCTTTTATTCTGCATCAAAGCAAAGCAGGGGATTTTTGGAGATTTCACTGTCAACACAAAAAATTATGGGGAACATTTTTCTTCCTTTCATAATTATTTTCCTCCCTTTCCCCCTCCTTTGCTGATGGAGAGAAGAAGGAAGGTTGTTTTTCCTTTCTCTGAGGGACAAAGAATTAAAAAAAGAAAACAAAGGACTGGTACAGAGACAATCCCTGGCAGTGTTCAAAAGACAAAGTTGCTTTTTTGGTTTGGGATTTTGCACAGAAATTCTTCCCTTTCACCAGCAAAACCCAAATCCAGGAGCATCCCTGGCTGCTGCTGGGATTGATTCCAAAGGCAGGCACTGCCTGGCATGCTCTGGACTGCACTCACCCTTTATTTTTTATGGAATCGTGGAATGGTTTGGGTTGGAAGAGACCTTCAAGATCATCCAGTTCTAACATCCTTCCATGGGCAGGGACACCTTCCACGGGCAGGGACACCTTCCACTATCCCAGGTTGATCCAAGCCCCATCCAACCTGGCCTCTGACATTTCCAAGGATGGGGCAGCCACAGCTTCTCTGGGAATTCCGTTCCATCCCCTCATCATCCTCCCAGAGAAGAATTCCTTCCCAATATCCCATCTAACCCTGCCCTCTGGTAGTGGGAAGCCATTCCCCCTTGTCCTGTCACTCCAGGCCCTTGTAAAAAAATTTTCTCCATCTTTTTTGTCACCTCCTTTAGGTCCTGGAAGGTCAGAATTAGGTCACCCTAAAACTTCTCTTCTCCAGGCTGAATAATCCCAACTCTCCCAGTTTTCCCTCACAGCAGAGCTGCTCCATCCTTCCGAGCATCCTGGTGCCTCCTGTGGACTCGCTCCAGCAGCTCCATGTCCTTCCTGTGCTGGAGAATCCAGAGCTGGATGCAGCATTCCAGGTGGGATCTCACCTGAGAAGGGCAGAAGAGCAGAATTTCCTCCCTATTTTTGCCCAAGAATATGTCAGGAATTCCCCTCTGAGGAGCAATTCCAAGGACTTAGCAGAGGCTCCCCTGGAGATCCCATGGAGGGAGAAGAGCTGTGGCAGGACGAGCACAAAAAGACAAAATTTTTTAATTGCAGGCAATAAACTCCCCACTCTTCACTGGGGTAATCGTGATGAACAAATTCCACCCTTTTATTTGGTTAAAATGTGTATCCACATCCTGAGAAATCCAAAGCCAGAGCTCAAACCCGTGTGAAACTGCACCTGAGTCATCCTGGAGCTGCGGGAATCTGGCTCCATGCTGACACCTGGGTTTGATAAAACTCCTCTCAGAGCAGACCAAATCTCCGAGATCCAAATGCGAAGCTGGGCCAGTGGATACTGGAAATGCAAGTCGTTAATAAAGGGGGTAATTAATGATGGCAAGAAGGAGGCAGCGCTTTCTTTTCTGTCCCTTCAGCTTCTGAGGGTGGTGCTGTTCATGGGATGGCTCCATGGAGCCAGGAATGGGTTCAGGGGAAAGCTCATGGTGAGGGAAAAATGTCAAAGAGAAATGAGTTCATGGAATCATGGAATATCCTGGGCTGGAAGCGACTCACAAGGATCGTCCAGACCAGCTCCTGGCCCTCCAGGACATCCCAAAAATCCCACCCTGTACCTGAAAGCATTTTCCAAACTCTCCTTGAGCTCTGTCAGGCTTAAGATTGCAACCACTCCCCTGAGAAGCCATTCCAGTGTCCAACCACCCTCTGGGCAAAGAACTTTTTCCTAGTCCCAAGCCTAAACCTCCCCTGACCCAGCTTAGATTTAGAGCAGCTTAGTGACCTGTCCACCATCTCCTGAGCTTTTCCCCTACAACTCTGTGGGGTTTCCCTTAAACCCAAAGAAACCCCGTTCACATTAAATTTTGGGTGATTTGAGGTGTCCTACAAACCTGGGGTGAAGATTTTGGTACCAACAAGTCTCTCTCCCAGTGAGAGTTTGGCACCTAAAGCCGAGCAAAAATCCAATCCTGTGCCCAAATTCCAGGCTCTGTGTCCAAGCCTCTCCATGCAGGGACACTCCAGCAAGTCCAAAACTGCTCCCAAAGTTTGTCCAGGAGCTCCTATTCCCACCCGCCAGCCCTTGGGAGCTCTGCCAGTGTCCCTAATCCCTGAGTTCAGGTTATGCCTGGGATGCCACCCACCTGAGTGGGGAGAGTCCACATCACCTCTCTGAGGATATCTGTGGAGCAGGAGAACACCTTGGGGAGTCACTCCAGCTTCTCTTGGAGTCATCAGGGAGAAGCAGGAATTTTCAAGTGTGATTCATCTGCTTTCCAGCAGACATCAAAGTTCACAGGAGATGAATTGACCCTCCAGCAGGGACTGTTTTTCTCTTTGGAAGCAGAGGCAGCCACGATGAGCACAGAAATCAGCTTTTGGAGGGATGATTCCCTCCTGGAATCTCCTTTTTTAAAAGAGGGATCAGTCACTGAAAACACCCATCACTTTCAAAATCCCCCAGGAGAAGGAGCCATTAAATTTCATTGTCACCCCTGCTTGCACACAACTTTCCTCCAGCCTTTGGAAAACTCAGCTCCTGTCCAGGAGAGGGGTTTTGTCACCTCCCCCTCTCCCTCCAGGTGTCCATGTGGGGAAGAAAAGTGTCCCAGCCCCATGGCACAGGGATTGCATCCCAAAATTTTTGCTGGCATATGACATTTATTGAAGCTCCTACATCCCTTCCTGGATCTGGATCAAAATCCCGCAGCACCTGAACTCCCACCTCCTGCATCCCAAAAGCTGACAGCATCACCAAAATCCCAACTCTCTCCTCCCTGGAGTGATGCTCGCCCCAACAGGAGACAGGAGATAATCCTCCCCAAATTATTCACGATGGCAGGAGCTGGGAAGAGCAGGCGGGAGGAAGCGAGGGAAGGGAAGAAGGGAAAAGCACAGACGACAAGCTTGTCACTTGACTTCTTAAGCAAAAGCCACCAAACCGTGCAGTCAGGCACCGAGTCGGGTTTCTCCCAATTAAATTTAACAAGTGACGCCCCTGAATCTTTCATGAGCATTCAGAAATTTTAGCCCATCTGTCTTCACGCTCCCACACGACTCTCGCTCCTGCTCCCGCTTTTAAACGCCCCGAGCCTCCAGCGATCAAGCCCTGCCTGTTTGTCCCGCACCGACGGCACCCGGGGGACTTCAAACCCGGCTTGGGAGGTGGGGATGGCCGCGTAGCCGGGCTGGAGGTGGCCGAAAAAGGAGGCACCGGCCCGGCACGACTCGCCCGATGCTGCCGCGCCGTCCTCGGGGGAGGCATCGCTGCATCCCCCGCGTGCGCGATTGTCACTTTAATTATCTGTCGCCCCGCGTCGCGCCGGCAGGGTCCCCATCCTGAGTCAGGCTTCAGAGTGGCTCCCGGGTCTCGGCGTGTTTTGTGTGCAGCGGCGGCTGCTTTCAATTAAAGCTCCGAGGTACCTGAAAGAGGCTGGCGGCTGCCGGCGGGGGCGAGCGCCGAGACGGGGAGAGGAGAGGAGGGGAGGGGAGGGAGGGATGAGGATGCTCCCGGGTTAACCCGGGGGGCTGCAAGGCTGGAAATGCTGGCGTGGGATGGTGGAAGCCGGGGGGACCTCACCCCTCGGGATAGGGAGAAACATCAGCGTGTTTGATCCCGGGATGTTTTTTAGGGGTGGAAGATCAGTGCTGTCCCTCCCACGGGCTGCCCCATCCTGCTGCTTCAGCAGCAGCAGCGTGATGCCACCAGCACAAGGCTGGCAGATGTGGCCCCAGAGCTCCTTGATCCTGAGATGAAGGGATCGGGAGCCGTGGGGAGTCCTCTGGGATTGCAACCGCGGCGTCCTGGCCTCACCTCACCCCCACTGCAAAGCGATCCCAGAATCGGAGAGTGGATTGGGTTGGAAGGGACCTTAAAGATAATCCCGTTCCAACTCCTCTGCTGTGGGATATGGAAAAGGGGTGAATGCAGTGCCAGCAGGTGATGGAGCAGGATCCAAACCAGGCAGGTGGGAGTGGCTCCAGGGATTTGGGACACAGCCGGTTGTTATCTGCATTTTTCTGTTGCCCCGTGTTGGATTCACACTCTCTGGGACACAAACAGCCTCTGGAGCCCTCAGAGCAACCATTTCAGTGTTTCCATGAGTGCCCTGGTCAGTTATTGCTGTCCTTGTCACACGTGGAGTGACAGCATCCCCTGGAGTGCTCTGTGCTGCAGGCAGGGCAGGGCAGGTCCTTGTCACCAGCAGGCAGCTTCCTAAACATTTTACAATTTAAATTGGATTCACAGCACACGTTCACAGTCTAAATCCACCTTGGTTATTTCTGGATTGTGTTTTTATTCCCGGGCTCCAAAATTGGAGCTTTCACTCCTGGTTTTGTTCAGCATTCAGCACAGGAGCTGCTGGACCAGGGGATGGTTTCTATGGCCGAGCAAAGCGATGCTTGTGGGAATGTGGGTCATTTCCCAGGTGGAAGGAGGTGTGATGGGAGCAGCTTTTCCATCAGAGGAGAGGCTTCTGCCAGCTCTGACAAGCTCTGGGTTTGATTAGCAATAAATTCCCTCGCAGACTGGGTCAGATACTGGATTATTTCCAATCATGGGGAGCCCATATCCAGAGGTGTTGCACCAAAATCCCTTTCCCTGTTCCTCTGGCTCTGCACAGTTTTCCAAACCCTCTGGCAAATCCACCACATCTCACCTGAGGCCTCAGAGTTCCTTCCCCTCCCCTTTTACAGAGAACTCATCTCTCCTGCTCGGCCAGAGGAGCCACAAACCTTCTCATCCCAATTTCCCCCCAGCTCTGGGGTTGAACCTGATCCCCACCCTGATCCAGACCCCATTCCCAGCCCTCCACTTTGACACAGGCTCTGCATCATGATCCCTTTAGTGGCACGAGCTGCCTGTTGGGAAGCAAATACATGAAAACCTCTGCTGTCCCACAGGGAATGACACAATCCTGGCTTCCAGCTCCTGAACAGCTTGGGAAAGGTGGTGCCGGGCCTCGGGAGGACGCAGCCTCACAGGCGTCGAGACGTGAAATTGCCTGATGTGTTCCAGGGGAATTCCTGAGCCAGGACAATCCTCCTTGGACACCGTTTCCCTTTGTTTGCACCCTGCCCAATCATTCAACTGCTGTTCCTGCCGCTTGTCCTGCCCTGGGGGCTGCCGGAAAAATCCCTTCCAGGTAAGCACGGACCTGCAGGGACCTGGGTAGACAGACAGCTGGGAAGGCAGATGGAAGAAAGGTCTCCTGTACCTGGGGGGCAGGAATCCCCCTGGGAAAAGGGGGATGATTAGGCTGCACTAACGAGAAGCAAAAGGTAGAGATTTCACAGAGTTTCCTCCACTGGCAGGGAGCTGTTCCCGAAGGATCTCCATGAAAACCCCACAGCAGCAGCATTTCCATGCCAGCCACCTCGGGGGGACAATCCTGCCGGCCCTCCCGGGGATGGAGCAGATGATCTAATGGCTCTTTTAGCATTTCCCAGCTCTCAGTTTCTCCTCCTCAAAGCTGAGCCCGCGTTCAGAGACCAGGCTCTGGCTCCAAGTCCCATCCCAAGCCAGCAGCACTCGGGGCTCCTTTCTCCAGAGTGATGGAGAAGGCAAAATCCAGCCTTTGAGTAAGGAGAGGGATTAAGAAATTTCCCCAAGCTCAGCTCGTTCTGTGATGCCCCATGGAGTTTCTTTGTGCTGCCTCTTGCCACCAGCAGTTGCTGCACTGAATATTCCCGAATATTTTGCGGACACAGCCGTTTCCGAGGACACAGCCTGATTCCATCCTCATTCTTGGAGTCCCTTGTGGGAATCAGCAAGGTCCTGGAGTCCTCTTTGCTCTGCTGGGATGAGAAACCAGCTCTGGCTGCACTGGGTCTTATGGCTTTGCCCCCACAGTTTTGAATTCCTGACCTTCTCATTCCCAGTCCTCATTCCAGGATAAGGACATGGGCACTTCAGACAGCTCTTTAATCCAAGGGTTATCTCGCTATCCCTGATGGAAAGAAATCCATGTTTCCAATCCACATCCCCTCCAGCCCTCTGGAATAGCCTGTGGGAAGTCTCATGAGGGAGCAGATCCCTTAGAATTCCCAACAGGAAAAAGAAAAGGGGGGTTTTTCAGTCAGAAATCCCTTTGGAGCAGCATGGCCTCCTCTGAGAAGAGCTGAAAGCCTTGGACAACGACCACCAAGGAGTAAAAAAAACCCTTCCCATGTTCCTGGTGGTTACACTGGCACCCCTTGGATCCACAGCCAGCAGTTGTAGGAGTCTTTATCCAACAGGAATTCACATTCCCTTAAAAACCAGCCCTTCAGGCTATCTCCAGGGACCTCATGGAAGCAGTGAGGGCCACAAAGATGCTCCAAGGGCTCAGCCATGACTTCAGAGTTGTCCTGAAGGTCCAGAGAGAGCTCCAAAGGTTTGGTGTTTCTCCCAGAGATGGGTGGGATCTGTTCGGAGTGAGATTTCCCTGTGGTGGATCCTGTGGATAGAAATGCTGTGGGAATGCTGTGACCTCCTGGAGGAGGTTTGTGGGGCCATCAGAGCCTGGGAATGTTTCCTAGAGGATGTCACCGGAGCAGTCACACCCTTGAGGCCTGTGCTGGAGAAGATTTGGGCTGTGGGAGTTTAAACACCGGAATTCCATGGGGGAGAGGAAGAGGAAGAGAAAACGTTGGTTGGGAAGGAAGAAGAGCGGCGTGATGAGGAAAATGAAGGAATGAAATCTCTGAGATCCATTTTTTCCCAGACCCATTTTGGGATCAGTGCCCAGCACTGAGGCCACTGCTCTGGCTGCATCTCCATCCTGATTATTTCATAAGGCAAATGCACCTGGAACGCTCCGGAACGGCGGCTGAAGGGGCTCTGAAGCATTAACACTGATGAGAGCTTGGTCTTAATTAATTCTTTATTATTTTCTTGCAGGCCAGCAGTGGGTTCGGAGCGCCAGCCAAGAGGGAGCTGAGGTCATTCCAGTGCCAAGGAGAATGACGTGATGGACAAATCCCTGGAGCCCTGGTGATGTTCATGTGGAGGAAACATCTCCAGCAGTTGGGGAATTGTTTCTTTCCTCCTCTCTCCACCTCTCTGCTGAGGTTGCCAGGAGGGGCTGTTCTTCCCCATATCCCTTCCAATCCTGCCCTCTGGCACTGGGAAGCCGTTCCCTCTTTTCCTGCCACTCCAAGCCTCATCTCCAGCTCTCTTGGAGCTCCTTTAAGGGCTCTAAGAGCCTTCCTTTCTCCAGGCTGGACACTCCCAGCTCTCCCACCCTGTCTCCAGAGCAGAGAGGCTCCAACCCTCGGAGCATTTCCGTGGTCTCCTCAAAAATTCCCTTTAATGGAAGTTTTAGGTGCCCTTAGAAGCTACATGGCTCCTGTTTTGGGGTGGAGGTGGTTTCAATCCCTGTGCTGCCTCTCTCTGGCACATTGGAGCAGAACCAGACGCCGCTCCCATATCCCGCGTGGCTTTTCCTTGCTCCCGCTCCGCCGGCAAAGATCACCCAAACCAGACCCAAACAAAACCAGGGGAAAGGGCAGGAGAGGAGCTGCTGAATGCTCACTGTGATGTAAAATCAGCCATGGCTGCATAGGCAAAACTCATCCCACAGAAAAAGGTGCACATCAGGAAAGCAGAGCTGCCCCCGGACACCGCCCGCGTTCCGGCGGGAGGATTCACATCAAGTCCTTTCTAGAGGAAACTGCCAACCTTGACAGGCGACAGCTTTGACCTCCCTTGACAATTGCCCCAATTTGCTCAGCTCTTTGCTTTATGGACCCTGGCCAGGTTTGCTTTTCCTTTTTTTTTTTTCTTTTTTTTTTTTTCTTAAATATCTTCATGGCTATTTTTATTTTCATTCTTTTTTTCCCAGCGAATTTAGCTCCATCAGAGTGACAACCCTGGTGACTTTTCAGCCACAGCCTACTTGTGTCACCACGAGGTGCAGTATAAAAGGTGGCTGCTTTTAAACCACCAGCAAATATTCCAGTCCCCCCACCTCTGTTTTCCTCACAATCCAGGCTAGGGAAGCCTAAAAAAATTGGATATTTCAGCTGTGGTGGCTAAAGAGGCCTTGGGGGTTTATCTCATATCATTTTATTTGCTTATCACATCAGGAGATCTGCCTTGTTCTTCACTTCCATGGATTTTTTTTTTTTTTTTTTAAATTTCCTAGAAACTCTGGTGAGGAAAAAAAAATTACATATAAATAATAAAAAAATAATAGATAAAAAATAACATAAAACCTGTTTAAACTGCAACTTCCTTGACGCAGCGCCTAGGAGCTGATCCACTTTTCTGCATCCTCCGATGAGTTTTTTGGGAGCAGATCAAAAAAAGGTTGAGATTGAGAGCTCCCGATCGCCTCGGGTGCCAAACAAGTCGGGAGAGAAGCACACACCTCCCAAATACAGGAAGAACAGCCAGGCTGCCTTTGAATGCGATGGATTTTTTTTCCTGCTTCTCCATATCCTCGTGGATTTATTCCTCCTAGTGTTGGGGAGTAGGGAAAGGGTTTTTCTGTATGGGCTGGAGGAGGTGCGAGGATTGTGGGAAGAGGAGGAGCTTGGTGGGGACCTGTGGTGACCAACGGCTCAGTTTTGTCCATCTGTCATGGAATCATGGAATCATTTAGGTTGGAAAAGCCCTCCAAGATCAAGACCAGCTCTTCCCCAGCGCTGCCAAGGCCACCACTGACCACGTGCCCAAGTGCCACATCCACGTGGATGTTAAATCCCTCCAGGAATGTGACACCACCACTGCCCTGGGCAGATGTTCTAAGGCTGGATAATGCTTTCCATAAAGAAATTTTCCCTGATATCCAAGCTAGACCTGCCCTGACACAATCTGAGGCTCTTTCCTCTTGTCCTGTCCCTTGTTCCAGGATCCAGAACGTGTTTTCCAATATGGGCTCTTCCAACCACGTGCTCTGTGCAGCTGGGGCAGTCCTTCATCCCAAATATCCCATAACAGCGTCTCACCCCCATCCCACCTTTTATCCCGGATTGCTGTGGTGCCCTAAATCCCACCCACTGTCCCTCCATAGCCAACAAGTCTATTCCTGGCATTCCCAAACGCCTCCCTGATGCCCAGATCCTCACATCTCCATCCCTGGAAAGATTTCTGTCCCAAATCCTGATCCATTATTCCCCACTGTGTTGGTGCCCATGAGTCTGTTCCAAACATCCCAGGAGGATTTGCTGCTGGCAGTGCCAATTTCCCTGTTATCCCAGGATTTCAGTGCTTAAAACTCTTCCCAAAGCCCTAAAATTCCCTGCTGCTCTAGCTTTGCCCATAGGGCTCTGCTGCCTGCAAACCTATCAGAACATCCTCTGATGTCCCATCCCCATCCCAACCCCATTCCACCCATAACGTGTATTCCAAATTCCCAAAGGAGCGATGACTCCCCTGGCCACCTCCCAGCACAGCATCCAGCATTCCAACAAAGCCATTTTATTCAGCCCAAATTCACCCAAAACCATCCCACCTGGCCCTTTTGCAGGGGGATTTCAGGCTCGCTGGGAATTTTTCCGTGAGGATCTGTGAAGGGGCAAGGGGGATGTGTGGAGGATTCCTCTTGTGGCTCGGGAAGGGTTAAAAGCTTGGGAGCTGGAAGATGCCACCGCGGGAGACCAGTGACCCACTAACAGCCCTTTGCATCCTGAATGATTCCCGGTCTCAGGTTTCTGGTGAATCACAGGGGAAGGGGGAGCCGGGGAGAGATTGGGGGAAAAAATGCCGACACGGAGGAAAAATGAAAAATAACAACAACAAAAAGGAGCCAAAAAAAAAAAAATAAATCAAAGAGAATAAATCAGAGCTGATACACCAGGACACAAAGGGATCGCAAGAGACAGAGAATTCCCCCCCCTTCCCTGCACCTTTCCTGCTTCCAACCTCTGTGGAGAACCCATGTCCATAGGGAAGGGAGCACAGTGCAAAAAACAAAAGGAGCAGGGCCCGCAAGGGTTGAGAAAAATCCCTCCCCAACTCCCGCATCCCGTTTTTCCCTAACCAGAACCACTGTTAGGATGTCAGGGAAAGGGAGCTGGAGATCCAGGTGCTGGAAAATAGGGATGAAAGAACAGGTACCTGACAGTCCCTGCTCCAAAATCCCTTGGAAAAGGTAATATGACTCTCAAGATGGGCCATGTCACCGGTCCACCCCTGTTTGCATCCAGGGAAACTGAGGCACTGGCATAATTTATCCTCCAAGAATGGGATTAGAGGTTCTTAGTGGGAGAAGATTCTCCTCCAGCCTTCCCACCATTTCCACCTAAACACTGCCTTAGTACAATTAATTATCCTAATTATCCACGTTATCCAGCTTCCGTATGAGGAATGTGTGATGTCAGGACTGGGATCCCACACTTGGAAGGGATGTCCCCATCCTAATGGATTTCCCATATTCCATAACACCTTATTCCCATCTCTGAGCTTCATGGGAAGGGTTTGGGACCGGGATGATGCTGCTCGGTCCGGGATATTCTCCTTGGAAACAACACCCAAGAGCACCAAGGAGAAGGGATAGGGATGAAGCTGCTCAATGCATGGGAAGGGGTGCCAGGACAGCACCTCCCAGGATTAGGGAATTACCAGCACCTCCCTTCCTTCCAGCTCATCCATCGGAGGGGACACATCTGTCCCCACAGCCCCAAAAGCTCCTGGGGACGAGGCGCGCTCCCAGCCGGCAGCGCGGGAATCACCGGAGCTGATTTCCCAGGGCGCGGGCACAGCTGCGAGCGCCGGGAAGCCGCCAAAGTCCAGGAGGAAAAAAAAAATCCTGATTAATATCGTCCTCCGGTGGATCCCGCGCCGCAGATGTGCAGCTGCTGACTCGGCAGCTCCCAGCAAGGAGACCTGGAGCTGGGAAAACCGACGGGAGCGAGTGCGTGTGCACGGATCCGAGTGTCACAATGCTCCCGGGGGAAAACAAGGCACAGGGGCAAGGCAGGGATGCTGTCCTCACATCCCAGAAATTCCTATAAGGCAAAGGGTTGTTCCATCCTCTACTATCCGGTGGCACTCACCATTTTGGGAACAGCATCCCGACCTCAGTTCCCTGTGGAAAGGCCTGGGATAAGCTGCCTGTGGGCTCAGGCAGGTGGCAATGAAGCCACTTAATCAGCTCCTGAGCTGGACACTGTCCTGAGAAGCACAGAGGCTTTTATTCCAAGTACTTTCTTTTTGAATTTTATTTTAGGAAAGGCTGAAACTCCTGGCGCTCATCCACAATAACCGCTGGACAGCTGCGGGATAATCCACACTCATATTACCCATTCCTAATTAAACCGGAGAGCCTCCTTTCCTGCTGAGGTGACCCATTGGAAATTAATCAGCTGGAGACTGATACCAGAGCAAAAATCAGGGAGAAAGACGTTGCCTTTCCTGATTAGACAGGGAGGAAAAGTCTCCTGGAAAACAGGAATCGACTGCCGTGTGCTGGCCCGGCACCTCATTGATCCGTGCGGTCGCATTTAGGAATTCTAATGAGCTTCCACGGAGGCAAAAGGAAATAATTTGTGTAAGAAAATGGGGTGTTATTTCTAGGAAGAGTTCGTTCAACACCAGCTCAGGAATTTCATCTCCAGGGTGACTGGGGACTGCCAGGAGATGCCGTGACCAGGAAGGAAGGTGATGGTCCATGGGCATGGGGCTGAATTCCCAGCTGGAGATGGGATTTGGGAAGGCTGCCTGGTGCAGAGCCCTTGGGCTGCTCTGACAGGGCGTGGAGAGGCCAAAGAGGACACACAATTTTCCCAAAAATGCAGGGAAAAGCCTCCATCTGCAGGCTCCATCCTTCCCATCCAACCACCTCCATCCCATTACCCGTTTCTCCCACAGTTCACCTGCGTCCATTGCTCATCCCTCCAACCCAAATTCCTCAATTCCATTGCCTAGTCCTACACCACAACCACATCCATCCATCCATCCATCCATCAATCCCAGAACAATCAGCCCTTTGCCCATCACTCCAACTCAACCACATCCATCCCTCCCATTGCCCATCCCTCCTGGTAAATCTTTCATCCCAGTGCCCACCCATCCTATCCAGCCACCTCCATCCCATCCCTCCTATCAACCATCTCCATCCCAAAGCCCATCCCTCCCACCCAACCACCTCCATCCCATTGACCATCTCTCCCATCAACCATCTCTATCCCAAAGCCCATCCCTCCCATGCATCCAACCATCTCCATCCCACTGTCCCTCCCTCCCATCCAACCACCTCCATCCCATCCCTCCCCACCAACCATCTCCATCCCAAAGCCCATCCCTCCCACCCAACCACCTCCATCCCAAAGCCCATTCCTCCCACCCAACTACCTCCATCCCATTGACCATCTCTCCCATCAACCATCTCCATCCCAAAGCCCATCCCTCCCATGCATCCAACCATCTCCATCCCACTGTCCATCCCTCCCACCCAACCACCTCCATCGCAAAGCCCATTTCTCCTTGCGATCCCCAAAGGGCCCAGCCCACAAAGTGGCCACCAAGTGTCCCCTCCCAATCCCACCTCCCACCTTTTACAGAGCACAGGAGAGGAGCACCAGGACATGGTGCCAGATGTGCCCAGCTGTTGCACAACCAGGCTCATACATCTTTAACCACTGCCCCAAACTTTGCTGGCTGAGCATTGGTGACGAGAGAGAAGGAAGCCAGAGCGGGGTTTCCACAGCCTCCCCAGGACCTCCACACCTGCCTTCCAGCACGGATGGCTCCATGAATATTTCATCCCTGACCTTGTGGCTTTGGCAGCTTTTGCTTGGTCTCATTGCAGTTTTTTTCCCCTCCTCCTCTGCTGTCTGTCCGGTGCTTCCTCACCCTGCACTAACAACCCATCCCAGGAGACCCTCGGGACCTCCACGCTGCCTCCTGAAATATTTATGGAGCAGGAACCTCTGACCACGGAGGCAGCTCTGTGGTGGCAGCATGAGCATGGCCCCTACACATGGAGTTGCGGAGGAGCCTTCCCTCCTCTCCTTCCCCAGCCTGTCCCAGAAGATGGAACATGAGGAGCCATCTCCAGCAACATTTTTGGGGATAACATTAGATGAGCTCCTCAATGCAATAAAAAATTAGCTCCTGAGCATCTCCTCTCTGCCTTTGGAGTGAGATAGGAGGAGGGGGGGAAGAAATAAGTAGCAGAGCCTTTATTTTAGGGACTCTGGACAATCAGAAAATTAATTTTGGTTAATTCCCTCTTTTCCCCAATGGCAATGCTGTCCCTCTGTTGGGGCAGAACCTCAGCAGTCACCACACTCTCCAAGGATGGAGGATCTTATTCAGGTCACCTGGCACCTTTTTCCTCTCTGTGGTCACGGCTTGTGTCTCCTTTCCCAAATTCCACAATTTCTGGTGGGCTCTGGAGTTGCTGTGAATCATCACCTTCACAAATATGAGCCGAACCCAGCCTGGTCCTTCCCCTCCCGCTGTTCCATGATTTCTTGCAGAGATCCCAACCAAGTGCATGGAAGGAGCAAAACTCTCCCCATTCCTTTCCCAGAGCAATCAGAGGGGGGCAAATCCCAATTACACGGCTTCCCACCCCCCTGGGCATCGGCAGAACATCGACCCACCCGGGCAACACGGCCCTTCCTTAAAACTTAATCAGCAGCTGATGAATTTTTCACAAGGACAAACAGGCCAGGTAGACGGGGTCCATCTCTTATTCATGAGCAGCAGGGGAGGGAAGGCTGTGGGTGGAGAGATCCAGGCTCAGTCAGGTCGTGGGTGTCTCCCGGAGAAGTTCTTATGGCCAAGAACTCCGTGGCGCCGGCTCAAGGGACGAGGCAGCAGGAAAACCCCAGGGAAACAATGTGGAATGAGATCATCCCTGGGCTGGGGTGCACCGGCAAAGCTTCTGTCAGCTCGGGAAGAAACTCAACCTGAAGCTTCAAAATTTGGCTAAAACTGAGCCTAAAGTTTGCCTGAATTTTCATGGGGATCGGTTTTGGACCATTTTTGGGCTTGCGGGGGAATGGGGTCGCAGATGCTCCCAGCACCTTCCCCACTCCACCATCCGTGTCCACGTCAGGGAGCCCATGGGTTTTGCCACCTTTTTGGAAGACCAACCCTTAAATCCAAGCCCTGCTCTGAATCAAGCAAGATGGACCAACACTGCCCAGGGGCATATCCTGACCTTCCTTTGAGGCAAAAAACTCCCTCCTCCTGTGTCCAGCCTTGGAGCAGCCCCTAAATCCCATTTCCCACCCATTCCCAAACCCATTTTGCATCCAAAGCCCAGGCAGGGCAGGAATCACGTGCTGCTCCTACCTGGCTCCGTTCACATGTAACAGCCATGAATCCCTCTGTAATAACGAGTTTAATTAAATACAACCCGGCCACAGAGCCTGGCCTGACATTTAACTGGCACCTGAGAAGATGCTAACGAGAAAGACGTTAATTATCCAGCTTATTAGATGTCCGCGTTATTAACATAACCCTGACGGAATTAACTTGATACAAACTATCCCACAAATATTAATTGCCTCAAACTTCCTCGTAACTCGGAGGTATTAATAAGGCAGTAATTATGTATGGATTGGAGAGCTGGAAGTTAATGACGTGGCAATTTGATTTGTCTTGGAGAAACGCGATAAACCCAAGGAAGTGTTCTCCGAACAATCAATGGATATTTAATTAACGGACAGGACCTGTCGGCGTAAATCGGAATTAAACACCCACGACGTCTCGTTCCGAGCGTTATGACAAAGGTTCCCAAGATGTGGTGGCATGGAAGGGGTCTCTCCATTCCAGCATCTCCAGTCTCCATCCAGTGCATGAGGTCATGGGTGTGTTACTCATAAAATCGTGGAATGGTTTGGGTTGGAATGGACCTTAAAGGTCATCTCATTCCAACAACACTGCCATGGGCAGGGACACCTTCCACTAGACCAGGTTGCTCCAATCTCATCCAATACGGCTTTGGATACTTCCAGGGATGGGGAATCCACAATATTTTCTCTGGGAAACATCTTCCTCCCTGATCCAAGGAATCCTTGGGCTGCACAGAGTTGAGGAAAGAGGGGCCATCCTCACTCCCACCTCTATCCCAAGCACAGATCCACAAACACATCCCCACCAGGTGCCCTTCAGCAATGGTCACTTGGGAAAAGGGTTAAAGCCTCAAAGATCTGAGGTTTCCCACTGCCAGAGGGAAGGGTTAGATGGGATATTGAGAAGGAATCCTTCCCTGGGAGGGTGGTGAGGCCCTGGCACAGGTTGCCCAGAGAAGCTGTGGCTGCCCCTGGATCCCTGGAAGTGTCCAAGGCCAGGTTGGACGGGGCTCGGAGAAATCTGGGATAGTGGAAGGTGTCCCTGCCCATGGCAGGAGGTTGGAACTGGATGATCTTTAGGTTCCCTCCCAACCCAAACCATTCCATAGTCCCATGCCCAGGCCCTTCTTTAGGATCCACACACCTCGGCCAAAGTGAAAACCCCAAATAAATCTCCATCCATCCCTCAAATCTGTCCTGACACCAGCAGATTTTTCTTCCATCCAGCTGATGGAGGTGGTTGTCCTCTCTCTCCTGTTGTGCTGCACCTTCATCAGGACGGGCTTCACACCTCTGGGAGTGTGCCCTGACTCCACGGTGAGGGAGGTGATGGTCCAGCACCATCATTTCCATAAATTTCAACTCCTCCAGCAACCAGACAGGCAGGATGAGCCCCACAGGAGCAGGGAATGAGCCAGTGCTTTGGCACAGCTCTCCCAGAAGGGTTTGGCAGCACATTTCCTTCGCATTCCCGGCCTCCTTCCCCCTCTCTTCCAACCTCTCTTCCCTTCCCTTTATGTAAATGGAAAATAACAATTAGTTTATTTTTGCTTGTGCAAATTACAGCTCCCAGGGAGCCGCCAGCTGCCAGGGCTGTGCCGGAGCTGCGCTCCAGCCTCGGCCTTTTCCATGAATAAATAACCTGGTGGGGGTGGGAAGATGCTCCCTCTGTTTTCCCTCCACTCTCATCCATGGAAAGGGAGGATTGGAGGGGGGTGAAAACCCAAGGAACCTTTGGATTTTATGGTGTGGGTAATTAAACACTGAGTTGACGATTTAATTGGGAGCTTGGCAAAGAGGGATACGGGGATGGAGAGGGGAGCAAGGGCATTCCCAGGCACTGGGGATGGTGACTCCAAGGAAAGCTGCACTTCCCAGACAGCTGGGACAGCAGAGGGCATTGGCTGGTGGGATCTGATCACCTCTGGATCTGAGGACTGACGCTGTCCTGGAACGTTTCCCACTTGGCAGTGCAGCTGTTTTCCCCGAACACACGTGGATGTGCATCCTGCATCCCACAGCTTGCATCCCATATCCCACCTCCTGTATCCCATATCCCAGCTTTTTATCCCACCACCTGCACACACACAGGCAGCGATGGGTAGGAGTTGGAATTGCTGGGATTTGCCAGTGCTGCGTCCTTGATGGAGTTTATCCGGTCAGGGAAGGGTGGGCTGGGCAGTGCCAGGCTCCTTCCTGATCCGGATGATCCAGAGCTTCCCTTTCTTCCTGGATCAAGGGGCAGTGACAACCAGCACACAGCCTGCTGCAGGGAGCATCCCATATCCCACATCCCATATCCCATCTCCTATGCCCCGTATGCTGCATCCCAATTCTCATATCCTATTTGTCTTGTCCTATATCCCACATCCCACATCCAAGATTCTCTATCCTTGCATCCTGCACCCTACAGCCCATCATCTGCATCTCACACCCAGTGTCCTCTATCCTTGCATCCTGCATCCCATATCCTGCATCCCAATTCCCATATCCTATTTGTCATGTCCTTCATCCTGCATCCCATACCCAGTATTCTCCATCCTTGCATCCTGCATCCCATATCCTTCATCCCAATACCTGCATCCCACATCCGAATTCCTGCATCCTTGCACCTGATATCCCATATCCTACATATCCCATATCCTGAATCCCGCTACCCACATCCAATGTCCTGTGTCCCTGCATCCCACATCCATATACTGCATCCCACTACCTTCATCCCACATCTGCTGCCCTGTATCTGTTTATCCTGCATCCCACCTCCTCTATCCCATATCCCTCTTCCTGCATCCCACACCCATATTCTGGATCTAACTACCTGCATCCCAATTCCCACAGCAGCAGCAACACTCCTGGGTGATGCAAATCCACCCAAAACCAAGGAATTTGGGATAAAATCCCAGCTCATGTTATGCAGCAGGGGTTTCCATGTCCTGGATTTCGGGAAGGACCTCATTCCCGCTGAGTTTAGGGATGACATCAGTGGAACTGGGATGCGCTGGCTGGTGGGAAAGGGAGAGAGCTGGAAAAAATTCCAGCCTTCAGGATGAGCCGTGCAGTGCCAAAGCCACGATCCCATGGCAGAGCCCTGTTCTACCAAGGTGATAAATGGGGATAAATTTATTTTATATAAATATGTTTTTATATAACATGGGCAGGGCAGTGTTTGGGTCCCAGGGATGCGGGAATATTGAGGAGGCAGCTGGGCGCAGAGCATGGAAAGGAGGGAATGTGCAAAAATCCAACTCTGGCTGAGCCAGAATATAAAGATCCACCCAAGCCAAAAAATTCCAGCTCCATACCCACCCCAGGCACTGCTCACAGCAACTCAGCCCCAAGCTCAGAGCCAAATCCAAGGTTTTCTTTTGTCCAGGATTAATTTGGCTGAGATTCAAATTAATTCCTGCTTTTTAAGTGAACATCACCCCAATTTCCTCCGTGCCCAGCAGCCCAACCCGCTTCCACCCCAAGACTGAGCTCCAGCACTGGAGTTCTCACCTTATGGAGATGTCGGGATTTGTGCGGAACACCGGAGCAGTTTTGGGACAAACCTGTGTGGTGGGAGCATCAATAACTGAGGTGGGAGGAGTGAGGGGCATTTTGGAGATGCGGCATTGATCGTCTCCTTGTGGTTTTCCGCCCGTTTCCAGGCATCCCGGTAATTCCTGCTCGGAGGTGGCACGGAGCACCCGGCACCGGTTCAGGGGAGCTTTGCCAGGGGTTGTGACCGATCCTGAGCATCCTTGGATAAGGTGCTCCAGCGTGCTGCTGTGTTTGGGGGTGAGCATCCCCCAAAATCACCCCTCTGCCCCATGGAAAACCCATGGGATGGGAGGCTGGAGGAATTCCAGTCATTTCCCAGCCCAGTGATGCCCATGGGGTCTCCAATGGGGGAGTAAAGCTTGGAAATGGGGTTCAGGAATTCTGCAGGAGGGGGACATGGAGAGGACCCCCAGGGCTTGTCCCTGTGTCCCCATCCCAAATACCGGGCAGACCTTGGAGCATCTTTTTGGATTGGACTGCTGTTTTCACCTCTGGAAAAGGCTGAAGATGGAGCTGGGGATGCAGGAGATGCCCAGGATGAGCAGAGGGGCTGCAGACCTTCACAGGAGGGAGGGTGCGATGTCCTGAGGTCCTGCTGCAGACCCCAAAAAGCGGCAGGAAGATGGAGCAGGAGGCTCCAGCCCCGCTCAGGGATCAGGAAAAATGAGGGGAAAAGCTTTGAAACTGGGTCAGAGCGACCCCAAATGCCACACGTCCTCCTGCAGCAGCCGGGGTGGCACCCGCGGACGTCCGCAGTCCTGCGGCACACGGGTGACACACGACCCTGTCCCGCCACATCCCCATCCCAAAACATGTGCCAACACGCTTGGAATGCACGCACATGACCCCGCAAATATTGCGGCCATCCCAAAAAAACGCCATGAATCCAAGCAGAGACCACCCAGGCACCCCCCCAGAGCCTGGGGCACAGGGGAGGCTCAGCCCCAAAAAGGAGATGAGTCATAAACCAGCCAAATTTGGGCTTAAACCACTTTAGTTTTTATTATTTATTCAGCAAAGCCAAATCCCAGAAAGCCAGGAGCTTCAGGAGCCCGGAGAAAGTCAGGTTGATGGGGCAGAACAGTGCAATTCCACCCCCAAATCTCCCAAAAAAAAGGTGGCATGGGGTCCCCCATGTAGGACCAAAATTAATGAGCGGCAGCAAAACCCTGTGTCCTGCTCCAGCTATTCCCTTACTTAGGGGATTTCCAGGAGGGGTTGGGAAGAAAAAAAAATGAGTGGGAAACTGGAAAAAATAAATCACAGTGGCTCAAGGAATTGGGGATCCCTCCGGGATGAAGAGGAATGGATAATACCTGGATCACCAAAATAATCTGGGATCTTCCCCAGGTTGTTGCACCCCCCAAAAATGAAATACATAAAACAAAAAGAAGACGGCAAAGGGGAGAACTGGGAATCCTAAATTGCTGCCTTTGCTCTGCCATGGAAGTGGGGAAAGGATTTCGGAGCAGGAGGCGATCGCCGTCACCCCACGGGCACCGCGTTGGGTCCTGGGGTGACACCCCATGGGACAGAGTTCCCACAAAACCCCACAGAGCCCCCAAAATCAGCTCCGATTCTCCAACCAGCCCCAGTGCAGCTGGAAAAAAGGGGCAGTGACCCCCAGGATGTGCCCACAAGGAATGTGGATCACAGGAAGATCCAGGAGTGAGGATTTAGACAGCGGGGACTGAGATCCCTGGGCTGGTTTGAGGAAGGCACCAGCCCCAAACACCTTTTCCTTCCCAAGTTCTCCTTACTTGATCATGACTAGGCAGCTGGATGTGTTCTCTCGAAAAAAACCATGCCAAGAGGAGGGGATACTGGGAGGAAAATTAGGGAATAACCCACCTCCAAAAAATCTGGTGTGATTCACCTCCAAAAAATTCGAGGGCGCGATGTCCCGCGAGCGGCTTCGTGGGTTAATTTTATTTAGAGCCAGGTTTGCAAAGTTTCCCTGGATCTAAATAAATGCAGGAATAAGGGGTGAATCCCCCACCTTCCCTTTTTGTCCAGCCCTGAGACAAATGTCCCTCTTTGCATCCCAGCTCCCATCCCAAAATCCAAGTCCAATACTGAGCCGAGCTCAGGCTGCTGAAAAACCTTCTGGCCACAAAATAAGACAGCAAAAAGCTGGAAAAAGATGAAGAGAAAGGGGAGTGAAGTTTAGGGGTGCAGAAAGGGCAAGACCAGAGGGTTGTGGGGTTCCAGGCACCCCACAAATCCTGGGAAAAGCCAGGGGGGTTACATGAGCACGGCGGAGATTTATGGAAGCGGCAGAAGGGAACACGCCACAGCCTGGGGAGCTGCCACAGCTGAGCCTGGGCAAAAATGTAGGACAGAAAATGCACCTAAATACTAAAAAATTACATAAAATGTCCAAAAAACTATGCTGGACCAAAGGTTGTGTTGGAATTTGTCCCGCTGAATCAGGAAAAAGCCGCAGCCGCACTCGGGGTTTGCGGCAAAGGGAGAAATATCCTTAAAAACAGTCCCAAAAACCCCCCAAATCTCAGTAAAACACCAGCCCAAAAGCTTGGATTAGGGAAGGTGTGGGCTTGGTTTGCGTTAAGCAGGTTTTTTTTTATCCTTTTTAAACTAAAAATTCAAGAGGGAGAAGCCCAAAAGAGGAAAGAAAAATCATTTATTACCGTTGAAAATCAAGCCAGCGGCTCATCGGGACGGTGTCGGACAAGCTGGGACCAGAACTGGATCCGGTGACTTTCCAGCAGCTGCAGGGACGAAGGTCTCCAGGACCCTCCAGCCGGGAAAGAAAACCAAAAACACCCCGGACCCGGCTGGAAAAAGAAAAAACAACAAAACAAAACGAGGCAGGAAAAGTGAAAAGCCAGAGTTCAACGGGGCAGAGGCGACGCTCAACACCGGACTCATCTCAGCGGGAGCTCGGGGAAGGTTTTTGCATCAGCACCGGGAATCAAAGGGAAGAATAAACAACCCCCAAACGAAAACCCCCGATGCTGCGGGACCCCCAAAAGTTGAGAGAAAACCCGACCCAGGCTCTAGTTGAATATAAGTTTTTATCTTGATGCAACATCATTAAAACCGTCACAAATCGAAACAACAGGTCGTTAAAAACGCTTCGCACGATCAGTCCCTAAAATGCACCAGGCTCCCAAGCTCGCTTTGTCCGCAGGACCCTTTTGTTTCCTCCCCCCCCACCCCAAAATTTGTTTTTTTAATGTTTTTTTTTTCCTCCTTTTTTAAATAAGCAACTCGTTTTTAAAAAAAAACAACAAAACAAAACAAACCCGCCCCGCTCCTCCGCGCAGGATCGGTCCCGCTTTCGCTCCAACGATTGCACGAATTCTTAATCCTCTTTTTTTTTTTTTTCCTCTTGTTTCCACAACAAATAATGTGCATTTTCTTGCCGTCTGTGTTTTTTGTTTTTTTTTTTCTCCAAACATCGAGGTTAAAATAAGATTTTCCGTTTCCCGAGGGTTAATAAATAAATCTGGTGCATAGTGAGATAGCAGCCAACCGTTTGCAGTCCATATATTACTATATTGCCTTTCAGGTCACCCTAAAATTGTTACCTCTTCCCCTCCCTCCCCTCCCCACTATTTTTAAGAGCATAGATAATTTTAAATCTCTATAAAACAGTATTATTTCACCCAATCGATTCCTGTATATAGTGCATTCGGCTTCTTCCCAACATCGTTAAATTAACTCGGATATTATTTGCATGCTATTACATACAAACTTTTAAGACTCGTGTATTTTTTTTCTCTTTTCTAAAGGATTTTAGGGTTTTTTTGTCGGTTTTTCTTCTTTTTTTTTTTTTTTTTTGTTCGGTTTCTTTTTCTCGTAAATCACCAAGCAAAATATAGGCTCAAGGAAAAAAAAAAATAAAAGAAAAGAAAAAAAAAAGGCAAAAACGAACTAGTTTTCTACATATTTACAAGGGTGAATAAGTTAAATGTGGCTCAGGTTTGCCGGCCGGGAATGGGGGGGTGGGCGGAGGGGCCGGGCAGGGCGCAGCGCTGCCGGGGACCCCCCCGGCCGATCCGTGGGGACCCCTCGAAGAGTAAAAATCCCAATGGAGGGGAAAACCCGCAGGAAAAAAAAGTGGGGGAGAAGCCACCTGGATGGCGCTGATGCTCCCGGGCAGGGGGGCGGGTGGCCGTACACGTCCCGCATGCAGGGCTGCCCCCCACTCCCCCACCCCGGGACTCCCCACCCCGAGTCCCGATGGGTGGGTGCGTGGTGGGAGGGAGGGAGGGAGTTCAACTTCCCCTCCCCAAAATTTCAGTGGGGACTTCATAGTATTATTTTTTTTTCCTTTTTTTCCTTTTTTTTTTTTTTTTTTTTAATATAAGCGGCGGGTTTGCTCTCCCCCGCATGAGGAAAAAAAACCAAAAAGGGGATCCCACCCCATCCCACCAGCCCGGCTCACATGAAGAAGTCAGCGGTGGCTTTCGGGGCGGCGGATGGGGAGGGCTCCCTCGGGAAGCCCCGGCCGGCCAACTTCTCGTATTTTTCTTTGTACAGATCCCTTTCCTTGGCCAAGCGGGTCACCTCCTGCTTGAGCTGCTCCACCTGGCTCTGCAGTTGGCATTTCTCGTTCTCCAAGATGTGCCGTTGCTGGACCCGCTTGTAGCGGCAGGATTGAGCGTAGCCCCGGTTCTTCAAGGTCCTCCTCTTCTGCTTGAGGCGGATCACCTCCTCCTTGCTGAAGCCCCGCAGCTGCCGGTTCAGCTCCCGCACGGACATACTCACCAGCTGATCGTCGGAGAACCGGTCCTCCAGGCGTAGGTGGTGATGATGATGATGGTGATGGCCGGGATGGTGATGGGCGGCCGGCGGCAGCTCCTCACCCCCGAAGGGCTGAGGTCGGAAGGGCTCGTACCCTTGGTGGTGATGATGATGATGGTGAGGGGCACCGATCAACGCCTCCACCGCGTCCTCCGGCGTCAGGTTGAGAGCTTCGGGGTTGAGGTGATGCTGGTAACCCGACATCCAGTACAGCTCCTCCAGCTGCTGTTTGGAGCCCAGGGAAGCGGCGGTGGTAGCCGGGGGGCCGGGGGCCGGTTGCCCACCGGGGCTGGGAGCGCAGAAGCTGGGCGAGGAAGGCACGGAGGAGCAGGGCGTGCTGAGCGGCGTGGACGACAGGGACCCGGCGGGCAGGCGGTGGCACAGCCGCTCCGCCTCCGCCGGCTCCTTCTTCACCTCGAACTTCATCAGGTCGAAATCGTTCACGTACTCGATGGCGAGGGGGCTCGTGGGCAGCTCCGCGCTCATGGCCAGCTCCGAGGCCATCTCAGTCCATGGAGGGACCGGGGCGGGAGCCCCCGGGCACCGCCGCTCACCGAGGGTCCCGCGGGCTCCGGGAGCCTCCTCCGAGCGAGCTCCGGCGCAAGCGGCTGCCCAGACCGGGCTCCGGGACCCTCTGCTGGGGCTTTGCGGTGGGGTTCAGCGGGGCTCCGCGACCCTCGGACGGGGATCCGCTGCCGGGCTCCGGGACCCTCCGGCGGGGCTCCGCTGCGGGGCTCAGCCGGGCTGCGGGAACTCCCGACGGGACTTTGCGGCGGGCTTCAGCCGGACTACGGGACCTTCTGACGGAGCTCTGCGGTGCCGTTCAGCGGGGCTCCGGGACGCTCCGGCCGGGATCCGCTGCGGGGCTCAGCCGGGCTCCGGGACGCTCCGATGGGACTTTGCGGAGCGGTACAGCGGCGTCCGAGATGGGGCTCTGCTGCGGGGCTCAGCCGGGCTGCGGGACGCTCCGCCGGGGCTCTGCTGCGGGGCTCAGCCGGGCTGCGGGACGCTCCGCCGGGGCTCTGCTGCGGGGCTCAGCCGGGCTCCGGTGCTCGCCTCCGACGGGACTTTGCGCTGCGGTTCAGCCGGGCTCCGGAACGGGGCTCCGGGACCCCCAGCCGGGGCTCTGCTGCGGGCTGCGGGGCAGCCACCTCTTTCCGTCCGTGCTCGGCTCCGCTCCGCAGCCGGGCTCCGGGACCCTCCTCCGGCCGCCACGGCTCTGCGCTCGGGCCGGGCGGGCTCCGCCGCTGCCTGCGGCCGGTTCCCAATGGCGAGGAGCGGGCAGCGCCCTGCCCGCCCCTTCCTGCCTCCCCTGGCACCTGCCCCGGCCCCACCTCCCCGGGCTCCGAGTCTTCTCCTGCCTCCTCCTCCCGCCGGGACACGGCGCCCTGGGGGCGGGGGCCGCTCCCCTGCCCGCCCCTGCCCGCGACCGGCGCCGCCGCCGCCGGGCGCTCAATGGAACTCGCCGCCTTTTATACGGGGAAAACGAGGCACGGCCCCGCCCACCGAGGCGGGGCTAAGCCCTTCCAGCCTATCAGCACCCAGACAGCCCGCTTAGATTTGCATATCCCCATGGCAACGCCCCCGGGGCAGCTGTCAATCTCCGGAGGGGGGGGAATGCTCCGGGTACCCCCTGGACCCTCTCGGGTCCCGCATCCCAGGGTGGGGCTTCATCTCCCACCCTCCGCCCTGAGCTGAGCGTGGAGCGGGGAAAATCATCCCCAAAATCCTAATTTCCTACCCCTAATAATGGGAAAGATCCGAAAAGGAGGTTATTGAGCCTAAATCGGGTTTGGTGCCACCTCGCTGAGGGATCACAGCATCCCGCTGGGTGACATCGGAGCGCAGCCCCTTCCCCACCTCAGGAACAGCCCAGGACCCTTCCCTTTTGCAGAAAGTCAAATAAATAGAATTTTGGGGATTTTCCTGGATTTTCCATAAACCATTGGCAGTCAGGGAGCAGCCACTGCACCTCTGTGTGCCCCAGTGCTGCCTCTGGTTTCGGAGGTGACATCGGCACCTGGCACATGACTGGGAGTGTCACCAGCTGGAGGACCAGGACCACCATCCCAGCACCTGGAAAATGTGTCACTGGAGCCGAGTGGCAGCTGGTCAAGGGATTTTGGGGATCCTCATGCCACCTGGATGACGCCCTGGCTGGGATGTGGCCGTGCTGCTCCATCTGCCACCTCATGGCTGCTGCAGACTGGGAGAACCAGGACAGGGAAACTGAGGCACGGGGTAGTGGCCATGGAGTTGTCCCACATAATCCCAAGGGATTCCCAAACTTCATCCCAGAGAGGCTGGCAACACCCACCCACTCATCCCCTCTGGGTCCAGGATTGTCTCTGTCACTCACAGGATGCATCCTGCGTCTGACTGCATCCCACAGGCAGCTCCTTGGGATGTAGGGGGTGACATTCCCCTCATCCAGCCAATGGCTGCTTGGGGACTTGGGGACAGGAAACACTGCCCTCCATGGCTGCTAATTGACCCTTGAGATGTAGGGTCAAATTAATGCAAAGAAGGTATTTTCTGAGGATGAAAACATTTATCCCGCTGCAACCCCAGCAATTAAAACCCCACATTATTGCTTTTGCTCTGGGGCCTCTGGGGAGGGTCCATCTTTCTTCTGCTAATTGACTCAGGGCAGGGGGGGCATTTATTCCCCCTGGGAAGGGCCATGGATGCAGGCAAAGCCCTAAGCATGACCCCCATTCCCTGGTGATCCTGGATGTTATCCCATATTGGACACAGCTATCCCACCTTGGAGACTCCAAACTTGGGCACAACGTGAGGGAGGAGGCAAAGAAATGGACAACACAAAACCCTTTTCTCCGGGTGGTTTTAACCCTTTTTCCTTCATCATGTGACCCTAAATCCATCATCATCCCACCTGTGCAGCGGGATACCGGGATCCCGCACTGGGAAAAGACAAGGTGCCGCCTCCCTCCCCCTGGCACCACGTTCCTCCCCAGAGCTGCTCCACCTTGGGGGCACCCTGGCCCCCACCAGCAGCTGCCACCCGCGCTGGGACAGGAGCCACCAAGGGATTAGGACCGGGCCGGGCTCCAACGGGGCCGTGGCTCCCCCGCGACACCCCCGGGGGTATTTTTAGGAAATGCTCATGGCATGTCCCCAACCCTCCCCGCCACGCCGGGCTCGTCAGCTAAGTTTACTCACAGGCGGTCAAGTGACATAACCAGGTTGGTGGCCTCAGGATGGTGGCAGGATGGCGTCACCTTTCACTTTTAGAGCTCGTGTGCACCATCACCCCTTGGAGCGGGGCCGGGTGCCCACCTGGGGCTGCCTCAGTTTCCCTGGATGGCACACGGCTCCCAGCTGGGGTGTTGGTGGCTTGGGGACAGTGACCTCACGCCACGGGAGGGTGGTGTCCACCACAATGCACCCCATGGAGAGAGGGTGGGACCATCTTGGTGATGCTCCACCAGCATCTGCAGCACGACCCGGCGTCGCTGCAGCATCAGGAATTTTGGGAGGGGGGAGAAAATCCTATGGAGAGGCTGGGAGGAGGATGAGGAGGAGAAGGTGGAGAAGGAGGAGGGCAGGGAACAGCCACCCCGATGACAGGCAGAAAACTGATCCCGGCGGGTGACGTTCACCCGGCACCTGCTTCCCCGGCAGGGGACCAAGAGCCGTGCCAGCAGCACCCGCCGCAGGAAGGTTTTTCCGGGAAATGTTTACGGAGCCCTCCAGAAACTCCAGCCCGTGCCAACCTCCCAGCAGTGGCACCCCCAGGGAATGTCCTTGCCTGGTCCCTGAGCCCAACCGTGCACCCCGGCTTCACAGCGAGGATGGATAAATCCCATCGGAGCCCCTTGCCGAGGAATTGAGGATGTTGGAGACGGAGGGAGAACCCACTGGAGTTCAGTGACACCTCTCCAGGGGCCGCGTTTATCCCTGCTTGGAAATTAATCACCCCCAAGCAGAGCTTTAACGACAGCCAGCTGGAAATTCCAATCCTCCCCGGGAAGGGAGCAGCGGTGTCGGT
Organism: Eopsaltria australis; assembly: GCA_034509425.1. Taxonomy (NCBI): domain Eukaryota; kingdom Metazoa; phylum Chordata; class Aves; order Passeriformes; family Petroicidae; genus Eopsaltria; species Eopsaltria australis. The sequence goes on along the minus strand of JAVTVJ010000646.1, from coordinate 135,574 downwards.
GGGCGGCGGAGCCGCGGCTCGGAGCGGAGCTGCTCATTGCCTCGTTTAATTAGTGCAGCACGAGGATTATCCTCGTTAGGGATCCATGGAAAACCAAAGCTCCCGGCCACCACTGGCCACCCCTGAGGATTCACAGCAGCACTGTCTCCTCCAGGGTGATTTTTAGGGAATTTAGTGGGGTTTTTTTTTAGGAAAACTGCCATGTGAAGAAACATTGTTTCTGGGTGATAAGTTTCAAATTTTAAAAAAACCCAAGGATTCAGGGATTGGGGTGACTCCTCCACTGGATTTGGATGGATATTTGATGGGATGTTCATGCACTGCTGACAAAAGTTGAAAGCCACAGGGAGGCTCCTCCATCCCAGGGGAGGAAACTCTTTTATTTACATATCGAAACACAGGAATTAACAAAAGACATTTTCATATCAACGAAAACCACGACGTTTTTATTAAAAAATCAACTCGTTGGACACACCCTGGGGCACAAGTGACATCTCAGGGTGGGGACCCGCTGGTCCTCCAGCACCTGGGGGATGTTGAGAATTTGGGATAGTGACAAAACCCCTCCATGGGGGTCACTGGGGAAGGGAACCCCCCTGTGGGGAACTGTTTGGGGGGCAAAGCCATTGCCGTTGGCATTTCCCACCCCATCTCTGATGCTGCATCCTCAGGGAGACCCAGTTCTTCCCAAATACCTGCTGATGCCTCTTCCCTACAGGATTTTGCCTGAGGGGCAGTGGATGAGCACATCCCACCACCCTGGGTGGCCGTCCTGTCTCTCAGCACCTCTTGGCAAAGGTGGCTGTTCCCAAAATCTCATCCGTGTAGAACAGCACCTGCCACCCCAAAATCCCTTGGAAATTGTACCTGTGGATGCAAACCCCCATCATTCCAGTGGTGTAATGCTCTCCCTTCACTCTGCTCCTGCTCGGATTTGGAGAGTCCCAAAAAATCCCAAACTCTGGAGAGTCAGCTTGGGTTTCCCAATGGAGCCCAAACCCCCACTGGGATAGGGAGAGGTGGCGGTCGGGTGCAACTGGGCCAAGGGAGACCCCAAAATGCAGAGTGTGAGCTCAGCACTGCTCCCAACACATTTCCATGAGGGATGCTCTCAGCTCCCAAGAAATCTCCTCCCAAAAGCAAGGGGATGGAGCAGGATGGGCTCTTGGAATGGAGGGATCAAGACTCTAGGGGCTTTACACCCTTTACATCCCAGCATGGTGACTTGTCCCCATCCCGACCTGGATGTGGGAATGTCACCTGATGGCATTGAACCACCTCAGGTCCCCCTGTCACCTCGTGGCCGGGACAGCACCGGAGGATGGATGGGGACGGGAAGCTCTTCCCAGCCCCACAAGCATCCAAGGAGGTGGCAGAACCTGCCTTCAACAAACCAGTGAAGAAGTTCATTTATTGGTCAATTCAAAGATTCCGAACAAAGCTGCTTCCCCGCAGGAGCGAGCGGTGTCTTCCCACGCTGCCACGCGACTCCGTGTCCAAGTGACGTCCCGGAAAAGCAAGAGGAGGAGGAGGAGGGGGTGCCATGTCTGGACATGGCATCCTGAGGTAGGTGCCAGGTCGTTCCCTGGCTCTCCAGTTCCTGAGCTGGTCGGCTGCCACGGGATTCGGGATGGACTCACAGCCGGGGCTTGATCTGCAACCGTTTGCCTGGAGGGAGGAAAGGGAATGGTGATGGTGGGAAAGGGGGGGACACAGCTGGACACTCCCAGGTTTCTCCTTGCCTGGTCGTGGGAGGGGGTTAAAGCACTGGGAAATTGGGAATGAGGGTGATTCTCCGCCCTGGCAGCAACCACTGAACTCACCTCTGCCACCCCCCACATGGGAGCTCTCGGAATCCTGCAGGGATGACCTTGGCAACATCCTCCTCCATTTGGTGTTGCCTGGGAAGGAAAGGAAGAAAAGAGGAGAAAGTCATTGAGGTTGGCTCGGGTCACCTTGGAAATCCCTTGGAATGCAGGTGTAGGAGTGTCCTAAGTTCCTCTTCTGCTTCACATCCCCCTTGGCCATGTCAAGGATGGAGGTCCCCAAATCCCTGAGCATCCTCAGCTCGGGGCACTCAGAGGTCACTTCCCATCACAGAGCAGCAAATCTGCCACAAAATTCCCAAGTTATGGATGAAAAAGAGAATTAAAAAGGATCCAGATCTTCCCACTGGGGCACAAGGTGAGCATGAGGACCTGCTTTGGTGCTGGGATGGAGCTGGAAAGAGCCATGCACCAGCAATCATCCCCCCAGGCATTCCCAGCATCCCTTTAGGATGCTCCAGGTGATGTCTTCTGCTTGCTGGAACACGGTGCTTCCTCCAAAGAGGGTTCTGGATGCTCATGTAGAGCCAAAACTTCATGAAGTGCCTCTGAGAGGTGACCTCCTGGTAGGACAAGTCCAGGATCATCCCACGGACCAAGGTGGACAGAGTGAAATCCTTCTCCATTTCAACCACAATGCTGGAAATACCTTTCTTCAGGTATTTTCCCTCTCCAAAGGGTTTGGACAGGTGATTATGGGCTTCCACCTACCAGAGTGATGGGTGGGAGGGAAAGTGGTGGCCACTTGGCCACCAAGATGAAGGAGGATGGAAAGAAGTGGAGGTTTCCCAGGAAAAAAAAGGACTCACAGGTTTAATGGGAAAAGTCCCCCTTTAGTGGGATTAATGGAAGTGGAGAAGGTCATGGAGAAGACAGAGGGAATCCAGCTCAAATCCCCTCTAGATGTCCTGTTACTCATGTTCCTGCAAAATTCCGCACGGCACTTCCCAAACCAGGAACCCAACATGGAGGTGGGACCAAGGACACCTTTGAGCAGCCTTGAGAGCCCAAAGGAGAAAGTTTTTTGGGCAGGGGAGGCAGGACAGGTGAGGAGCCAACTCCAAGAGTTTTCCTTCGCTTTCCAACTTGGATAAACAAACTTGCCGGGAGTCGAAGCTGCGCTGGCAGTGATTCATCGCTCCAGAGTTAATTTATGGAAAATAAAGAGGGCTCATTTAGCACCTTTCCACCCTTAATATAACTCCCATACATCAGCGGGATGCACGGCAGACACGGCGGATCCGGATATTCCTCACCGGCAACGCAGGCAAATCCGGCTTTCGGGAATGGTGGCACAGAGCAAAACACCCTTGTGTTCCCACCCTCCCAGTTTTTCCCTTTGGCATCCAACAAGGTGGTTTTTCCAGCCAGGGGTCTGCAAATCCCATCCTGGTTGTTGGAATGGGGGTTGGAGCTGCTGGTTGTCACCTCAAGGGGAAAAAATCAGCATCTCCACGTTCCTGCCCCACCAGAACATGGTGTGAGCTCAATAGGAATGGTGGGAATGGCTCAGTTCCCTTTGGATGAGCCAGGGAAAACTTCCTTAGCCAATATCCATGAGGCAGCTCAAAGCAGACATGATTACAGAAGTAGAAATAGAGATTTATTTTTTTGGGGAGAAAAGAAAAAAAAAAAGGTGATTTTTAAATCAACTGTAATTAACTTCCTGACTGTGGTACGGAGCACATGGAGTCAAGATACTTCCAGAGCATCCAGGCTTGATTTCCAACACATTCCTCAAAACAAAAATCAAGACAGGAATGAGAAAATAAACTCAAAATAGGTTGAGAGAGGGCTAAACTGGTTCCGTTTCTCCCCTCGGATGGAAGGAGATGGAGGAAGGACGGCGCAGCCGACGGGCGAACACCGCATCCCAAAAAACCCCCAGGAGGGAAAACCTGGATCAAACAGGGGCGTCACTTCACCCAACCCCAGCAGAGGAAAAGATATTTTTCCAGTTTTGTGCTTGGGAGATCCTGCAAATGGCGTGATCAATCTTGGGTCGCATCTCCGGCTCCTTCACTCTCTCCCCCCGCCGCCTTTCCCGGCATTCCGGGAGCGGCGCAATCCATCTTCCAAGGAACCAGGTATATAATTTCTAGTTAGCGAAAGCAACCCCTTTTTCATTCCGATGATTGAATAGCTTCCAAAGGAGAAGAACCGAGGCCGGATCGCGAGTTTTCCATCGAAAACCAGGCTGTTTTCGCTGAGCTTGTCAGGCTCGTCGGAGAATTAGGACTTCCAGCGCTCTTCCTCCTGATGGAAATCAACATTTATTTTGCCTAAGCCTAAGAAGGTGTCAGGCAGATGGAGAAACTTGCCACTCTTCTCCAGGAAAAAAGAGGGAATAGAAGGAGATCTAATAGAAATATATTATCAAGTCCGAGGAGTGGACAGTGCAGTAAATCACACTTCAGGTGGCACCATTAGATTTTTCAATAAAACCTGGTTTTCCCCCAGCCGGAGCCGAGTGGCTCCAGCTGCATCCGACAGGGAAGTTAAAACCAAATTTGTTTCATCCAGATGCTGATTTGAGAGGGATTGAAAGGGATTTGAAGGTGGGGAATCCTCTCAGACGAAGGGTGAAAGGAGGTGAGTCTGGGCCTCAACCCCAAATCCTCTCCCTGCTCATCATTCCTAATCACTGAGGGATTAAAAAATTTGGTTTCTCCACAGGTTGGGGAGGTGGAAGGCAGCTGGAGATGCCCCACATCATGGATGGAAAATTCCAAGCCCAAAAGCAGTGGGATGCAGGGAAAGACAACTCGCTTGCGGCTTTCCAAACTTTACCATCCAGCAGAAGAAAAGTCGGAATTTTTGTTGGTTTCCTTTCCTCAACAACCTCTGGCCTGATGGAATGTTTGGTCTCCGTCATTCTCCTGATGCCACCAGAGGGTTTCAATGTGTCCTGCATCTTCTTCCAGGAAGGCTTGGAGCACTGAGATGCATCCCAGCATTTTCCTGCTGGATGCTCAAGGTTTAACACCACGAGGAGAAATTCCCTCCAAACACACTTTTCCTCCTCATTCCCAAAGGAAAAATATCCCTTAACCCTTTCCAGGACACCTCAGGGGAGTCCAGAGGCCGAATCTGCCTTGGAAAGGTTCTTTTCCTTTCGTAGCCAAAGTGCTCCCAGAGAAAATTGGGCTGGGTGATGCCTTTTAAATATTATTATTATTATTATTATTAAATAAAACTCAACAACAAAAGATGGGGTGGAAAGCTCAGCAGCAAGGGCTACATCACAGAATTTTCCACCAACGGTTTCTCATATGGAAAAAGCAGATGGGGAGGGTTGGATCTCCTTGGCTCCATCCTGCATGAAATCCACGTGGTGATAACCTACCCTAGAAACTCATCCCGCCGCTGTTCCACCCAAACCTTCTGCCACAGGTGGATGAGACCCTAAAAACTGAGTCTAAATGCACCCATCCTTCAAGCAGGACAGCACGGATCCTCATCAAAATGAGGAGGTTCAAGCTGAACATCAGGAAAAGTTTCTTCATGGAAAGGGGAGTCAGGCATTGGAATGGGCAGCCCAGGGAGGTGGTGAAGTTCCCATCCCTGGAGGTGTCCAAGGAACGACTGGACGTGGCACTCAGGGCTCTGGTTGGTGACAAGGTGTGGACTGATCACAGGTTGGACTTGATGATCTTGGAGGTCTTTTCCAACCTTAATGATTCTGCGATCCTTCAATGTCCATCCCCTACATCCAGACACCATCAGGCTTGGGATACCTTCAGCCTTTGGGGTGCCACAGATGACCCAGGTGCTGTTGCAGGCTGGGGTTGGATCTTCTCACATCTTGGCGGCTCTGAGAAGCTCCAATAGTCAGAAAATTCACTGTGATTTAATTTCCTCATTGCAAAGTGTCCAATTTAGGACCTGCCAAGTCTCACTCCTTTGCCAGGACTAAAATCTGCTTCTTCCATATTAATTTTTTGCCCATTTTTTCATGGAATCCTAGAATGGTTTATTTTGGAAAGGGACCTTAAGGACCATCTAATTCCCATGGGCAAGGACACCTTCTGCTAGACCGGGTTTGCTCCAAGCCTCATCCAAGTGGCCTTGAACACTTCCAGGGATGGAGCTTCCACAACTTCTCTGGAAAACCTGTGCCAGGTCCTCACTATCTTAGAGATGTTTGTGACCACGCAGAGAAACCAACTCCCTGTATTTTATCCCCATTTCTTCTTCCCAAGAGGAACAAACTGCACCAAGTCCTGCTGGAGTCAAAGCCGACAGTGATGCCGGCTCCTGTTATCTCAGGACAACTCCATTGACTCCATGCCCTCCATCCCCAACGATGCAGATGTTTCCTAGAAAGCTCCAGGGCACCAATCAAAGGCTTGGTTGCCTCACCTAGCTGCCAAAAAAAGTTCTGGAGTAAAAATCTGGTGGCAGAAGACGCACTGAAGGAGATACTGAAAGCGATGAAGATCCCACGGGGACCCAAGGGGGACTGGCCACATCCACATGGAAGGCGGCAGCACTGGATTCCTCCTAAATTAAACTGGGGTGTCCTATGCAAGACTTGGAGTTGGACTTTTGAGTCCCTTCCAATTTGAGATAGTCTCTCATTCCTGGAGCTGGGAATGGTCGGATCAGGACCTGCCACCAAGGGGGCAGTGGCAGTGGCAGTTCTGTGCCGCGCTGGGGTCATCTCTCAACCACGGCGAGAGAAGAGGCGAAAATCCACACTCCCAAAGTTATCCCTCCAGAACTGGAAGCCGTAAACAAACCCAGAAGCTGCCGCCGTCGCTGCACCTCCCCGAATTCCTCGGAAGCCAAGGCGGTTGAGCGTGCTCAGCGGAGCCGTTAAAAAAGACTGGAGCGAGCATCTTCCATTAACGTTACGACCGTGAAATATGACAATAAAATGACGGCCGTATGGTCCCAAATTTGCAGCCCGCCGAGCTGCTCGGGGTTTATCGTCACTCAAACGTGCAGAGAGCTGTAAAATGTTTACAGAAAGGGTCGTTTGCGGCTATAAAATCCTCTTTTCTCTCCTAAACAAGGCTGAGCGGAGCCATTTACAAAGCCCGGAATGTTCATCGGGGGAGAGGGGAACATCTGTTCTCTCCAGGAGTTTGCAGTGATCTTCTCGAACAAATTAACTAAAATGGGTGCTTTCTAATTAAATTAGCACTCGATTGGAATGGTTTGCATTGGTGCAATTAGCGCGGGGAGGCCAGTTAGGCTCCAGCACAGGCGATTTAACTGGAAGGTGAAATATGGAAAAGCCCATTACCTGGAAAACGGGAGTCAGAGGGGTAGGGAAGCCTGTTCTCCCTCTGGCTCCATGCTCCTGGGTGGAAAACACAAGGTGAAGGATGGGATGCCACCAAACTCACCCTTCCCGTTTGGGATGCTCAGCTGGGAGCAGTTGGGTCTCCCCGTGCCACATGGATTGGCTTTTTCCGGAGCCCTCAAATTACAGAATCCCAGAATCATTTAGGCTGGAAAAAACTTCCAAGATCCACCTTTACCCAATCACCACCTAATCAACAAATTACTCTTCCAACCCCAATTTCCAGGCTCCTCTGGAGGGCTGGGAGCATGACAGTGGCTCCGCTCCATGCATGCAGACCACCATCCCTCCTTTCCAGTCCCCTTTCCCTATATCCCAAGCCCAGACCCCCACTGAGACCCCGCAAGCTCATGCTGTTGCCCCCACTGGTCCTTAAAGGTCATCTTCAAACTCCCTCCCTGCCCCTCCCGTGTTTTTCCTTGCTCCTGATGCATTTCCCAGGATTAAAAGGGCATTTTGTCCAATTGTGACCATTTAACCAAGGAATTCATCTCATTCCTTAATAACAACCTGTCCTCCTCCTTATTTACCGTCCCGGTAATCTGTGTGTCAACTTCAGGCTTCACAAGCGCAAACCCAGCATTAGTGCTGGCACAAATCCCACCCCCAAATCCCACCCTAGACTCTGGCTGCTTTCTAGAGCTACACAAGGACTCATCCTGACCCCTCGCTCAGCTCCAAACTCAATCTCAGAATCACCAAATATTCTGAAGGGATTCAGGAATGTTGGAAGGGATTCACAAGGATCGCGGGGTCCAGTCCAGGTGATGTGGCCACCACAAAGTGTTTGGTCCTTTAGGAGCATCAATCCCATGTCCTGTCGGAATGGTGGGCAGGGCTCCTTTTATCCCATTGGATTTGGGGGTCCCTGCGTGCTGCTGTGCCCCCAAATACCTTGGCTGGGATTAAGATGAGACCCAAGGACGGGTAAACCCATGGATCAACATTCCCATGCCCAGACTTGGCACGCCACACCTTTGGCAGGGAAATTGCTTCGTCATCAGATGCTTTTACAGCCATCTGCAATTCCCGCCTGGTTTTCCTTTCCTATAGATCCTCCAGCATCTGCATTCCCAATGCCATGAGATTCCCTGGGCAAAGGACCACAGAGCAGTGAGTACCCTGACCTTGAACCCGCCAACTTTCCACAGCCTTCCTGCCAACATTCCCAACTGAGCCAGCTTCTCCTCCTCATCCTCCCACCCAAAACACCTGGAAATCATCCTGCCCTGGATGCAGACACCGGAATTAAGAGGAAAAGGATGCCTTGCTCCACTCCAGGCTGCTGAGAGTTTTCCAAGGCATTTCAACAGCCTTCTTGTCCATGGATTAATTGTTCAAGCTTCATCAAGGAGATAAAAACCCCAATTAAGCCTCTGCTTTGGGAACACTTCCCAAGATCAAAAGGGACTTGAACCAGGGCCAAGGAAAAGAAAGGAGGGGAGAAGAAATCCCTGAAAAGGGAAGCTGAGTGTTTCACTCCATGTTGTGGAGAGGAGCATTCCCAGCCGGAATGGTCCCCTCGCTGTGTCCACCACACCCGTGGTTCAACAGCGCCCACGCTCGTCTGTGACTTCGGGAATATGTTGTTAATCCTGGGAATTCTCTTTCCGACAGTGTTAAGGCATCTCAGCCCTCCCTGGCTTGAGGCGGCCGAGCCAGGAAGAGCCTTGCAGATCCTCATGGATGATCCTGCGAATGCTCCAGCCTGCCTTTTGCAACAGAATTCATCCCTTATCCCAGTGGGATCCTGCTCCGGCTGCATGGAAAGCAGGGATCAAAGATGGGAAGGGCTCACACTGAGCCAAATCTTGTGACCGACAAGCCGGCAATGGGAATTTCGTTGTTACTCCCACAAAATATTGTGATTTCTGAGCCCATTCCCAGATGGTGCTCCAGAGATGAGGAAGTTGTGCATCCCTCTGGAGAAGGATGGGAGAGGAAAAGGGAAGTGTGGAGCATCATCCAGCCAAAATCTCCCACTCAGAGCTGGGAAAAACCAGGGAGAATCCCAGCCTTGCCACCTCCATCACCTCTGCTCCTGGGGGTACATCCCTGGTGCATTCCAAAGTCCCACCCCTTTAGGGATTTTCCCAAGGAGAAGCTGAATTAAGAGAGGAGGAACCAAGGAAAACATTGGAGAAGCAGAAGCCGCTTGCTCTCATGTGTCGGAATTCCTCAGAAGTTGTGTTCATCCCAAAAACCACATTTTCCAAAAATTTTACTGACTTCCAAAGCAGATAATCCCAGACTAACACGGCTCTTCCTTTGAATTTGCAGTCTGCAAACACTCTATCCCACCTCCCACTGGAATGTTTTTATTGGAAAGCTTCCACACTATTTCCTGCTGGGAAACAGGTGTGATGGAAGGTCCAGAGGTCCCCCAGAAGCAGAGCACCCCTGCATCCCGCTAAAAACCTTCCCTATAGGGTCCTGCTGCACTTCCACAATGGGAATGAGACCGGATTAGTCAACAGATAATTTACAGGATAAGGAAGGAGTTGATAAAACAAGGGGACAAAGTCCTCACACACAGTTTTTGGGAACAGACACAAGGATTTGTGCCCCGATGGGAATCGCAACTGCCATCCCAGTTTGGACTCCCAGTCTTAACCGGTTTAGTGATTCACAGGGAACATGGATCCCACCAAAACCCATGGAGAGCAGCAGAGAATTTTTGTTCTTGGAAAGGCAGAGCAGCTCCAAGCAGAGAATGGGATTCCTACCTGGCTCATCCTCTGGCTCGTCCTCATCCCTCTCCTCTTTACAGCCCAGGGAACCGGGAGATTCCGGGGATCGGAGGGAGATGAAGGATGGCAGCTTTAGCAGGCAGCTGCTTGGCTTGGTGTCCTCCTCTTTCCAAAACTTCACCTCTTGCTCCGCACTGGAGGGTCCGGGAATTTCCCCATCATCCTGGAGCTGAGCAGGATCATTCCTGCAGGAGGCAGACGGGAAAAATAATAAGGAAAAGTAAAACAATCCTACTTGGCAATGCTGGGCATGGCATCACAAGCAACGGAAGAGGCTTGGAGCTCCCAGGTCTCCATCCAAGGCCATGCTGTATCCCTGATTTCCCCAGAGTCAGCACAGATTCAGCCAGAGTTTCTCCCTCTCCAGCTGGATTCCCTGTCCTGCACTTCCCTGCAAGGTTCCCAGCTCCTCAGATTCTTGTGGCAGTGCTGGGCTCCTGTTTGGGATCGAGCAGAGGGAAGGGGAGATGGAGGGCGTGGGGAGTCAGGATGGCTTGGAGATGTCCTGCTGGGCTTGGCTCATTCCCAGCCCTGCCACTCTCTCCCAAGCTAACTTGACACTCCAGCTCCTTTGACATCTCCCATGACGGTGCCAATAAAGGAAAAAAAACCCTCTGGAGCAGCTTCCAAGCTGGGGCGTGCTCCCTTCCCAGCGGAGGAGGCCAGGAGCCTCCCAACCAGCCGGGCCTGCGATCATTCCTCCTTCCCTAAAAAGAGCAAGGAGCTATTTTACACCTCGTTCACACCGGGAACGTGAGCTGGGTGTCATTCCAAGGCTCTTCTGTCACCCGGGATAAGTTCGGAGAACCCGCGGAGCTCCTTGTCCCCCTCTGCTACCTTACAAGGCAGGGCTAGGATGAGGCCCAGGCCCAGACTACAGAGAATTCCAGGAGCATGGACCAGCCTGGCAAAACTCCCAAATCCCTCCCTTTCCATCCCACCTTCACTCCCACCTCATGCTGCAAAAAGCCAGAGAGAAGCCGAGCACCCAAATCGATCCTTTCTCATCCCACTGAGCAGGATTTGGAGATTTTGGCTTTTAAAGCCAAATTTCCATTTGTTTAGTTTTAATTCCATTGGGATGTAGTTGTCCTGCAGGCAGGACTTGGGAGTGAGGGCAGAGGATGTGCCAAGCTGAGGAAAATCCATCTCCCTGTGAGGATGAGGATCAACACATCCATCATCAGCCTGCAGCTCCATCCTGGCACCCAAAAACATCAGGGAGAGCTCAGAGAGCTTCCAAGGATTAACCAAGGGCCCAGCCTGGCACCAAACTTTTCCAAAGCCTCTTATCTGCACGTGCATCCCCATTTCTGATTCTTCAGCCCTTCCATGCCATGGAGAGGGCTCAGCTCTGCTCTCCAACTTGGACCTAAGGAAAAAAGGGATGATGTTTTCCAGTTTCCCATATTATTATGGGTAACCTGGACCCACTTTCACCAGTGGCATCTCCATCAGGGCTCCTCCATCTCCAAGAGGAAGGTCCACAAAACCCCTGAAGATTCCTGAAGGTTCCAAATCCTTGAATGGCACATTCCTAAGGGTGAATCCACTCTTTCCTCTCCATCAGCTCTTCCTCAAGCACGGACACCGCCCATCCCAAGGGTGGCTCCGTCAGGAAGCACCACAGTGACCCACTCCAACATCATCCTAAAATAAACCAGGACGCAGACGGAACACGCCTGGAAGAGGGAAAATCTGGAGCAGGCTGGGAAGGAAACTGTTTTGATGAAGAAAAATGAGCTCTTTCCTACCTGCCCGACGCCTCCTGGATCCGTCTCCACTTGGAAGGGGGGGTGTTGTGGTCTCCATCACCTCCAACCTGCTGCGGGTGACGTCTCTTCTGGGGGTGCAGGAGTTTGCACCGGGCACCCTTGGGACAGACACCTTTCTTGGCAAAGTCGGGACAAACCAGCGTGTGCTTCTTCTTGCACTGCCAGGGAAAGAGGGAGCGTAGTTGGAAAAGGCAGGGAAAACCCCGTGGGAGCACAGGAATCCACAGCTGGGCTCCTTCAGGTGGCACCAGCACCTTGCTAAAGGGAGAGAGGGATGTGCTCGCATTTCCTTCTCCGCATCCAAACAATATTCCATGAAAAAATACTACTAAAAATAATGTTCTACTGTGGGACATTCCATACTCGCCTACGGTTTTCCAAGTGCTTGATTTTATGGATTCAAACCACCAAAGCCTTAATAGCAGTGATTTACCCCTGAAGAGGTCCCAAGGAGGTTATTTGGGCTGGAGAAGCTGGTTTTGGAGAGGACGCGGGGTTTTGCTGTCCCAGACATGCTTGGGACTTGGGAAAGAGCAGGGAAGAGCAGGAAAAAAACCCTTTCAGGACTTATTTTGGGATTGCTGCCTGGACCTTCTGAGGAAGACAGATGAGGGTTGGAGCTCAACCTGCTCTTCCCAAGGCTTGGTTGATGCTCTCCTATCCAAGAAAGCTCAGTGTGGCCATGGAATGGGGCTGTCAAAACCACAGCATCAAGATGTTCATCCCTAAAAACGCTCCTGCACTCCCAGCTCCAGATTTTGGCAGCTCCCAGCAGCCACCAGCGGTGCCAGTGGGAGAGAAGTGTCATCAGTGTCCTGGAGCTTTCCAACAGAACTTTCTGGTGGGAAACGGCAATTTTTGGCAGTAGGAAAGGCAGGAAGAGATGAAGGCAGGGAAGAGAAGATTCCTCCAGCTGGGATTTCTGTCTGGGTGCCTGGGACTGTTGGTGGGAGGAAGGAAGAAGAACGGCCTCTCTCTAATCTGTTCCCAGCAATCCAGAGAGCTCATCCCAGCATATCCCAAGGGATGAAGGGTAGGAGCAGGACCTGGACCCCTCTTAGTCCCATGCAGACCCATTCCCACCCAGGATGCTCCATCCCACACAGTTTGGCTCTTGCATCACGTCATGACATCCATGGAGAGACTCAACCCAACACGTGGCGCAACCAAGAATTCCCAACTCCAAAATCCATTCCTTTGTCGACCTTCTCCACGAAAAATGTGGGTCCTTCCACACTCGGATGCCCATGCAACCCATTTCTCTGTGCTACAGACACTCAAATTTTGGGGATAACGAGATAAATCCATGGGGACAGAAACACAGGGAGGGTTTCAGCACCACCATTCTGGCCTGTTTATAAAAATCCATCCTCCCAACGACGTGGGATGGAGGTCAGTTCGTGCCCTTTTAATGCAACTTGACTTTGGGGACACGGGAACAGCTCCCCGTGCTGACCTTTGGGATTAAGCGGGATCCCTGCCGAGCTCTGTCCGTGAAAAGCAGAAGGATTCGGCGGCTCCGTCGCCTGGGGCCGAGCGCTGAAGTCGGCAGCGGAGCAAGGAGCTCGTGTGCTGGAGGTTGGGGATGGTGCTGAGCAGCAGGAGGGCTGGGATCCACATGGACACACGGATATGGGCTCAATGGGGGGGACAGTGCAGTGATAGTGCTGCTTTTCCACAAAAAATCCATTTAAAACCCCCCTTCCTATGGTTTCCCACCTTTATTTCAAGGAGTTGGAACGGGAAGTAACTCTACAACCAACGGGTAACCTGGAAGTAAGAGTCAGGTTTGAACAGTGCCCAGCTTTGTCCTTACGCCCAAATCCTGTGTTTTATAGGAACATGGAATCATGGAATGCTTTGGGTTGGAAGGGATGTAGAAATAATCTCGTTTCAACCTCCAGCCATGGGCAGGGACACCTTCCACTATCCCAGGTTGCTCCAAGCCCCATCCAACCTGGATTTCAACACTTCCACGGATACACCAGCCACAGCTTCTCTGGGAATTCCATTCCAGGGCCTCACCACTCTCCCAGGGAAGAATTTCTCCCCATTATCCCATCTAATCCTGTCCTCTGGCAGTGGGAAGCCATTCCCCCTTCTCCTGTCACTCCATACCTTGTCCAAAGTCCCTCTTGAGCTCTCTTGGAGCCCCTTTAGACACTGGGAGGGCCTCTAAGGTCTCCCAGGAGCCTTCTCTTCTCCAGGCTGGACATTCCCAGCTCTCCCAGCCTTTCTCCAAAGCGTATTTTCTTCATTTTCCCACTTCACCTACAGGCAGGATACATCCTGGACCAAAGAGAAACTCTTGGAAAAGGCAGCAACAGGACAGGAATTCAACCACAGGAATTTCTCCCAAAATATCAGCGAGCAGAAAAGCAAATCCCTCAGCCTGATAACTTCTTTTAAAATAAATGGAACAAAATTAGGCAAGAGAAAATAATAAAGGAACTCCCCATTAGGGATTGAAGACTGGAGTGAATGTGTGGGCAGAGCTTCCAAGCCCACCTGGAAGGGACAATCCCAGTGAGGCACGAGATTGTGGGGATGGGCCTTGGTGCCAGGTCCTGGTCTGACCATCCCCAATTCCTGGAATCACGGAATATCCTGAGTTGAAAGGTACTCCCAAGGACCATCAAGTCCAAATCCTGGCTCTGCTCAGGACGATCCCTGAAAAGGATGTGAAATCCTCTTCCACAGAGGGGTTTCCTGCACAAAATGGATTTGGAAAGGAGAAGAGCAGGAAAGAAGAGCCCTGACCTCAAAAGGCCACAGGGATGCATCCCTGCTACATCGAGGAATTACGCTATTTTGGGAAAAGGCCAAGAAACACGGCTGTTCCTTCCCAGCAGGGCACCAATTACAAATCCCTACGGGGTGGGGCAGCACCATGATCCTGGCTGGGGCACTGGGATCAGGATGTTCCACCTCCCCGGTGCTCTCCCCTGCCCCGACCTCCAAGTGAATCCTTGGAGCAGCCCATGTTTATTGGCTCCATGGCAAAAAAGATACTTAATAAAGAAAACAAACCGTGTGCGACTAATCCCGGGGCCGTGTCCCCAGCTCGGGTTTCTAATGGCTTTTCCACGCCATTCCCGCCATTCCCAGTGCTCCGGTCCGTCTTCCGTAACACCCCGTCCATCCCTGCTGTCCCAGGGCTGGGATGGTGAGGCTGGAATCGCCTCCGGAGGCTGGAAAAGCCCCTTCTGTTTATTTACAGGAGCTCTCCTGCTCCTGCCAGATCCAACGTGCTGGGGCTGGGTTTCCGTAGGGAATTTTGCCGCCGGCCACGCGTCAGCTGGGGTGAAGCCGAGCGGGGCTGTGGGGTGGTGCTGGGGGCCATCCGATCCCTGCCACCTGTCAGGGTGGCTAATTATACCCCCCCGGGACCCCCGCCAGCCCACAGGTTGGGCCATAAAAAGGGAAAAAGGTCTGGTCCCTTCCACCAGAGAGATGAGAAAACCCCACAGAAGCCCTGAAAAGCCACAGGGAGAAATCTCACCCCACTCTGGCTCCACCAGGTGCTGACGAGAACGCCAACATCCCGTGGATATGTCCAAGTCCCGGTCACCCCACTGTGGGGTTCCCCCCACAGCCTGTCCAGCAACAGTGCTCAGGGTTGGGATGGTGCCCAGCTGGCAGATCCCGTGTCCAGGACTCCTCCCTGGCTGCCAAGGCAGCTTTGGGTGAAATTCCAGGTGCTGTCAAGGATCCACAAGGCCTTAAATGGTCCAACACTCTCCAGGAGTGAGACAGGGATGAGGAGGTTTGTAGGGCCCAGCCTTCTTTAGCACGGAGCTGGCAAAGGAGGAGGCAGCAACTGGTGGAAAGTCCTGGCTCAGTCTTGGGAATGATGTTAATGAACATTTTCCATGAATAAGCTTGGCAGGAGGGGATGGAGGGTGGGAGGAAGGTACAGCTGGGTCACTGGGCCAACCAACAACCACCCACTGACCCTACGGGGCGGGCAGGAGAGATCCCATCCAGCCTGGCATTCCTGGCTCCTGGGCAGCACTTTGCCCAGGTTGAACTTCTCAAGTATCTCCAGGCTTAATCTCAGCCCCTGCTCCTTTCCCAGCGCCGGGGGGACAGCAGGTGACAAGGGCTGGAATTTCATCATCTTTGTGGGTCCCTTCCAACTCAGAATACTCTGTGATTCTGTGAAGAGATGATGGAGCATCTTCCCAACTCCTTGGGATCCATGTCCATCCCTCTATCCATCATGATGGACACAAATCCCACTAACCAGACCTTCAGGGAAAGGGGATCATTAAAGTCCCCGAAACTCAACTGCCTCAGCTCCAGTGTTTTCTACTTTTTAAAGCCCTCTTCAGCATCCACGCAGCTTTTGCCAAAGCTATTCCAGGTATCCCCAAGGCCAAGCAGTGGGATTAAGGCACTGGATGGATGTCAGGCTGTTTTAATGTCCTTCTAAGTGGCTTGTTGGGAAGTGATGGCTGGAGGTGCCGGAGCCGTTTTGATGCCGCTCCGAAGTGACAGCCAGTAAATGGCTTTTTTCCGATGGCTTTTTTATAATCGGGTGCAGATGGAAACAGCCTTAAAAAAAAAAAAAAATCCCAGCTCCCTGTCATTAAAACCTGGAGGACAATACATCCAAACATCATCCAGACTGGAATAATGATGGACAAATTTAACCGACGCGGTTATACGAAGGAATTTGCTCCAAAAGAGGTTTCTGCCCTCAAAACAGTTTGCCCAGCAAAATGCCTGCAGGGAAGGGATGACTCCTGATGCTCATCTCCAAATGATCAGAAGGATTTGGGATCTAAAAGCTCTCTAGGATTTACCACAAATCCATAAACGGTCTCCTTTGGTATTTACAGGAAATCAAACAACATCTGAGATAAAATACCACTGGAGCTGGAGCAAGACCGGGACAGTGCTTTGAAAATCATTGGGAAAATCATATTTAAGAGGCAGCAAAGCAGCTGGGAGGGAGAGAATCCCTGCTCATGGCAGGAGGTTGGAACAGGATGGTCTTTAAGGTCTCTTCCAACCCAAACCAGTCTGTGTTCCCAGAATTCTATGGAATTATGGCACCACTCACTTGGTGTCATCTGCAAACTTGCCACGGGGGCGCCCAATCCCACTGCGTCATTAATGAAGGCATTAATTAGCATCGGTCTCAGTACAGACCCTTGAGGGACACCACTTGTCACTGCTTTCCAGTGGGCATCAAGTCACTGGTTGTAACTCTTTGGACATCCAGAAGGTGAATTCCAAACCCAGCATTCATCCCTCTGTGGCAATGCCTATGGAATTCAACCATCTTTGAGGAATCCCATTCCCATCAGGAACCTCTACGATCCCATCCATCCCTCTCCAGAGCCACTTTCACTGGGCTACTCATCAGTGGTAATTCCCAACCCCAAATTATCACTGCTGGGTGTGGAGTGAGGCAGACACCCACTGGACATTCCCAACGGCATCATCTCCATCAGGATGATGGGGGCTCTACCATGTGCCTGGTTCCAGGTGGCTCAGGGAAGGAATCCAATGGGATCCTGGGGTGCATCAGGAAGAGCAGGTTGAGGGAGGTGATCCTGCCTCTCTCCTCAGCACAGATAAGGCACATCTGGAGTGCTCTGTCCAGTGCTGGAGACATGGAGCTCCTGGAGCAGGTCCAGAGGAGGACAATGAGGATGACGAAGGGACTGGAGCATCTCTGCCAAGGAAAGGCTGAGGGAGCTGGGGCTGCTCAGCCTCGAGAGGGGGCACAGCTGAAAGGGGACCCCATCCCTGTCTGTCCCTGTCTGCAGGGAGGGCTCTGAACAGGGCCCAGGCTCTGCTCTGTGGGGCCCAGCAATGGCACAAGAGGAACAGGCAGGAACTGATGCCCAGGAAGTTCCACCTGGACATGAGGAAGAACTTCTTCCCTGGGCAGTGACCAAGCCCTGAACAGAGACCAGAGAGGCTGTGGAGTCTCCCTCACTGGAGATACTCCAGAATCCTCTGGACACAATCCTGTGCCATGTTCTCTGCGATGGCCCTGCTTGAGCAGGGAGGTTGGAGCAGATGACCCCACTGTGGTTCCTTCCAACCTGACCCCCTCTGTGATCCTGGGAATCACCCACTGCTCACGGGATGTGGGGATTTTCCAACAGAGAACAGATCAGATCAAAAGGGAGATTCCAGACAGGAAGCAAAGACCAAATCTGCTGGGTTTTGTGTTCATCTCTACAGAAGTTCAGGTTGAAATCAGGAACTCTCTGCCTCATCACTACATTCCCACTTTTGAGCTATGATTCTGTGGCTGCTTTTCTCCCAAACTTCCCAGTTTTCAAATTTTGTGCCTCACCTCCTTCTACAAAGATATTAAAGTGTAAGAAAGAGAAAATCACAGCCTGGGGTTTATCTTGGCGCTGTTATCAACAATCCCAGGCTATTAAGCAGTTCCAGTTCATCCTGATAAGCCCCATCTTTAACATAAGGATCAGAATTCCATTGGAGATGCTACAGTTAAATTAAAGGAGCAATAAGAACCCTCATTATCCCATTACAAACTATGAGATACAACTGGAAACCCCCAAGATTTCCAGAGATAAACAGATAAGATTGGCCATGGAAGAATCCTGATTGGTTTTAAACCTCTTCTGAAGGCTACAAAGTGCCTCCAATGGGAAGATCCCATCACAACGACAGGGATTTATCATTTCTTATCAGCAGCATTCGTTGCCCGGAGGATGCGGACAAGGACTCAACATTCCCAGCAAACCAATGGGACGAACCTGGAGAGATTTCAGCCGGCTCAAATCCATCCTGGACACTACTGATGACCTTAAAAACAGCCCCAACTACCAATCCTACACGCTTTTTATTTTACATAAAACTTTCACTTACTCATCGGTTTGGTGACTGACAATCTCTGCAACACATTATGGGGGGAAAAAAGCCCAAATCAAGCTCCCAGAAAACATCTGCCAACCAGAGCCAAAATTAAGGATAAACAAAATGAAGTTGCTTTTGTAGTTGATTTTCATACAGCTGCAGTGGACTATAAAAGGGCTATCAAAGGCAGAGTTCTCCATCAGCTATTTCCAAATTATTACAGAATCAGGGACTTGTTTAGGTTGGAAAATCCCGTTCCCCCAGCACTGCCAAGGCCACCACTAAGTCATGCCCACAAGTGCCTCATCCACAGGGCTGTTAAATCCCTCCAGGAATGAGTATTCCACAACTTCCCGGGTCAGCCTGTGCCAGGGCTGGACAACCTTTTGCTCAAGAGTTCCTCAAGGAAAAGCCAAGTTGGTTGGGAGTCAACTTGGGATCAAAGGAAGGGAAAAAAAGACCCAGAAACACCAAGAACTGATGGCTGTGAGAAAAGGAAAATGCTGGTTGAACCAGAAAAAACAGCTGAGAACAGAAAGCATGAAGAGGGTTGAACTTCACCTTTCCATGACAAAAGATTAAGGAAAACAAGGATCCCAGGCTGCTGCTCTTCATCACTGGATAATGAAGGGAAAACCCCACAGACATTTAATATTTACTGCTATAACACAGTTCATGTGGCTTTTTTAATAGAAATATGTTAAATCAAACGTAGCAGACACACAAAACAAGTTTCTGGTGGGAAATCGTTGAACTTCCACCAGAAAAGGAAAAAAATAACCAACCAACCACACAAAAAACCACACAAGAATGAAGTATCAGATGAGAAAAAAAAAAATCCCCACATTTGGATTTTCTACAGCAAAATCAAGCAGCTGCCACCGCAAAAAAACACCAAGCTCCACATGGGGGAGGAAAATGATTCTTCCCAAGGAAGAAGTACTTCCTCAGGCATTGCTCGCCCTGCCCCTGTCCTATATTTTTTACATGGATAAGGTGGAAATCAGAGCTCTGGTGAAAGCTGTTGATCCAATAAAAAGACGGATTTTAGGAATGAGATGAGCAGTCCCAGCACAGCTCAACCCTCCCGCCATGGGAGGTCCCCTGGTCAAGCTTCACCATCACAAGGCTGGTTGTGCCAGTCGCGATTCCAGAGGGATGGGAACAGATTCCCCTCTTATCCATGATTTATTCCAGCACATCTCCCTGTGCCTTTCCTCGTTGTTTAATCTCACTGTGTCTCACTGTTTAACAGCTCCCACGAGGGAACAATTTACCCACAGGCTCCAAGGCAGCCGATGGAAACAATCCGGAGAGAGGGATTTAATGCGGCTCCGGCGCTAATGGACACGGAGGGGGGAAGATTATTTAATACAGAACAATTTTCCAGGTGCAGCAACGGAATCATTGAGTGGTTTGGATTGGAAGGGATCTTAATGATTTCATTCAAAATCCCTGCCGTGGGCAGGGACATCTTCCACTATCCCAAGTTGCTCCAAGCCCCATCCAACCAGGCCTTGGACACTTCCAGGGATCCAAGGGCAGCCACAGCTTCTCTGGGAAACCTCTGCCTCACCACCTTCACAGGGAGGAATTTCTTCCCAATATCCCATCTAAATCTACCCTCCTTCATCTTCTGTGGTTGGAAAGCAAACCCCAAGGTCGTTTTGGGATTATTTACAGATGTGATGCAAGTGCTTGTCATAATTCCCCAGCTCCAGGCTCTCAGCCACACAAAGATCCCAGCCCATGGTTTGCCATCAATTTGTTTTGGGTTGGAAAGGTCCTTAAAGCCCATCCTATTCCCTGGGCAGGGACACCTTTCACTATCTCAAGTTGCTCCAAGCCCCGTCCAACCTGGCCTTGGACACTTCCAGGGATGGGGCAGCCACAGTGTCTCCATCCAATGTCTTCTCTTGCTTTTCCCTTGCTCTGGGGTCACTTTAGCACAGGCACTTCACTCACTGGCATTGCTTCATCCCTCACACCCACCATCCTCATCCCATCCTCTCCTAGAAAATTCCCTCTCCAAGCCCCTGCACAAGGCCCCTAATGGGAGGAGGGATGTGGAACCAGAGAGGAGCTTTGACCGTAGAGCAGCTCATTAAAACATCTCCGGAAAACCCTGGGGAGAACCTGCAAGAGGCCCCATTTCTCCCTCTCTTCCCACTTCCCTCTTAGGGCTTCCTCCAGTGCAGGTGGCCAGCCCAGGGGGACCTCCCAGCATGACCCAGTCAGGGCGCCAGGGAAGGGCAGGGAGCTCCAGGAAAATTGGGACAGGGATCTCCAAGGTGGGAATCTCCCCATGGCTTTCAGGGACATGAATAACATTATATTAGGGATGATCCCTTTAGGAAGTACAAGTGGTGGAGAAACATCCCAAACCATGACCAAGGAACCTGTAGGAATGCTGGAAATCAAGGTCCTAGCTCCCTTCTGGAAACAGGATCCTGGAATCATTTAGGTTGGAAAAGCTCTCCAAAATCATCGAGTCCAACTTTTGACCTATTAATTAATACTGGAGGTAACATTCCCTTAATGAAGGATATGATCATGGTCTTGTACAGGAGCTATGCCCAAGGGTGGATTTAGACCCTCTACAGTCCACATTCCTGAAAAAAAGGACTTGGGAATGCAAAATTAAACCTTTCTCATGCAATTCCTGATAAGGCAGAGTGGGTTGGTTCTGGCATCACCTGTACAAAGAGAAGTTGGAATGACAGCCCATGGAATGGGTCAAAGGTGGATCAACTTGTCCTGAAAATCCTGCAACACATCCTAGGAAGTACTTCAGAGACAACACTGCCAACGACACGTCATAAATTATGGATAATAATGGACATTTTTGATGGAGGCCTGCTAAAAATCAGGAATTGTGTTTCTCTGGGAGAGCACAAAGAGGAAAACACAACTGGGAGAAGAGCCCAGTGTGCCAAACATCAGCATAAAACAACCTAAATTCCGAATTATGGACCATCCCTGTCGGAGTTTATCCACCCAGGATGCTCCACTGGAATGCCGCGCACCTTCGCATTCCATGCTCTTTGCGCTTCAAACCGACATTCCTCGGACAGGGAAAGGCAGAACGAGGGAAGATTTACTCCCATCCTAAATAATTCACAAGAAAAGGGACTGCGCATCTTTAACAAGCCATCGTTTTATGAAGCAAGGTTAACATTTTTCCTTGATTCAGTGGAATATTATAAACTCTCCGGGGTCCATTTGAGGACTTTCTACTTGGAGCAAAGGCACGGACTCAGCACTTTTTATATTATTTAGAGAATAAAATTAACCCTTAATGGCCCAAGCTGGAATTTCTCCTCCCCAGTTAAATATGGCCCGCTCAGCAATTTCTCCCCATATATAATTACAGGCTGCTATCCATCATCTGGAGGAGAATGCTTTCCCGACATTCCGAAAGTGACGCCGTAAGCACTTTTCCTAATAGAATAAATATTCTAAATATCTCTTTTATATTTTCATTTAAATTGGAATATTTTAAAAATAATTGTCGGGACCCTGCCTGCGTTGGTTGGCGCTGCGCTGGAGGGAGGTGGCAGGATGCCTGTGTTTTCCTTCTGAGGGAATGTTTATCCTGCATCAAGTCCCCCTCCACGCGCTGCCACAAAAAGTAATTAGGCCCAGACTAATTTATTAGAGCTTCCTTTCACTGCTGCTGATGTCCTGCTCCCCTTAAAACCCTCACTTCTGGCTTTTTTTCCCTTTCTTTTGGCCTGGTTTTTGCTCTTTGGTGGTTTCTCCTCAGGAAAGCGTGGGGGAAACACCGGATGGGGTTTAGTGGGACTTGACAGTGCTGGGTTAAAAGCCTGGCTCAATGATCTTGGAGGTGTTTTCCAGCCTAAATGATCCTAGGATTCCATCTGAGGTTGTGTTTGGATTCTGGGACAGGCTGGTGGCCACGATGGTGGGATCTGAGCACCTACAGCTTCTCTTGGTGGGTTGTACCTCTGCCAACGAGTGCTACTGGGATGGAGAAAAAGAGAAGAGCCATTCCCATGGTTTCTCTGGGAAGCCTGTGCCAGGGACTCAGCACCCTCACAGCCA
Organism: Eopsaltria australis; assembly: GCA_034509425.1. Lineage (NCBI taxonomy): Eukaryota > Metazoa > Chordata > Aves > Passeriformes > Petroicidae > Eopsaltria > Eopsaltria australis. The sequence goes on along the minus strand of JAVTVJ010000646.1, from coordinate 112,998 downwards.
GGATTTCCTTCCCAATATCCCATCTATCCCTGCCCTCTGGCAGTGAGAAGCCATTCCCCCTTGTCCTGGCACTCCATTCCTTGTCCCAAATCCTTCTCCAGCTCTCCTGGAGTCCCTTTAGACAATGGAAGGAGCTCCAAGGTCTCAGAGCCTTCCCTTTTCCAGGCTGGACATTCCCAGCTCTCCCAACCTGGCATCAGCCCTCGGAGCATCTCCATGGCTCCTCTGGACTCACTCCAGCAGCTCCACATCCTCCTTCTTCTGTTGGACCCCAGGGCTGGAGGCAGCTCTGTAGGTGGGGTCTCACCTGAGTGGGGCAGAGGGGCAGAATTCCCCTTTTCTTGCTGGTCACAATTGTCCAGAATTGAGCAAAAATCCCACACCATAACCCATGACCCATTTGGAAAACAGCAAAGAGGAGTCAGGGCAGTCACTTGGATTCCCAAGGGAACACCAGCATGACCAACCCCCTCTCTTAGTCAAGAAAGAGGTGAGATTCTGTGTTTTCCTGATTCCTTTGGAACAGCAAATGGCAGCTCACTCCAAGCCCTGCTCCAGGAAAGCTGCTCCCACAATTTCCACGTTACATAGGATACCAAAAGCTCATGGATGAGGTTTAAACTCTCTCCAGGGTGCACATGAAGTCCATGCAGGACTTCACTGCATGCATCCAAACCACGCCCAGGACCTGGAGGTGGCTCCATGAATCCCCCAGGCACAGCTGGATGCTCAGCTGGCTGAGCAAGGCTGATCTTGCTCCTAAAACTAAGCCACAGGATTTAAGGCTCAAGTTTTTACCCGTCATGGAGCCGGTGTGGAAAATAAGCATTAATGCCTATGGATTTTCTAGGTGAAACAGGGAATCCTAAATATTTTCCATCATTTTTCATCTACTTATAGGGTTTTCAGGGTGCTTCCAGCCCAGACACTAATAACAGACACCCCATGGAGGCTATTCTAGGGAAACTTCAGCATATTGATGAGCTGAAGCCTTTCACTTCTTTCCCTTTCTTCCCAACCAAACCACTTTGCCAAAACTCTTTGGAGAAGCACAGGACTGCTGTTCATCACATCCAGGTTCTGAGCAACCTTCCAGCCCTTCCCTGTGGTGCCGTAGCTGGTGCAGGAAGCTGCTCATGGCTTCGGCTTCGGCCCCTGAGATCTGGCATAAATCCCTCTTTACCTTTTCTCCCATGGGACAATATCCTTTGAGGAAATCCTGGCACACTTCCGCCTTCCTGGACACGTAGACGTGGCTGTAGGGGCAGTTGCTGTTGCTGCAGATCCCCTTCAAGTAGTAGGAACACACCGGCATCTGCAAGAGGAGGAGAAATCCGTCAGCATTCCCTAAACCCGTGACTCGGAATCACTGCAACCCCCAGACCTGAAATAAAAGCGTGACAAGTGTAAAATAAATAGAAATCTTTAGCCAGCCACCGATCCCAGAGGTGTTTTAGCTCTTCCATTGCAAGGCAGCTCCCTGGAATTACGTGTTCCCGGTATTTGGATATGCAGGGAGTGAAGGTGCTTCCCTCAGCATCCTTCAGGATGCTGGAGAGAGGGTGAAAAGCTGGAAACTGCCACCAGGAGGAAAATTCCCGCTGGACAGCATAGGGAAGGGATGGGGGAATGTCATAAATTCTGGGAACACCATTCCCAAGGGATGATGCAGTGATGGAGATGGAAACAGCGGCACAGGGATCACACCCAGCCCTGCCGCAACATCCCACAGGGAATTCTGGCCACCACAAAGGCCAAAACAGCATCCTGGGGGTGCTTCCCATTTGGCTCTTCCATGGATACGGAGCTGGCTGGAAGGGGGTTGGATAAAGGCTCCAAAAGGTGGTTCCTAGAAAGGGGGAAAAAAGCACCTCCGCAAGGATTTTAGGGGGGGGGTTGGATAAATCCAAGGCATTGTCCTGGAATCCCCCCAGGGCTGTGATGACTGTCCCTCCACACTGGAGCAGGGATGCTCCAGGAGGTAACGAAAGGAGGAGGAGAGCCCGGGCTCCTGCCACAAGCACTGCAGAAGGAGAGCAGAGGGATACACGGAGCAGATCCCTGATCCCGCGCTCCCGCATTCCCGAGCTTCCGCAGCGCGACAGCCAACGGGGAGGAAAACCGACGGAGCAAGGATTCTCCTCGTCGTCCTCAAAGCACAGACTTCACCTTCTGCCAGCTGTTATCATTAAAAACAAATTACCAGCCTGCTGCCATATTTCAGCATCCTTAACTCACCGGCTACCGCCGGCAGCTTCCCGCTTCCCGCCCCGACCAGGCAGCTGCCGCCGGGAACGTGCGCTTCCCGAAGGTCCGGGCTCCTCCTGCTCCTGCATCCCGAATTTCCTCACTGCTCGGCGTGGTATTGATCCCTCCATTCACCAGTAGCATCCTGGTCCCACCAGTTCAAGCATCCCCCAAGTAATATTTACAATCCTGCAATAACCACGGCCGGGGCAATCCGGAAAAATCCCTTATCCCTGAAGGGCACATTAAGGGTTGAACTAAATTGCCTCGCTGGAGGCCGAGAGGAAAGAAAACAAAGGGTGCTTTAAAAGAGGAGAGTTTATTTTTAATTGTCTTTTAACTGCAGACATTAACATAAAGGACAGGGCTCTGGGGCGATCTTTGGCGGTGCTGGTGGTGTGACCGTAAACGATTCCCTTAATGTAGTTTTTGATATAGAGCCCAAATTAGCTCTAATAAAAAGGGATAATAAAGGCAGCTCTCTGACAAAAATAAACTCCTCCTCGCTGTCAAGCCCGAGCCATTATCAAGAGGAAGCAGCGCTCTCATTTCAATTAACCTTGTTTGCACCCCAGCACGTCCACACAAATAACAATAACATTAATTCAAGGCACTGGGGCGCTGCGGCCGCCTTCGACAGCTTTGACTCTCTACAAGCTCTGGAGGCAGCAGCTAAATGAACCCGAAACTCCACGTGAGCCTCCAAATTGCTCACAACTGAGTTTTGAAGCTCTATTAGGGAGAAAAATGCTGATTCTTTCCGAGTTCCTCAAGGGGAAAAGCTGTTGGAACAGCAGCGGGCGGCTGCTCGAGTCCCGGCCCCTCGCAACCTTCGCTTCCTTCAGATTCCCTGGTTTTTCCCCATTGCTGGGATGTGTCAGCGGCTCTGATCCATTGTGGAAAGATTCCCTGGGTGTCACTTCAGTGGATGCTTCTCACCAAAGACTCTGCCTGAGTCTCCTGTGGAGCAAAATCCTTTAAACTGTGAGGCCCCATCACAGGTTGCCCAGAGAAGCTGTGGCTGCCCCATTCCTGGAAGTGTCCAAGGCTCAGTTGGATGGGGCTTGGAGCAACCTGGGATGATGGAAGGTGTCCCTGCCCATGGCAGAACAAAAAGACCATTCCCTCTTCTCCAGACTCTTTTTTCCATCACCAGAAGGTGATAGAAACCACTGGAGTTTGGATCTGCAAAGCTCCATGACCATCTGGAGCCATCCTCCATCCTGGAGACCATTCCCTGTTTGGAGCAAGGGGTTTAGTGCTTAGGATGGAGAAAATCTCCCTGCTGCTGTGACAGCTGAATCCATGCAGTTTTCCATAGAAGATACTGGGTTTTTTCCCACAGAAAATAGTGATTATTCCCATTTTTCAATGGGGAAACTGAGGCAGGGGAGTGCACCAAGGTTGAGAAAAGGTTTTGTTCTGAAACCAAGCACCATACTCTGCAAGCCCTTGATCCTTCACCTCCTGGACTGGATGCCCTATCCCAGTAAAATCCCACTGAGGTGAAATACAGAACCTGAAGGTTCTCCAATGAGAAGGTTTTGGGTTGTCTCTCTCCAATAACCACAAAGTGAAATCGAGGGCACCAACGAAATCAGGAATCCCCAAACCACCACATCATCCCACAGGGGAAAAAGTCATGGATCGCATAGAAACCTCAACTCAGCCAAAAACAAACCATGCACCATCCCTCACCTGAGGAAAAGGTGGGATTTGCTCCAAAAACTCCACAAGCGGGAGGAAAACTGATTCCTTCCTCTGCTGAGAGCCTTCATCTGCTTTTCCCAGCCCTGATAAATGAGGGAAAAGCCACCTGTGCCAAGAATCACCCGGGTTAACGGGGAGCTCCGGGACTTGGAAAGCAAAGTTGCCTCTCGCTTTGGGAAGTAGCATTCCCGTGGCAATAAATCATCCTGGAACAAGTTTGAACTCCATGGAGGAGGTTGTTTCTCTTCCAGCCCTTGCTGATGACAAGGTGGCAAACAGAGAGACCTTTGAACCACCCTCAGGGTGGTTAATCCCGTGAAAAATAATTCCCCTTCCCAACGGAGCGTGGCAGGAAAAACGTGCTCCAAAAGCTTTTCAGAGCTGGCACTGCCTGCTTTGGTTTTGGTTTGTTAATTAATGATTCATCTTGAGTTTAGGCGATGCTTCGCTAGCTCAGGATAAAGGTGAGATGGGCTGAGGTCACTGCATCCCATGGGATCCCATCCCAGGTATTCTGTGCCCAAAATGCTATTGGCAAACAGCTCCTTGATGTGGTCACTCCTTTTTAATTCTGCTTTATTACCGCTGTTATCCTTCTCCAAGTGGTGAGGTGCTGCTAAAGGTTGCTTTTTCCATCGTTCTCCGTTTATCCACCCAAAAAGGAGCCCAGAAGCCAAATCTGGAGGTCCTCCTTGAGGGATCAAGTGCTCGTGGAGGGGAAACTGAGGCCACATCTCCACCAGGAATTTAAACATGCTGAGGAACATTCCTGAGTGTAGAGACCACAAATTCATCCACATCCAACCATCACATCCTCTGATGGATAAACCACCAACTGCCACAGCTCCCTGGGCATGTCCAATTCCCAAGTTTCATCCAAGTTTTTGCCCCAGGACCAAAACCGGCTTCACCACCTTCTGAAATTCCATTTAATTTGGAGTTTATGGAGGATGAACTTCACTCCTTCACCTCAGAGTTGCAGGCAGAGGGTTGCACATCGTTTACTCGGATAACAAGAAATTGTTGGCCTCGCTAATTGCAGTAATTTTGGATAAACTGACAGCCAATCCCACTGCAAAGCTTCCTTCATTCTTGGCTTCTTTATTTCTGAAGTCTGGCTCTGTTACAGGATGAAAAAAAAAAACCTAAACTGTCCTTTTTTTCCGTCTATCAATCCTCATCCCCATTCCTGCTCCGACATGCCACCAGCCACGGAATGCAGCTGTCCCTGTCCCTGTTTTATGCACTCGTGATTAAGTGACTCTGAAGAGAAATCCATGTAAAAAACATCTGGTGCTCCATGTCTCATTTGAAGCGACTTCCCAGATAACTTACGAGCTCCCCACGGACAAGGAATGTGCCTCAGGCACCTCGGCTTCCGTGCTGGAGTCTCCAAAGCTACATCCAAGTGGAGATCCCAGCCACTAAACAGAGACTGAGGTGCTAAATCATCACTGATAAACCCAAATTAAAAACCCTGGATTATTTTCCTACCTCGTGGAGCTCCAAATACATTGGGAAGGTTGAAAACAATGAACTCCAAAGTGGTTCCACCACTGTTTCAACCTGATTTTGCCGCTTGGCTTTTTAGAAATTGATTTTTATTAATTTATACCTCCAGGTTATGTTTGGTAAAACATCCTCTGACCCCAGCACGTTGGGACTTCTTGGGAAACGTGATTTTATGGAAGTAAAGGATTTATGGAAGTGGGGAAGGATTGGATGCAACAAAATGGACTTGATATCTTGGAGATCTTTTTTAGACCTCTAAGACTTCACAGGTCTTTTCTAGACCTCAGCCACAGGGTGGTGAGGCCCTGGCACAGAGAAGCTGTGGATATTCTACCCCTGGAAAAATTCAAGGCCAGGTTGGATGGGGTTTGGAGCAACCTGGGATAGTGGAAGGTGTCCCTGCTCATGGCAAAGGGGTTGGAATGAGATGATCCTGAAGGTCCCATCCATCCCAAACTGTTCCATGGTTCTGTCATGATTCAGGAACAGCTGAACAGCTCAGCAAGGAAAATCCAAACTCAGTTGGAAGCACTCAGTGAGGAAGAACCTTCCTAGAACCATTCCCTCGCACACAGAGCCACATTCCCGTTGGGAAGTCACACAGACCTTGTCCTTGGACACCTTGTGGGAAAATGGACAGGTCCCATCCGTCTTCTTGCACGTGCCACGGAGAAACCTGGAGATAAAGCAGACGGAGAGGGTTGGACACGAGGTGGGTGACAAAATGCATGGCTTTATACAAAACCACATGAACGCTGCTGAGTTCATCCATAAAACCCATTTCACGCCCTAAATTAGTTCAGATCCCTCTTGCTGGAAAAGCAGCTGATGATTCCTGATAGATTTTATTTCTTCACCATATCTGGCTGCTCATTAGTAGGGAGAGCAAGGCTTGTATCCCAAAATTCAGACATGATGCTCCCAGAAGGAGAAGGGTCCTTCCTAGAGCTCTGATTACTCCAGCTTGCCCAGAAAGGTTGCGGGCTCCCCATCCCTGGAGGTGTCCAAGGCCAGGCTGGACAAGGCTTGGAGCAACCTGAGATAGTGGAAGGTGTCCTTGCCCATGGCAAGAGGGTAGATGGGATGATCTTTGAGGTCCTTTCCAACCCAAACCATTCCAGGATTCTATGATCCCATTCTATGAGATGCTGGATGAAGCTCCAGGTGGGAGTGGCCGATGACCAAGAGGAGCAAAGACAGGCCCAGAACAGGAACCAAGATCCCAAAGCACATGAGGATGTTTGGAGTCAAGAGTTTTCCTAGGAGTGACCACTGTGAGAGCAGATTAACAACATTAAAAAATGATAAGGGAGCGCTAAAGAATGGGACTGGAGATAAAGGAACCAGGACAAGGAAACACAAAACTGGGAGAAAACAGTGTTATCCTCCAATGATCCACAGAAATGAGACAGGATGGAGACCCAAAAAACTTCAAGGAGCACAATTCCTAAAGTAGGCAAGGAGTTATGGGATTTGTTATGGGAGAATGAGTAAGAAGAAGTAAAATCAGTTAAAAAAACCCAATAAATCACCTTCCCCTCCTCTATCGTCTCCCATTGAGCTTTGAGAAACTTCCAAGTGATTCCAGCACAGCAGCAATTTTATGGAGAAATTACTCCAGGAGTTCATCAGTGGAGTTGGCTTTTCTGCACTTTTTAAATGACTCATAATAGAGTTTAATCAACTCTTGGGCAGGTCTAATGAGCTGCCAACATGGATCAGCTCTCCTGGAATAAATCACCGAGTCTCAGAGCTGCATGGCGTCCCAGGCTGAGGGATTCAAACCTGTTGGACTGATCCAAATGGATCTGAGGAATGCTCCTGAAGGAATAACCCAGAGCGTGGCCAAGGCAAGGCATCAAGTCATCCAGCCCAAAAAAGAAGGCTCCAAAGGGACCTTAGAGCCCCGTCCAGTGCCTAAAGGGCCTCCAAGAGAGCCAAGGAGGGACTTGGGATAAGGGATGGAGGGGAGGACACAGGGAATGGTTTCCCACTGCCAAAGGGCAGGGATGGATGGGATACTTTTCTCTGTGAGAGTGGTGAGCTCCTGGAATGGAATTCCCAGAGAAGCTGTGGCTGCTCCATCCCTGAAAGTGTTCTAGGTTGGACTGGGCTTGGAGCAACCTGGCATGGTGGAAGGCGTCCCAGCCCATGGCAGAGGGTTGAAATCCCACGATCTTTGATGTCTCTTCCAATCAAAACCATTCCACGATTCTCCGGCCTCTTCTTGTCCTCATCCTTCCAACCCAACAGTGCCAACCCTACACCCAGAACTCCCAGCCTTCTTGTCCTACATCCCTGTTATCAGTTTGCTTCCCTTTGGAATATCCCACAAGGAAGCACCAAAGCCACCCGATGTCCCAGTTTATCGCAATTCCATGTCCATCCCCACCTGGTGCAGACGGCCACTTTCTCCGGATCGTGGATGTAGGGGCAGCTCTCGCCCCGATTGCACCTCCCGAAGCGGTTGTAGTACATGCAATATTCCTTCTTTTTCTTCTTCTGCTTGGCTTGGCGGATGATGGCCAAGCTCCTCTGCACTGCACGGCTGAAGGAGAAAAAGAGGGACAGGGTCAGGGAAAACCTCCAGCTCCAACACCACGATGACGTGGAGAAGGCACCTGAAACCATGGAGGAGCCCAACTTCGGAGAGCGAAATATTCAGGAAGTTCACACTCATAAGCCCTTAAGTGTCTTCAATTTTTGCCCGATTTTACCCCAAATCCTTAAAAATCTGTGAAATCACCAGTGAGATCCCTTCCCATCCCCATAACTCTGATTCTCTCCTCGAATTTTATGAGTGTGGAGCGAGTTTCCCACACTTCTGGGGAATGTGGTGAGGAAGGAAACATCCTCTCCTCATGCAGCACAGGATGCCAAGGCTGAATGACTTGGAGGGCTCTTCAGCACGTGTCCCACCAGCTGGGCCTGATGCTATTCATGGCCTTCAAGTGGGCACCTGCTCAAACCTCAAAGGACAAGGACCTACATGATGGCCACAGGAACAAAACTTAACACCAAAGAACATAAAAACTCCTTTTTAATTGCCTGGTCCCACTAGAGGCTACTTAAGGAGCTCAGAAGTTGCTTAGCACACGTTTTTCATGAGCTTCCACTTGGAGAGGGAATTATCCAGCAGCTCTTGGGATGTGTGGGACCAGGTGGAAGAGGGGAAGTGTTGAGATGTGGGTGAACACAAACCATGGAGGGCACATCTGATCTCCCTGAGCAGATAATTCAGTGGTGGGGCACAGTCAGCTCCAGTTTGCTGAGAACACAGTGCGTTATCCATGAAAAATACAGGTTAAAGGAACTCATTTTCAGAGCAAATGCACATTTTTACCTCTGTAATTGCTGGTTGTCTGCAGCTCCAGGGTTAAACGGAGCTGCAAGGCCAAGTGTAAGGTTCTGGATGTGCACTGGGTAATCCTGAGCACAAATCCAGACTGGGTGGAGAATGGATGGGGAGCAGCCCTGATGAGAGGGACTCGAGGGAGTTGGTGGATGAGAAGCTCCACATGATCCAGCCATGGGAGCCCAGAATGTCCTGGGCTCATCCCACAGTGTGGGCAGCAGGATAGGAGAAAATTCTGCACCTCTGCCCTGCTCAGGTGGGGCCTCACCTGCAGAGTTGCCTCCAGCTCTGAGGTCCAACAGCAGAATCACATGGAGCTGCTGGAACAGATCCAGAGGAGGTCGTGGAGATGCTCCAAGGGCTGGAGCCCCTCTGCTCTAGAGCTATGCTGGGAGAGCTGAGAATGTCCAGCCTGGAGAAGAGAAGGCTCCAGGGAGACCTTAGAGCCCCTTCCAGTGCCTAAAGGGACTCCAGAAGAGCTGGAAAGGGACTTTGTACAAGGAATGGAGGGACAGCACAATGGGGAATGGTTTCCCACTGCCAGAGGGCAGGGATAGCTCGGATATTGGGAAGCAATTCTTCCCTGGGAGTGTAGGGAGGCTCTGGCTGAGCTTACAACCACCTCGAAGTAGAAGCTGAGAAAAAGCAGCACCCAGAGCTTCACTAAATCATCCTCCAGTTCAGCAGCTGCTCCTGAAGCTCCTGACTCCCTCCTGAGCATAATTCCAGAGATGGATCACGTCATTCCAGCTTCCCGTGAGTACCGACCTGGCGATGTATCGGCACGTCGAGGATCTGCTCAAGCCTGGTGGGGAGACCCCAGGACTAGGTGTGGAGTGCAATCTCAGTGCTGGAAAGAGAGAAAAACACGGATCATTGCTTAGAATCAAGGAATTTTGCAGGATTTCACACAGCTCCCAGTACCTTAGGTCCACAAAAATGATTGGAGGGATGGAGACCCTTTGCTATGAGGAAAAGCTGAGACATCTGGGAGAAGAAAATGCTCCAGGAAGACTTTGGAGCCCCCTCCAGTGCCTGAAGGGGCTCCAAGAGAGCTGGAGAGGAACTCTGGACAAGAACCTGGAGTGGCAGAACAGGGGAATGGCTTCCCACTGCCAGAGGGCAGGGATAGATGGGATACTGGGAAGAAATTTTTCCTTTGGAGGGTGGGGAGGCTCTGGCACAGGCTGCCCAGAGAAACCATGGATGCCCCATCCCTGGAAGTGTCCAAGGCCAGGTTGGATGGGGCTTGGAGCAACCTGGGATAGTGGAAGGTGTCCCTGTCCATGGCAGAGAGTTGGAACTGGATTAAGTTCCCTCCCAACCCAAACCATTCCATGATTCCATGATCTTATTTAACCCAAAGCACAGAGCTCCCAGAGAACCAATGGACAAAGACGCCCTTTAGGGAATTCCCACCTCTGGAGCAACCCTGACAGAAGGGCTCCTTGCCCATCCCAAACACAGCAGGAATTTTTCCCCTCAGCACCTGAACGTGCCAGAACACTTCTCCAAGCAAATCCCCTGCTTCCACTATCAATCCAATAGATTTCCACACTTGGCTTGGCCGCTCCCCACAGCTGGACGGCGAAGCCCAGCACCCGCTCCCATCCATGCATTCATGGAATTAAATCATCCTTGACTGGATGAATGGGAAAGAAAGGCTGGATTTCAGTTTTCCAGGTGGGGTGAGAGTGGCTCAGTCACTCACCTGCCAGCCTGGGCGTGTTGGGAAGTGAGCGAGTGGAATTTGATAGCGCGGCACCGCGAGCTGTCACTCGGCTGCCGGCGTCGGCAAAGCCCCATCTGTTCCCTCTGCACATCAAATTCCATCAACAGGGCATTTGAGCCACCGCTGAGAGGGTTTGTTTCCCTATGTTTTAAAAATTCCTTCTCATCCCAGGCTGTAGGAGCATCTTTTTTAGTGCCACAATAAACATTCATCAACTTTGGGATGCTCCAAGACGCTGCTGAAGCGTCTCCAGTTAAAAGCAAGGTTGACTTCCCAAAAGATGCAGGGAGAAAGTCCCAAATTAAAATCTGTCAGGAGAGGGTTGGAGCATCCTCAGCCCTCCAGAATTCTGTTTAATATTCCTTAAACCAAGCTCAGCAGGATGGGCTACACCAGGAATCAGCTCCCGAGGGCAGCAGACGATCCCTCTAAATATTTAATATCTGGGGATAAAATCTGTTACACAGGGATGAGCACATTCCCATTTAAAGCAGCCTGGAATCCACATCTTGGAATCACAGAATCATGGAATGGTTAGGGCTGGAAGGACCCTTAAAGGTCGTCTTGGCCAGAAAGGAGGAATCACTAAAGAGATAAAGAGAGAATTAAGGGATCAACAGCCTTGTGCCAGTGGGTTGGAATTTTACATAGCAAAAATACATCCATGAAATGATTTTTTGGGATTTTTTCCCCCCCAATTTTTTATCTTTCAGCAAGAAGTCACGCAACAACATGATCTGCATCTCCCATTCCAGGAATTAACTCACATCCCAAAGCCAATTTAACTATCCAAGAGTTGATCCCATCCATGACAAAATCCGTGAGGGATCCATCCAGGTCTGGCAAAGCACCTGGAAGCTGGCAAAGAAACCCTCCATCCATGCTTTTCCACTCCCTAAACATTCACCCCGTCCGCAAATCCTCCCCAAACTATTAGAAAACCACCCAAATATTTGTTCAGGAAGAGCCAACCCAAGGAAGCTCCATATTTTCCCATCCATTGGGATTTATGGAGAAAGCTCAGGCTCCAGCACGAGGGTATTTTTGGAAGCTTTTGCATCGTGGAAAGAAGTTTAAATAGAAGTAAAAGCTTTGTGAGCAAAGTAACAAGAAGGGTGTGCAGGAGTGGGGGTTGGATATTCCAGACTTTTCAGGAGATCCAAGGAGCCTGAATTTGGACTTTTAGGGCCAACTCAGAATTCCCAACTGGTCGCTACAAGATTTGCACTGATAAATACATTAATAAATACACTAATAAATAATATTCCTGGCACATTATTGGAATTGAGGTGAAGTTGGGGCATCAAAAAACACTGGAAAACGGGATAAGGGTTAAATTCCAACATCGGGAGCCAAAATTTGCTGCAGTCTGACTTAAATTAAACAAAAAGCTGAAACGATGCCCCCAGGGCTCGACTTTGGGAGTCTCGTTTGGACCAGACAAAACACTGGGCACATCCCAGGCCCAGATCTGTCCCGTTTTTCTCCTCAATTGCTTCCCAATCAGGGAGACACAGCGGTGCTGTCGGATCAGGAGAGCAATTCCCACATCCCTGGCATTGCCAAAGCCCCTCACTACGGAAATTTAAAGAAGTGCCACAGCAAATTCCTCCTGTGTGCATGCTCCAAGGCAGCAGGAATGAAACAGAGAGGGGGAAAAAAAGGTAGGAAAATAAGAAAAGCTGCTGGGGAGAGCATCGGGAACTGCACATTAAGGGCTTTTGAAGTGATTACACTCGGCACAGCGGCATCAGCCAGGATATTTTCCACCCTGTGGAAGGGACAGGTGGATTTCTCTCCCCCTTTTCCCGATGATTCAGTCGCTTGGAAGAGCATCATCCGTAAGGAAACCCACAGCCCGTGCAAACGGGGTTGTTTCTCTTAATGCATCATCCCAGCCCGACGCTGGCAGCTCCAGCGGCTCCGGTGGCTCGCGGTGAGGAGTGATTGTTGTTCCCAATCCAGCCGGGAGACTCCGCGCGTCTCTCCGGAGGGAGCGGGAGCTGTCATGTTCATTAAATGCATGATTACAGCTATGATTAATAGTGGGGGCTACAGCCTAACTCCTTCTTTCTTTCCCTGCTCCCAGGAAGGAATCTGCAGCCAAGCGGTCCCGCGGTGTTTTCCGCAGCGCTCGGCTCAACGTTTGAAATTCCAGCTTTTGATGGGAAAGGGGGAAAAAGGCACAATTTATCCCTGTCAAACAAAAAAAAAATGCTTAAAACGAGCAGGTCGGATCCTGCACCCCTCCACCAACATCCATAAGTTAATTAAGACCTTTCCATATCCTTAATCCCAAGTGGGTCCAGGTCCATCTCCTGCATCCTGGATTTTTTTTTCCATAACCCCAAAACACAGCTCGAGGCTCAGGGTCCTTCTCCTTCCAGGGAAAGGCTGGCAGAGATTTCCCTTGGCAGCAGTCCCTGGGATCAGGAACTGCTCCCAGGAGCAACACTCCGTGCTTTCCATCATTCCCACATGGATATCAGGATGCTCCCATCCAGCCCAACACCCCTGGTCAGCTTCCCATCACCCAAGGGCTCGGGATGCAACAAACACACCCCGAAAACAACATTCCAAATATTCCTTTGCATTAAAAATTGGCTGCAAACATCACAGATAATTATCACCTGCTTAATTATTTAGGAAAGACTTTATTGGTCCTAGGGCACAGTTCAAGGATCAGGATTTTATCTGTTTGAGCATCTTATCTAATAATTTACTTTTTTTAAATGGAGGAAAAGCTGTGAAAAACTGAAACAGGCAGAAAAAAAAAGAAATTCAGATCTGGGGAGTGGTGGGGCCAAGGGATGGGCAAGAGGGTGAGGACATCATTAGAATGGTGGGTGCTGAGCCTGTTGCCGCCCATCTCATTCCACTGTCCCAAATCAAGGATAATTTATGGAAATCTTTCCCACAGAGGGAAACAATCAGTGTAGAAAACAGAAACAGGCAGAAGAAAAGGAAGAAATTCAGCGTTGGGGTGTGGTGGGGCCAAGGGATGGGCAAGAAGCTGAGAACATTGTTAGCATGAAGAGTGTTGAGTAGTGAGCCCATTGCTTCTCATCTACTTCCACCATCCCAAATCAAGGATAATTTGTGGAAATCTTACACAGAGGGAAACAAACAGGGGTTTGCAACAATGGCAGGCAGGTGATCAGTTCTGCTGGGCAGCACTCCAACTTGGGGATGGGGTGATCCCATCTTCCAGTTATTTTTTGCTCATCAACCCCATGGTTTTGGAATTGTTCAATCCCTTATCCCTTTTGAGCTCAGCCCTTCGGCTCATTCAGCTCAATTCCTTGGATTTGGGATTCTTCAATCTCTTGTCCCTTTTGAGCTCAATCCCTCGGCCCCTTCAGTTTCAATCCCTTGGTTTTGGAATTCCTCAATCCCTTACCCCTTCTGAGCTCAATTTCACAGCCCCTTGAATCTCAGTGCCTTGTCTTTGGGATTATTCAATTCCTTACTTCCCTTGACATCAATCACTTAGCCCCTTTCAAGTTCAATCCCTTCATTTTGGGATTCCTCAATCCCTTGGCTCCTTCACGCTCAATTCCACGGTTTTGGGATTGCTCAATCCTTTTATCCCTCAGGTGTCAGTATCACCACACACCTCTCCTCAGCCTGTTCCCACCTGACCTGGAAAAGGCTTCCTTAAACCACACTGGCTCCTTTAATAGTTCCCATTATCATCCCGCCTCGCCCACCGCGGCCTCCTTCGGAAAGAGCCGAGCGATTCATTTTCCGAGCCTCTCCTTGGCTTTATTGCTGAACCGAAAGTTTTGAGGCTGCACTCGGGGAAATTTATTTCTTTAATTATTATTCATTTAAGTGGGTTCCGCGGATTCCGAGGATCAGCACTCACAGCTGCTGGGGGTCATTTATTTCCCTCACTGGACAGCACAAGTCCTCATTCCGGAGAAGACAACGGAAAAAGAAGGGATGAGCTGCCGCTAAACAAGCAGAGATTTTCCCGTTTTCCTGCCTGACTGTCCCCACATCCCAGGAGTGTCCCTGAGTCAGGTGGTCGTGAGTGTTTTATTAACGAAGCAACTTCAATTAATGAAGCAGCTTCAATTAATGAAGCAGCTCCGGGTTGGATGTTGTATTAGCCTGGAGCAGGATCTGGCCCCTGCAATTCCAGAGCTGAGGAATTGGGCTCATAAAGCAAAAGGGATTGAGCAATCCCAAAGCCAAGGAATTGAGATTGAAGGGGCCAAAGGATTGAGCTCAAGAGGGATAAAAGGACTGAACAATCATGGAGAGTGAAGAGGTCAAAGGGATTGAGAAATCCCAAAACTAAAGGATACAGCTCTAAAGGGGCCAAGGGATTTAACCCAAAAGAGCTCAGGAATTAAACAGTCCAAAACACAAGGCACTGGGATTGAAGGGGCTGTGGAATTTAGCTCAAAAGGGGTAAGGAACTGAGGAATCCCAAAATCAAGGGACTGGGATTGAAGGGGACAAGGGATCCCAGAACCCCAAAGACAAAGGATTGAGTTTAAAAGGGGCCAAGGGATTGAGCTCAAAGGGGCTGAGGGACTGAACAAACTCAAAATCAAGGAACTGAGATTGAAGGGGCCAAGGTATCCCACAACCCCAAAAACAAGGCACTGAGACTGAGGGGGCCATGGAACTGCTCTGAAAAAGAGTAAGGGATTGAGGAATCCCAAAAACAAGGGATTAAGTTTGAAAGGGATAAGGGATTGACTCATCAATCCCCAAAACACATGGGACTGCAGTCAAAAGGGGTAAGAGATTCAGCCATCCCCAAAACCAGGGATTCAGCTAAAAAAGGGTAAGGGAAGGAAGAATCCCAAAATCAAGGGACTGAGCTCAAAGAAATTGAGGGATTGAGGTCAAAGAGTCTGGATGATTCCAAAAACAAGGGATCAAGATTGAACAGGCCAAGGGATCCCTCAATTCCAAAGACACGGAAGGCATTGGGATTGAAGGGGCCAAGGAATTGAGCTCAAAAGGGGTAAAGGATTGATGAATCCCAAAACCACAGGATTGAGACTGAATGGGGAAAAGGATTCCCCAATCCCAAAGAAAAAGCCTTGAGATTGAAGGGGCCACGAAATTGAGCTCAAAAGGGGGCCAAGGTACTGAGCAACCTCAGAGAGAAGGAATTTAGTTGAAACGAGGAAGGGATGAGGAATTCCAGACAAAGGATTGAGTAAAAAATGGGCCAAGGGATTGAGTTCAAAAGGGACCAAGGGATCCCACAACTACAAAGATAAGTCACTGAGACTGAAGGGGCCATGAAGTTGAGCTCAAGAGGGGCAAGGGATTGAGCAATCCCAAAACCAAAGGAATGACTTCGAAAGGGGCAAAGGGATTGAATTCAAGACGGGTAAGAGATACAGCAATCCTAAAACCAACGGATTGATATTGAAGTGTCCAAGGGATTAAGCACTCCCAAAAACAAGGGACTGAGCCTCAAGAAGCCAAGGGATTGAGCTCAAAAGAGTCAAGAGAATGAACAACCCCAAACCCAAGGAATTCACCCCAAAGGAAGTGATCACAAAGGGATCCCGGCACCAGCAACACCGAAACCAGCGGAAACCTGAGGAAAGCAACATTCCAAATTTCCCTGCTTTCACACCTCCATGCATCATGCTGGTCTCTCCTCCACCAAATTCTTCCTTATCCCTCCAGCATGATCCTGACACATTCAAGGTGTGTTGAAGACAGACGACAGGAAATCGTGTCATGATGGGCAAACAAGAAGCTTGGGATGTTTCCATGGACCAGGGGAAGAAGGTAAAGCCCAGTACACCAGAGCAAATCCTCCCTAATTCCTATTTAAACACCAATATTAAAAGGAGAAGCAGAAGATGGGTGGTGGAAACACTCAGTCCTGAATCCCTCCTTTCCTTCTGTAAAAAGGAGTGGCTCTGAGGAAGGAGCATCATTCCCGCAAGCACTGAGCGTTTCTTCATCCTTGAAAAAGTGGAAAGTGTGTTTCTGTGGCACTCAGCACTTCTAAAATTAGTTGGTAAACAGGGAGGCCAGAGAGCACTTCCTTCCAGCACCATGGAGATCTCTGAGTGTGGAGTTCTCCCACTGCAGCCCAAATCGTGTTCAGGAGCATCCGTCACCTGTCCCCAGCCTGATGCAGAGGAGGAGGGAGTCCAGAGGAGGCCACGGAGATGCTCTGAGGGCTGGAGCCCCTCTGCTCTGGAGCCAGTCTGTAGAGCTGGGAATGTCCAGCCTGGAGAGGAGAAGGCTCCAGGGAGAACTTAAGAGACCCATCCAGTGCCTAAAGGGGCTCCAGGAGAGCTGGAGAGGGACTTGGAACAAGAGATGGAGGGACAGGACAAGGGGGAATGGCTTTCCACTGGCAGAGAGTAGGGTTAGGTGGGATATTGGGAAGGAATTCTTCCCTGTGAAGGTGGGGAGGTCCTGGCACAGCTTGTCCAGAGAAACTGTGGCTGCCCCACCCTTGGAAGTGTCCAAGGCCAGGTTGGATGGGGCTTGGAGCAATCTGGGATAGTGGAAGGAGTCCCTTCTCATGGTAGGGGGTTGGAATGAGATGGTCTTCAAGGTCCTTTCCAACTCAAACCATTCCAGGATTCCATGACCTTCAGTCTCCCCTGCTGAGCCCTGTCCCAGCAGAGTGGGGAAACTGAGGCAGGAGGGAATGTTACAGAGCAGGATGGAGACCGGGAGTGCATCTGGATCCACACAAAGAATCCCTGCCCCAGTTCTGGAAGGCTGAACTCAACCACGTTTTAATTAATAATTTGTTCCTCTGGGATCAGAGCCATCATCACAACGTGTGGGAGATGCCTCAGCTTGGAAGGACTTAAAACTCCTCTTAAACCTCTGCCTTTGGGAGCTCAGCAATCCTGGGTATCTCCAAGCCTCTGGAATCTAGAGTCATGGAGAAAATTCAAAAACCCCAATAAATAAAATCACATTGCTCAAGGGGCCACCTGCCACCTCTGGAGTCCCCAAAGCCACCCGCCTTCTTCCAACCAAGAGCTAAAACCTCAGCAGGTGAGGATTTGACCACGGAAAAACAGCCTGGACACTTGGAAAACCCTGCTGGAGGCAGCCCCAGCTCACGGAGTGCAATTCCTCTCTCGGCAGCGGCGGCGGCTCGTGCCGAGATTGGGGTCAGGGCTGGTTTCCGGACAATGTCAAACCTTAATTTGCTTTCTGCAGCTTTCAATCTTGTATTTCCCCTTCTGTATTTCTTTGTGAAACTCTACATTGCCCAAGACCTTTTGCTTCTCTCCCTGATTTCATGGAAATTCCTCAAGAGCCTGGAAAACGCCTTAGCAGCTGGAGAAAGAAACGAAGGAAAGGTTCCTTGTGAGCGGAGAAACCCAATTATTCCACTTGTTTAATTAATTGCCACGTAGCAAATGCTTTCCACACCATCCTGCTGCCAATTTTCCAAGACTTCTGCGAAGTGAAAAAATACATGGGTGCTGAAATACCAGTTATCCCAAAGGGAAAGAGCTTTTCCATGTGTGACTCCACATCTTTGTCTTGCACAGGGATGAGCAGCAAGTGTGTGAGCTCTGGGTTTTCTTCTCCATCCTTGCCCAAGCAATGAATTATGCCACATCCAAGCTCCCATTCCAGCTGAGAAGGCCAAAAGTCTTTTTATTCCTGTATTTTATTTGCGGTTTTCCAGAGACAAGTGTGGAAGGTGCAGAAATCCTTTGGGAACAGAGCCACACGTGTGATGAGAGCAAAGTTCTCAGCAGCTGCACAGGCCCTGGTGATGCTGTGATTGCTCCAGGGAGATTTTTTACATTCAAAACACCTCCAAAATTTTTTTCCTGGGATTGCAGTGACACTTTCCTTGTCCCCAAGCCGTGTGCCCTCCTTGTCTCTCCACCTCTAACAAAGCCGATTCCAGAAGAGCAACGGAAAATGGCTCTTCCCATTGCTCCTGGAAGCCTCAGGATTGATCCCAACACAGCACAAGGATGCAGGAAGTCATCCCCAGGACCAAATATTAACTCACCACCAGCATCCATCAATAAATCACTTGGGAATGCTACAATGGTGTGGATGGATCAGCCCCAGCGCCCGGCATGGGATTTTGTACTGTAGAGATAAAACCCCAACCCCATAAATCCAGGGAAAGGGCAGAATTATAACCCACTGGAAGTAAACTCCAAGCTATTAAACTGTCAGGAGCATTTCCCATCTCTCCACTATTCCGAACACACGGCGCCTGGCACTGGAAGGGAAAGGAAAAGCCGTTTTTTTCCATCTTTTAAATAAACTTTGTCAAGGGTTGAAAACACAGAGCATTGAGCAAACGTTCGCAGCCGATGAGAACACACAAATCTTCCGCCCTGCCAGGCCCAGTTATCCTAAGGCAAGAGGAATCTGTGGAATCCATCCTTGGGAAGGAGGATGAATTATGGGGAGAGATGAGAGATGACATGAAAATACTGATCCACAGCAGCTCCTCGGGTTTTGTGGTTACAAAGCCAACGTGCCGTGTGGCAGGGGGAAAGAGGCAACAGCAAAATGAGGAATATCTTTAAAATAATAATTAGTTTGGATTGTATTTTATAAGGAATAACTCCAGAAGGGATCTTCTCTCCCAAGGTGGGACTAATTAAACCCAATTCTCTGAATGAGACCTCACTAAAAGACATGGTTTCAGTTGGGAAGGAAAAATGGCAGGAATCTCATTTCCTCCATCCCTGTCACCCCAAATCCCCTCAGGAATCCCCCACAAGCAATTCCAAGGCGTGAATTTTCAGAAATCTTCACATCATATCTTTGGCTCAATCCCTCTTCTAGAAATTTGCCTCTAAGCTGGCGTTTCTCTGCTTGGTCCCAACCCAGTAATGGATATTCATGGACAAGCCAAATCCATCCGCCTTTGCTGAGCTGCCCACAGGAGACTTTGCTATTTCCAGACAAATTTAGGGACTTCCTTGCACTTGGACAAATAAAAAAAATCCACCTTCTTGCTGGAAGGCAGAACCTTTTCCACCCATGTCCTCCCCAAAAATAAGTTCATGAAACCTTTTCTTTCAAAAATCCTAACAATGGAGATTTTAGAGCCAGGTGAGTCCAGCATTTCATCATCCTTGTCCTTGGAAAGCTCTCCCATGGGCTGGGAATAAACAGCTAAAAACTGAACTCAGTGGATTTTGGACATGAACTGGGACAAATTCCTGCTCACCTGCTCTGATGGGAGTTCTGGTGCTCAGGTCCCTGGCCCGGACAGGGCTGCTGGAAGTTTTGGAGAGTTTGTTGGCCGATACCCGGTACATGACCCCGCCGATGCAGCGGAAGCCTTTGTTCCTCCAGCGCTGTTGGACGAGCTGGGATTTGCCACCTTGGAGTGAGGGTCGGGCTTGGTTTAACAACGGGGATCTGCAGGAAAAATACAGTCAAGGTCAGCGCAAATTTGGGAAAGTGTCACAAGGAGGTGCTGCTTCATGAGCAAACCATGGGGTCGAAGACTCATGGAATGGGTTTGGGTTGGAAGGAACCTTCAAGATCATCTCGTTCCAACGCCATTGCCTAGGGCAGAGACAGCTCCCACCAGAATGGAGGAGATGGAGGGAAGAATCAGGGATGTCCTTGCTGTTGATGGAGAAATCTTGCTGATTTCTCATGACTGACACCAAAAAAAAGACCTTCAGGGACTCTCCCCCACCTTCTCCTACCCTTAGCTTGCACCTCCAGCCCTGGCAGAAACAAGGAAATGTGGATGCAATCCCATGAGAAAATCAGCAAGATGGGACCTTCACTGAGCTTAGCCAAGTTTTATGGAGCTCTTCAAGCTTTGACATCCCTGGAAGTGCTTCAAAGCCAGGCTGGATAGGACTTTGAACAACCCGATCCACTGGGTGGCATCCCTGTCCATGGCAGGGGTTTGGAACTAAATGGTCCTTGAGGTCCCTTCCAACCCAAAACATTCCATGAGTCTGTATTTTTGGTATCCTTGTTCCTATTATGAATCAGACACAACTTTGGTATTTTTATTCTGCCCCCGAATTTGGCTCTTGGAAGGATTTTCCTCAATCCCTGCATGGGACAAGTGACCCAAGAACACTTCCAGCCCCCATCTGTCACCTGGAGCTGATGCTGGACCTCAGTAGGATCCAGTGGGCAGGGCTGGAGACCTGTCCCCAGCCTCCTCAACTCTCCCTAAATTCACCATATTGAGGCAGTGGGATGGAGATGGATCAGGAATCACAATCCATTCACTGTTGCCCATAAATGTTATTCTGAGGGACCAGTAAGTTCTGAAGTGACACCTGAGGGATCAATATCACAGAATCCCAAAATCTTTTAGGTTGGAGAAGACCTCCAAGTGCATGAAGTCCCACCTGTGACTGATCATCACTTTGTCAGTTGGACCAGAGCACTGAGTGCCATGTCCAGGCATTCCCTGAACACCTCCAGGGGTATGGGGACTCCATTCCACCTCCCTGGACAGCTCATCCCAATGTTTAACAACCCTTTCCATGAAGAAATCTCTTCTGCTGTCCAACCTGAACCTCCCCTGGCGCAGCTTGAGGCCATTTTCTCTCAACCCATTGATGACTGACAGGAAGAGGCCAACCCCTACCTCGCCAGATGTCCCAGAGAGGCTCCTCTGCCACCCAAAATCTTGTCCACCCCATGCCCCGATACCTCCTGCACCATCCCACCTCCCTCCCGACCCGCAACGCAGCCTCCCAGCTCGCTCCTATCCATCCCCCATTATCCAAACAGAGCCACTGCAGCCAAATCAAATCTCCTCCAATATCAGTCGCCTTCCTCATTTAGCGCTAATCCAAACAGTAATTTGTTTATGCAAATTAGAGCTCTAATTTTGTATTAGCCCAAACTATGCTCATAATGCTATTAGCAGAACGTATATAAACCGCGCATTACCGGAGAATATCCGTAAATTAAGATCCCGCTATCCTATCAGCGGAATGCAAACCCCGGAGAGCATTTCCTTTAAATGAACATGTGCTCCAAAAGCAAAAGAGAGCTGGAAAATGGAATAGTTACATTTCCTAATGCTGAGCATGACAGCCTATTCATTCCGGAGGGCTGTTGCCACTGGCTACCGAGCACGGAAAATTTGCTGCCTGGTTTTTGTGGAAGGGGATGGGAATTCGATAAAATTCCTCGTTTCAGTCCCCCCAGGGTTTCCTTCTCATGGAACTGCTCCAGAGAGGAGCAGCAGGTCTTAGTGGCTCGCAAAGAGTCACAGCAGTGGAGTTGTTGGGTGAAGGTGATGATGGCATGAGGGACACTTGGGTCACTCATGGATCACCCAGCACATTCCAGGAAACTTCAGCAGGCCAAGGATGCATCCAGCATCGGCTGCAGGACCTGAGGAAAGGTCTTGTAGCCGTATCAGGGGCAATTAAAATGATATCAAATACCCAACGGCAGGGAGGGTGACAGAGAGGATTCTCCCCCCTCTACTCTCCTTTTCTGAGATCCCATCTGGAGTTCTGTGTCCAGCTCTGGTGTCCCAGTAGAAGAAGGATGTGGACCTGCTGGAGCAAGTTCAGAGGAGGCCACAGAGATGCTCTGAGGGATGGAGCCCCTTTGTTCTGGAGCCAGGCTGGGAGAACAGGGGGTGTTCAGCCTGAAGAAGAGAAGGACTTTGGAGAGACCTCAGAGCCTCTTCCAGTGCCTAAAGAGACTCCAGGGGAGCTGGAGAGAGACTGTGGAAAAGGATGGAGTGACAGGACAAGCAAGAATGGCTTCCCACTGCCAGGAGGCAGAACTAGGTAAGACATTGGGAAAGAAATTCTTCCCTGTGAGGGTGATGAGGCACTGGAATGGAGTTCCCAGAGAAGCTGTGGCTGCCCCTGGATCGCTGGAAATGTCCAAGGACAGGTGGGGTGGGGTTTGGAGCAACCTGGGATAGTGGAAGGTGTCCCTTCCACTGGAACTGGATGATCTTTAACCTTCCAACCCAACCCATTCCAGGATTCTGATGAAGGTCTTGCAAAACGCCACCGTGGTTGTGACAGAGCCATCCCAGCTCCACCCATCTCCTCTTCCTCCCAGTGACACATCCCAGGGAGGACTCCAGGATGCTCCATTCCTCCATTCACAGGGGCTGCAGTGCCAATGGATTTTGGGCTCCTTCTTCCCAGCTTCAAAGACTTCTTCTAATTCCGTATATGTTCTCTCTATGTTATCTCTGGGTAATATATAGAGATAGCCACACACATCTATTTCCATATAGATACACAAATTATTGAATGTATCTACCTTGAGTATATGTACTGAAATACAAGCTCTATATATTATGTAGAATAATAAATATCGATACTTTTATATATAAATCTATACGTTATCACCTATATTCTCTGGGCCTTGTATATCCATCAATTATCTCTAGATATTATTGAATATATGCATGAATACATTTCTTAAATTATGTATGTTCAATAATATCTAGATATATTCTATATATAAATGTAATAATACATAGAGATAATTGATATGAAGCCCAGATATTATTTAATTCCCAGCACTTTATATTATTCATATATTATTGAATATATAGAATATATATTCAATGACATATATTCACTAATATACAGGTAATACATATAATATATAGATATTATTTTCTATATATCATAATTTTCATATTTTCCTCAAGTTTATTAGAGGGGAGGGAAGAAGCCAGGGGTTCATCCAACATTCCCCACTCTGGTTTATAGGGAAAGACCAGGATATAGCACAGCTGTGGAAGCACTCAGGGCATGGATAAACAGATATATAGATATGCTACATATATATAGAGACATATATATAGGATAAATGTATTTAATTTGATATTTTATATATTTAGATAGTGTTATCTATATTGTTATATCTATCCATGTAGATATATCTGTCTCTATTAAAAATACTCTGTATCTACAGAGATATATTCAATATATATTGAATATAAATTTACATATATGCCCTAATACATTACATTATCACACAGACACACATTTATGATATAATACATTAAATTAAACCTTTTCTGGCTGTAATGTCAATAAAACCCAACCCATCCCAAGCCCTGCACAGCCCCAAGCGCTGCTCACACCACCTGAGCCCAACTCAGACTGGTTCAAGCACCAGTTTAAGATCCAGTTGGTTGAATCCCCCAAATCCTCGGGATATTTATTTTCCTGCCTTGCTACACTCAGCTCATCAAAGTGGTCACACACCTCTCTCTTCTTTGGAATTCCTTAGAGACGGCCAAGCTCCAAAGCAAGGTGCCATAGGTGTTCCATCAGAACGTCCCCACTGAGGCACGGGGTTGGAATAGGATGATTTTTAAGGCTTCTTCCAATCCATTCCACAACTCTATGATTTTTTCCAAGGATTTTGGCAAAGAGCATCAAAACTCATCTCATTCCCCAGTAGGAGCGGGCCTGAACCTCCTCTACTTTAGAGTTGTTCTGTTTTTGAGGGAGGAAAGTGACCTCTGCGTGGCCTCCAAGCAAAGCTTCTGCAAAACATCTGTTCAGGCCCCAGGTGCCACCGGACTGAAACCATGGAATCACAGAATCACAGAATGGTTTGGGTTAGAAGGGACCTTTAAAATCACCAAGTTCCAATCCCCCTCCACAGGCAGGGCCACCTTCCATTGGACCAGGTCACTCCAAGCTCTATCCAGCCTGGCCTTGCACACTTCCAGGGATATCCCAACCAGGAGCTCAGTTTGAGCTCACTGGAGCCTTGGCCAGCTCCATTTCCACCTTCTGGATGGTGCAAATGTCCAAGCAGGGATGTCCCCTCATCCTTTTATACATATATAAAGTATTATTTATTAGAATATTTATTGTATTTATTATTTATTATATTAGGTAGGATATCTATTATACTATAGGAACCTTAAGAGATTTAAAATTTAAGGGCAATTATATTTTACACAGAAAAACCACACCCACACAGAAGAGCAGGGAGGGAACTCAGCCTCCCAACCTTCACCAGCACGATCCCTTTATTTCCCTCTGAATCCAAGTTGTTGCTCCCAAGTGGCTGTGTGGCCCCAACACAGCCACCAGCGTGTGTCCCCCTCCCTCTGAGTGACATCCAAGCCGGTGGTGGCAGGGAAAAGCCACCGGCGAGGGCACGGAGCCGAACGCCCACTCGCTTTTCATCGGTGGTGGGATCCCAGCTCTCCGTGGAATTGTTACCCTAATGGAAAGGACGGCCTTTGGAAATGAACTGTATTGACAGAAGAGGATAAAATTAATGAGATAATAGCCGGGCCAAGGACCTGAAGAATACACCGGGCCCCTCGACACGAGGGCCTCGTAATTCCCTTTCTGCCGCGCATCCCGCGGATCTAAAGAGTCCTCCCGTCCGTCCACGAGGCCCCGCTCCGGCAGGAAATTTCATTAACGCTGGAAAATAGGAAAGGTATTAAGCGTGGATAATGAAGGCCAGAGTGTGAACAGTGCCTTAAGATAGTCTTCTTTCTAGCCTTTGTAATGGGAGGCATGAACTTTCCCTTCAAATCCATTTCTAATCCATTTGAAATACTACAGCAAATTATCTCCCCTTCAGCCCGAGAGCGGCCGGCCAATTTACTCCGAATAGAAGTGACAATGCTCCGGAATTTATCGCCATAACCTTGACTACACAAGGTTGAGGGTTGTCTTTCCCCCACCCCCGGGGTGGACAGCGGAAGAAAAATTTTTAATGAAGAGGGGGTGGAGGAACGACATTAAAAATGTTTAAAAACGGCGGCGCAGTTGGCGCAGGTTCAACACCAACTCCGGGGAAAATCAGAGTCTGGTGCTAAAAATGTTACAAAGGGAGGTCCCAGGCTGATAAAACACTCGAGGCCAGGTTGGATGGGGCTTGGAGGAACCTGGGCTGGTGGAAGGTGTCCCTGGCCATGGCAAGGGTTTCGACAAGATGATCTCTAAGGTTCCTTCCAACCCAAACGATTCCATGATTCTGTAGGATGAGATTCGGGCTTTTCCAGCGCATCTCGGAGCAGCAGCAACTTTGCCTCACTCTGAACATTTCATGCTGGTGTTTTGCAGGGGCTCATGTTGACCAAGTGTGATTTCCCAGGATTAAATACCACCCTGCTGTGTCCTTCAGAGAATTCCAGAGGCATTTGGGTTGCAAAAACTCTCCAAGATCATCCAATCCAACCACTCCGCAGCACTGCCAAGGCCACCACTAAGCCACGTTCCTGAGTGCTACATCCATATGGATGTCAAATTCCTCCGGGGATGGGGATTCCACCACTGCCTTGGGCAGCCTCTCCAACCTTTCCATGAAAAAAACCTCCCAATATCCAAACTAAACCTCCCCTGACACAACTTCATGCTGTTTCCTCTTGTCCTGTCCCTTGTTCCCTGGGAACAGATCCTGACTCCCACCTGGATCCACCCTCCTGTCAGGGAGTTGCAGAGAGCCAGAAGGTCCCCCCTGAGCCTCCTTTTCTCCAAGATGAGCCTTTCCAGCTCCCTCAGCCTCTCCTGGTGCTCCACACCCTTTCCCAGCTCTGTTCCCCTCCCTGGACATGCTCCAGGCACTGCCCTGGTCCTTTGGTCACACCACGGATGGTAAAAATTTCCTTCACTCTTCTCTCCTTGACCAACTTCATATCACTTGGAAAGTGGAAAAGCTGGGCCCTTCCTCCAAACTTTCCTGGAGGAAAATCCCTTAGGAAATTGAAATGTTTCTTCCAACAGCACAAAGTGGACCAAGAGGGGAAAAAGGGCTCAGCACCTCAACGTGGAGTCAGTTCTCAGGTGATGCCCGGCTCAAGGCGTTTTCCTTGTCTCCAAACACAGCAAAGCTGCTCAGAATGGAATAAAACCACAAAATTCGAGCCAGGAGCCAGCAAATGATGCTGGGAAAATACATTCCCTCCTCAAATAATCTATAAAAAGGAAAAAATTGGGTGATTTCCAAGTCAACATGGAAAATGAAGATTTAAAGCATGAACGAGTCGCTCCAGCGTGCTCAGATTTAACACCCCCACGTCCCCCATCAACACAAGACCACGTGAACCAAAAATCCCACCCACAGCCCTGCAAAAATTTGAAATATAAAATTTTAAGAGTATTACATGTCTCTAAGTTAAACACAACCCCACGAGCAGAGCAGGAACATCCCGGCAGCGTTTCCAGCCGGCTGAAACGGAGAGGATTTCCCGGCGCTGGAGGCGATACAAGTGGCTCTCAAAGAATGGTTTTCTTTTACTACTGGATTTCTTCTTTGGGCTTAGCTTATTTTTTTTTTTTTTAAGTAATCCTCACATAGTCAGAAATCACATTTGCATGCTGGCATTTGAATCCCGAGGAAAGAGCGGATCATCACGGGGGCAATGGTTATGGAAAGCAACAGGGAGAGAGGTGAGGAAGGAGGGAGCCCATCCGCCACAAGCCTGGAAGGTGGCAATGAAAAATCCTCATTCAGGAGAAAAAAAAAACCAAAAGAATCACATTTTCCTCAGTTATTCATCATTCCTTAGCAAACAACATAGGATTTAGGGTTAAAAGGGTTCCTCAAACACACCAGGAATGCCCCAAGATGCTTCACCACTTCCCCTTTGAAGCTGCTCCATCTCTGTCCTCACCTGCCAGATCCCTGAGGACCCCAAATCCACAGCTAAAAGGAAGTAATTCCACTAAAATGTTTGATCTATGGGATTTTTATCAACATTGATGCTTTCTCCTTAAAATAAAAAGGTCAAACCTCAAATAAACACTTTCCACGTTAAGATTTAATTTATTTAAAGAAACTGATTGGGATAATTGAAATAATTCACTCCACTGTCGATGACATTTGAGGTTGGAAAAGTGATTGGAAATTAAAAATAGAAAGGGATGTGTCTTTTCCCAACATACATCCATAAACACAGAGGATCCATCAGTTTTAAATACACAGTGACCAGCAAAAAACTTGCTAATTTACTCATAAACAATTCCCTCCTTTCAATAATTACTTCTAATTATGAAACAAACACTTACAAAAAAACCCCTATTTTAATTTGTTTCAATTGAATCTGAATTTCCATTCAAATGCAGCTTAATGTTAATCTCGAGGGGAAAAAAAATAATAATCCAGCCCAGATCTCATTTAGCATTTTCAAAACCTGGGAAAAATTATGAATTTCAATGAGCACCTATTAAGCTCCTTAATTACCTAAATAAAGATGTACCTTCCCAATAAATCCCCCTGACCTGGAAAATAGTTGCAAAAAAATTTAATGGTTATCAACCAACGAGAACAGAGATTCCTCCAAAAAAACAGAAAAAAACCAGGAACATGGGATTACACCTGAAATGAAGGGTTGTGGAGGCGTTTTTTGGACTTGTCCCTAATTTCCACATCTCCTAGGAAGGATGCCTCTTCCCAGTCTTTGCATAGACGGGATAACTTTTCTCCTTAAACAATTCTACTTGGAAAGACCCAGGTATAAATTAAATATCCCGAACTCCTTGCAGCAGCTTCTCAAAGGGCTGTAAAATTTCCAGGCAACCTTGGGCTAAACTGAGGGGGAACATTCCACAGAATCAGGGGTTTGGGTGGGAAGAGACCTTAAGGATCATCCAGCCCCCTGCCATTGGCAGGGACACCTTCCACTATCCCAGGTATCTCCAAGCCCTGTCCAACCTGGCCTTGGACACTTCCAAGGATGGGGCAGCCACAACTTCTCTGGGAATTCCATTACAGCCCCTCACCACCCTCACAGGGAAGAATCTTTTCCAATATCCCATCTAACTTGGCCCTCTGGCAGTGGGAAGCCATTCACTGTGTTCTGTCCCTCCATTCCTTGTCCAAAGTCCCTCTCCAGCTCTCCTGGAGCCCCTTTAGGCACTGGAAGGAGTACTAAGGCCTCCCTGGATCCCTCCCTTCTCCAGGCTGGATATTCCCAGCTCTCCCAGCCTGGCTCCAGAGCAGAGGGGCTCCAGCCCTGGAGCATCTCCGTGGCTTCCTCTGGACTCCCTCCAGCAGCTCCACATTCTCCTGCTGTTGGACTCCAGAGTTGGATGCAGAATTCCAGGTGGGGTCTCACCTGAGCAGGGCAGAGGGCAGAAATCCCCCCTCTCCTGCTGCCCACGCTATGGGATCGGCCCAGAACACTGGGAATTTCTTCATTTCAGCACACATGGACAGGCCACATTCAGTTTTTCAGCCACCAACACCCCCAAAATCCTTCTTGGGGCTGCTCTCTCCATCCAGCCTGGATCTGTCCTTGCGATTGTCATATTCCCATGCAGGACCTTGGCCTTCCCAAGGTTTGCACTGGCCCAGCCTGTCACGGTCCTTCTGGATTCCATCCCTTCCCTCGAGAGTGCCATTATTCCCTCCCACTGGATTTATTGCCATTTCCTTCTGGAAGCCATTCAGCCCCATGCTGCCATTCCCTTTCATCTCCCCATTGTGTCCATGAAAAGCCAGAGCTCCACACGGCACTTGGCAGCCCTTGCTGGGCTCGTGATCCCACTCAAACACAGGGAAAGCCCTGAAATTCTGCCAAAACCTCCCAAAAAACACAGGAGGATCCAGCACCACCTCAAGGAGCTCAGAGCAGTGGGGGAGAAGAGCTCTTTTCCCTGCCCGTTTCCTAAATCCCTGCTATTGTTTGCAACCCAATTCATTCCTGCAGGAGATGGAGAGCCTGGATACAAAACCAGCTCCATGTGCCAAGGACGGAAAACAGGGAAAGAATTTGTCTTGTGACCAGCTGTGCTGAAGGATTGGCGTGAGCAGGTGAGGAGGGCAGGGATGGAACTGCCCTGGGAGAGCTGGGGATGTCCAGCCTGGAGAGAAGAAGGATCCAGGGAGACCTCAGAGCCCTTCCAGTGCCTAAAGGGGCTCGAGGAGAGCTGGAGAGGGACTTTGCACAAGGGATGGAGGGACAGGACACAGGGAATGGCTTTCCACTGCCAGAGGGCAAGGTTAGATGGGATACTGGGAAGCAATTCTTCCCTGGGAGGGTGGGGAGGCCCTGGCACAGGTTTCCCATAGAAGCTGAGGCTGTAGTGTCCAAGCCCAGGCTGGATGAGGTTTGGAGCAACCTGGGATAGTAGAAGATGTCCCAGCCTGTTCCAGTGCTTGACAACCCTTTCCATGAAAAAAATTCCCCAAATATCCAATCTAAACCTCCCTTGGCACAACTTCAGGTCGTTTCCTCTTGTCCACCCCACTCCCTGACAGCTCAACTCCAAACCATCTCCTTGGCTTCTCTCCAGCCCTGGGCCTGATCCCACCCACAGCGAGCCACGGGAGGATCCTCGGAAATGTTTCCAACTTCTCCATCAAAGTTTGCACTGTGAAAACGCCTCCCTGGGGATGAGACAAAAGACCCTTTGGAGAAGACAATTTGCCCACATGAAGCTGTTTTCAAGGTAGGTCAAGTCTCAGCCCAAACCCCCCCTGCCAAGGTCCCGTTAAACCGCTTAGGCTGAGCCTGAGAATGGAAATGCTGACGGTCCCTAATACTCGGCTTTCCATCCCGCTGCTTTAATGCCGGCGGCGGATCAGTGATTACACTGGGAAGACCGGGAACTATTGTCCCATTAATTAGATTCCTTTTACCCCCATTAGCTCAGGCGATTGGACAAAGTTCATTAGGGTTTAACTCTGATTAGCTGAAATGGAGCTCGTGGTGGCGTCGCAGGCAGGTGTTGCTGGCTTTAGTGGCTCCGTTTGGGAAGCTCCAGGACCTGTGTCCACGTGGATTAATCCTTAATCCCTCCCAGGCAGTGTCCTACCACCCTCAGTGATGGGCTAAAAGCAGAGGGAAAGCGAGAGCAGGTCCTAGACCTTCCCCTGTCCTGGCACAGAAGGGATATTCCTCCCTCTGCTCATCCCTGCAAATCCCATTTCAGAGCTCTGGATGTGCTCCAAGCGCTGGAATATCCCAGGATGGCTAATTGCCGAGGATCATTCCGATGCTGTGTCCGTATCCCAAACCCAAACGGCTCCAACTCTGAATATTTATCACAATAATCAGCCAGACACGGAGCCAAATCCCACTGGAGGCTTTCCCTCCTGCTTGCTTTCCAAAAATACCTGGGATAATTGCTTTTTCCAAAGTCATTTTCCCTTTAAATGCTCTTTTCCTCATGCAGGAAACAGCAATAATGCTACGAAGAGCCAGAACAGCTGACACATTTTAATTAAAGCAAATATCTCGGACAAGGAGCAGGATTTCATGGAAAAACAGGAACTCAGCATGGAAGAGGTTAAAGAAGTTCAGCAGGGCTGCACTAAAGGGAATTATCCGCTGGGAAAACACCAGCTACTGGCTGCCTCTGGAAAACCCCACGCCCACGGCTTGGACAAGGGATGGATACACATTCACAGCCGATGCATTTTGAAAATTAAAGTTTGATTAATTGATTGAAATTTTAAATTAAATTTAGTTACAGATGTGGAGAAAACCGTGTATAAATGGGTTTTTTCCCTTAAAGAATTTGTTTTCCTGACTTTATATTAACCTTAAGGAATAAATAACCAAGTCAGGTGTTAACTCCAACCTTATTTCTCCAAATTTAAAGCAGGTGGTTGCACATCCATGGATTTATCCCATATTGTGGTCTCCTTATAATTTATAAGGTGACCCACAAAACAACTGGAGCAGCATTGTAGGCTCTGATTCCTTGGCATGAACCCTCGGAATCCCTGTAATTCCATGATCCAGCAAATATTTAATAATATAATTGTTGTGTAGGCCTGGATAAATGTATATATATATGGAATCATGGAATCATTTAGGTTGGAAAAGACCTCCAAGATCATTGAGTCCAATCTGCGACCGATCCCAAACTTGTCACCCAGCCCAGAGCACTGAGTGTCACCTCCAGATGCTCCTCAGACACCTCCAGGGATGAAGACTCCGCCACCTCCCCCTGGCAGCCCATTCCAACCCTTTTCCCTGAAGAAATTCCTCCTGGTGTCCAACCTGAACCTCTCCTGGTCCAGTCTGAGGTAATTTCCTCTTGTCCCGTCTCTTGCTCCCTGGGAGCAGATCCCAACTCCCACCTGGATCCTCTCAGGGAGTTGTGCAGAGCCAGAAGGTCCCCCCTGAGCCTCCTTTTCTCCAGGCTGAGCACCCCCAGCTCCCTCAGCCATTCCTGATTCCCCAGGCTCTTCCCAGCTCCATTCCCTTCCCTGAATACATTCCCAACCCCCCAATGTCTGTCTTGTGAAGGACCCAAAATTCCCACCAGGATTGGAGGTGCTCCCACACTGACAGAACAGGGAGATGGACACTGCCCAAGCCAGGTGTCAGTGACCTCCATGCCCACCTGGGCTCATGTCCGGCCACTGCCACCAGCACCTCCAAGTCCCTTTCATTCTCTCCAGCCTTTTATCCACAAGACTGGAGCATTCCATGAGCTTGTTGTGATCCAGGTGCTGGATCCAACACTTGGCTTTGTTGACCCTCGCACCGCTGGCCTCCGCCCATCCACCCAATTTCTATCCACATATAAAATACATATTATATATATTTTATAAATGTAGACCTGCATAATTAATGAACACGGATCTATAAAAAATTGGATCTGCTTCCAAGAGAAAGAGAGAAAAAAAAAAAAAGGTCCAACACTTCTGAGAGCGTCAGTCCATCAGATACTCACCAGGAAGACACTTAAAGGAACTCAGCTCCGACTCGGAATATATGGAATGGATAAAAATGATTCAAAGGCCCCCCCCATCAAGGGGCAGGGGGTTGGTTCCTTGTCCTAATTGCATCGCCTACATTCCAAAGGATATCGCTCCATTATTAAAGGGTCGGGACCATTTTATGTGCTCACATCTCTTCAATTGGAATTTGGATCAATGGATGCATTACAAGCTTTGCCTTTAAGAGCCTAATAAACAACAAGATGGAAAGGAAAATCCGCTAGAAGATGACGCTTTTAAAAATCCATTTCCAGGGGAGAAAACGGGACGTGGTGAACGGGGGTGCAACTGGACCAAAAAGCTGGAAATAAAGTTGAAAAGGTTAGGAATAAATCTGAGGTAAAAGGATTTGGGGGTGTTGGTGGATGAGAAGCTGGAAATTACCCAAACACAGAAACCCAGAAATTTCCCATGTCCTGGGCTCATTTCACAGCATGGAAAGCAGGAGAGGGAGGGATTTGGCCCCTCTGCCCTGCTCAGGTGAGACCCCACCTGCAGAGCTGCCTCCAGCTCTGTGGCCAACATCAGAAGGAGGTGGAGCTGCTGGAGGGAGTCCAGAGGAAGCCACGGAGATGCTCCAAAGCCTGGAGCCCCTCTACTCTGAAGCCAGGCTGGGAGTGCTGGGAATGTCCAGGACGGAGAGAAGGATCCAGGGAGACCTCAAAGCCCCTTCCAGTGCCTAAAGGGGCTCCAAGAGAGCTGGAGAGGGACTTTGGACAAGG
This sequence comes from Eopsaltria australis, assembly GCA_034509425.1. Classification (NCBI taxonomy): domain Eukaryota; kingdom Metazoa; phylum Chordata; class Aves; order Passeriformes; family Petroicidae; genus Eopsaltria; species Eopsaltria australis. The sequence goes on along the minus strand of JAVTVJ010000646.1, from coordinate 80,090 downwards.
ATGGAGTCACAGGACACAGGGAATGGCTTCCCACTGATAGAGGGCAGCCAGAGATGGGATACTGGGAAGGAATTGTTCCCTGGGAGGGTGGGGAGGTCTGGAATGGAATTCCCAGAGAAGCTGTGGCTGCCCCTGGATCCCTGGAAGTGTCCAAGGCCAGGTTGGACAGGGTGTGGAGCAACCTGGGAGAGTGGAAGGTGTCCATGCCCATGGCTGGGGGTTGGAATGAGATGATATTTCCTTACAACCCAAACTATTCCATGATTTTGTAATGTGGATGCTTCCTAGAGACAGCTAACAGGCTAAAATTATAAAATAAACATAAATAAATAAAATAATTTATCAATAAAGAAAATAAATATATCAATAAATAAAATAATAAAGAAAACAATAAATAAAATAGTTAAATAATAAATAAATTAATAAATTAAATAATAAATTAAATAATAAATTAAATAATAAATTAAATAATAAATTAAATAATAAATAAAATAAAAGCCTTGGCAGCATTTGCACTTCCAAACATCCCAGAGATGTTTTTAATCAGAGATTGTGGGGGAAAATTTGGGAAAGGGTTGTGTTATATAGGATTTAGATGGCTCCATCAAAATTTGGCACCTCATGTTCAACATGTGCCCAAAGACCAAAAAAATTCCCTGTTCTACTCTTATTAACCCTAAATTAGCCTTTCCCACACCAGACTCATACCAAGTTGTCTCCCTCTGCTGACACCAGACCCAGAGCAATTCCCAAACTCCCAAAAACCTCACAGAAATCTCCAGGCCAACCAGAAAAATGGTGAAAACTTCCTAAATGAACCTAAAACTGGCCTGCAGCTTGTAGCACTGATCTGATCCTCCACATGGTGGGGTGTAACTTCCAAGGTGACTTCCATCGCATCATCATCCCCCTCTTCACCTTTTTCCATGGAAAAGTGGATGGAAAAGGATTTTCATGATGCTCTAGGGCATCATTACATCCTCTGGCACCTCCCTCACTGGCAGGGAGGTACCAATTCAGCACCTCTAACTCATGTTCCCACTGAGGGTTTGGTCCTCATGAAGCTGCTCAGCTTCCACCCCCATCCCAGGACTCCCAAAAATCTCCATGTGGAGCATCTCCACTTCAATATGTCCAGAGGAAATCCTAAAACGTCACCTTCTGAACCAAAGCTGGACCTAATACCTGACTGATAGGAAAAAGAAACAATCAACCAGATGTGCTTCCGAATTTATGAACAGCTAACACCAGCACAAATGGATAAAGCAACAGCTCAAAAAGATGCGATGGTTTTTGGCATCCCACAGCACACAAAAGCTGGAGAAGCACTTTTCCTGGGACTCCTGAAGAGCAGGAGAAGTTGTGAAGGTCACCATTATCCAGAGCATTGGGAAAAAGAAGCCCTCACGTGCTTATCCCAAGTTGATTTCCCTTGTTTTCACAGATGGGAAATAAAGGCAAAGCTTCCCCTGGGAACAACAGTATGGGCACCCACAAGTGAGGGATCTGTCAAAGGTTCTCCAGGATCTGGGAGTTGGCCACCTCACCACATGCCCTATGAGGATTTCCATCCACATCATTAGGAAATGTCTTTTCTCCCCTTATTTAACCCCAAATAATCGCCCCAGAAATCCCTGTGACCAGAGGACCATAAAAGACCTCATGGTCCCAGTCAGGATTCCAGAGGGAAGAAACGAAATTCATTATTTCAACATTCTGAATCAGCTTAAACAAATATCGAGCCAATAAAACTGATTAGACTGACACTGGTGTTGTCCCAAAGATGGGCCACAAGCTGGGAATGGTGGGAATTGTGGGAATTGCTCTCCTCTCTGTCCCCAACGGAGCCAACTGCAACCCAACCGGAGCCAAGACCGGCACGATCCCGTCCCACCGGCCGGGAGAGGACGGAAAGCAGAGCCTGGAGAAGAAGACAGTGAGATGGCCGTAATTTATACTCTCCTGCCTCTACTTTATGGCTTTCTTAATTCGGCTCCTGCTACTATTAATGTAGTTAATGTTGAGATTATATCTATTTTCTGGCGTCAGGCAGTGATTTATCCAAGCCATTTTTCCGGAGCCGGCTCCCACGCTGTTAAATCAAGCGACTGCCAATTAAGTGCTGACTGGGGAAGTAGATGCAATCTTAACAGAGATCTAACCACAAATTAATCCGGGCGTTCCAGTTCGCGAGGCCGAAGCGCTGAACCACGCCGAGCTGAGAAAACGGAAAACAAAAACAACCCCCCAAAACAATGGGAAAAAATAAAATCCACCACTCACTTGGAGAAGGAAAGAAGGAAATTGCCTTTCCCAGTGGGATGGTGCCCATCAGTCAAGCTTTGGGGTCATTGCTTTCAGGGCCATCACCCACCAGTGAAAACTGGGCAGCAGGACGAGCATGGATTGGGAAATCAGGGGTGGGTTTGGAAATATCTATTTGGCAGACTAAAGGTGGGAACGGGAGCTCTTTGATCCACCAGCAACTCCAGGTTTCCTAGAGTTCATGCAAGATCAAGTTGTCTCCAGGTTTGTAGGAGAGTCCAACCACCGGCCCAGGGTTAATTTTTGACGTGAAATCATAAAGTCATGGAATGGTTTGGATTGGAAGGGACCGTAAAGATCATCTCATTCCAACCCTTCTGCCATGAGCTGGGATTCCCTTCCACTATCCCAGGTTGCTTCAAGCCTCATCCAACCTTGCCCTGGACACTGACAGGGATGGGGCAGCCACACCTTCTCTGGAAAAATCTCAAATCTCCCTGGATGTCCTGGTGCCCCAAGACAGGACGTGCCATGATCAACGACAGCAATGTCCAGAGGTTTGCAGGAGAGATCACAGAACATTTGAGGCTGGAAGGAATCCCTGGAAGTCTGACCCAGGGCTATCCAGAACCAGTTGCCAACCACCGGGTCTCGATGATGGTTTTAAACTGCCAGACGTAAGGATTAGATGGGGCATTGGGAAGGAATTCTTCCCTGGGATCATGCTGAGGCCCTGGAATGGAATTCCCAGAGAAGCTGTGGCTGCCCCACCCCTGAAAGTGTCCAAGGCAAGGTTGGATGGGGCTTGGAGCAACCTGGGATAGTGGAAGGTGTCCCTGCCCATGGCAGGGGGATGGAATGGGAGGATCTTGAAAGTCCTTTCCCACTCAAATCCTTCAATGGTTTTCAAGTATCTTAAGGGGAAAGATCTCACATCAAAGCTTGAGAGGTTCTGAGATTCCCCAGTATCTTCGTGGGCTCCATCCCCTTGGATGCACCTGGATACCTGCTCACATTTACACCTTTCTATGCCAGGTAGATACCAAAATGCCCCTGGAGCATCTCCATGGATGTCACCATCTGCAGGAGGACACAGCATGACCACGTTCAGGAGGTTCCCCTCCGTCAGGTGGCCACCAGAAACCACAGAAACAACTCCAAACCTGTTGTCCTGCTTTCAGGAAGAGGCAAAACAGCTCTGCTCCTCCCCAGCCTGTGACTCGACCATTAGAAATCCTTCCCTGCATCCATGATTTGCCTCGGGAGCCATAAGGAAGAGCAATACACGACACTGAGAGTGATTATTAATAACGGTGAGGAGTCATTGAGATAACAGCTCATGATAAGTGGGGAACGTTTTTATGGTCCTTGAATATTGAGTAGGATTTTAAAAAATGAAAAATACAGGAGTGGGAGAAATCCAACCCATACGGACAGGGCAGCATGGAAATTCTGAAGATCCTGGTGTTCCGACCACTCCGATGGCCAGGGATTAAATCAATGGACAAGAATAAACAGGTAAAAGGCTGCAGTGTGTCCTGACAGGTGAAAAGGGACCTTTGGGGAGGACAGGAGCAATTCTTGCCAGCTGCAGAAATCCAATCTGAGGGAAACATCATCCGGAGCTCCCACCATAAATACTCCATCAACGAGGACAAACGACTCCGCGTCTCCATCACAGTAAAAGGAACCTGTTCCCGGAGAAAGCTCCAGGAAGATCTCAGAGCCTTTCCAAAGAGTCTTACTGCCTAAAGAGACTCCAAGAGAGCTGGAGAGGGACTTTGAACAAGGAATGGAGTGTCAGGACACAGGGAATGGCTTTCCACTGCCAGAGGGCAGGGTTAGATGGGATATTGGGAAGAAATTCTTGGCAAAATTGGAGCGACTGCCCGGCTTGGCAATGCTGAAGGAAAATCTCCAGCTTTCTGCCTTGCTTCGGGAATCCCAAAGTGGTTCCCTGGCATATGAGACAACCCACACCAGCAGAATGCAGTGATGGGAATGGGATGATCCTACGAAACCAAATATTTGGCCATGTGTGCTGGAACCTGGAAATCCCCCCACGTCCTGGGCTGATCCCACAGTTTGGAAAGCAGGTGAGGGAGGGATTCAGCCCCTCTGCCCTGCTCAGGTGAAGCCCCACCTGCAGAGCTGTCTCCAGCTCTGGGGTCCAACATCAGAAGGAGGTGGAGCTGCTGGAGCGACTCCAGAGAAGACTGCGAGATGTTTTGAGGGCTGGAGCCCCTCTGCTCTGGAGCCAGGCTGGGAGAGCTGGGAATGTCCAGCCTGGTCAAAGAGAAGGCTCCAGGGAGAGCTTAGAGCCCCTTCCAGTGCCTAAAGGGGATCCAAGAGAGCTGGAGAGGGACTTTGGATGAGGGATGGGGTGACAGGACAAGATTAAATTCTTGCACTGCCAGAGGGCAGGATTAGATGAGATATTGGGAAGGAATTCTTTCCTGGGAGGATGGTGAGGCCCTGGAACAGAATTCCCAGAGAAGTTGTGGCTGCCCCATTCCTGGAAGTGTCCAAGGCCAGGTTGCAACCTGGGATAGTAGAAGGGAATCCCTGCCCATGGCAGGGGGTTGGAACAAGATGATCTTTAAAAGTACTTTCCAACCCATATCATCTGATGACTCTATGATTTTACAAAGCAATAAAAAATCCTAAAGAAGTGCACACAGGGACTCCAAGAGGATCTGGGGAAGCCTTTACCCAACTTGTGCCAGTCTCCCATGGAAGCTCTGCCTTGCTCCACAACTCCCAGTGCTTTCCATGTGCTGCAATGCCACACAATTATCCCGTCTTTGCACTCAAATTAAGTCCTCAAATACCATCAGGGAATACTTGAAGCAGGACTTCAGAAAGTCCTTATTAATCTTAGCATTGAAATAATACACATTCATCTCCAGCAATAGGTGAGCCGGCAACCTGATGAATACGTTACCCTCAGGTTTTGCATAAAAAAGGATAAATTCCTTGAATTTAGCTGACAAAAACTCCACTCACACAAAGGGATTCCAGGTCACCTTCACCGCGACGGTGTCGATCCTACTGCAACCAATTGGTGAGATTAGCTCTGAACCACTTGGGGAGCAGGGGCTGGAGAGTTTGAATTATGCAGGCAGTCTAAAAACTATTGATTATTGTAAAGTTGGTTTACTACCACCCTTAAACCTGGCCTAAAAGCGGTATTTAAACCAGTGTTTAATTATGTAAGTTGGCTCCACAGCAGTAGCGTTTTTAGATCTTCCTTTTCCAATCTGAAGCCTCATCCAGGTTCTTTTCGGTCACATCATTGGTTATTTTTGGGGGAATCCACCACGGGTTAAGTACTGCACAAAGCATAATGTGAAGAACACCTTGGCCCTGAGATCCAGCATCATAACTCACTCTCGGGACCAGGTCCTCAGCCAAATCCTCTGCTCCACTGACAACGTGCTTTAAATCACATTTTAACATTGATCCAATTAATGCAGCTCTTGCTAAACCAGACAATTTCTGAGTCTCCTCCTGACCACTGCATGTTCTTGGTTGGGTTTAAAAGTGGTCAGTAAATTGAGGTCAATCCCAACTTTTCCCTCTTTTCACCTTGATGGCACCTAAAACCACCTGAAGGTGGTTTCTTCCTCAGTAATTAACCCCCAAAAGTGACAATTCTCAACTGTGGGGAGGCTCCTCTAGGTCGAATTTATTTCTTTCAAATCCCATCAGAATATCCTGGATCTGCCCACGTCCCAGTCTCCACGGCCTCAGGACAAATGGGTTGGAGAAGGAGCTTGTCCTGATTTTTGTGATCCTGATTTCACGTCCTTCTGGTGAGGAGATGCCAGGAGAAGCAAGGCAAGGAGTTCACACTCCAAAGGACTCAACAGGAGACTGCGGGGATGGAAAGGTCCAACAATGGGAAGGGAGAACTCCTGAAATGGGCTCATTTATGGATGGACAACATCCTGAGCCCACAGTTAAACCACCATGAGCTCTGGTGGCACCAAAGGCATTTTTCCAAAGTTTAATCAACCTCATCTCTACAAGGATGGGCTCCAATACATCCTCACAATGTTGAAGCAACACTGTGAGTTCTCCAAGCTGGTTCCATGGGAAGTTTTGCCATGGGAAGGTCCATCACAGATGACCCCAAGTGACCATGGCTACCAAGACCCTTCACCATTGGAATTTCACCTGCCAGGCTTCAATCCTCTCTCCCTCTTCCCACACCTCTGATCCTGCTTTTCACGATTCACGTAAACAGATCCTTGCAGCTCAAGCAACATCCAAGGACCTGCTAGTAGGAGAAGCCGCTTTGAGCAGGATGAACCAGCTCCATTTATCCCAGCTGTCGTTCCACAGCTGAAAAATCAGAGGAAGAGACCTCAATGTCTCAAAATGAAAAAAAATCCCGACGTACAAAATCCTTTGGAAGCGGCTCCAAATTAAGAGCTCCATCGAGGCTGTCAAGCCCCTGCGAGCTGAGTCTACAGCACCTTCCCTGGGAAGAGGGAGCTCGGCCCATTTATTTGGATGATGAAAGCAAAGGGATCTAAAAATTGCACTCCTTCGTTAATGAGCAGCCGAAGGGATCCGTAAGCATAATTCCAGAGGCCGGTAATATTTTATATAATCGGCAAGTGGTTTAAATTGAAAAGCCCCAACTGAATCAATATTTACTGCATTGAAACGAAATGAATAGTAATAAGTCACTAAGCTCCCTGTCCTGTTTCATAAAATAAAAAATTATAAAAATGAGCACAGGCGCGGAGCGACCATCGCATCAACTTTTACGGCACTCGGGGAGTCGTAACCGACTGTTCTCATCAAATCCAAATTGTAAAAAACCTGCCCGAGGAAGCCGCACTTCAGCAGCGCCGACGGGGAAAAAAAAAAGGGGGAAAAATAGGAGGCAAGAGTTTCACCAACACAGGCAAAAAGGCTCCCAAAGCTGCACTCCCTGGGCAGGCAGAGCATTCTTGGACGGTCCACGAAGCGCTTCCTGCTGGATTTCACACAGAGGATTTGCCAAGATGCCCACCCAGATTGATCCCAGCCTCCAGAGGATTTTGCCACAGCTCTGGATCCGGCCAACGCAACTGCTGCCCTCCCTAAAACTGGTTGGTGTCACCTGTGCACAGGTGGGAATGATGCAGATCCATGAGAAGCTGCCCACCCTGGGACTGGAAAGCAGGTCCAGGGTAAAATTCATCCTGCTAATTCCCTGTCCATCCACAAACCCATGGATGACCCAGGATTCATGTCAGGGATTACAAACGGGCAGCACATCCGGTCAGTCCTGTTGGATTGAAACAGATTGCCCAGAGAGGGTGTGGATTTCCCTATCCCTGGAAGTGTCCAAGGCCAGGCTGGACAGGGCTTGGAGCAACCTGGGATAGTGGAAGGTGTCCCTGCCCATGGCAGGGGGTGAAACTGGATGGTCTTTAAGGTCCCTTCTAGCCCAAATCACCCCATGATTCTAATCCCACATCTTCATATGTTGTACAAGGAAGTCCTTTTCTCCTCCTCCTTGTTCATAAGCTTTTTATTCTTAAAAACCCAGGAGTTCCAAAAAAGAGATATTGAGGAGCTGAGTGTGTCCAGAGAAGGGAACAGAGCTGGGGAAAGGTCTGGAGCACCAGGAGCGGCTGAGGGAGCTGTGGGAGCTCAGCCTGGGGAAAAGAAGGCTCCAGAGGGACCTTCTGGCTCTGCACAACTGCCTGACAGGAGGGGGCAGCCAGGTGGGGTTCGGGACCTGCTCCCAGGGAACAAGGGACAGGACAAGAGGAAATGGTCTCAAGCCGTGCCAGGAGAGGTTCAGGATAAACATCAGGATGAATTTCTTCATGGAAAGGGTTATCAAGCCCTGGCACAACTGCCCAGACCAGGGGTGGAATCACCATCCCTGGAGAGATTTAAAAGCCATGTGGATGTGGCACTTGGGGACATGGTTTAATGGTGAACTTGGCCATGCTGGAGGAATGGTTCGATTCAATGAGGGCTTACCAACCTCAATGATTCCATGATTCCACACCCTGATTTGGGTTGAAACAGCATTATTTTAGATGCAGAAGAGACCAGGAATTTGTTAGAGAAAGGGAACAGGAAAACACTCCCGCTGTCTCCCACAACTCCCACAGAGTTCCTTCCCATGACACAAACAACAATTCCCCTTTGCCCCCTTTTATCCTTGCATTTAAAAAGGAATTTAAAGCAGCAGAGACATCGCCTCCAACACTCCCTGCTCCTCCTTATTGAGCCATAAAACCTTTTCCCATTTAAAATATCCTGAACTGGAATAGCTTTGGGGTTTTCCTGGAGATTCACCCCTCATTGCCTCCATTTACATTCTCCTTTCCACACCAGAGGATGGCAGGAACACAGACCTGGATTCACTACCAACAATTCCAGAAGCAATTAATAAATCTCCACTTATTTGGATGGCGGGGGGGGGGGGGGAATTAAAGGAAATTATTTGCAATCAAAACGTTATTTCAGCTTGGAAAACCATTCCTGCTCACGGACAGGTGGCCGCGGGATCAGTGCCAACTCCGGGAATCCCTCTGCTCTTTTTTTCCCCACTTTCCCAGCTTTAACAGCTGTGACCTCTCAGACCTCCCCGTATCCTCCTCCAATTCCTCCTTCCAGGCGAGCCCAGAGGGCAGCAGGAGCTGCAGATGCTGCAGAGCCCGACTGGCACCTGGGGATGGATGGATGGATGGACTGGGAACAGGGAAGCTGCCAGATGCAGATGGTTGGCTTTGCCGGTGCCAAGGGCAGTGGTGAATCCGGCCTCGTGCTGAAATCCACACACAGAGGTGCCAGGATCCAGCCCAGGAAGAGCCAGGGAGAGACTGGATGGTCCTGCATCATCCACGCATTCCCTCACGGAATAAAATCAAGGTTTGGAGGGAAGAGAATGCCTTCATCCCACAGGAAGCTCTGTCAGAGAGAGAATTTGGGTGTAGAGAGAGGAAATCTCAGTGCTCTGCTGGGGGGAGACCAGACCTGGTAGGAGAGATATTAGTCGGCATTAACGACCTAATTCCAATTATTTTCCAGGGCAGCAAAAGAAAATAAACACCCAGGGACTGAGAAAGTTGATTACATAATCCCAGAATAATTTGGGTTGGAAGGGACCTCAAAGATCATCTCATTCCAACCCCCTGCCACGGGCAGGGAACCTTCCAGTAGATCATCCAAACATGATGCAGGTTTTGGATATGAATATATAATTATTTAGGAATTTTTCTCCATGTTGAGAACAACACTTAACTGGGAAATTTCATTAACTCAGCTCAAGGGTGAAATCTGACCCATGGAAGAGATGTACAAATTCCTTCCTTCCTTCCTTCCTTCCTTCCTTCCTTCCTTCCTTCCTTCCTTCCTTCCTTCCTTCCTTCCTTCCGGATGTACAAATTCCTTCCTTCCTTCCTTCCTTCCTTCCTTCCTTCCTTCCTTCCTTCCTTCCTTCCTTCCTTCCTTCCTTCCGCTTCATGAAGCCCTTTCCAGCTCCTGGAAAACTGATTCTGCTGCTTAGTGAAGTTCTTGGAGATCTTATTTAGAATCCCTCTGCATCTGCCAATCCAGGAGTTTCCTCCATCTTTTTTAGTATATTTTATTTCTTTTTTCTTGGGATGGTCCTGTGCAGGGCCAGAAGTTGGATTTGATGATCCTTCCAGCTCAGGATACTCCCTGATTTCTCCCACCAGGATGAAACAGATGGATCCATCCTTCGGCCTGAAAGAAGCCTAAATGTTTACTTAGCCTGGACAGAGTTAATCAGTGGAAAACGATGCTCCAGCACTTGCCAAGTGACCTTTTTTGCCCCCAAAAACCAGATTGCTCACTCCTGAGCTCCGAGACCTGCCCGGGCACATCCCGGAGCTCAGCCCAGATGCCGGCACCAGTTGGACGAGGCTCAGCGCAGCAGCTCACGGAGAGGTTTAAAGGAATTTATCTCAATTTTACCCCAATTTTATCAGGGTAAGAAGAAATTCAGGGAATTTATGCCTCGTGGAGCTGCCATTCAGCCACGTTCCACTTCCTCCTTCCTCCTTTTTTCGGTGTTTTTTTCTTTTAAATCCCAACTTTCACACTGGAATTGGCACAGGAAAATTTCAGGGCTTGATCTGCTAAAAGGCTGGAAAAGTTACAACCCTTTGTAGGGAAAACCATCTGGGGAAAGGGTGGAAAAAAAGCAGCTCTGCCATTACTAATCTCTTATTAGAGTAGAAATTCAGGAATTAAATACATTCCTCACTCCCACAGCTGTCACTGTCAGGTGAAAAAAAGGGAGTGTGTAAATATCCAGTACCGGAAAAAACATTCCGAATGGGATGCTGTTAGGAGAGATAATTAGCCTTAGAAAAAACACTTTGAAAGGGTCCAAATCACTTCAAAATGAGTTTTAAATACAGCATGTGGCCAGTTTGGAAAACTTTACCCACAGGGAGGTTTCATCTGACCAAGCTTCTCCGTGGCTGCTGAAGTCTGGGTTAGAAAAGGTGAATAATAACCCATAAAATTTCTATTATTTAAAATTACAGCTGGTGTTTGGGGAATTTGGACGGAGAAAAGGAAGAGCTGAATTTGGCATTTCATGGTCCCATGAGATATTTTATCCTGGGCAGGAATAAATGGATGCCCTGGGACAGAGGGAGCGGCACCAAGAGGGTTAAAGGGTTTTAGAGACCAGCTTCAAATCCCAACAGGACCATTCTCAGTCCTTGGGGGACTTTGAGCAGAACGTATCCCAAGACTGGATGAGGAAGGACCAATCCTCAGCTTCCTTCCCATGGCATCCGCCCTGGTTGCCCAGACCCCACCCCAGACCCCACCCCAGACCCTGAGCACTAATCCATAAAAAACAGCATTACAGCCATAATTAACATTTTTTATGGGATCATGGAATGATTTGGGATGGAAGGGACAGTAAAAACCATCCAGTTTCACGTCCCTGCCATGGGCACGGATACCTTCTGCTCTCCCAGGCTGCTCCAAGCCCCATCCAAACTGGCCTTGGATACTTCCAGGGATGGGGCAGCCACAGCTTCTCAGGAATTCCATTCCAGGGCCTCACCACCCTCACAGGGAAGAATTCCTTCCCAATATCCAAGCTAATCTTGTCCTCTGGCAGTAGGAAGCCATTTCCTGTGTCCTGTCCCTCCATCCCTTGTCCAAAGTCCCTTTCCAGCTCTCTTGGAACCCCTTTAGGCACTGGAAGGGGCTTTGAGGTCTCCCTGGATCCTTCTCTTCTCCAGGTTGGACATTCCAGCCCTCTCAGCCTGGCTCCAAAGCACTCAAAGAATTTTTTTACTTTTTTCACCATATTATGGGAAGGACCATCTCCAATCCAGTGTTTCAACACCTGGAGACAGCACCCAACACTGAAGAAGGCCTCTTGGGTTACCTGAGCCCACATTTTCACCTCTCCCACCTGAGCTCCTGCACCAGACGATCCATCCCCGACCCAAAACTGCTGATCCACAGTTGCAAACTCCCGAATTTAATCCCTCTAAACCGCCTCGCTAAGGATGTTCCGCTTTTCTCTGACAGCTGCTGGACACGGAAAGCATGGAAAGGCCTCACAAAAGAGGAGGAAAAGAAAATCCTGGATAATGAAAACTGCTCCTGAGCAAATCCTCCTAGAGTCACCCGTGGATGTGCTCTCAGTCTATTAGAAACAGTAAGGAAAACATATTAACCCAAAATTCCATGGGAATGGAATGGGAATGGAACGGTGGGAGCAGCAAGTCAGGAAGACGTTGCCCAGGAGCTCATTGAGAAGTGGCACCACCAGGAACACCTTTGCTCTGTGATGCAACAGGAGAGATGCCCTCCATGCTGGATTTAGTCCCTGTGGGATCTTTCCACTTGGTTTGTCCAGTCCTGGGGGCTGGGAATGCTTGTGGAGCACCCCGATGGAACTGGGAGATGGTTCGTCACCCCAAATCTCTCACAACTCCCCCACACCTCTCCAAACAAGCATTTCCTGGAATGCAGAGTCTCCCTTTTTTATCCCACTTATCATCTCAGTTCATCTTTTTCCATAGGATCCTTTGTTTGTAAACTCCATCAGAGATCCAGAATCTTCTTGTCCCTGACCCACAGCATCCCAAAAGTAGTGGGGACCCTTTGGAGTAGATCTCTGGAGCCAATGGTGCTGAGGATCCAAAATCCACAGTGCAAATCAAACCCATTCCAGCAACACAACATCCTTCGCTTTGCTCCTGACTGGCCTTGACAATCCAAAGTCCACCAGGAACTGCTGAACATCCTTGGGAATGGTTTTATCTGCCTGGGGTCAAGTTTGAGCTTCCAAGACTGGTCTGTGAAGCCCAACAACTGGAGGTGTCTCACTCAGGATGGCAATTTTGAAACTCGTCCAGACCCAGATGGAAATCTGGCTGAGAATGCCGCTAATTCCGGTCGGGAATGACGGCACCACGCTCTCCGGCAGTGGTTTTGCACCAACACAATTAGGTTTGGGGAGGGAAAAAAAAAAAAAGAGAAGAAGACACTCCAATTATGTTATCTAAGCTATGGACTGGATGACTTCCAGATGATTTCCATCCAATTTGGGCATCTTAGGAGGAATTTTTTCACAAAAAAAGGAGTAAAATTGGAATGGGCTGCCAGGGAGGTGGCAAGGAGGAATCACCATCCCTGGAGGTGTTCAAGGAAAAACTGGACGCGGCACTCAGTGCTCTGGTCTGGGTGACAAGGTGGGGATCAGTCACAAATTGGACTCAATCATCCTGGAGGTCTTTTCCAACCTAAATGATCCTGGAATTTTGTCATCTCATGCCAAAGGGTGCAGCAAATCCAACATCTCATGTGGCAGGAAGCCGGTACCGTACTGGGAGCTCTCAATGGATTGAGCTGAAAGAGCCCTTTCAACACAGCTCCAGCACGGGATGAAGCTGCAAGATCTCCCAGGAAGAAAAGATCCAGGTTTACGGAACACTGGGCTCCCCAACAAGGATGCTCCAGGCTCCAGGGAAAAGTCTGATCCAAGATCCACACAACACCCTGCCGAGTAAATAAGCCCTCACTTGTCCCCGCGATCGGATGTGGCAGTTTTCTTTTTAATGGAACCCATTCGAAACGCGACGACTCCATTAACCAAAATTAAAAAAGGAAAATCCCATTATTCCTAAGGATGTTCATGTGCATTTAGAGCTGGTCATTAACCCCTGAGTCCCGCTTTTATTTTGGTTCCATTACTTCCTCTGAAGTGGAGCTCGATTACTGCGGCCGACCCTGCGAGGAGGGAACAGGAGAGCTTCCCCCCAGCGCTGGCAGCCTGGAATTCATGGAAAAGCAGGAAAAATCCAATCTCCCAGCATAAAGTTGCTCTGGAACTGGGCAGGACTGGGGAGATTGGGAGGATGAGGGGGGTTAAGGGCAGGGAGTGGGGGTGGTGGAGTCTCTGAATCCCACTGGAAGGTGGAAAACTTGGATCTGCTGCTGAGTTTGCTGGGTGGGAAAGCAACTGACTGGGAGAGATGTTTGGAGGAAGGACAAGGGGAAAAAAGAGGGGAAAAAAGTGAAAAGTGGAGGAAGAAGGGAAAAAAAGGAGAGGAAAAGAAAAATAAAGGAAAAATATGAAAAAATATTTAAAGGTGGAGAGGAAAATAGGGAAAAATGGAAAAACAAAAGGGAAAAGAGAAAAATGAAAAAGGGGGAAATGGGAAAAGGGAAAAGAGAAAAATGAAAAAGGGGGAAATGGGAATAGGAAAAAGAGAAAGGGAAAAAAGAGGAAAGGGGAAAAGGGAAAAAAGGGGGGAAAGAAAAAAGAAAAAGGGAAAGGGGGAAAAAAGCAAAAAAAAAACCAAGAGGAAAAGGGAAAAAAGGGAAAGGAGGGAAGGACACAAAATGGGAATAGAGAAAAAAAAGAAAAGGGAAGAGTTAAAAGAGGGAAATAAAGGAAAAAAGGAAATAGAAAAAAGGGAGAAGGGAAAAGAATAATGAAAAAGAAAAAGGAAAAAAGGAAGGGAAAAAGGAGGAAAAGAAAAGAAGAAGAAAAGAAAAAAGAGAAAAAGAGAAAAAGGGGAAAAGGCAAAAAAGGATGGAGGGGAAAAAAGAAAAAAGGAAAGAGGAAATGGGAAAAAGAAAAAAGGAATAAAGCAAAAGAGTAAAAACAAAGGAAAGGAAAGGAAAGGAAAAAAGGGAAAGGAGGGCAGAAGATAAAAGGAGCAAAGGAAAAAAAAGTGGAAAATGGAAAAAAGGAAAAAGGAGAAAGGAGAAAGGGAAAGGGTGAAAAGAGAAAAGAGAGAAAAGGCAAGAAGGCAAAAAAGGACGATGACAAAAACAGGAAAAAAAAGATTAAAAGTAGACGGGGAAAAATATAGAAAAAGGGAAAAGAAAAAAGATCACAAAGGCAAAACGAATTTAAAAGGGGGAAAACACAAAAGGAAAACGGGAAAAAAGGAAAAGGGGAAAGGAAGAAGAAAAAGAAAACAACAAGAAAAAGGGGAAGAGAATAAAGAGAAAAGAGAAAATGGAGAAGAAGAAACTGAAATAAGAAGTAACAAATAAGAAATAAAAAGCAAAGGAAGACAGAAGAGAGGAGTGGCTTTTCCCCAGTGTCCGTCTCTCGGGAACCGGGGAGGATTAATCCCAAGCTTTGCCCCAAAGAGGTGCCATTGTTTTTTAAAGCCTCTAAACCAGTCCGGAACAGAAACTGGATTATGCTGGGCCAGATGTCAGGGCTGCTCCGAAACAATCCGGGTTGTGCATCTCATCCCAGCCTCATTAAAGGGATTAAAAGTACTTCCTATAGAAACAAAAAATATGGATTTCCAAATGGGAGTCACTGTTCCCTCCCGCCTGTAACGGTTCCAATCCCAGCAGATGAATTTCACTTTAATGAGATGTCATTTTGGAGAATGGTTTAACATCCCTTCAAAAAAAATCCGAGGCCTAAAACCTCGTCAAACCACGTCGGGATTATTAAAAGAAAATTTACCACACAGACAAAATAAAATCAAACAAAATAGGAGCCGCCAATTCGCAGAATCCATGACACGGCCGTTTTTAAATGTGATGGAAAAGGCTTTCCAAGTTATCTGCTTAACCACAGGCTTTCTGTTTACTTCTCACTTTCATGTCAAATGAATTTGGGAAGAAAAAAATTGACAGGAACTTTAAGGCCATTCGTCACATTCCGACTCCGTTCGCAGATTAACGCGGCAAAAGCCGGGAAGGAGGGGAGAGGGGGGGATTTTATCATCTTGATAAAAGGAAATTAACTCCCGGTGTCCCAACCTCTGCCCTCTGCTCACGATTCCTTTGCCTCCGTGTGGGGAGATCCCAGAGCAAGCAGCACTGGGAGGTAAAATCCCACCCGAGAATCATCCCAATTAAATAAACAACATAAAAAACTGTGCTTGAAACCCCCAAAATTGGGAGATTGAACTATTTGCACCACTTAAAGCAGCATCTGGACCACAACACTGGTGGGTACTCCACTGGTCCAGTTTGTGCTCCAAACTGGTCTCTGGGAGGTTGGGATCCCACTTCATGGACCCCAGAAAGTCTGGACTGGTGGAAAAAACAAACGGATCAAGGAGAGAAGATGGCGTTTGCTGAGATCTTTAAAATCCCCATCCCTGTCTGTTCACAATATATGGGAACGTCGATTAAAGCCTCTCCCGTCGGAGCGCTCGGCAATTTTCCGCTGTGGAAGCCGACGTTAACAGTTTTCCCTGTTTTCTCTGCAACTTTTGAGATGACACCCCAGAACCAGAGAAATATGGATTTGCTCCATCCACCGTGAATTATAGTCCTAAACTCTGCTCTCCATTCTCAGTTCCAAGCACTGACCTTCCAGGATCGCGAACAAAGAATCCCGGAATGGTTTGGGTTGGAAGGGGAATTAAAAACCATCGAGTTCCAACCAAGGGTAGGGACACTTTCCACTATCCCAAGTTGCTTCAAGCTCTGTCCAACCTGGCCTGGAACGCTTCCAGGGATGGAGTAGCTTCAGCTTTCCTGGGAAATGTGTGCCAGGGTCTTACCACCACCCCAATACAACGCTGGTTTGTACAACGAGCAACCAACGCATCCCAAGCGCTTCCCAACGGTTCCCAGAGTTGTCACAGTTGCTGGGCGACCCCATCCCATTTCCTGAATGGATGGACTTCTTAGGGAGTCTTGGAATGCAACCAGAAAGCTCAGAAGTGATGGAATTAGTCTGGTTTAACCCATTACTGTCCATCAGTGGGATTACGGTGGAGTACCCAGCGCAAACCCTGATTGCACCAATCTCCAACACCATAAGAGGAAGATGGAAAGGATGAGAAAGTTTCCCTGGAATTCCCAAAGATATGTTTTCCTCCCTAAAAGACAGGGGATATATTGAGTTTTTTTATTTGAGCTCTGCGGGAATGAGACACAGGAACTGGAAAGCATCCAATGGGCAACATGCGACTGCATCCCATAACCCAAGATTTCCATTCCACAGTGTCTCCCTTCCCCAAGGATTTAGGGAGAAAGGGTTCATTACACGCTGACAGCACACCAGGCCTGGCATCTGTGGCTCCACTCACTCCGGAATAACATGGAAAATAATCTACCACAGAGGGGAAGCCAAGTGCCCTTCCCAACCACACGATCTGGTTGTCTCAAGACAGCGAAATCACTTACGCAGGGAAACTTGTAGCAGCACTCAAGGAATGTCAGAAAAGCAAAATCAGGAAGGCTTCCCTGGGAAAGGATGACAGGGGCTGTATGAAATGGATGGTCCCATCCCATGGAAGTGTTCAAGGCCAGGTTGGATAGGGCTTGGAACAACCTGGTCTAGTGAATGACACCCCTGCCCAAGGAATGGGGGTTGGACCAGGTGCTCTTCCAAGGTCCCTTCTAAGCCAAACCATTCCATGATTCTCTGAACTGGGTCATGAGTTGGGTCAGCCAGTTGGTAACTGGTACCTAAAAGATGCTGTTAAGGGAGAAAAAAGAATGTGGAAACCCCAAACCACCCACTGTGAAGGAAAGGAAGGGATGGAACAGGGATGTTGGTGTGTCCAAGTGACCTGGAATACAACATCTCAACCTCTTGCAGAGGATGACTGGAAGGGATGGTGGATCCTCCTCTTGGATATTCTCCCATATGTCCCTCTTCCCTGGGGAACTGGCCCTTGCACCCACCACTGACTGAGCCCCATTTCAAAACCTGCATCACCCACTTTATCTTCCACCTCTAATCCCTAAAGGTTTGAAACCTTGAAATCTGGGGAAAAAATTCCTTGTAATCACCATATCACAGAATCACTTAGGCTGGAAAAGACCATCAACTCCAAACTTTGACCAATCACCACCTTGCTGACCAGATCAGAGTGCTGAGCACCACAGCCAGACATTTCTTGAACACCTCCAGGGATTGTGACAACTGTTTCCATCTTAATCCGTTCAAAACGCTCCAGGCCATGGAACGGAACAAAAGAGAAGACAATAAAAGGAAATAAGAAAACAAAACTAAACCACACGAGCAAATCCTCCACTGACGAGTTCCTTTCTCCTGAGCTGGCATTTCTCTGACAAATGTTGGATTATCTTGTTCTTTACTTATTTATAGTGCTGGAGGGGTAGGATTGTCCCTCCAGAGGCACCGTGAAGTTTTCAGAAAGAAATATCAGAGTTTCCCCAGCAGTGCCAGACACAACTCATTATTTGCAGACAGGTGACTTTTGTTTTCCACACTTGCAGCAGGATTTGAGAAGAAAACTCTTCAAAGTGGGTCAGTGTTTTACTCCCCAACTGGGGGTCTATAAACTCAACTCAAAGGGCTCTCTGCTCCCAAAAATGTGTCTTGAAAGTGGTTCTGGCTCTCCAGAGGGAGAACTGGAGTCTTCCGGAGGAGTTTATAGAATCCTAGAATATTCTGAGTTTGAAGGGTCACACAAGGATCATCTAGTCCAACTCCTGGTCCTGCACAGGACACCTCAAAAATCCCACTGTGCCTGAGAGTGTTGTCCAAATGCTCCTTGAGCTCTGGAAGCTTTAGGACCATGACCACTTCCCTGGGGATCCAGTTTCTCTGGGAAACCTGTGCGAGGGCCTCACCACGCCCACAGGGAAGAACTTCCTGATATCCAATCAAACACCACTCATTTTCAGTGGGAACCCATTCCCCCTTGTTCTGTCTCTCCTTGCAAAAATTCTGTCTCAATCTTTCCTGCCAGCCCCTTCAGGCACTGGAAGGTTGCAGTGAGGTCACCCTGAAGCTTCTCTTCTCCAGGCTGAACAAGTCCAATTCTCTCAGCCTCTCATTGTAGGAAAGGTGCTCCATCCCTCTGATCATCAACCCCAGAAAGTTTCTGCTGCCTCTGTGCAAAGTCTATGACACGTGGACATCCCATTTTTTTTTGGTGGCCACGTCCAACGTGAATCATGGAAAGAGTTTGGAAGCAGGAGCAGCATCACTGCCAAATCTCAGTACGATGCTTCATCCATCCCAACTCCTCCATGGCAAATCCCTCATCCCTTTCCCAGCAGAGAGAGGGTGTGAGGAGAGAGGACATCTCCCTCCAGGATTTTTAAGGGATGACCAACCTCAATGTCACCGGGAGCAACCAGAATTTAAAGCCAGCAAATCGCAGCCCTTGTGAGCTGCGCTCCCGGCAAAGCCGCGGGAGATAAGGGGGAGGAGTGAAAAGGAGAATCAATAAATCTTAACCTCATTCACAATGATCTGGAGCTCTTATTAAGTAAATTAATTTAAGTTAATTTAACTCGATCATGACTCCCGATCACAGTGATTTAGTGAGGGGGAAATTGCATTAGGAAAGGCCACACTCACCAGATAGAAGAACGGAAGAAAATTAGATCCACTTAGCAATGTGAATTAATATGGAAATAGCAGGTGTAAATTTCACCTTATCAAGAGAGTGAAAATTATCTTCATAAATTTGGAGAAATAGGCCCCGAGTTGCTTATAAATCTATTTAAAACAAAAATATTACAAAAAGTGGAGTAAAATTAATTTAAAATATACTCCCACCTATTGCCTCGAAGAAAAGTCAGCAGCAGGGTCGAGTTAAATGCAACCCAGCAAGAAGGGGAGGATGGAATTCACTCCCAAGGGATTGGCATCAGGTACCTCCAGCAACTCTCCCTGTCACTCATTTCCCAAAGCCACGACCCTCATCATCTGAGTCTGGTGATTTGGGCGTTTATTGCCAAAAAGTGCAACATCCTGGATGTCCCAGCAAAGTAAAACCATGGCACATCACTTCCAGATATCCAAAAACCTGGACTTCATGGAAGAAATCGCTCCTTAGTGCCAGCTGGGAACCAGTTAGGGAGTAGCACTGGAAGGCAGCACCACCAGTTGACACCCCACTACTGGCTTAAGGGGAAGAGGATATTAAAAATATCAAATTATTATAAAAATATTATGATTATTAAAATAAAAGATATTATAGAAATGTTAAAAATAATTGACTACTCAGTATGAAAAATAAAACTGAGGTGACTAAAGGGCTGTCCCATCATCACCAGCGCTGCTCCTTCTTTTGGGAAGAGCAAAGAAAATCAAGAAGAAAGCAGCTCCTGGCGTGTTGCTTGTGACAGATCCAAGACGATGATAGGAACGATGGAGCAAAAAATCCCATAAAAACTCCAGGAGAAGCATTTGCCACGTGCTTCCTCCAGACAGGCCGGATGATTGATCACCCCCAACGAAGGTAATTGGGAGATGGAGATTTATGGCTTCTTTAAAACATAATTGTTTTAATTTGCTGATGGCATTTTATCAAGATTTGTCTGAAGCAGCTGTAAGATCTAAACTACACCAATTTAATGAAGTCAGAGATTAATACGGAGAAAATGATCCTACAAGTGGGAGCTCTCGGCCAATCGCAGCAGAACGAGGTCATTCCTCGGAAAAACACTGCTGGGTTGAGCAAGAGCCACCACCCAGATCCCAGAGGTTCCCGCTCTGAATCCCATGCCTGAAGCTTCTCCCCTCCTTGATTCTCACCATGGATCCTCCATCCATCCACCATCCACATCTGGAGTAAGAAGGTGTGAGGGAAGAAGCTGAGCCCAACAGTTGGAGGATGAGTTTTTCTCTATTAATGAAGGCTGAAGGTCACAGAATCATGGGATGGTTTGAGTTGGGAGGGACCTTCAAGACCGTCTTGTTTCAATCTCCTGCCACGGGAAGGGACACCTTCCACTATCCCAGGTTGCTCTGAGCCCCACACAACCTGGTCTTGAACACTTCCAGGGAGGTGAGGCCCTGGCACAGGTTTCCCAGAGAAGCCGTGGCTGTCCCATCCCTTGAAGTGTCCAAGGCCAGGTTGGAGCAACCTGCAATAGTGGAAGGTGTCCCTGCCCATGGCAGGGGGGTGGAACTCAAGGATCTTAAAGGTCCCCTCCCACCCCAACCATCCTGTGATTCCATGAAATTGCAGGATGCAAAAAATTATGTGGCTTGTTTCTCGAAAGGGAAATGCAGGAATTTGGTCCCAAGGATGTGGAAATGGAGGTGGCACGTCCAAGGCGAGCAGTAATTGGAGGAGACAAGCCAGAATAAAAAGAGACCTCTGGATTTCAGGGATGATGCCCAGGTGGGAAAACATCAGAGACGAAGTAGAAGGTGATGACAAAGGTGGAGGTGGTGCAGGTAAGGTTGACCATGAGCCCAAAAGGATCCCAGTTTCCATACTGGAAGAAGCACTTGGAGACCAGTAGAGTACAGGAGATGAGAAGTTTCTCAACCAAGAGCTTGGAAAACAGACAAAAAAACTGATCCAACCTTTTTTTCCAATCCCTCTGTTTATCCCATACCTCACTTCATCACCCTGAGCTCTCCCAAAACCAACTGTTCCTTCAGATATCAATTTGTGAACCCCAACATTCACTTTTAAAGGGAAAAATCAGACCAAGTCAGGCTTTAAAAACAATCACAACGACTTTTGTCCCTCCACAGCTCTAGCATAAAAGCCACCAATCCTCAGGGCATTGCTGGGGAATGGCTTTTGCAGGAAACCACCTGGAGCAGGGAGAACAAATCCGGAGAAGAGCAGAGCAGGCTCTCTTTGCCCAAAATACTGCCTGTGACTCCTGGCATTTCAGGGGGAGGACAAGTTATTTCCGACCTAAAAATAGCCAAAATCTGTATTTTCACCAAACCCATCACTTCTAATTGCACCTTGTTTTAAAGAATCAATTATTTTAATGACCTTCCTGCTTCCACGTTAAGCTCCAGGTCCTGTCTTGGCCTCTGAGACGCTTCCTGGAAACATCTCCACCTCTGTGGATTTAGGAATATTTCAACTCAAGGGTACAGCATCTTCAGTGCCTCCCTTCTCCAGGCAGTGCCAAAATATTTCCTGATGTTTCACCCACCCAGATGATTGAGAAGAAGCAAGTTTGGGACAGGTTTGGAGCATCCAACACACCCTCCTTCATCACCAACATCCACATGTTTATTCATCCTCTTTTCAGCTTATTTAACTGCTCCATGGGAACAATTAATTCCAAGAGGGAATAAATAGGAAGCCAAAGGCATAAGCTGTTGGCACCAGCTCAGGATAACACAATTCCTAATATGATTTTACACTTTAAGTCAATAAACTCAGTGTAGACCAAACAAAGAGAGAAATTAAATGGCGAAGACGCAACAGAAAAACGCAAAGCCAACGTGGGAGGTCCCGTGGCTCCCACATTCCAACCAGTTGCCTTCTAGGGATGGAAGAATTACCTGGATGTCACAGGGCGCCTGGTTTTCCAGGTGGGAATGGGGCTGGTGAAGGATGATAAGGCTGGAGACACCACATTCTTCTTCACGATCCTGTAGCGCGTCTTTATCACCTTGTTGGCTGGGGGGCTCCTTACGAAGTGGAAGTTGGATCCTAGGAGAAAAAACATGGAAAAACAGGTTGAAATTAAGGTGTGGATGGGACAGGAGGGATCTCACTGACATTCTCACAGAATCATGGAATTTTTAAGGTTGGAAAAGACCTTTAAGATCATCAAGTTCAATAGCCATTGGTCCCACATCCAACACAAGTCCTACATCCAGTTTTTTAGCACCTGAAAAAAGGGGCGAAGTTTCAGGAATGGGTGAAGTTTCAGGAATGGGACCACCACGGCTGATGGTAACAGAAAGGTCCTGATGGGCTTGGGAAGGTTTGGCTTCACCAGCTCACCAGCAAAACTCTACCACGGGAATCATGGATTCACCAACACCACTTTGATCCCAACATCCACACTGGAAATAAATGTATGCCTTTAATCCTTGGCATTTTTATCACGTTTTTCATCCCTGGAAGTGCTGAAGTCCAGGTTGGATGGGGTTTGGAGGAACCTGGGACAGTGAGAGGTGTCCCTGCCCATGGCAGTGAACCGGATGAGCTTCAAGCTCCCTTCCAACCCTACCCATTCCTGGATTCTCTATGTTGCAGGATGATCTACATCCCGGGTTATTCCGCGGAATGTTTCGTGCAATTAACAGTTCTGTGTTTGACTGTGGTTTTCCTCCACGAGCCATTTTTTTTTTCCCAAGCTTTCAGGAATGCACCTAATTGCCCGACTTTTATAACATACAGCTGTAACTGCCCAGATAATTAAAGCTGACACTCCATGCTGAGCCTCAGTCTCTGGGTTTTATAACTGATTTAAAGGGCTGGCTGTTTTTCTCTGAGATCCTCTCATTAAAATTATGGAGAGGTTGGGAGGGGAAAAGCGGGATCGTTATTTCCGCTGAAAATGTTAGACCCATCCCCATGTTTGTCTCTGTGAGAGGAGGAAGAATAAGGTGGATTCCCTTCCCAGGAAAACTAGGAAAAATAGGGAAATACATTTTAGAGCTGATACCATTCCCTAGAAAGGAGGGAACAGCTCCCCCATATCCCTGAAACAGTGGCAACATCAATCCACAGCTTTACAATTACATACAGGGAATTATTTTCTTTCTTGACCATTCCCAACAAGTCAACGACTTGTGTTGGCTTTGGGATGGATCAGGCGACACAAATTTCCATTCCCAAACTCAGCAAAAAAAGTTACAACGCCTGGTGATGGGAAAAGGGGAAAACCAGGCTCTGCCATGACAGAAAAATGACTGAAATTTTTCACGATAGGTGATGCTCACAAAGTTCCGCAATCTGAACCCGTGGGATAAATCATGGAACTAAAGCATCTTCCAAGTTCTCTTCCAGGAGAAAACATTTGATTACTCGATGACTGGAGGAATTGCAGCCACGTTAGAGGTGAGGCACTTTAGAGGTCACATCACAGGTGAGGCAAGAAGGGAGAGATGAAAGAACAAGGAAAGCAAACAGGATTTCATTGCTCTTTCCCTGTCCTGGGATTTTTTTTGTAGCAGATCAAATTCTTCAGGGCAGTGACCAAATCCCTGCGTGGGCTTTTAAAGCCTTTGCAAGGTTGAAGCTCTAATTACAATTAAAATTGCTCCAAAGTACCGGCAAACTTGGTGCCTTTTCCTTCAGGGAATTGTATTTAGGACAAGAAAATGGGAACAACAATAGGACAGAGGTACCAATCCCTGCATGGACCAACAACATACACATGATGATATCCCAGCTATGGTAACAATAGGACTGTTCTGAAATCATGGAATCATGGAATGGGTTTGGGTTGGAAGAGAATTCGGAGAGAATCCAATTCCACCACTTGCCATGGGCAGGGATACTTTCCACTATCCCAGGGTGCTCCAAGCCCTGTCCAACCTGGCCTTGGACACTGCCAGGGATCCAGGGGCAGCCACAGCTTCTCTGGGAATTCCAGCCCAGCACCTCCTCACCCTCACAGGGAAGAATTTCTCCCTAATATCCCATCTAAATCTGCCTTCTGTCACTTTTGTCACCCAGAACATGTGCACACACAAAACCTCTCATGGATACAGCACCAACCACGTACCCAAAGCACTTCCTTCCCACCGGGGAAGGGATGAGAGCCACAATCCCACATCCTCCCCAGCCAGCAACAGCACAAGTTGCCCCTTTCCCTCCTCCACTCCGACCTCACGGAATTACTAAGTTGGGAATTTGTTGAATACGTAATTAACATCTTTTTGCCCCCACACAAGCTCGAGCTGCCACCAATCAACCCAGAACTGCATCAAACTCCTGCCTGACAAGAAAGAGAGGTCCCAAATTATTGCAGGCATCCCCCTCCTCCTCCTCCTTCCCCAAAACACGCTGGCACCTGGTAAACTCTATTCCCAGAGGTAATTGGATGGTGTATTCATTCCGAAGCTGCTCCTTGGAAAGTGCCTGATGCGCGACTCCGGCATTAACCACCTCCTCAAAGAGCCTCTCCGAAGAGCTCCGTTTTCTATTATTACTTGCTAGCTGAGGGGTTTTGTGTAGATAATCATGTTATTTAGACAGGATGTTGGTTTAATTCCCTTCATTACAGGCTCACAGGGTTGTAATTTTTTCCTCTCCGCGTGATGTATTCCCCGTGGCACATTTCACTCAAATCAAACACTTCACGCTTTTATTACAAACAATACCCCAGCGTCCCCCGTTATCAGCCCGGCGCACACATCCCCACTCCTCGCCGCGATCCAGAGGTCACTTCTAATGACTAATCGATCTCATTAGCTTTCCTAATTAAAAACTTTACTACCGCCATGGAAGACAAACTACAAAAAAACTGCTTGCATCATATTCGAATGGGATATGAGCATCATTTATCAGCCAGGGCCGTGCGCTGCTGAGCTCGGGGCTTTCTGCGGAGCGGCGAATCCCGCGGGCGCCGCTCACGCCTCCTGTTCCTAGGGAAAAAAAATCCTGGTGTAAACTCAAAATGTGGGATTGTTAAGGTCGGAAAAGACCTCTAAGGTCATCACCTCAGTGCTGCCAAGGCCACCACTAAACCACATCCCCAAGTGACACATCTACATGGCTTTTAAATCCCTCCAGGGATGATGATTCCACCGCTTCCTTGGGCACCCCAAGCATCCCTTCAGTGAAGAAATTTTTCCTAATAGTCAAACAAAACTTCCCCTGGTACAACTTAAGGCTGTTTCCTCTTGTCCAGTGCTGACCCAGAGATGGGGAATTTGTTGCCAAAACCTCTTACCAGGGTGCTCCATGCAGGAGGGATCCAGGAGTCACCAGCACACACATCCCTTAGGAAAGGGGTTGGATGCAAGTGTCCTTATTTCTTCTCTTATCTTCCTGACAGAAGTACCAGGAATTGGCCCCCCTGGGGAAGCTGAAGCAGGGAGGGCATAAAAAGAGTTTGCTCCTGGAATTTTTTACCTGGAGAAGGGTCTGGAGAAACCTTCTTTTAAAAGAGGCTTAAAAGAAAGATGGGGAACAACTCTGGATGAAGTCCTGGAGTGACAGGACAAGGGGGAATGACTTCCCACTGCCAGAGGGCAGGGTTAGATGGGATATTGGCAAGGAATTCTTCCCTCTGAGGGTGGTGAGGCCCTGGCAGTGTGTTTGCCAGAGAAGTTGTGGCTGCCCCATCCATGGATTGGATGGGGCTTGGAGCAACCTGGTCTAGTGAAAGATGTCCCTAAAAACCATGTTTGATGTGGCACTTGAGGACAGAGTTTAGTGGTGGCCTTGGAAGTGCTGGGTTAACATCTGGACTTGATCTTAGGGCTCCTTTCCAACCTTAATGATTATTCCATGATTCTGTGATTCTAAATCCATGAGGCAAGAGGAAGATGCTGCTGCTTGGGGTGGATTAGGGAAACCACAATATTGGTGGAGTAAATCCTGTCCAGCTACTGCTGGGAAAAAGGAAGTTCAATAAGCAAGGGGAATTTCAGGAGGGCAGATTCTGAAATCCAAGATATTATTGCTGCTTTTGGAAAAGGATATGGGATAGAAAAGCTTCCTGGGAATGGGGAAAAGAACTACATTAAGTCATGACCTGGGTGCCACAGGGTCTCCCATCCTCAATCTTGGCCACCACGACCCTTCCTGTGTGTCTCCATCGGGGCTCAATTCCGAGCTGTGCCATTAATCCCGATCGGAGGCGAGACGGGAAGCAGTGAGTGACAGGTACATTGATCTTCCAGCAGCTGGAAGCGAGACAGGAGCAGGGACAAATGCAAATTGGGGAGCAGAAGCTGAACCTTGGATACGCTGCCAGGATTGTCCCCAGCACCAGGGAAAACCTCGGATATTAAAGGGATGCAGCACGACTACCCCAAGGAAAAAAAGCAAAGCAGAGACCAAAAACCTCTGATAAAACCAAATGGCTCTTTCCAAACAGGCATGAGGAAAAGAAAACAAAGGGTTAAGGACTATTTGGGCACGTGTGAAGGAGCCACCAGAATGTCCCAGCTCCTGACAGAGGGTAAAAAACTCGCACTTAGAACCCAAAGCAGCTCCAAAAAGAACAGAAAATCTCTGCTGAAAGGTTTGCTGGAAGCAAAAGCTTCCCAACATGAAGATGAATCCCTCACCATGGGATTTGCTCCAGGTCTGGAAGTGAAGATTCAGCAAACCCCACCAGTATCTTGTCCTTGTATCCCAGAACAAACAGGCCGTTCATCCAAAGCCACCCCAGGCTGCAGCAGGACCATCACACACATCCAGTGATGCTCTGGGATGGTATGGGATGAAACCTCCCTTTTTTCCATGGGAAAAGGCATCCCTGACTCAAAGCAATTTGCTGCTGGACCACTGTCAAGGCATGGAATGAGGCCGCCACATCCACTCCTTGTGAAATCCCTGCAGGATTGTTTCCAAATGGATCTGATCCTTCCACGCTGTCTCCCACCTCATGGATGAAGGGAAGGTGGTGGAGGAACTTTTTAGGATTTTAGTAACAAGGTCCAAGGGCAAATCTGGGGGCAGAAGAGGAGCTTGTAGCCAGGAGCAACCTCAACAGCAGAAACACCATGGGAAGCTCAGATGGCCAGGATGGATCAGCCTCACTCCCACTGTAACAGCAGATTACAAGGACTGGGAATCCCAATCATTGCCCTTCACATCAACCGAGAGTCAGGTTGCTCCAAGCGCTGCCCAACCTGGCCTTGGACACTTCCAGGGATCCAGGGGCAGCCACAGCTTCTCTGGAAAACCTGTGCCAGGGCCTCACCACCCTCACAGGGAAGAATTCCTTCCTAACTTCCCATCTATCCCTGCCCTCTGGCAGCAGAAAGCCATTCCCTCTTGTCCTGTCACTCCCTCCTTGTCCTCTCCAGCCCTCTTGGAGCCCCTCCAGGCACTGGAAAGGGTTCCAGGATCTCCCTGGATCCTTCTCTTCCCCACGCTCGGAGCTCAGCTCAGCTTGGGTGCAGAGGTGGAAAAACATCCAAACCTCCTGGGGATTATCCCCAACAGCACTTGCTTCCCTGGATGAGAAAAACCATGGATGGGAAGGGAATAGCAATGGAGCAAAAAACTGAGGAAGACGGAGAGAAGTTGGGCTAAAACAAGAATCATGGAATGGTTTGGGTTGGAAGGGACCTTCAACACCATCGAGTTCCAACCCTCTGTCATGGGCAGGGACACCTTCCGCTAGACCAGGTTGCTCCAAGCATTTGGAAATTACTTCCAACAGGGACAAATCCATGGGAAACCTGAATGAGGTTCAACCACAGCTCCTCCACCTAAAAGCAAATGGGATGACGCACCTGGATGGCGTCACCCCTGAGCCACACAGCTCTGACACCTTTTGTCCTGGCTGCCAACTTGGCCAAGTCCCTGGAGTTAACAAAAGCTTTAGGATTACTGTAATACTGTTAGGAATTCAGTGTGAAAGCAGACACCAGTATTAGGGATGATTATCCCGGAGCAGGTTCAATATGTTCCCACAGAATGGCACAGCAAGAGGTTAATTATGTTGCGACTGGAATCAGCTTCCAAAAGGACCATCCTTGGGTTTAAGAGGGGAATTTAATTTTCACACTCATTCAGTTCCGAGCTCCTTCAAGAGCGACGGCTCTTTATGCCAGAATGTAAACGATGCTTTATGATCATGAACTGCTGCTTAATAGGAAATAAATCCAATTGATCCAAAGTGCTTTACCTGGGACCCGGAGCACGGCAGCTGCTCCGGTTGTCACATTCAGAGAGGACGGGAGAAGGGCGGGATTTGGGACTGAAACAATTTAGAGGGCTCCAAACCTGTTGGAAAATTTGCTTAGCGTGGCAGCTGCTTTCAGCTGGGAATATTTGGGGAATGAACACCAAATCTGCTTGGCTAATTCCCTTACGCCAATTGGACCACAGGAAAAGAGAAGTACACAGGATCCACCAGGAGCGAGGCTGCATTGGGCACTGGCACTTGGAGATGAACTGTAAGGAAACACCCGTTTTAGCAGGGAAAGTATTAAATTCATGGAATTGTTTGGCTTGGAAGGGACCTTAAAGATCATCTTATTCCAAAACCCTTGCCATGGGCAAGGACACCTTCCCCCAGACCAGGTTGCTCCAAACCCTGTCCAACCTGGCCTTGAACATTTCCAGGGATGGGGAGTTCACAACCTCTCTGGGCAAACCCATATATCCTGCTCACATAAATTCTGTGTGTCTGGGTCTGCATCCAAAATTCCTGGGTTTAGGGGAAAAATACAGAACTTTTGTTTCCAGGAAATACGGAGTGGGAAAATATCACCCAACTTGAAGAGAAAAATTCCAGCAGCAGGAAAGGGAGGGTTTCTGCCCCTTTGCCCTGCTCAGGTGAGACCCCACCTAGAATTCTACATCCAGCTCTGGGGTCCAACAGCAGGAGAATGTGGAGCTGCTGGAGCAGATCCAGAGGAGACCACAGAGATGCTCCAAGGGCTGGAGCCCCTCTGCTCTGGAGCCAGGCTGGGAGAGCTGGGAATATCCAGCCTGGAGAAGGGAAGGCTCCAGGGAGACCTTATTAGAGCCTTTCAAAAATCCAAATGTTTAGGAAAAAGCACCACCATGCGTGGAGATGTCATGGGGGATCCCTCTGCTGTTGAGAAGAAAGAAGGGGAGCGAGGAGAAGAGCATCTGGAAAAGCTGGGGATGGCACAGCCAGGAGAAATCCGACAGCAAGGAAACATCGGCAGTGAGCGTGACAGGAGAGAAACAGGAAGAAAAGCAGCAGACGTGAAAGCCACGGAGCTCCAAGAAGCTCCCTGGAAAAAAAGCTGCTGCAAAAGACACTCAGGATCAGCCTCCCAAAAGGCTGAGGACCTGCACTCCCTTTCCAGCCCACTGGTGCAATCCCAACTTCCATCTGCAGCTGGGATGCTGCACAGAACGGATTTTAGTGGATCTGGTTTAGTGGATGTGGTGTCTTTGGGATTTGGGTGTTCCCAGCATGCCACAACACCCAGCATGGAATCATGGAATGGTTTAGGTTGGAAAAGAGCACTAAGACCATTGAGTCTAACCATTCCCTCAGTACTACCAAGGCCACTGCTAAGCCACGTCCCCAAGTGCCACATCCATGAATTCTTTGTATCCTTTCAGGGACGGTAATTCCAGCACTAACAAGGGAGCTTATTCCAATGCCTGACCACCTTTCCATGAAGAAATTCTCTCTAAATATCCAATCTAAACCTCTCTTGGGACAACTTGAGGTCATTTCCTCTTGTCCTGTCCCTTGTTCCCTGGGAGCAGAGCCTGAACCCCACCACCTGGATCCACCCTCCTGTCAGGGAGTTGTGGAGAGTCAAAAGGTCCTCCCTGAACCTCCTTTTCCCCAAGCTGAACCCGTCCAGCTCCCTCAGACATTCCTGGTGCTCCAGACTCTTCCCCATCCTTTGTGGAATACCATCCCTGGAAGTGTTCAAAAATGTGAGGATGTGGCATTTGGGGACATTGACTAACAGTGGCCTTGGCAGACCTGGGGGAACAGCTGGGACTCAATAGTCTCAGAGGTCTTTCCCAATGGAAGCCATCCTGCATTTATCCACACAAAATCAATCCATATCATTTTCCAAAGGGGTCTGGGCCACCACTCTTCAGCCCCACCAGCCCCTGGAGCCAGATGATTTGGGAAGCCACGGAAAATAACGGGAAGAACAGTGCTTTTGACTCAGCTCTAGAATTCCAATACCAATATTCCAACTGCAACAGAAACGCCGGCAAACATCTTGGTTTATTCCCTCCAATCCCAAAATATGGAGAGAGGCAGAGACAGAGGGGTCCAACAAGGTCTTGATGGGGACATGAGGACACATCACCTGTCACCGACCTCCCAGTAATCCCAGTAACCGCACCAGCTCTGTCACATCCCCATCCCCATTCCCAAAAAGCCCCAGGATGGCCCTTCCAAACATCACAGGGGCGGATGAGCCTTCCAAGGATGAGGAGACCCCACATTATCCACCAGGACTGGCAAGAGGAGGTCACACTGAAGGCTCTGAACACCCTTTTCCCAGCTCCAGCCCATGTTAAAGAGCCTGAATGGGTCTCTGGAGCATCGGCCCTTGTTCAAACACAACCCTTATTATTATAACAAAAGAGGGTGGTGGGTTTTCCTTCCCCCCTTCCCTCGGTGAATGATTATTAATGTGTTTCCAGGAGCTGGATCCATTCCTCTAAATGAGAGCGGGATGGCAGGAGGAAAGCTGATAAATGCCCTCCTCCCCCCGGCCTCGCGGCGGGAGCTGCCAGGGGTGCTCGTTCTAACAAGCTGCAGATGGAAGACGACTGGAATAACAAAGTATGAATTTTTATGAGTCTAATAAATCACTCCACTTTTCCTGCTCTTGATCGTTTCCAGCACTTCAGACACCAGAAAAACCCCGGCTATAATCAAATGGGTTCAGGGATCTCGTGTTCACGCCTCGCCGTGGCACGGGGAGAGGTGGCTCTGCCTCGGGAGCGCTCGGCGGGCTGGAATTCCATTTGCATTCGTGCTTTAGGATTGACTTCTTTTTTTTATATCTTATTTTATTTAAATTTAACAAGGAAAAATTTGAATCTCTTAGGTATTCCCCACCCTCAAAGCCACTTATCCAACTGAAGGCCACCCAGCTTTTAGCTTTCCTGAGTATCCAGTTAAAAAGAACCTGACCTGACTGTGGCACCAGCAGAGGAACTTGGATAAACTCAGGAAGACGGGAGGAAAACTTTGTAAGGAAGAAGGTTCATTAAGATCCTTTTAATTCTCCTTTCTAAACTTTGATACAAAGCAGGCAATGGACAGGCTCAAAATCCATCCCAAAGAGAAACAAAGGGATTCAACTACAAGTTGTAGCCACTGAGTAGGTGTACATGGGTTTGCCAAGGGAAGTATTTGCCAAAAAGCCGGAAAAGCAACACATTAATGGAAAGAAAGAATGAGGACGTTGTTTTCCTTCCCAGAAAACCACTCTTGAAACCTCCCAGAGAGAGAAGAATGAAGCTGAAGTCGGACACACCATAATGGTTCCTTGACCATGGAAGGTGGAGCTGGAATGAGATGATCTTTAAGGTCTCTTGCAACTCAAATCATTCCATGATTCCATGTGGTTAAGCAAAGGAGAACCATTGCTCCACATCAGTCTACACTCCTTCAAAACCAAGCACAGCTCCAGGATCTTTGAAATCCGGAAAAAAAACCCTCCTTAAAATCCCAGGACCATTAAGGTTGGAAAAGACCTCCAAGGTCATCAAGTCCAACCTGTGACCAATCCCCACCTTGTCACTCAGACCAGAGCACTGAGTGTCACATCCGGTTATGCCTTGAACACCTCCAGGAATGGGGACTCCACCACCTCCCTGGCCAGCCCCTTCCAATGCTTAACAACCCTTTCCATGAAGAATTTTTTCCTGAAATGGAATTAATGTTGCTGCACTCCCGGTCCCCCTGCACCTTTGTTGACAGTGAGTCCCCATCGCAGTAACCCAAACCTCAACGCTTCACCTCCCTGAAGGAAGGACGCCAAGTTAACAAGGAAACCTGTTGTTTCCATCACCCTTATCCTGCCCTAGTCTTTAATCCATCCAATATGTTCTTTTTCCCCGCTTTTCATTTGCTTTTCCAGCACTGCACTGCATCAGGGAGGGAATTCATCTTTGACAAACATTTACCGATTATCAAATCACAACTGCAGCCGCCGACAGGGGCAATAAGTCACTTTAAGCAGCCGCCCGTATTCCAGGCTCAGGAGTTTGGGCAGCTCCTCGATGACAAATCGCTCCTGTCAAAGCCGCGTGTTCCCGGCCGCTCCGGAGCCGTGTTCCCTGTTGTTCCACGCTACCTGGTGTTTAATGACAACACTGTCAGACTAAGACGAAGCCGCTGCGCCACCGACTGCCAAAGCCCCATTAGAGGGAAGATTGAGACCCTACTCTTCCCAAACTCACTCAAGCAACACAACCCGCGAGTTTTTATAATTACGGCGCGAGAGCCATCGATCCCGCGCTGACATCCAACCTATCCCTATGAAATGGGAGTAGTTTGCTGGCTGACAGTTGCTATAGATTATTGTGGGGTGGGTTGGTTGTTTTTTTTCCCCCCTTTTTATCCATCGCTCGACAAAGCTCAGGATGGATGGGAAGGAAGAAGAGGAAAACGTGTGCGGTCTTTTCAGTGCTGTTTCTATCCAAGCTCTTTCCCTTCGAAGCGACTTCAGAGAATCCCAGACTGGTTTGGATGGGAAGAGACCTTGAAGATCATCCAGTTCCAACTCCTGCCATGGGCACCTTCCACTATCCCAGGTTGCTCCAAGCCCCATCCAACCTGGCCTTGAACACTACCAAGGATGGGGCAGTCAAAACTTCTCTAGGCAACCTGTGCCAGGGCCTCACCACCCTCACAGGGAAGAATTTCTTCCTTATTTCTACTCTAAATCTTCCCTCTTTCAGTTAAAACTTTCCCCCTCGAGGGAGAAGAATGTTGCTGTTGCTTTAAAGAAATGTGTTCATCTGCTCGAAGCTGTTACAGGATCCGTTAAGTTCCTATAAATAAGGAATTTCACAGCCTAAGCTGTGCACGAGCATCGGGGCATGTGGTTGATTTCCTTGGATTGCCCATTTGGGTGATCCAGCTGGATGGGTTTGGCACTCATCCACTTCTCCCACCTCCCCAAAGACCACGGCTTCAGCTGTGCTGGAGGAGAAAGAATCTGCCAGCATTCCATGCTCAATGTGGGGATGAATGGCACCAAGAGGCACCCAAACTCTACCCATCATCCCATTCCATGGGCAGAACTTTGGGAATTGACCACTAGGGCTTAAATGCGACCTGATGAACCAAAACCATGGTTCCTGCACCAGAGATGGAATTTTCTCATAGGTCTGATCCTAAAAAACATCCTCTTCAGGATGGGGTGCAGTGAGAGGGAGCTAAAATTGTGGAAACACAATGTCAAGACTTTCTCTTGGATCAAATCCACATGGGGACCATGGTCATTGAAATTTATGATGTGGAAAACAGGATTACAAGAAGAAAATTCCCACTGGCTACCTGGATGGCTCAGGAGACCCATTCCTCCTTAGAAAATCCCAAATAACCACCACACCACAAGACTGTGGAATAATTTTGACCCAAGGTCCTCTCAGGCATTCAGTGGGATCCTTGGGGTGTCCTGTGCAGGGCTAGGAGATGGACTGGATGATCCTTGTGGGTCCCTTCCAACTCAGGATATTCCACTATTCCTTTTGACCATGGTTTCAAAGCATAAAGGCACGAAGATGATCCCACATCACTTTTTTAGGAAAGGGAAAAGAGGAAAGCTTTGGCATTGGCAGCTCTTCAGTTCCTGAGGTCATCAGTATCATAATAAGGAAAGTTCAGGTCTCCAAGTCACCTGATCCCAAATAACTTTGCTGAATCCAAGGTTGCTAATGGAGAAGGGAACAAAACAAAGAAAAAATTCAAATTTTTTGGTGGAAAGCAAAGCTCTTTTACCCAAAATGTCCATAATTCCAACTCTACTCTCTGATCCAGTGCTTTACATTGAGGTTTCTATCCCTACATCCCTGAGCCTATTCAACAGCACAGCTTGAAGGAAATAGCATCTGGCCAAGGCCAGGATGGATTGGGTTTGGAGTGACCTGGACTCATGGAAGGCAGAGGGCTGGAATGAGATGGTCTTTGACACCTCTTCCAACCCAAACCACTTTCCTTCAATCTTTTCCTGTGACTCCAAATCTCTGGGGACACCTGGGTCATGTTCCAACAAGAAATTAATTTTCCAGAGCCTGAGTGACAGGTGAGTAGAGCATTCCCTTTGTCGCATCCTTGGAATCAACCGGTGGTGTCAGCGTGGGAGAGGGAAAGAAAAACAAATCTCCCTTTTCCAGCCTCCACGTCTGACGAGCTACTCCAGACAGGAGGGGAAATATTTGATAAATTTTCATTTCCCTTCCGAAGCTGTCAGGGAATCTTTTTATTGACAGCGCTCCAGGGTTCTTCCGTAGTCTCAGGGAAAAGGGCACGTGCTCTTGCTGGTTATTAAACCAAACACATATTTTGGAGGGAGAAACAGCTACAATCCAAATAAATCCTCCACGTGTGAGTCCTCCAGGATTCCATACGTCTCACAAGCCACATGGGAGCCTGGTTCACCTGTTTTGTTCCACGAGGGATGACTGAGGGAAGATAAACCTAAAATCATAGAACTGCTGAGGTCAGAAAATACATCCAAGATCATCAAGTCCAACTCTTAACTCAGCATTGCCACTTTTGCCACTAAACTATGTCCCCAAGTGCCACATCCATACGTTTCTTGGACACTTCCAGAGATGTGATTCCACCACGATATTCCATGGAGCTCCTCTGCTCTGGAGCCAGGCTGAGAGAGATGGGAATGTCCAGCCTGAAGAGAAGAAGGAACTGGGGAGATCTTAGAGCCCTTTCCAGTGTCTAAAGGAAGATCTGGAGAGGGACCTTGGAAAAGGGATGGAGTGACAGGACACAGGGAATGGCTTCTCACTGGCAGAGGACAGGATTAGATGGGATATGGGGAAGAAATTTTACCCTGTGAAGGCAGGGAGGCCCCGGCACAGGTTTTCCAGAGAAGTTGTAGCTGCCCCATCCCTCGAAGTGTCCAAGGTCAGGTTGGATGGGGCTTGGAGCAACCTAGGATAGTGAAACGGGCCCCTGCCCAGGGAGGATGGAATGAGATGGCCTTGAAGAATCCCTTCCTATCCAAACCATTCCCAGATTCCAGGAAGACACAAGGCAAGTGCACCAAGACCCTGCCTGAGCACAGCTCCAGCCCCTGGCAACAACAATCACCCAACAAACAACATCCTAAACCAGGAAACAGCTGGATTTTAAAAAGGACCATGGACTAAACCACTCTGGATTTCCTGCTGGTTCACAGCCTGATGGCTTCTTGTCCAAAGGTCAGAAATTCCCTCTCCGAAATCCCCCCGGAATAGACTCTCTATAAAAAGAACCAGGAGCTCACAGCAAATCCCACGTGTGAACCATAAAGCCATAATCCCTGGAGCTCCAGGGATTCTGCACATGCCACTGGGAGTGTGAACAGCCAGACTCCCAGCCCGAATCTCCACTGCAGTAATGCCTCCCAAATTTTCCCGCTGGCTCCCAGAAGATCCGTGCACTGGCTGTTTCTCAGGTACAGGGCCTTAGGATCTAATCCAGTACAGCAAATCCTTCAGGAGCGTTTGTGACCATGGAATCAAAGATGGCTCAGTAATTCCACAGAACCAGGTACAAGGTTTTACAAAGCATCCGTATATTTTCTTTTAGAATAGCCCAAAGTGATCCATGGTCTCGGAGAATTTATTTCCCATGTGCAGGAAAATTTGATCTTATGTAAATGAAGACACATAAATTAAATGACCAAATAAAACCACCAGAAAATTCAAAGGAGGAATAAAGGAAATCTTGTATCGCACAATTTTAGCATGATGGGGTAAAGGCTTTCCACTGCCAGAGGGCAGGGTTAGATGGGATATTGGGAAGAAATTCTTCCCTGGAAGGGTGGTGAGGCCCTGGAATGGAACTCCCAAAAAGCTGTGGCTGCACCATCCCTGGAAGTGTTGAATTCCAGGTTGGGCTCAGGGCTTGGAGCAGGATATTGCAGAGAGCCAGAAGGTCCCACCTGAGCCTTCTTTTTTCCAGGCTGAGCCCCCCCAGCTCCCTCAGCTGCTCCTGGTGCTCCAGACACTTCCCAGCTCCATTCCCTTCTCTGGATAACAACAAACCTGAGGTCTGTCCCATGAGCTCTCTGGAGCCACCAACATGATAGAGGGAAGCACCAACCCCCCCCAGGCTGCCCCACTGCCAACAGGGGCACATGGAAAAGGCAGCAGGATTTTAGGGAATGGCAGCAGGGACACCTTACCAACCTTTCCCTCCCAGGCTTCATGACATGTGCGTGCTGAAGCCAGGCTGTCACCACTCCTATCCCGTTGTTTGGCCAAACTCAAACCGTCTCCAAGAAAACAGCCTGGAAAACTCTGTCCCCACAACCCCCTCCTCCCTCAACTCCTCGGAGCGCAGCGGCACAAAACGCCTTTCCTAATGTTTCACACTCCGAGAGCTCCTCCAGCCCGCGCTCGCCGTGTAATCCCCACAAAGTGCTTCCCAAAACAGCTGCAGCTCTCCTTAATTAGTCTCCGCGGGCAACGGGCATTAACGATTCAGTCGGATGAGCGACTATTTCTGTGTAAACCCTGCGTGCTCCCCCTGGAAGCCTCTCCGCGCATCCATCAGGAATGGCTCCGTTGAGCAGTTGAGCTTTGACCTTTTGGCCAAACCCTTCTGGAAAAGCCACGTTAGGAGCAGGTGACCACCGGTGGCTCTGAGGGTGGCGGGTCCATGAGGAAAGCACTGACCAGCTCCAAGATCAATGGGAATTCAAACCACTTACTTGCAGGTCTTGGGGAGAGACATGGTCAAGATGAGGCACCAACCTTCAGCTCCCAGATTTGGGTCTGTCATTCATGGATTTGGGTTCAACTCATAAATCACAGCAAGAACTCGCCGTGTTTGCTCCAGGGCTCCTTTAACAGGAGCTGCATTCCAAGAAACTCAACGTCTTTACTCAGGCAAATGGGGCTCCAGGGTCTGAACAGAAGGGAGCGGGAAGATGTTTATTCCATCAAAGCGTTGTCTTGACTCAGCAATTCCGGGGAAGCCTTCAGCAAAAATAACTCCTTGAGCAGGAGCAGGTTCTGCAATAAAACCCAGCCACTGTGTCCACCTAGTGCCTAATCAGGGGCCAGGTTTTAAAAGTAATTATAATTATTAACAGGGGAAAAAAAAAGCTGAAAACTTGGGAATTGGATGCTCATGGAAAAGATGGGCTTGACAAGAAAATAGCCAAGCAGGTGGTGATTTTTCCACCAGTTTTAAGGTGTTCAAGGCAGAAAATAACTGAATCTTACATTAAAATATTCCTTGGATATTTGTGCCTGATGGAGAATAGACTTAAGGGTCAAAGGGATTTGTCCACCAGCCAAAACACCCTCTGGATTCATAGAATATCCTGAGTTGGAAGGGAACCACGGGGATTAACGAGTCCAACTCCTAGCCCTGCACAGGACATCCCAAAAATCCCACCCTGTGCCAGAGTCCTTTCCAATGGCTCTGGCAGCCTTAAGGCCGTGACCATTCCCTGGGGATCCAGTTCCAGCACCCAATCACCTTCTGGGGGAAGAATCTTTTCCTAATATCCAATGCAAACCTTCCCTGACTCATTTCCAGCCACTCCCTTGAGTCCTGTCCGTGGTCACAGAGAGCACAGATTGGAGTTGCCACTCCTGAGGAAGCTCCAGATCCCAAAGATCCTCCTGTCAGCCTCCTCTGGGCTTTTCCCCTCCAGACACCTCACTGTGTCCCTTTGGAACAGCTTTACATCATTCTTCCTGGGATTACACATTCCAGCTGTTTTTCTCCAGGAGCTCAACACGTGCTGTCCCCAGTGTCCGCCCAACTCCTCCTTCCACCAGCTCTAGCCCAAGGAATGAGTCTTCCAGAGGGGGCAAAACATCCTCAAGCATAACAAAAGCCAATCAATTAAGCAAAATCTTCCTCCAAGCTCAGCACAAACCTTGGGAAGAGGCTTCTCCAGGCTGATTTTCTCTTCTTGATGTACCTGCGTGAGTCCCAGAAGTGGCAGGAAGGTCCCCAGACATCCCTCAGCTTTTTGGGGAAGAAACGTGCTTCCTTCAGGGTGGTGGCTCCCAGGAATCCACGGAGCCGGTGCCGTGTCTCCGAGCAATTCCAGGCTGGGGAGAGCCAGTGGAGCAGCACACAGCACATTCCTCCTCTTATCCTTTGTCTCCAGTTTCTTCCCTTCCTGCTGGGCACAGACATCACACGGGAGGTGCCCGCGGGATCCGCTTCCCGCCCTGAGGAACACAGGAAGAGGCATCCTGGGAGCAGCACCTTCCATCAGAGCTTCATCTGCACCCGGAGATTTTCCAGCCCCTCCAGCAGGTCCTCTGAATTCGAGGATGACACAAACAGGAGCCCACAGGCTCCTGGGAAGTTCCAAAAGTTTCTCTCAGGTGGGAAAAAATATCCATGTCCCGCTCAGAGCTCCAGAACTTCTCCGTTAACTTGCCACTTCCCAGAATCCTTCTGGAATCCCACATGGATAACACCATCCGGTACCTCAAATGTCACCAAAACCTCTCTTGGAATAAATCCCAAACCTCCCCCTTGATTAACACAAGTGGACACAAAACAAACCCAAACCAACTCAAGGCTGTTTTTCAAATCATAAACCACCTTTGATTTTTCCTATCCATAAAACCTGGGACAAGATGGAAGCCCGTGAGGATGTTTATCCATAAACTTAGAGTGGAATATCAATATTTATATGATGGAAATTTATAATGAGTTGGGAAGTGATTATTGATACAGAAATCAGGAATTTGCACCAAATTGGATGCAAAGCGGTGACACTGCTGCCAAAATACACCTTTATTCCACAAATATTCTATTCCCTGCTCCCACAGAAGGGAATCCCAGAAATCTGGTCTAGTGGAAGCTGTCCCTGTCCATGGAAAGGGTTGGAACAAGGTGGTCTTTAAGGTCCCTTCCAAAACCATTCCAAACCATTCTGGGATTCAGGGTATTTATGTGTGGATCTGCAGGAAGAAAAAGGGAAAATGAGGGCAGATTTGCAGGGATAATTTCTGTGGAGAACCTCTGGAACACCAATGGAAGCTGGTGGAGCTCAGCTTGGAAAAAAAGGAGGCTCAGGTGGAACCTTCTGGCTCTCCACAACTCCCTGACAGGAGGGTGGAGCCATGTGGGATCAGGATCTGCTCCTAGGGAACAAGGGACAGGATGAGAGGAAACGGCCTCAAGGTGCACCAGGAGAGGTTTAAGTTGGATGTTGGGAAAATTTCTTCGTGGAAAAGGTGGTCAGGCACTGGCACAGCTGCTCAGGGCAGTGGTGGAATCCCCATCCCTGGAAGAATTGAAAATCCATGTGGATGTGGCACTTCAGGACACGGTCAGTGGTGGCCTTGGCAGTGCTGAGGGAGCACTTGGACTCGGTGGGCTCCAAGGTCTTTTCCAACCTTAATGATTCCATGGTTTTATCTCATGGACTTTGCATTTTGCCACCCGATATTTGCACCCATCTCCACACAGATTTGTCCCTCAGGGCTTCAGCCACTGCTTTTCATGGAAGGAAGGAGAAATTCCTTTCTCCACGCAGCTTCCAACTGGGAGCAACCAACTGGGAGGATTAGGAAGGAGGGAATCAAGTGGGGAAACTGAGGCAGTGTCCAGGATCCTTTGCTGGAAAAGTAACGGAGACATCACAGCTGCCCTCACTTCCCAGGATTTCCCTCCCTTCAATTAACACCTGATCCCTTCTCCAGGAATCAAGGAGAGAGGATAAAAGCGGGATGTAAACAAAAGAGCTGCACTTTTCCAGCACCAGGCGCTGGAAATGGTTGGAGTCTCCAAGATAATTGTGTCCATGTGCAGGGTGGGAAAGTGGCTGGAGTCAGGTTTCGGTCCAGCCGTGAATTCCCAGATTGGGTGGCTATTAATACACGCTGGGATGCTGGGACACGGCCATGGCATGCCAGCTGTGCCTCTGGATTGGGAACAACTGCGTGCTGGAAGTCTGGACCAAGGACTCTGTGGCCCTTTCCATAAAACCAGTCCTAACCCCAGGGCTGATCCCTGGATCTAAGGATGGCCCTGCCCTCCAATTCCCAAAAATTCATCCTTAAAAAGTGGTTAGTCTGGATCATTACATGGAATTTCACTTTAATTCTACTGCAAACCCACGGAGGAAAACCTCAAACTGAGGTTTAAAGGAGCTTTAGCCATTGTCTCATCCCAGGCCCCAGATTCCAGGGATCATTTTGCCCTCCAATTCCCAAAATTCCATCCTTAAAAGGTGGTTAATCTGGAGCATTACAAGGAATTTCGCTTTAATTCTGCTGCAAATCCATGCAGAAAAACCTCAAGCTGGAATTTCAAGCAGCTTCGTCCTCTGTCTCATCCCAGGTCTCAGATTCCAGGGATCATTCTGCACTTCACTTCCAGAGATTCACCCTTAAAAATCTCGATCATTACACAAAATTTGGGATTAATTCTCCTGTCAATCCACACAGGAAAACTTCAAACTCAGTTTTAAATTTTAGCCCCTGTCACATCCCAGATCTCAGATTCCAGGGATCATTCTCCCCTCCGCTTAAAAAGAGGTTAATCTGGATCATTACATGGAATTTGGGATTAATTCTGATGCAAATCCATGCAGGAATGAGCACAATGGGGAATACTTTGGCCTTCCCTGAGGATACCTCAGAGGAATTTTTTAACACAGCCCTCAACATCCCAGTTTTCCTCATTTAAAAGCAAGAAAACCAGGAAGCAGAACAACAGACTCTTCCCAGAGCAGACAGAGATTAACAGCAAAAAACCACGGATAAAACTCAAAAAAATTCCCAAAATCACCTTTTTTTCCTTCCAAAGCTGCTTTAACACTTCCTTGACTGCCCTAAATCCTAAGGAATCTCCTTCCCATTCTCCATTCCGGCCCTATTTAAAAAATAAGAATCTGGAATAAACCAAATTTTCCAAATACCAAGCAATTCCTTGATTTATCCAAGTGTTTAAGCCCATTTAGACTCCTGCGCCACCAAATTAACACCCTCAGGAATCCCAGGAAAAAGCTCCCAAGATTCCTTCATTCCCCCCCCCGTCAACTCTTCCACGAAGGGAGGGAGCGAGCAGCCGAAAAACCGCAAAGGTGGGGAGCTCTTTTCCAAGTCTCCTAACGAATT
The DNA here is from genome assembly GCA_034509425.1 of Eopsaltria australis. Classification (NCBI taxonomy): domain Eukaryota; kingdom Metazoa; phylum Chordata; class Aves; order Passeriformes; family Petroicidae; genus Eopsaltria; species Eopsaltria australis. Next base: position 38,739 of record JAVTVJ010000646.1, on the reverse strand, counting down.
TCCCGGCTCTCGGGGATGACAGATCACCGAAGCTCCAGATGGATTGCTTGGAAAAGTGAGATGGTCGTGTTTGGGCCCCGACGTCAGCACATCCCATCAATCTCCGGGGAGTTAATCCCCCCCCCTTCCCTTTTCCAGAGTTCATTCCCACTTCATTACTGGATGGAGTGAGCCGCGAGTGTCTGATTTACCCAACACTTCCTGAGCTCCGGGGAAGGCACCGGGAAAACGGGAGCGGAGCTCTGTGTTCCCAAGGCAAGCACCTGCCCCGCTGATATTCCTTAAAAAGGGGCACAGGGCAGGAGGGAGGAAGGGATTCATCCTATGGAATTATGTGGTTTTCCACTTTTCCTAAATTCTGGGAGGAATGTGCTTTTCCACTTTTCCTAAATTCTGGGAGGAATGTGCATCCCAAAGGATCTGCCCTGCTCCTTTGGGAATCTCCTAGAGATCCCATTCTCCTGCACCAAATGCCCGAATCCACAGGACAGCCCAGTTTTCCTGGCTGGACAACACATCCCAAAGGCTCTGCCTGCTTTTCCAGGAATCTCCTAGAAATCCAGCTTCCCTAAATCAAATACCAGGAGCCTGAAAATGTGGGAGAAGCCAGTTTTCCTGGCAGGACAATACATCTCAAAGAGGCTGTCCTGATTTTATGTGAATCTCCTGGAGATCCCACCCTCCTACACCAAATGCCTGAATCCACAGGACAGCCCAGTTTTCCTAACTGGACAACAAATCCCAAAGGGTCTGCCCTGCTCCACCAAGATTCTCCTGGAGATCCCACTCTCCCACACAAAATTCCAGGAGCCTCAAGTCGCAGGAGCAGCCGATTTTCCCTGTGGAAACTTTGCAGGACATCACCAAACCCCACCTTAAATCACCACCAGAGCAGGTTTAAATCACCAATTCAGCCTTTTCCCAAAAAAAAACCCCTCATCCTGACTCCCAGAAAAGAGACTGAGAGCTTTTCCCACTCTTTTCCATAAATCCATGCCCTCCTCGGACAAACCAAGCCATGCTGAAAACGGATTTTTGGCACTCCGTAACATAAAGGTGCTGCTGCTCCCAGCTCCCAGGTAATTTCCTGGTCAGCATCCCTTTATCCCACCATCTGCTGGAATGATTACGAGCCGGAAAAATCCTGACCCAGCAGGAAAAGTGGAGAAGGATGAGGCAGAGGGAAGCAGATGCAGCAGGATCGGGCTGGAGCGGAGTTCCAGCACAGAGCTTGTGCCTCAACATTCCCCTCTCCGGAACAAAATCCTCCTGGGAATGCAAGAAAAAAAAAAAAAAAGAACAAAAAAGGGAGGAAAAAATCCCAGCCAGAGGATATTTCATGGAAATATGAGGGTTTGGAGGTTGCTTTTTAATTTTGCAGAAGGAATTTTATGGCTCAAAAAGGGAATGTTCCCATTTACTCAGATTACAATTGGAGGTGGTTTGGGTTTTTTTAAATCCCAAATTTTTGTCCAGGAAAAGCCAGGGATGCGTGACCTGTTTTTATCCTTTACAGGGATCCCCTCACTCCTTATTTTGGTCACTCTGACACCAAGCTTTTTGCCATAAAATCCAAGACAATCCAGGTCGGCAGGGACTGATCGGAAAAGAAGGATTTGATTTTCCGACAGAGCCTTTCCCGTCGTTGTTTTGCTCTGCAGGGTCCGGAGGTGATGCCACCCCATTCCCTCTCCTTGTGGAACAATTAAATCAGCAATTAATTAATTAATTGTGGTTAAAGACAGGGCGAAAGTTTTGGGAAGGCAGGGAAATAAAATAATCCGATCCGATAAAAAATTCCCAGTCAACTCACTGGTGTTGGGAATGAATTAACGGGACAGGAATCGGCTCCGTGTGGGAAACATCCCAGAGGCAGCACAAAAGCAACACCAGCTCTGTCCCTAAGGCAGGAATCCCACACGGAGTGGGAAAAGGTAATTACAGGAGCACTGAAAAACAGGATTTATTCCCAAAGGGTTTTTTTACGGAGCGTAATTTTCTCAGCGTCCTCTTCCGCTCTCGCTCCCAATAGTTCGGGAATACTGGGAATGAAGGAGTTAAAAAAAAATCGACAGAATGTTTAAATTCAACTCTTGCACCTCACAGGTTATCCAGGATATCCCAAATTATCCGGGATGCATGGAGAGCACAGAGGGTTTAACTAAAGAGGAGCCAGGATACGCCTCACTTTATTCGGGATCGAATGGCAGAATTAGGGAATTAAACCCAAAATTACCCCAAAATTCCCACAAAAATGAAGAAAGGGCATCGCTGCCAGGGAAATTCCAAGCAGCTCCAGCCAGGCTGCGATTCCTGCTGAACACACGGATATTTTGCTGCTTCTTGTAACTCTCAGTTCGTTTTTCCCTATGGAAAAGAAACCCTTTCTCTGGAAAAAAAACGGCGGAGGCATCATGCCCCCTAGAGGGTACCACGGCAGGTCCTGGTGTCAGATCCTGCTTTTCCGTATCCCAACGGGTAAAAGAGGGAAGAAAAAATCCATTTCTTCCCAGAGATTTCACACCTGTGCCTGAAAATGCTTTATAAAATCTGGAATGTGTAAGGAATTGGAAAAGAGCGGGGGGGAGAATGAATCCAGGAATTTTAAACTTTTCAGTACGGGCTCCAAATTTTATCGCTCCAAATTTTCCTTTCCAATTAGGAAATTGGTGTAATTAAAATCCAAACCAAGGAATACAGGGAAAAAAATCTATCCCAAACCAAGGAATACAGGGAAAAAAATCCCTTCTTGTTTTGCTGGAGCAAGACACACATGGAATTAAGCTCTCCAGGGTAGCTGCTGGTGCTGGGCTGAGTCCAGTTATCCCTAAAAACCATCCCAAAATGATCCCTTTGGGATGTGGTTTTGCTCAAAGTCTCGGGGGGGGGGGGAGTTTATTCACCAACCCCTCTCCCATTCCCAAATCTCTTCCCACATTTCAGCGCTGGGAAAACGCTGAGTCCAACAACACGGCTACAATTAAACAGGAAAGTGAAAGGGGAAAAACAGGGAAAAGCCAACAGGAATAGGTTTGAAGGCGGAGAGCGGGAACAGATGGGAGTCAATGAGGCGGAGAAATACAAGGAAGAGGCTGCTCCTGCCTCAGGGAGCTGCCAAGGTGAAGGATCCATCCCGGGAAAGGGATGGAAACGGAATATTCTGATACGGGATAGAGCTGGAGGAGCATCCACGGATGAGGAGGGGGATGTTTGCTCCTCTTTACAGGAACTCTCTGGAGGGGGGAAGGTGTTTTCCTGGCAAAATTGTAAGGAGCCAAAAATCCCTGGTTTTGCACAGGCAGCAGCCCTGGTTTATCCCAAATCCCAAACCATGCTTTCCATGGGACACTGGAGTGTCCTGCTCCGCTGTCAGCAACAACTCTGCTACTTCCCCAAGCTCTCAGGACACCATTCCCACCTGGTTACTCCAAGAAAACCATGAAACTGGGAAGATGAGGACACAGCAATCCCGAAGGACTGGGTAGCCTGGAGCTGACATTCCCACAGGGAACGAGCTGAGCCTTCCCTTCAGGCTTCCTTCTGCTGAGTCCATCAGGCTCGTTCCAAGATCCCTGGCTCTTAATTAAGCGTGGCTAATCAGACACCTGGAATTATCCAGCCCCGTGGCATTCCCAGCGGGAAAAGGGGAGGGAACATAAACCCCACCCCACCCCACTTGTTTCACCACCAGCCTGAGCACAGGGACAGCTGCAGAGTCTGACCGGGAGCTTCCCATTTGTTTGGGAGCTTTGGAAAAGGTCCAAGAAAAAAAAAAAGGGGGAAGGGAATTCGTAGGTGTGGGTGGATATTGGAATAACACCATTGGGAAGTGGCACCTGGGAAGTTCTTGGCACTGCAGGGAGCAAGGTGGTACCAGAGCCAGACTGGCAAGTCCAGGCTCCTAATTGTGGGATTATGGAATGGTGTGGAAGGCAAGGGACTTTCAAGATTATGGAATTCCATCCCCTGCCATGGGCAGCGACACCTTCCACTATCCCAGGTTGCTCCAAGCCCCACCCAACCTGGCCTTGGACACTTCCAGGGATCCAGGGGCAGCCACAACTTCTCGGGAATTCCAGCCCAGCACCTCCCCACCCTCACAGGGAAGAATTCCTTCCCAATATCCCATCTATCCCTGCCCTCTGGCAGTGGGAAGCCATTCCCTGTGTCCTGGCGCTCCATTCAAGGTGAAGAAAGGAAAAAGGAGCTCTGGGATTGGACCCAATGGTGACACAACTTCCAGGGATATTCCCCACCACCAGTTCTGCTTTTTGAGGGAAACCTGCAGGAACCAGGAGAAGTTGTGGAGTCCCCATTCCTGGAATTTTCCAGGTCAGGCTGGATGGGGCTTGGAGCAACCTGGGATAGTGGAAGGCATCCCAGCCTACAGCAGGGGGTAGAACTGGATGAACTTTCCAACCCAAACCATTCCAGGATTTTAGGAAGGCAAGGGCCACCGAGCTGACAGCAATTAGGGATTTTATCCCAGAAAAAGGAGAAGGGAGCACAGCAACAACACCCATCCTCCATCACCTCCTCAACTCCTTCCCAGCCCTCATGGAATGACAGACAAGGGAAGGGGGGTCAATCCACGAGGAATCAGATGAGCCAAGTGGCAAATCAACAAGAGGATCGGGATGAGATCATCCACAAAAATTACCCCGGGAGGTGTCAGGAATCGAATCCCACACGATTCCCCGTTGGCCTCAAGAGCCCCTGATCTCCAGCCCTCTCCAGCCCGGGATGCTTCTTTAATTTACGGGAATCACATCTTGCCCGGAGCTTTCCATGACGAATTCCATCAATTCGACGCATCCGAACCGAATCTTAAAATTGGAAAGGCACCTGTGAAAGGAGCGAGGAGCTTCCCGAGGCTGCGGAGCGGAGGCCGAGCCAGGGCCGACGTTCCTGGCGTGAGTCGGATGCCAAGCTGGATGTTTCCGTAGGGACTCGACAAATCCAAGCGCTATCCCGAGCCAAGGAGGGTAAAGATAGATCCGGCACACACCAGGACAAACCCGCAGTTGGAGTTTCTCTTGTTCCCAGTTTTCCCCTTTTTCTTCAAGTGCCGTCTCCCTGCTGTCCCCCACAAGTGATCCCCCCACTGGGGAGTATCGGGAGGAAAGTTGGGAGTGGGATAAGGTTACTCCTTCCCTAGAGAGGAAGAAGTGGCTTGCTCACAGCTGGCATTCCCTCGTTTTCTCACAGGCAGCTAATTGGGAATTTTCATCACTCCCGCTGTTATATATGGACACAAGAGATGGAAAAGGGAAAAGATGATGACTCGGAACAGGTGTTTTCATTAAGGATTTCAGCGGGAATATTTCCACAGCTGGCAGAAAGCAACTTCCAGGAGTCAAACCCAAGGCACAGCCCTGGAAAGGAGCAGTTCAGGACGTTCCTCGTTCCTTTTCCACAGGGTGATTCCAGAGCTGAGGGACGAGAGAATCTCTGGAGACGTACAAATGTCACACAAAACCGCAAGTGTCGCATCAAAAATCCCTGGGATGCTCTTGGAATGTTCTTTTCTGTTGGTGGCTGCAGAAAACTTCCATTGATTTTCCTCCACTGGAAAATAATAATATATGGGATAGCACAGTGGGGGAATAAGTCTTAATTAGCAGGAATTCCAATTCCTTTAAGCAATCCTAAGAGGAAAGAGAAAGGACTTTTCTCTCTTACACATTCCTGTCCCTGCACTCTGGCACTTCACACCTGCAAATATTCCTGTTACATGGAAAAATTGGATGGAAGAATATCCTGGAGCATCACAGCCATGGAGGGGGATCATTCCAGCCCTTCCCGGACCCACTGAGCCCAAGGACCTGCCAGGACAATGGGACACAGGGTCATAACCTTGGTTCTAATTCCAGCTCCATCCCAATCCGTGGGTGTCCTGGAGCAAGTCCAGAGGAGGCCACGGAGATGCTCCAAGGGCTGGAGACAGCCTGGAAGAGCTGGGAATATCCAGCCTGGAGAAGGGAAGGATCCAGGGAGACCTTAAGAGCCCCTTCCAGTGCCTAAAGTGGCTCCAAGAGAGCTGCAGAGGGACTTGGAATAAGGGATGGAGGGACAGGACACAGGGAATGGCTTCTCACTGCCAGAGGGCAGGGATGGATGGGATATTGGGAAGGAATTCCTGGCTGTTAGGGTGGGGAGGAACTGGAATCGAATTCCCAGAAAAGCTGTGGCTGCTCCTGGATCCCTGGAAGTATCCAAGGCCAGGTTGGATGGGGCTTGGAGCAACCTGGGATGGTAGAAGGTGTTCCTGCCCATAGCAGGGGTTGGAACTGGATGAGCTTCAAAATTCCCAAGCCATCCTCTGCCCATCCTGTGGATGAGGAAGGGCTTTATTTTCCTGGATTGCCAAACTGCCACCTGGAAATAAATCCAAAGTTTTGCTAAATCAGGACAATCATTCCCAGGACGTTTGTTCACAGGACCAAATCCAGACACAGATATTCCCACAAGGGCTGAATATTCCCAATGTCAAAGCTTGGTTGCAACACAATCAGCAGCATTCCAAGGAATCACAGGAATCACTTCTTAAACCTCTGCTCCTCCACTGCACAAAAATTCCCTGAAATCCCACAAAAATCCAGGAAAGCAGCATTTATTATTTTTCAGTAGAGGTGTAAAATACTTGGAGCATTCCCAACAATTCCCAAGAGTCGATGAACAACGTAAGGATTCATTTATTCCCGGGAAGCGTCAGGAAGGGAAAGGAGCGGTGACCCAGGATCTGAGAGCAAATAAAGATAATAAAGTGCATTTTAGAGGGGTGAATTTCCTGCTCCTGCACTGAAATCCAGCAGGGAATGCTGCAAGGAACAGCAGAAGGAAAAGCAGGGTTACAGGAAGGAAAATAAGGAAGAGCTACAGGATTAAAAGGAAATGCTCCATTAATATTTCCCCTTAAATAACAACAGCCATAACTCAGCCTATTCCAAGGGGTGACAACGTGACAGTGGAGCTGGAGATGCTCTTGGGAGCAACAAAATGACTTCCCGGGATAGTCTTTGGAGCCGGAATTGAATCGGAGATCAGATCTCCGTATTTTAATGGGATCACTCCGCTGGCAGCTGCTCAGCATCCCACAGCCATTGTCCGGGATCCCATCCCGGGAGGTGCCAAACAAATCCAAAAACAAAGAGCTCTAATGAGTTGATTTTTCCTAACAATGCCAGAATTGTTGGGATAACTAATTAATGCCGGCTGGAGCCTGAAGCAGAGCGCTAATTATGGAATTTTTAATCCATTCCTTCTCTTTTCACCCACGGAAGGAGCTTCTAGAGATAGCAAAGAGGGAGAATTGTGGAGATGCTGCTGCTTCCCAGCTCCAGTTTTCCATGCTGGCTCCAAGTGATGCTCCATGACCAGGAAACCACTCAGGGAAGCATCCACAGGAACGCCCCACAGGTGGATATCTCCTTTTCCCCTTCTCCTTGACCCTGACCTTCACCTTAAGCTTTTTACTGCCCACATGCAATTCCCATTCTCTCAGGACTCAACATCCAAAAATTTTAGGGATAAATTTCCAAACCACCACCTCATCTTGTCCCTTTCTCCGGAGCTGTGAAAGAAACAACCAAAAATCTCCCAGGAACGGGACGATGAAGGACTGAGCACAGATTTTCATGGAATTCAAACGTGTATTTGCTTCCAGTCAGGGAAATTCAGAGAAAATCCCAGGAAAGGGACTGGCTGGAAAGGAGACAGCTGGAAAAAGCAGCTGATTTTGACCACATCAATCCAACAATTCCCTAATTCCCAGTAAAAAAGGGAAGCATTGCTCCTTCCAATCCTTTTTTCCCACTCCCACACCAGCAGCTCTTCCCACGAAGTGCTCCGAGATCCCTCGCTGACAACCCTAATTATTTAATTTTTATCCCAAATTTTCAAAGGGAAAGCTGGACAGAGAGAGGAGGTGCTCATCCATGGATCACACCCACATCCCAACAGATTTGAAGGATTATAGGATACGTCAACTTTGGAAATGGGTCCCGGAACGCGCTGAATCCGCGGAGCACATCCACGTGGTCCCGGATCTCCTCCATAAATGTTTTCCAACACTTGTGATCCAGCTGTAATCCAAGCTGGGACCGCCTCAAGCTCCTTTTCCTTCTAATTCACCCCAAATTTCCCTTCCCCAAGATGGGATCCTTTGGATAGGTGATGTCACACTCCGGGATGGAATCCTCCCACTGCACAGAGCCGATTAAGGGCGTATTCCTACGGAATTCTGGAGGTCAACGCTATAATTCAGACAAACAGGGGAAGCCATTCCGAGGTGCTGAATGATTTAAAACAGAATTCCCTGCCCAGTCATTCCCGGGTGCCACCTGTCAGAGTTTGGAGCCTGAGAAAATACCCAGGAATGAGCAGAATCCCAAGGCACGGCTCCGCTCCACCAACTGCCGTAAGGAAGAAGCTGCTAATGGCTCCTCACTTGCTCCAGGGATTATGTCATAGCTCAAATTGTATTCCCAAGGAATGGGGTTACCACATTCCAGAGGAACGTGCTGGATACACACAGCAGCTTCCCAGGGCTGGAAACAACACGGGAGGCACAAGAAATATCCCGGTGGACACGAGGGGAACTTTGCTCCAAGGATCTCTCCGGCCAAGCCCCTCTGTTTTCAGATTTTTGGGAGGAGGGACACACTTCCCTTGACAAAGGCACAAATTTCCTTTGGAGACTTCAGGACAAAAGAAAATTCCACAGACAAAAATAATTCACAGAGTCATGGAATGGTTTTGGGTTGGAAGGCACCTCCAAGACCATCAACATTCCAACTCCTGTGCCGTGGGCAGGGACACTTTCCACTATCCCAGGTTGGTCCAAGCCCTGTCCAACCTGGCCTGGAAAAGCCCAAAAAGACAAAGGAGAGAGCACAGATTCCTTCAACACCCTTTCCCAAGAGATTTCCAGGTGCAGATTTGCTGTCACAGACACAGCTCTGGCTCACTGCGGTCCTTTGGTGCCTCCCAGGTGTTTCCAGGGTTACCCCACATTCCAAACACATTCCAAATCCTAAAAATACACCTTTTCCTCGTGCTGGATAGAGAGATCCCACCAATCCTCGGATTCAGATCAAAACCTTTCCCTAAATTCTATGATTTTAGCACCGTATTTCAGACAAATCAACCTGAACACGAAAACCTCCGAAGATCCCAAACCATTACCAGTCCACACGAAACATTCCCATGGAATGCAGAAGAAAACAAGATTTAGGACAAGACTGAGGCCGATCCATAAACCTGGTTCATTTGGAGAGTCAGCACTTCTCAAATCCACCCGATTGCACCGCGGGGACTTGGAGCTGCCAGGGGATGTCACCTGTCAAGGCCACTTAGAGGGAGAGTGGCTCATCCCTGATGCTCCCATCCCGTAAATATTTCAAACAAAAACCAATTAACACCACTCTAGGCTGGAAAAAAAAAAAAGCTGCTCCGCTCTTCTCCCTCGGAAATAAACTTTCCAAACTTGGAGAGAACTGGAGGGGAGGAAAAACAAGCCAGGATTTGATGGTTTTCCTTTCCACCTGGATCCCTCTGTCACTCCTGAGGGAGAAGGGTGGTAACTCCAGGTTTCTTCTCATTCCTTAAAATCCTGCTCACAAAATATCCTCAGCGTCTTTCTGACTGATCCAGAGTCTCCAGGCTCTTCCTGAGTCCCTGCTTGTCATGGAATCCATGAGGTTGGAAAAGTCCTCTAAGGTCAGTGACTCCAAGAGAAGGGAGCTGGGAAGAGTCTGGAGCACCAGGAGAAGCTGAGGGAGCTGGGAAAGCTCAGCCTGGAGAAAAGGAGGCTGTGGATGGACCTTCTCACTCTGCAATTCCACGACAGGAAGGTGAAGCCAGGTGGGAGTCGGGATCTGCTCCCAGGGAAAAACGATGAGACGGAACGGCCTCAAGTTGCACCAGGGGAGGTTCAGATTGGATACCAGGGGAAAAAATTCTCCATGGAAAGAGCTGACAAGCCCTGGCACGGCATTCCCAAGGCAGGGGTGGAATCACAATCACTAGAAGGGTTCAAAAAACGTGTGGATGTGGAACTTGAGAACATGGCCTGGGTTAATGGCTGGACTATGATTTTAGAGGCCTTTTCCAACCTCAATGATTCCATGATTTCTTCGGCCCTCATCCACTTCCCTCTGCCATCTCCAAACCCCTTGGGTTTTCTCCCCGTTTTCTCTTGCTTTATCTCCCCAAAACTGCTCTGATCCTACAGGAATGGGGACCCATGGGATCAACAGCCACTCCCAGGAAGGAGTAAGAGCACAGGGGAACAGAATCCTGGAATGCTTTGGAAAGGACCTTAAAGCTCATCCCATTCCCACTTCCCTGCCATGGTCAGGGACACTTTCCACTAATCCAGGTTGCTCCAACCTGTCCTGGAACGCTTCCAGAAATGGGACAACCACAGCTTCTCTGGGAAACCTGTGCCAGGGCCTCCCCACTCTCACAGGGAAGAATTCCTTCCCAACAGGTGAGATTTTTGCCCAGATCCCACAGCGCTGAGGTTTTTTTTTCCCAGATCTCACTGATCTTTTCTCCCCAGATCTGCTCTTCCCATCTCCCAGGCAGGAAAACCCAGGAACAGCAGTAAAATCATTTCTCCCAAGGTTATGGAGGTCCAGCAACAGTAAGGTCTGTTTGGTTTTAAACAACTCCAAATGGACTTGAAGGACATTCCCTGGGTATTCCAGGGATTGCTGGTATTCCAATTTAAGAGTATTTCCAAATGACAAACCCCTTTTTAGGCCATCAGAAATTCCAAAACTGGGAAAATAAATACCTTCTGTCCCCCACTGTCTTGGATGAATCCTCATTTGATCCCAGTTGATTTGAACATAAAATTTTTTTTATTGGTGGTTTGGGGGGAATTTTTTGTTTGGTTTTCCTTAATTTTTTTTTCCCTCCTAAATAAAAGTAAAACAAACCATCCCAAACTTGATTGCACTGGAAGGAAAAAATCCCATCCAGCCTTTTTCACTCAGCTGCCACATCCAATTATTCTCTCCAGGCCATGCGTCAGGCACCATCTTCTAAATCTATGGAATATTTAAACAGCAGGAGAGTCACACTTCCAGCCCTCATCCCACCAGTGACCTGAATGAACTGGGAGCTGACTGGCTGGCAGAGCTGGAAGAAAAAAAAAAAAACATTCCCTGGAAAAAATTCTGACATTCCTTCATTTTACTCTTCAATAATCCACGGGATATCCAAGAGCATCTCGAGCTGCAAATCCTGACTCGAGCCCAAATTCCAGGTTGGATGGGGCTCAGAGCAACCTGGGATAGTGGAAGGTGCCTCTGCCTATGGCAGGGGTTGGAATTCCATGATCTTTGAGGTTTTTTCCAGTCCAAACCATTCCATGACTCTGTGATTCTAAATTCCTTCTGAGTACTTCTTATCCAGGGTTTACAGGGAAAGCCACCCACTAAAAATCCCTCAGGGATCCTTTGAATAGGATAAAACATCCTTGTCCAGTGAGAAACTGGAAGTTTATGGAATTTCTCCTTCTCCCAACGCAGCAATTCCAGAATTCATTTAAACTTAAAAATCGGGAAAACACCTCGATCCTACAGGCTCAAAGATTCGGGAAAAGTTTTTAAAACACACTGACAACCAGTCCACTCCTGCTTTGAATTCCAAGGATAATGCTGCTCCATTAAGTAACCTGGGCACTCTGCTCCCATGAATATTTAAAGGAGAAAAAGCAAAGCATTAGGGAATGAGGCAGCCTGGAATGTGCACTGAGATCCCTGGGAAGAGGGGACGGGACAAAGGAAGAGTCAGCACAGCCAAAGTGGCCGCTGTGATGTCCAGGATTGGGTTTTAAGTGGATGGAATGGGAAGGGAAAAGTCTTCTCCGACACCACTTAGTGTGGGATGAGCCCTTCGGAACAGGCAGCGACTGACACGCAACGGGAAGCGGATCCATGGTGAGAATCCTTTCATGAAAATGCAACAAAGAGGAAAATATCCTTTCAGTTGAAAAGCAAAACTGGCTGGGAATTCTGGGGATGGAATAACATGGAAAAAAAAAAAAATTGGAATTGATGTTTCCTACCACAAGTTACCAGAAATCCTGAAAAATCTGGGAATGTGTTAAGGAATGAAATAAAAAAAAATAAAATTTAAAAAATAACATAAACAATAATAAATCTGAATTTCTCCTTCCAGTGTCTAAAGGGGCTCCAAGAAAGCTAGGGAGGAACTTGGAATAAGGGATGGAGGGACAGGACACAGGGAATGGCTTCCCACTGCCAGAGGGCAGGGATAGATGGGATATTAGGAAGGAATTCTTCCCTGGGAGGGTGGGGAGGAGCTGGAATGGAATTCCCAGAGAAGCTGTGGCTGCCCCTGGATCGCTGGAAGTGTCCGAGGCCAGGTTGGACAAGGCTTGGAGCACGCTGGGACACTGGAAGGTGTCCCTGCCCAGGGCAGGGGAGTGGGATTGGATGGACCTTAAATCTCATCCCCACCATTCTGCGATTCTGGGATACCCCAAAAAAGAAATCAAATTCCACGTCTAAATTCCCAACCACTGCTGTCAGGCACAGGGTGGAGGTAGAGAGTGAGAGCAAGAGGAATAACACAGAGCAAAGTCCAGAATCATGGAATTGAAAGCTGGAAAAGAGCTCCAAGATCAGAGTCCAAACCTCAGCCCAGCACCACCACCATGTCCACCACCAATCCCTGCCCCCAAGTGCCAAATCCACACATCCACACACTTTTCGGACACCTCCAGGGATATGACTCCCCCAAGCAGTCCATTTCAATGTTTTACAACCCTTTCCATGAAAAACATTTCCCCAATATCCAAACTAAAGTTCTCCTGGCACAATTTGAGGCCGTTTCCTCCGGTCCCGTCCCTTATTCCCTGGTAGAAGATCCCGATCCTCACCCAATTCCGCCCACAGGGAGCTGTGGAGAGTGCAAAGGTCCCCCCTGAGCCTCCTTTTCTTCAGGCTGAGCCCCTCCAGCTCCCTCAGCTGCTCCTGGTTGCTCCAGACCCTTCCCCAGCTCCATTCCCTTCCCTGGATATGCTCCAAGTGCTCAACGTCTTTCTTGTTATGAGATGCCCAGAACTGATCCCAGAATTCCAGAACTGATCCCAGCTCCACTTCAGAGCCCACGACACGAGACAACACAAAATAAGCTCCTGCTTCCATTAAAAAGCCCAGGGAAACCCCAGGCTGGAGATTACCAGCCTGGCAGCAGCAAAAGATTCCCATCTCGATTTCACTCTGGAATTCTTCACTACGTTTTATGGCGGGGCTTGATGCTGTTCCCGCAGCATCCGTGTGGGAATTAAGGAGGTTCCGTTCAGGAATGTCTCTAAGTCGAGACACTAAACAACCCCGGAGCTGGGGCACGGTGTTCCCTCAAGGAATGACAGCAATGCTGGGAGCACCCAGGAAAGGAGCTGAGGATTCCCTGTGCTAAGCTGAGGCACGTGAAAGCTGGACCGGAGCAGGGATCCCACTGGGCAGGGAGAGAAGGAAAAATGGGAAAAAATCCAGGCATGGGATCCTGGGATTTAAGTTATTGATGAGTCCAAGTGGTTCGAATGTCTTTGATGTGTCCAGGAAGTGAGAGAAGCCAACAAAAGGAAGCCATGGAGCTGCTGGAGACGAGCTGGGAGAAAAGGGAAGACTCTGGGGAGACCTTGGAGCTCCTTCCAGTGCCTACAGGGGCTCCAGGAGAACTAGAGAAGGACTTTGGATAAAGGTTAGAATTCCAGAACAAAGGCAATGGCTTCCCACTGTCAGAAGGCAGGGCTGGATGGGATATTGGGAAGAAATCCTTCCCTGGGAGGGCGGCACAGGATTCCCAGAGAAGCCGTGGCTGCCCCATCCCTGCAAGTGTCCAAGACCAGCTTGGAGCTACTCCAGGTCCTGGGGCTGTGTCCACTCCCAGCCCATTTGCCACAGGGATGCTCCAGCCCCTGAAGGGAGGCAGGAATAACTCCCCACGTAAACACAACCTCCTTTCGGAGTTATTCCGGCTGTTGGGAATCGCAAGCACTGGCACCTGTTTATCTCGAGGGGCCAAGGCAGGGCCCGGGGAAGAGATAAACAAGGATATCAAGTTCAGGACGCTTTTCCACAAAGCCGCTTTCCCCACGTCGTGTCCAGGCCATGGAATGTCTGTCGCCCACGCCCTGCCCGGCCCCGCGAGGAGAGTGGTGACAGTGGGAGAGTCGCTGGGGCTGGGCATCCCCCTGCTCCAGGGGGGTGGAATTGCTCAGGAGCTGGGATCGCTTTACCAGCACGGTACGTCCCAAACCCCTCCAGCTTCAATGAGTGTTTGTTCACTTCATGCCCTGTCCTCACCTGTCCTTTGCAGGCCCCGTCTTCCCCGATCCCGAAAAACTGGGGAGGGGATGGATGTGCTACAAAATCCAATCAAGCAGATGATTCCCAAGGTTTGGAAAGAAAGTGCCAAGTCCAATGTGCCAGGGTGGGTTTTATCACTGATTTCTCAATGTCCACGGGACAGCAGGAAGGGGCAGGATCCCTGTGGGCTCGTGATCATGAAACCATGGAATGGTTTGGGTGGGAACAGGCCTTGGAGATCATGAAATTCTAACTCCCACCATGGGCAGGGACATCTTCCACTATCCCAGGTTGCTCAAATTCCCATGCAGCCTGGCCTTGGACACTTCCAGGGATCCAGGGGCAGCCACAGCTTCTCTGGGAATTCCATTCCAGCTCCTTCCCACCCTCCCAGGGAAGAATTCCTTCCCAGTATCCCACCTAACCCCACCCTCTGGCAGTGGGAAGCCATTCCCTGTGCCGTCACTCCATCCCCTGTCACATTCCCAAGATCCACTGGGATCATCTCTTTGTATCCTTCTTAAACTGGGATGGCCCAAAGCCCCACTGGTTGCCGGTACGGCCCCATCAGTGCCACGAAGACAGTTAAAACCAGCTGGAATTCTGGGATTCCTAAGCCCCACTTCAAGGCTCTGGGTTTACTGGGATCTAAAATCCTTTGGAATCAATTAATCCAGACTCTCCAGAAAAAGATGAAGAAATCGAGGAGAATTCCAGCAATGTGAGGAAGGCCAACTCTTCCTACCAAAGGGAATCATGGAATGGTTTGGGCTGGAAAGGACCTTAAAGCTCAACCAGTTCCAACCCCCTCCCTTGGGCAGGGACACCTTCCACTATCCCAGGGTGCTCCAAGTCAAATCCAAGCCTTGGACACTCCCAGGGATCCAGGGGCAGCCACAGCTTCTCTGGGAATGCCATTCCAGCTCCTCACCACCTTCACAGGGTAGGATTCCTTCCCAACATCCCATCTATTCCTGCCCTTCTTCAGTTTATCTACATTTATCCATTTCTTGAGGGCACTCCATCCTTCAACCATTCCCACTGGAGACTCAACTTCCCCTGGACGTCAGGAATGTCTCCAAAACCACCACTGACTTAGACCCACAATTTGTGGAGCAGTATTTCCTTGATTAATTATTATTTAGACTCTTCATATTTAGGAAAGCGACTTCATTAACCCCGCGGAAGGGAGGGTTAAAATCAAGAAAGAAATAAAAATCCAGCTGCCATATTGAAAGTCCATTAAGCCAGGAAAGGACCCAACTTTGGTGCTTCTAAACATCAATTATTCCGGAATAATTAATTAGCAGAGCTCTAACAATACATAAAATCACTCGCCTCTGACTCTTCTGATAATTTATGCAAGATTAAAGTATCGCTGTGGTTGCCTTTTCTGGTGCCTAATTCAGCATTTTCTTTTTCCTTATGGAAGCAAGACTCCAGATTTAACTGCTCTAATGCCCTTTTACAGTGTTTGCTGTAGTAAAATCTAACAGCCACTCCGGCAGGCGAGCTGGGAAATGATGGATCACGGAAGCTCACGGAAGGGGAGCACCGTAAAATGCCCCAGTTAATGTAGAGAGAGCAGAGTAAATCTTGTTTTAAAAACAGAGCGGGATCTCTGATGGACTCGTTTCACCCCATCAAATTCCCTTTTGATTTGCTCCCTGATAAGGGAGGACTCCACTCCTTGGATTCCTGATAACAGGGAAAGCATTTGGAAGTCAGCGCTGCTAAATTAAGGTCACCAATCACTGCAAACACCTCGACCCAGCCAGGAATGAACATTATTTGGGTGGCAGTTGGGCTCTTCTTCAAAAGGAAAGAATTTATCCCTGTTTTAAATCCCAAAAAGAGCGTTTGACACTGATCCACCTGAGCACTTTGGATCCAAGCGTGCCTTTGCCATCCCAAAGCTGGATAAAGAATGGATTGGGAGCAGCTCCGAGGAGAAGGACTCGGAGGTGATGGTGGATGAGAAACAGGATGCACCCCATCCATGTGTGCTCACATTCCAGAAATTCTCCATGTCCTGGGCTCATCCCATAGTGTGGGCAGGAGGAGAAGGGGAATTCTGACCCTCAGCCCTGCTCTGTGAGATCCCACCTGGAATTCTGCATCCAGCTCTGGAGTCCAACAGCAGAAGGATGTGGAGCTGCTGGAGCAAATCCAGAGGAGGTCACGGAGATGCTCCAAGGGCTGGAGCTCCTCTGCTCTGGAGCCAGGCTGGGAGAGCTGGGAATGTCCAGCCCGGAGAAGGGAAGGATCCAGGGAAACCTCAGAGCCCCTTCCACTGCCTAAGGGGGCTCCAGGAGAGCTGGAGAGAGACTTGGGACAAGGGATGGAGGGAGAGGACACAGGGAACGGCTTCCCACTACCAGAGAGCAAGGCTAGGTGGGATATTGGGAAGGATTTTTTCCCTGGGAGCGTGGGGAGGAACTGGAATGGAATTCCCAGAAAAGCTGTGGCTGCCCCTGAATCCCTGGAAGTGTCCAAGGCCAGGCTGGACCGGGCTTGGAGCAATCTGGGATAGAGGAAAATGTCCCTGCCCATGGCAAGGGATTGGAACGGGACAATCTTTAAGATCCTTCCCAAACCATTCTCCGATTCCATGGAAAATAACAAAGTTTGGTGGCATATCCCACTCACTCAGCCTTCCCTGGGCTCTCCCTGTCCCACCCAAGGACAAGATGTCCCGGGACATTTGCCGGTGCCGTGAGGAACAACACGGAGTTTCCCATCGCAACCAAGGCTGGAGTTTACAGCCCACGCTAAGGCTCCAAGAATTCCCGTGCCCTTTTCCAACGGAGAGCCCCCGAGGGCAGCTTAAGGGCCGATAACACGAGGGATCAGCTTTGGAACCGATCCCGTCCCACACATCCACACAAAATCCCCCGCTTGACACCGCTCCAAACAATCCAAAATAGAAACGCCCCCCGAAAACCGCACGCGCGGGGATTATCCAGAGGCACAGGGGAGGAGGAAACGTTCCTTGAACTCAAATTTCCTGAGGGATGACAGCAAAATTCCCGTTGACAAGCAAAGTCAAGGCGTTTCCCCATCCCTTAGGCTGAAGCAGAAACTCTGGCAAAGCTGCTGGAACAGCAGAGTTTTGTAGGACTCGGGAGATGCTGCCGAGTTCACAAATCCCTTATTCCAGGTGCACTCTGGCATCTGTTCCGTATTCCGAGGGGTTTTTACTCATTTCCAGTGCTTTGTGGAGCACACGGAGCGATCCAGCAAGTCCTGGAATGAACGGCTTAACTCGGCTCAGCAGCCAGGGAGAGGAATTTCCCTACGACGCTTCCGAGTCGTTACAGGGAAAATCAAACGGGAAGATTTCCACAGGAAAATTTAAAAAAAAAAAAAAATAAGGGTGTAAACAGGGATTTGGGAAAAAACGGGAAGCAGAAAGCAGAACAGAGAAACCTACGCAGGTTTTACAGGGAATTGAGCATCTGCCAGGGTGGGATTTTGGGAATCCTGACAGAGCAGTGGAGGATACTCCGATCATCCACGCCGGCATCAGTAATTCCAACTGTGACCGTGCCAGGAATACCATCACACAGTTTATTAAGTGGGAGAAAATAGCAAAAGGAAGGGGGAAAAAAAAGAGGAAAAAGGGACTCATTGTCACTTTTCAGGTTATGGGTTGGGGTTTTTTATGTGCCTTAAACACCCACTTTTATTTTCCTTATTTTCACTCAGGAGCCCAAGGAAAGACAAGCAGAGGGATAAGAGGGATCAGCACTGAAATTCCGCCCAATTCCGAACAGCAGGTCCAAAACTGGTTTAAAAGCTTCATTTTTGGTTGGATTAGGAGACTCCTAAAGGACCCTTCCAAGCCAAAGAATTCCATGGACAAATAAATATCAATTTCCAAGACAAAGATCTATTTCCAACAGCACGGAGTGACAGGATAAGGGGGAATTGCTTCAGACTGAGAGGAGGTTCAGATGGGATATCGGCAAGGAATCCTTCCCTGCGAGGGTGGCGAGGTCCTGGTCACCCAGAGAATTTGTGGATGCTCCATCCCTGGATCTATTTAAGGCCAGGCAATCCCCAGGAGGCCAAACGAGGAGTTCAGGACCTACTGCTCTCTTTTCCATTTTTTTTCCCGTTTTTTTTTTTTCCCCTGTCTATTTTAGTTCCACCCCGTGCCATCCCTGAAAGGTTTGGATTCCTGGACAAAGCCCCCCACGGACTTGGAAATATCAAGGGTCAGAGCCAATGGAAGGATCTCATCCATCCCCAAAGCCAAATATTTTTCCTATTGGTGTATAAATAGACTATTCCCCAAAGAGCTGCTGGCTACCAATAGAATTTCCCAATCCAACGGAGCTGGAGCTGCACACAGTACAGGAGAGGCTCTAAAATAGGGATTGAGGTAAAAATACTGAGGTAAAACTACCTAAAATAGGGATTGAGAGGTGACTTTCATTAAAACATGGCATGGTTTGGGTGATCTCATTCAAGGTCATCTCATTCCAACCCTCAGCCATGGGACACATTCCACTGGACCAGGCTGCTCCAATCCCATCCAACCTGGCCTGGAACACTTCCAGGGATGAGGCTTCCACAACAAACTGAGTGTGGAGGTTGAATTCTGCAGGGAAAGAGACACTTAGGAATTGCCACCTTCAGGATCCCCATTTCCCTCTGGATGCTCCCTCCATCACCGTCGCCGATTTTCCCCATCCCAAATCCAACGTCTACACGGGAACACTTCCTTGAGCAAGGCCCAGCCCCTCGCTCCCAGCAGGCTGTTATTTTTAAAAGAGAGCTCTGCAAAGAGAATTCCCAACCCTGGCTCCACGCCTGCAGCTCCTCTTGCAGGGACGAGTCACCTGGAAATGCCAAGTCAAGGCGGAAACCCGAAACCGTTACTTACGACCGCTGACGTAACCGGGGCCGGCAAAGAGCCAAGAATGTGAACTTTTCCCAATTCTTGAAGGAGTGAGGAGCCACCTCGGCAGCCACGCTCCACCCCTGGCTCCCAAGGACAAGCCAAGAGGAAAGAGAGAGTTGGCAATGGAATGATTTCCGGGCAAGGTCAAACCTAGGTGGGACAGAGGAGCGACAGAGAGGAGCTACCTGGGAATGGTTTGGATCAGCTGGAAGGAGCTCGGGAAAACAGGAGAAATGATGGAGCGAAGAGAAAGATGTGATGAACTCCAAGGAGTTGTGTGTGTGATCCAAAGGGCTTCCCTGAGGGAAGGGATCAAGAGCTTAACTCGGCCGTAACGTGATCGGAGGCGTCGCCTCGAAGAGCAGCAAAAACTCACGCAACTCGAAAGAAAAATAAAATAAAATAAAATAAAATAAAATAAAATAAAATAAAATAAAATACAAAACAAGGGGAAAAAAAACCTCCAAAAAGTCCCTCAATTGCTGTCCCACTGGGAATCACCCCACTAGAAACATCAAGAAAAAAAAAATAGGAGAGGGTAAAAAATTCAGGGCTGAGATTTCCAGAGCTGCCAGAGGGATCCAAACACCCGGTGTCAATAAAATTATCAGCAGCTGAGCATTCAGATGCCACCCATAACTTGCTCCTCACCGTTTACACCCCCTTTACTCGCCCGAGTAATGCAAAGCAGCTCCTGCCACTTCTGCCTCCAGCGTTTTTCCAAGCAAACACTCCTTGCCCATCCCGACCCCCTCATGTCACATCCTACGGAGAGAGGAGAGAAATGAGGGTTTAGGGAATTTTTTTGGAGGGTGATTTTGGCAGTAAAGAGTTGTAGGAGTTTCTGCAGATGCAGAGTGAAGCAGGATCTGGGAATCCCGTGGAATTTCTCTTTAGGAAGATGGGAATATGAACAGGATTCCTTTTGTTTTGGCAGTTTTAACAGTAGGGTGGCAACACAGGAAAAACAGGAAGTTGATAACACAAACCACTGGCTTATCTCAGTTTGGAGCAGGAGAAAGGGGAAGGCAAGCAGGGAAGGAATATTTTCAAGGGAAGCAACACAAAACCAGGTTGGATGTAGTGGATCCAACAAGGATGTGCTCCCACTTTACTCCTCCTCCGGCCATGGAGTTCCACAGCCACAGATGGGTCATTCCAATAATTCCCCATCTACTTAAAGGCTGGAAAGTTTAGTGGGATATTGGGAAGAAATTCTTCCCTGAGAGGGTAGTGAGGAAGTGGAATGGAATTCCCAGAGAAGCTGTGGCTGCCCTTGGATCCCTGGAAGTGTTCAAGGCCACGCTGGACAGAGCTTGGAGCAACCTGGGATAGTGGGAGGTGTGGAACTGGATGGTCTTCAAGATCCCTTCCAACCCAAACCATTCTGAGATCTAAATCCAAGGATGAGCCACCCACCTCTCCCAGGAAAAAAATCCAAAAGCTCCTTAAAAACTCCTTTAACACCCAGACCCGGAGGTCACAGCAGGAAAAGCGAGCCAGGCTTTGAACTCAGGACACAGCAAAATAAGTTGATCCTTGAGGTCCCTCCCAACCCAAACCACTCCATGATCCCAAGTTCACCTCAAGCAGGACACGACCGGCCTCACACGGAACCACCCAACCCCACGAGCACCGAATTATTTAAGGAACAAACACAACATAAATAAGGAAAAGTCCCTGGAGAATCTCCCTCCTGCTTTCTCCATCTCCTGCTTCCAGCCAGCTGTGACCGTGCCGAAGCAATCCCAGAGCAGTCCTGCCTGGAAGGGGACATTACAGGGGGGGAAAAGACACGGAGGAGCCTCTTTGTAATATTCCATGATCCCCGCGGGCGAGGCGCGGAGCCGGCGCTGCTGAACGCTGCACTTTTGGATTCAATTAAAGTGATTATCTGTTGTGCCAAATAAATTGTGTCCAGCATCTATCCTGCAGGATTTTACACCTCCAGCCTCATTATTCCCTAACTGTTTCCTCCTGTTTATGCTCTCTCCAATTAAATTGCTGATAATACGAGCCAAAATAAAAAACGAGCGCACCTTGTCCGGAGAAAATTGATTCCCTTTTTTTTCCCCTGCACCGGGCGATTGCCAGGTTTTATATACTCTGTTCCTGGCGATCATTAGTAATTCAATTTTCTTTTTATTAGCCCCCTTATCTGCTGAGCAATATAGTGGCAGAGCTGACCTCTTTCGCACGGGTAAATGTTTAAAATCTTTTCCCTGATTAATTTTGCCAGTTAAGGAAAAGAGGAGAAATGATCCGGCTCTTTGCCATCACAATGAATAAAGCTTAATGTTGATTGTGATGGAATTTCTAATGCCAAGGAAATTGATTGAACGCAGCAATTACCCCGCAATAGGAACTCCAGGGAAATGGGATGGGTTTTCTCCCCGGCCGTAGCCTTTTGGTTATTTAAAACAATCCAATTTGCAAGGATAATTATATATTAGTGTTTTATCTGCCACCGGGAATGAACATGGGAATTTTTGATACTGGCCCGGCATTAGCAGGTTATTGCTGCAAATTACTCCAGATCTGCTTTCTTTCACATAAAGACGAAATTAGGCCATCAATAACCAGAAAAAGGTGGACTGAGGAGATGGGAGAGGCACGAGTGCCCTCTGCAGGGCTGTGTGAGCTTCCCAAAATCCTCAATTCTCATGGAAAAGCCCCCAGTCCTCCTGTAAAAATCCCAGTTTTCCCACATCACGCTCCCATTCCCCTCATCCGTACGTTTGCCATATCTCTGACATGAAAATGCATTAAAAAAAAAAAATCAATAAATGTTCCTTTGAAGCATTTATTCCTAGTTTTTCCTAAGGAAAAAGCCCTGGGAATAAGAAATGACAGCTCAAATGCCCAAGTAGGATGAGCCAAGGAATGGTGAGGAAAAGTTCCCAGCTCCCAGAACTCACCTGTCTGTCATCAAAAAGTAAGTTGGGAAAAAGCCTCATCCTGCAAGAAATCCCAGATTAGGACAAAGACAAGAAAAAGCTGTTGGAAAAGCATGGGATTCCCATATCCTCTTCTGGCATGGGACTTCTAGGATGGGAAAACCAGGAATATCCCGCTGTTATCACACCTGGATCAGTCAAACCTCACTTAGAAGTTGGTGTTTTCTCTCAAAAGTGGTGAGAAAAAGATGCCATCCCTGAACTTTCAGGAATATTTCATCTTCAGTTTGGAGAAAGTGGATAAAGGAGTCCCAAGGTGATGGGACAGGACACGGACAAAAAACTCATTTGGCATTTAGACCAGCTGGAAAAGCTGGGAATGTCCAGCCTGGAGAAGGGAAGGATCCAGGGAGACCCTGAAGCCCCTTCCAGTGCCTGAAGGGACTCCAGGAGAGCTGGAGAGGGACTTGGGACAAGGGATGGAGGGACAGGATACAGGGAATGGCTTCCCACTGCCAGAGGGTAAGGACAGATGGGATACTGGGAAGGAATTCTTCCCGGTGATGGTGGTGAGGCACAGGGATGGAATTCCCAGAGAAGCTGTGGCTGCCCCATTTTGGAAGTGTTGAAGTCCAGGTTGGGTGGGGCTTGGAGCAACCTGGGATAGTGGAAGGTGTCCCTACCCATGGCAGGGGCTGGAATTCCATGATCTCCAAGGTCCCTTCCCACCCAAACCATTCCATGGTTTTATCCGACACGGTGGCACCCATGACCTTGATGATCCTTGTTGGTCCTCCAGGTTTTCCCTGGATAAGGGGAGAAACAACCACTGCCTTTTATCCCTGTTCCACCACATCCCTGAGGATCAGAGGTGAGGCAGGCAGCCTGACCTGGCACTTCCTCACTGCTCCAGAACCCCACTGGAATAACTTCCATTTGGGACACACTCCAACACCTGAGCTGTTATTGAACATTCCACTTAACCCAGTGGCTGGAAGAGCTACTCCACTGACGAGATCCAAACAGATCCATTTGGGTCCAAGAAGGGAATTGGAAAGTCAGGAGATGGACAGGGACTTAGGAAAAGCAGGAACAACGTCTTTGTCCTGCCCACAGAGCTGTGTCACAGATCCCAAAATCCTGTGGAACGGGATAAACAGGAAACCAGCCAGGCTGTGTCACCACGGGCCCCACATCCATGGGGATGGAAGGGGCTGATCCAGCTTTTCCAGCTGTGCAGGAAGTTGGGAACATCCCTCCCCTCTGTCTTTCCCTCCAGTGTGATCCCAGAAATGGAGCCACCTCCCTGCTCCATTCCTGCCACACTCTGCTCCCAGTGTATCCCAGTAACTCCATTTCCTCCCTCCCACTTGTCCAAGGAGAAATGGAAAAGACTGAAAATTCCACCACTTTGTGGTGATTAATATCCACAATATTTTGCTGGGATTAAGATCCGCACTTTGCCCCAAAAGAAACCAAAACAACCTTCCCAAAACCTCTTGGATAACCTGGGAAGCAGGAATTGAATCCACAAGGCTTCACTTATTCCCAGCTCCCTGTGGAACCAGAAGGCACTGACACCTCATCCATAATTATACACTCACAGGGAACATGGGGAATGTGGGAGTTGTCCCAGTCCCTGTGAGCATCCAGGATCTCCCAGACTTGGGAATATCCCTGCCCCATCCATCACCCTATAATCTTTTCCTACTAAATCTGGAGAAAAAAACCCCACAGGATTCCTGGAACACACTGAGCAACAGCCATGGAATAATTCCACAGCTTTCCAAACCCAGAGCTTAAGAATATTCCAACACCTGAAGCTGCAAATCCTCTGCCTGGGATTGAAGCTCTCCAAGAAAAATCTTAAAGTACAAAAGGATTCAAATCCAGAAAGTCAATTTTAATCAAAGGAAAGCAAATCCAAAATTCACTGAGGGAATTTCAAAGCAATCCGGGCTCTTCCTGGATTTCTCTCCAAAGGAGAAGGTGCCACACAGAGAAACATCAGTCAGGAAAAGTTGGATAATTGGATCCACTTTTGGAAGGGGGAATGAACTACCTGCTCTCCCAAAGTCACTTCCAGACCTATTCCCTCTTTTGTTCTTCCTTTCTACAACTTCCTTCATTTGCCAACCTCCCAAAGCCAGGAGCAAAACCAGATTCCTGCTTTATTTTGTCATTCCTATCCAGTTCAAATCAAGATTTCAGTATGGGAACATTCCCTCCAATCGAGGAAATGGGATTCCAAACAAGCTGATATCCCTGGAACCAGCACTGCCACAATTCCCTCCGAGGTTAAAATGCTGCAGCAATCCCAAATTGCTCCGTGTCTCCAGAGCTTTCTGTCTTTTCACAGAATCATGGAATGATTTGGGTTGGAAGAACTTAAAGCTCATGGAATTCCACACCCCTGCAATAGGCAGGGACACCTTCCATCATCCCAGGTTGCTCCAAGCCCCATCCAACCTGGCCTTGGACACTTCCAGGGATCCAGAGGCAGCCACAGCTTCTCTGGGATTTCCATTCCAGCACCTCACCATCCTCACAGGGAAAAATTCCTTCCCAACATCCCATCTATCCCTGCCTTCCGGCAGTGGGAAGCCATACCCTCTGTCCTGCCACTCCAGGCCCTTATCCAAAATCCCTCATCCAGGAAAACTCAACAACATCTCAACAGAGCTGTTCAAACACCAAATAATCCCAAAATAAAACTGGAGACAAATCCCAGCTATGTCATGGCTCAAACCCCTCTCCCAGGCCAGCAAATCCCACAGGGAATTTCATGGGGCCACAGGGGAAATGTGCCTCACTTCCATCTGAACCAACTGAATCCCAGGTGGGGGAAGCCTTTAATCCACCAAAATATCCCTAGGGAACACAAGAACCAGACTTGGAGCCACCAACATCCCAACAACATCCCAGACACTCGGAGGTGCCACTCCGAGCTCCGAGTTCTGCTCCAAGGACATGGATGCAAATTCCCCGTTCCTGAACATGATGGATTCAGAATTCCACTCATTATTGGTGTTTCAAGCAAATCAGATCCAAAACCGGACACGGCACTGGGATAGAGGTGAGAGGCTGTGCATTCCTGCCTCTGCCAACCTCTTCCTTCCAGAAAAACCTTCCTGAAAACCCAGTGAAATCCCAGAAAAAGCGGGAAACAGCTTTCGTGTGGAGACAACAACACAGACACGGAGCCAAACTTCTCCTCAGCGTTTGCTCCAGGACCAACAACACCTCCGGGAGGACTCGGCAACGCGTTCCTAAATCCAAGAACCCTTGGAATCACTCCACGGGGTCAGTGAGCCCTTGGGAATGCCTGTCCCTACCTTCCTTGGTGGCCACCTGTGTCCTGGCCGCCGGCATCCGGCAGAGGCGGTGCTTGGAGATCTGCACCAGGCCCCGGGGCGAGGAGCGTTTCGATGTCACCGAAGGTTTTCCCCGCGTGGAATTTTTCCTCCGGAGGTGGAAGCGGCTCTTCAGGGCTGTGGTGGGGGAGATGTTCTTCTTATCCGTGGGGGAACTGGGAAAGGGAATGTCACACGGTTAGAAGTGACCAAAAACACTCCTGGCGTGCTTCTCCAGGGCTTCCAGAGGAGTCAAATCCCACCGGGATTCTCCTCTGGATGAGGGGGAGAAGGAGCTCTGAACGGAAAATCCCAAGGGAGCGGGCAAAAGTGAGGAATTCCTGACAAGGCACAGATGGAGAATGAGGTGTTTGACAGCCAAACTGACTCGCTGCCTTCTGCTCAACAGATGTGAGGGATTGAACCATGGAATCATGAAATCATGGAATTGTTCAGGTTGGAAAAGACTCCTGAGATCACCAAATCCAAGCATTCCCCAGTAGTGCCAAGGCCACCACTAAATCAGATCCCCAAGTGCCACATCCAGAGGGATCTTAAATCCCTCCAGGGATGGGGACTCCCAATGCCTGACCACACCCTTTCCAGGAAGGAATTTTCCCAGTGTCCAAACTAAACCCCCCCTGGTGCAACTTGAGGCTGTTTCTTCTTGTCCTGTCCCTTATTCCCTGGGAGATCCTGATCCCTCCTCACTCCACCCTCCTGTCAGGGAATTTAGGGAGCCAGAAAGTCCCCCACTGAGCCTCATTTTCTTCAGGATGAGCTCTCCCAGCTCCTTGAGCTGCTCCTGGTGCTCCAGACCCTTCCCCAGCTCCATTCCCAACTCTGGACATGCTCAAATCCTGCCCCCAGGATCTGAGGAGCCTCAGCAGTGCCCAGCACAGGGGGATGATCCCTTCCTGGTTCTGTTGGAATTTACCAAGGTGTGGGAGGTCTCCCTGAACTGCCAAAAAATTCCCAAACATTCCCAGCTTCTCCAGAGTGATTTTCCCAGCACAATCCACCCACTGACAGTTTTCCAGGCAAAGCAGGAGGGCAAAGCAAGGATGGAAACCTGCTGGGAAGCACTGAAGGGATCTGGGAAACAAAAGCAGGAATCAACACAACAATTATGTGAATTTGAAAATAAATGCAGGAAAATGCAGCTTCCTTTGCCGCTTGAGGAAGTGTTGGAGACCACAGGGATTCACAGGATCCAGCTCTGGATCACCCAACATCAGGAGGATGTGGAGCTGCTGGAGCAAATCCAGAGGAGGCCCCGGAGATGCTCCAAAGGAGCCCTTCTGCTCTGGAGCCAGGCTGGGAGAGCTGGGAATGTCCAGCATGGAGAAGAGAAGGATCCAGAGAAACCTCAGAGCCCCTTCCAGTGCCTGAAGGGGCTCCAGAAGAGCTGGAGAGGGACTTACAAAAAGGGATGGAGGGACAGGACACAGGGAATGGCTTCCCACTGCCAGAGGGCAGGGACAGATGGGATATTGGCAAGGAATTCTTCCCTGTGAGGGTGGTGAGGCCCTGGAATGGAATTCCCAGAAATCTGTGGCTGCCCCTGGATCCCTGGAAGTGTCCAAGGCCAGGTTGGAGCAACCTGGGATAGGGAAAGGGATCCCTGCCCATGGCAGGGGACTGGAATTCCATGATCTTTTAAGGTCTCCCAACCCAAACCATTCCATGATTCCATAAATCCTCCAGCACACAAAAAAACCCTCACCGGAATTTCTCCCAGAGGCCACGACCTGACACGAAACCCACGGGACACAAAATCCAAACCAAGAGCTTACCCCACATTCCCTTTCCTCTTGATGATTTTTGTCCGACTCTTGACTTTGTAACTGGACAGAGCAGCCTCTCCAAAGGATTTCATCCCACCAAGAGCAACGGAGGCCGCGCTCGGAGCCGGCGGGACAGAGGCGGCTCGAGGGATATTTGGGGCTGGAGGCTTCTTCTGGTCCTCGGATCTCCACTGGAATGCTGACTTGGAAGTGGAAGGCAAGGTCGGCAAGCTGGAGGCTTTCCACTTGTATTTACTGGGAGAAACCCCCAGCTTGGATTGCAATCCCAATTTCTTTCCCTTTGCTCCCAAATCCGCTTTGGGGGAGATTTTAGCACCTTTGTCCGCTCCCGCGACGCCCTTCTTGGAATTTTCAGCTCGGGGGTTCACCCACCTCTTCACGATCCGAGAGTTTTTCCCAGGGTTTGCCACCCAGGTGTAGTTGTTTTTCCTGAATTTCTGAGATTTGCTGGAGGTGGGCGCCGAGGCGGCTTTTTGGAGAGCGGGAGCTTTGGGAATTACGGGAAATCTGCTCTTCCCCGGAGCCACCCCAACCTGAGCAGGCCGAGAGAGCATCTCACCGTTCCCAAAGACTTTGGGATGTAGGGAAGCATCCCGGACCTCCTCACCACTCGGCTGCCCTGGAGAAGGGGGCTCAGCCTTGATCCGTGCCAAGAGCTGGGCTGGCTCCTGACCTGGCAATTCCAAAGGTTCTTGTGGCTCCGACTTCAGCGCCACGGCGCTTTCGCTGCTGCTTCCAGAGGCGGAAAAGGAGCTCCCGGCTCCGCTTCCAGGCAGGCACACGGTCCTCGACGTGGAACTGAAGGAAATGGACAGGGAAGGTCTTTTCTCTTCCTTCTGGAGGAGACATTTCTGGATATTTCCATCCGCTGAAGGAGCCGCCGCCGCTTCCCGCCCGGAAAACTCCCCGTAAGGACCCACATTTTCCTGGCCACCCCTTTGTGGCACCTGGATATCCACAACGATGTTCCCATCCATGGTGAAGTCCACGTGTCTCTCCGGGGACGATTCCGGCGGCTCGGGAGTCCGGCTGTCCCCAAGACTCCCAAAACCCTGGGAATTTCCGGAAGCGCTTCCAACGTCATACCCCGATCCCGGCAGCCGGTTGTCCAGGGAGTATTTTTTCCTCCAGGAGTGAGTCTGGCGTGGGTGGAAATTCCTGGGAGCCTGCTGGGGGTACCTGGTGGAAAAGGCTCCTCTCCTGGTGTAGCCGGGGTTGCTCCACCTCGGAGGAGCCGACGGCGCCGGACGTGGGGCGTTCCCGTGCATGTTCCTGTGGCTGTTTATGAGACCTGTTGGAAGAGAAGGGAGTTTGAATTCCCTGATCCCACGGGGATTTTGGAGCTGCTTTTCCCTGCGCTGGAATTCCGTCGCCGCTCAGGTTTTGGGTAAGCCAAAAGGGTGGAAGGGAAAGTTGTGGAATTGCAGAATCCTGGAATGGTTTGGGTCGGAAGGGACCTTCAAGATCATCGCATTCCGATCCCCCGCCATGTCCCTGGATTCTACAGGCTGCTCCAAGCCACATCCAGCCCGGCCTTGGGCACTTCCAGGCATCCAGAGGCAGCCACAGCTTCTCTGGGAATTCCATCCCAACCCCTCACCACCCTCCCAGGGAAGAATTCACTCCCAATATCCCATCCATCCCTGCCCTCTGGCAGTGGGAAGCCATTCCCTGTGTCCTGGCAGATCCCGATCCCTCTTGGCTCCCCCCTCCTGACAGGGAATTTTAGGGAGCCAGAAGGTCCCCTTTGAGCCTCTTTTTCTCCAGGCTGAGCCCCCCCAGCTCCCTCAGCTGTTCCTGGTGCTCCAGACCCTTCCCCAGCTCCTTTCCATGCTTCCCTTCAAAGCAGCAACAAGGATACTCCAAGGCTTTGCTGTCACATCCCTCTGGAAGCCACCAGCTCACCCTGGAGCTTTGATCCATTAACACCCCTGTAAATTTGGGAATTTCTGCTCTTGTCCAGCCTCACTTTAGAAAACCTTTCCCATGAGTGAATCCCCAAGGAATTTGGAGCCCGGTGTTTCAGGCAGAGGAGTTTTTTTCCTTCACCGGGGTCACAGAGCTGCCGGGCAGAGCTGAGTCAGCACATTCCTCACGGAAAAGCCAAGGACTGTTTTCCTCCCTCTCATCATTCCCCCACGTAGGAGCTCCTGGAGAGGCCAATCCCAACTCCTGAGCGGAGGTTGTGGCCTCACTAATGAGGAAAAATTACTCTGAGGGATAAAAATAGAGGGAGTCGGTGATAAAATAAGTCCTGGTGCTTTCCAGAGGGAAGGGAAACAGGGATACAAATCCCACCTCTGTGCTCCCAGCCTGGGGCTGTGGGACAGGGAACAGCCCCTTCCCAAAGCCAGGAAAGTCCCAGATCCTGCCGGAGCAGCGCTGTGGGAATTCCCTGCTGTGGGAATCCCAAAATCCCCCAAAGCTCCATGGGCTCCGTTCCCTCCCTGCCCTGGCCCACTCGGCTTTCCTGGCTCGTTTCCCTTTCCACCTTCTCCCAGCACTCCCTGGATCCACTTCCCTCTTCTCCCCTTCCCTTCCCTTCCTTCCTTCTCCCAGCACTCTGGGATCTCCTCCATCCCCATCCCACCCACACTCGCCCCACAAATCCCCTCTAAAATCCAACATCCTTTCCACAGCTCATCCCTTCTCCCCCCAAAGACTCCCCAGGTCCCGCCACAACCTGGCCCTGGCCCTGTCCCTCCCCAGATTCCCAAAATTCCCTTAAAACACCGCTCCGCCCCCCAGGATGCCCAGACTTCCCCTTGTCCCTCCTCCAGGTCACCTCACATTCCCCCCCTTCCATTGTAGCAGCCGCTCCCGGCTTCCCGATCCCAGCCTCTTTTCCTCCCTTTTTTTTCCCACTTTTTACCCTGTTCCCTTCGGTGTCCCCCCTTATCCCGATTCCCCCCCGGTTCCCGCACCCTGCAGCGCTCGGATCTCCCGGCACAGCCGCTCCCTTTCCCGTATCCCGGATCCCCCCGGTTCCCGCACCCTGCAGCGCTCGGATCTCCCGGCACAGCCGCTCCCGTTCCCGATTCCCCCCCCGGTTCCCGCACCCTGCAGCGCTCGGATCTCCCGGCACAGCCGCTCCCGTATCCCGTATCCCGGATCCCGGATCCCCCCGGTTCCCGCACCCTGCAGCGCTCGGATCTCCCGGCACAGCCGCTCCCATTCCCGGATCCCGGATCCCCCCCGGTTCCCGCACCCTGCAGCGCTCGGATCTCCCGGCACAGCCGCTCCCGTTCCTCCATCCCGGCCGCGCTCCCGCACGGCCCCGCGCCGCCCGCCGTGACGTCATCAACCGGCGCCGCCCGCCGCCAACGGACCCACGTGAGCGCTCCCGGGGGCGGTCACGTGACGCCCGCGGCCGTTGCCGGGCAACGGGGACAGCGCGGCCTAAACTGAGCCTGGGGCTGGGCCTAAGGCTGGGCCTAACCCAGCCCGGCCTGGCTGTGCCCGGCCTCTGTCCCTAGGCTGGGAAAGCTCCTGTTCCCATCTCAGCCTGGTCCAATTGCCACCAGCTCCTGTTCCTTCCAGCTGTCACCAGGCCCTGTCCCCATCTCAGCCTGGCCTGTCACCAAACCCTGTCCCTGTCCTCATCTCAGCCTGGTTCAGCTGTCACCAAACGCTGTGCCCTGTTCCCGTTTCAGTCTGGTCCAGCTGTCCCTGTCCTCAGCCTGAGCTGTCCTGGCTCTTCTCTGTCCCCAGCCCTTGTTCTCAGCCTCTGTTCCTTCCGCAACCTCACCCAGCCATCTCCTGTCCCCATCCCTGCCTGGTCCAGCTGTCCCCAATTCTGTCCCCAATTTTCCTGTCCCCATCCCAGCCTGGTCCAGCTGTCCCCAAATCTCCTGTCCCCAAATCTCCTGTCCCCATCCCAGCCTGGTCCAGATGTCCCCACTTCTCATCTCAGCCTGGTCCAGCTGTCCCCAATTTTCCTGTCCCCAATTTTCCTGTCCCCAATTTTCCTGTTCCCAATTCTCCTGTCCCCAATTCTCCTGTCCCCATCCCAACCTGGTCCAGCTGTCCCCACTTCTCCTGTCCCCATCCCAGCTGTTTCTTTTCATTCCTTTTTCCTTTTCTCCTCAAAAGCAGTATATGCACCCTTTTTTTAACTTTCTGTAGCTTTCCATCTTGTGATGTAACTCAAAAAAGCCTTAAGTAGCCAAGTTCTGGGAAACAGCCTTGTCGACACAGGCAAGATATCAAATTTGATATTAATTCTTCATCTAAGCTACCAAACCTAGGCCACTTCTGATTGTTATCTAATTTACAAATTGGCCAGATTAGTCTAGACAGCCTAACGAGCTCAGATTTTGTAAGGAAGTGGCGTTCACCAGTTAATTCCTGCCAGTTTTCTAATTCTAAACCCAAATCCTTGGGTATTTTAAGCTCTCACCAGCCAACAGCAAACAAAGGGGGAGGCAACAAAGGAGCCAGAACCCCCTTGGGACCCTTTCGTGGCTCCCAGAGATATCAAACCAAACTACAAGAGATCTCTAAACCCCCAATCCAGGTCCTAAAACAAAACACCACCTTAATTCAGTTACTCACCGTGTTAGAGCCGAGGATTCTTGCACGACCACGTGTTTTTAGGACAGATATGAGCTCGGTCCATCTGCACATCAGAATTAATTGTCCAAAAACAGATTTTGGGGAGTGGAGTCCCATTCTCCAGTTTGTCTCCCTTCTTCTCTCGCTGCTGTCCGCGGTTTGTTTCTGGTTTTGGGGCTTTGGACAAACAGGGTGTCCTTGAAGGTTGGGCATTGAGAGGAATTGTTTTGTCTGAATCAAAGAGTAGAACAGGCTCTGGGGTTTTTTTATACATTAAAGCAGCGCTGATCTGGAAAATATAAAAGCTAAAACTCAAAGGCATCGTCGTCTTCCCTGCCTCCTCCACATCTGCAGCTCCCGAGGCTCACTGAGGCTGCGGTTACTGAGAGGCGTGAAACACAATTTGTCCACTTGGGAACTGGAAATCTTGGAGCCACAGAGCTGGGAATGTCCAGCCTGGAGAAGGGAAGGATCCAGGGAGAGCTCAGAGCCCCTTCCAGTGCCTAAAGGGGCTCCAGGAGAGCTGGAGAGGGAATTGGGATAAGGGATGGAGGGACAGGACACAGGGAATGGCTTCCCACTGCCAGAGGGCAGGAATAGATGTGATATTTGGAAGGAATTCTTCCCTGTGAGGGTGGGAAGGTGCTGGAATGGAATTCCCAAGAAGCTGTGGCTGCCCCTGGATCCCTGGCAGTGTCCCAGGCCATGCTGGACAGGGCTTGGAACAATCTGGAATAATGGAAGGTGTCCCTGCCCATGGCATGGGTTTGGAATCTTGATCTCCAAAGTTTCTTCCAACCCAAACCATTCCAGGATTCTGGGATCTCCTGTATCCAGGTGAACCTGGTCCAGCTGTCCCCAGTGTCCCTTTTCCAGCCTTATCCAACTCTCCCAGCTGTCCCCATCCATTGTCCCTGTCCCCTCTCCCATCACCAGCATCTTCCCACTGCATGAGGGGGAGATTTTCCTGGTGATCCAAAGGACAATCTCCAGCAAGGAAACTTTAATTCCACCCATCAGCCTCGTGATCCCTTATTTCCCACACTTTGGCCGTCATTTTTAAAAAATGTTTTGCAGGAAAACCGGCCCCAAAGCTGCAAAATTCACTCATGGAAGTGAAGAAAAATCCTCAAGGAGTTTGTTTCCTAAATCATTTTGTTCTTCCCTGAGGGAATAAACCCCATAAACAAGGAGCAGCAGAGCCTCAAGTCTGCAAAGGAGATAAAAACTCCAGCCTAAATTTATCCAGGGAACAAAAAAGCCGAGCCGAGGAGCTGGAGCAACACGACACCAGGGTGGAACCTTTGGAAAAGCAACCCATTATCAACCTCAAATCCTTCCAAACAGACGCTGTCCCTTGGGATTTCTCACTTCCCGGTGCCACTGGGGAGCTCTGCCTGTCCCAGCTCTGATCAAATCACATCTCTGGGATGAGCCCACGATTTCCCTGCTGGAAAAGGGAGATTTAGGAAATTATTTATGGCGTTTTTTAAGTGGAAAATATGGGAAGAAGCAGCTCGTTGGGATAAACCATTTGGGGAGCAAAGGCTTCAAAATACAAAGAATTCAGGGAGTTTGACTCTTCTTATCCTCCCCTGACTCCCTAAAACTGCCAAAAAATATCCCAAATCCTCTCTTTTTTTTTCCAAGCCTTGCACACATGGGAACAGGCTGGGAACCAGGCAGGCAGGAATGACAGATCTCCTCCCTTTTGGGCGGCCTCAGATCAGCTTCAATCGATCCCAAATCCCACCCAGAGTTTCATAATGGCTTCAAACTGACAGGAATTGGCACTTGTGCCAAAAAAAATCCTCCTCCACTCCCAGCTGCTCCTTCCCTCCCTGGTGCTGGCACAGGGAGCCGAGTGCTTTGCATAAATGAGCTCAGAAACGAGCTGCTCTCAATTGAAATTAATTCAGCACACGTGGAGGAAAAGCTCATTTTTAACCCAGGGAAGCCGTGGATCCACCACTCCCACAAAATCCAGCCTCGGGAAAAGGCGAACTCAAAGCTGTTTTACCAATTTACACCAGAATTTGTAAGGACAAAACGCGAAGTTTGGAGGATCTTGGACCAGCTTGGGGTCATCCTCGGATGTTTTTTCCTCGGGAGAGCTTTGGGATTGGGGGTATCCAGAGGAGGAGAAGCAGCATTTTAAGCATGAACTGGATCTTCTCCAGGGAATAGAGAGGAGCATCCTGCCTCGGGACAAGCAGCTGGCAGAGTTTCACAAACCTCCCCTGGGATTTGTGCAGAGGGCAAAGGAGGGATGGGGATGTTAAAATATTCAAATAAACCTCTTTTTTTTCCTGGCTTTCCAGCCCATTCCTGTTAAGAGCAACATATCCAGAAGGAATTCATGGCACTTTTAATTCACAGCACTTTGGAAGTCTCATTTAATTTTTTTAAAAAGAGGAAAAAAAAAAAATCCAAGCACAGGGTTTGGGGTGTGAGTGAACAGCCCAGGGAAGGGAACACATGGAAGAGGAATTAAATTGTCTCCTTCAGCCCAAAATAAATCCTTCCAATGTCCTAAGGGCATTACCCCAGTGCAGATCCAGTGAGAAGTGTGACAGAGGATCCCTGGATCCTCAAACACCCAGCACTGCCAGGGATCCATTTTTAAGAACAGAAGGTGTGGGACATCATGGAATCATGGAATGGTTTGGATTGGAAGGGACCTTCAAAGTCGTGGAATTCCAACCCCCACCTGGGCAGGGACACTTTCCTCTATCCCAGGCTGCTCCAAGCCCTGTCCAACCTGGCCTGGAACAATTCCAGGGGTGGGGCAGCCACAGATTCTCTGGAATGTCTTCCAGCACTTGTGAGTCTCAGTCAGATCACTGTGTCAAGATTTCAGGGAGATGCCTTAATTAAAATGTAAAAAAAAAGGGAGAGAATCCAGGAGGAAGTGGAAAATCAAGAGAGTGAAGGTTTAAAGCATCACCTGTGTGGCCCCAAGCTCAGTGGTTGTTCCCTGCATCCTTTTCCTGAAGGATTGGGAAGAAAAGAGTCTGGAAGTGAGTGACCCAGTCCCTCCTGGGCCAGCACCAGCCATGGCCTGGACTCACAGGATGTGATCTGGCTGCAGAACTTTTCCTTTTCCTTTTCCTTTTCCTTTTCCTTTTCCTTTTCCTTTTCCTTTTCCTTTTCCTTTTCCTTTTCCTCTTCCTCTTCCTTTTCCTCTTCCTTTTCCTCCTCTTCCTCCTTTTTCTCCTCCTCCTCCTCCTTTTTCTCCTCCTCCTCCTTCTGTCCTTCTCCTCATTCCCCTTTATTTCTCCTTCTCATCTTTCTCTCCTCCTCTTCCTCATCATTCTCCTTTTCTTTCTCCTTTTCTTTGTCTCTTTCTCTTTCTCTTTCTCTTTCTCTTTCTCTTTCTTTCTTCTTTTTCTCTCCTTCTCCTTCTCCTTCTCCTTCTCCTTCTCCTTCTCCTTCTCCTTCTCCTTCTCCTTCTCCTTCTCCTTCTCCTTTTCTTCCTCTCCTCAACATTTCCAGGGATGGGGCATCCACAACTTTCCTGAGCAGCCCAATCCAGCATCTCACCATCCTCAGAGTGAACAATTTCTCCTCTATCTCCAATCTAAACCTCTCCCCTTTCTGTTCAAATCCATCACCCCTCATCCCATCACTCCAGGCCCTACTAAAAAACCCCTTCTCCCATTCCTACAGAAATCCACGGACACAGCCCCAGCTCCAAGAGAAACTCAGCATTTATTTACCACTGAAGAAATTTGCTTCTTCTCCGAAAAGTTTTTCCTATTTTAACTCAAATGGGAGAAAAATAAAAGCGCTTCCCAAGGGCAAACAAACTCTTGACTCACATTTTTTTTTGCTGATAACAGCAAGACTCCGGAGCGGGGCTCAAGGGAAGGAGATGTCTCCTGGGTTAGATGGAAAAGAGAGAGGAAAATGTCAGGAACAGGAAAAGAAATGGCTGCAGGATCCTAAAGGAAAAGCTGCTGTCATTTATCAAGGAGCTGCTGGTTTTTTGTTGTGGTGCCTGGTTTTGTGGGGATGTTTCTTGCCTCTGGTGTCGCTGCCAGGGCAGGAGCTGCACTCAGAGCTGAATCCACGTGTTTGGGAAAGGGAGAAAGCAGAGGGGTGATCTCGGTGCTTCCACATCACTGTCATTCCCAGTAGGAATTCTTTTCCAAGGTATTTCAAGTGGGGATGGAGAGCAAATCCTCTCCTTTCTCCTCTGTGTTGAATTTGGGATGGTCGATTCGGCAATTCCACGGAGGCAGAAGGACCAACCATGTAGATCAAAAACCTCAGCTAATTAATCAAGTGATCCCAAAATGTCCTAAATCCTCTGTTCTGTGGGAATGGGATCGTGGAGGCTGTGACATCCCAAAGAAAAATGTTTCCCTTATCGAGTGAGGAAGTGACCACAGGGACTCAGAGGACCCAGCTCTGGGGTCCCCAACAGCAGAAAGATGTGAGGATGTTGGAGCAAGTCCAGAGGAGGCGACGGAAATGCTCCAAGGGCTGGAGCCCCTCTGCTCTGGAGCCAGGCTGGGAGAGCTGGGAATGTCCAGCCTGGAGAAGAGAAGGCTCCAGGGAGACCTCAAAGCTCCTTCCAATGCCTAAAGAGGCTCCAGGAGAGCTGGAGAGGGAATTTGGACAAGGGATGGAGGGACAGGACGCAGGGAATGGCTTCCCACTGCCAGAGGGCAGGGATAGATGGGATATTGGGAAGAAATCCTTCCCTGTGAGGGTGGTGAGGGGCTGGAATGGAATTCCCAGAGAAGCTGTGGCTGCCCCTGGATCCCTGGAAGTGTCCAAGGCCAGGCTGGACAGGGCTTGGAGTAACCTGGGATAGTGGGAGGTGCCCATGGAAGGGGTTGGAATGAGATGATCTTGAAGGTCCCTTCCAACCCAAACCATTCCATGATTCTGATATGACTCCACCACACCCTGGCAAGGGAAACACGGCTTCTCCCTTGCCAGTTCCCAGGGATAGAACCAATCCACCAGGAAAGCGTGGCAGAATTCCCAAAAATATCTGTTCACGTGAAAACATCCGTATTGATCCAACTTCAGCTGTGAAGGGGAGCGGACTTTGCTCCCCAACCGCTTGGGCCTTGGACTGTTCCCTGCTTGGAAAGGTTAGGAAAGAAATCCAAATACACTGCCAGTTGTAAATATTTGGATTGGGAATAGGGTTTGGATGTTCAGCTTGCATCGCTGACCAGCGTTGTCCGGCAGAGCCCTTCCAGGAGCCCGTGGCCATCCAGGGATTTGGTTCTATCCCAATTTAATGCGGTTGCACCGCCAGCTGCCGTTGCAAAATTCCCACCTTGCAGGACTCCGGTGTTCCTTGCAAAAAAAAATTTGCAAATCCTTTTGGTTTTGGGAATTTCACAACAGCACCAAAGAGAGGGGAAACAAAATTTTCCTGACAATCTGAGCCGTGGCCTTTGGTGGGAAACCTGAGGGAAAAGCGGCAGCAGCTGCTCCTCTGCAAGCCCTGGATGAGAGGGGAGGATGTTCAGGAAGAAGGAGGTGAATTTTTGAGACGTTCCTGGGGTTTTTTTTTGGCCTGGTTCCTCTCCCAGCTGGATCTCTGGAGCTCTGTGGACAGCACCACTCATCAAAATACAGGTCAATGCATATCCAAAAGCCACAGAGGAAAATCAGCTGGTTTGATTCCTCCTGGGATCAATTTTTTCCTGCCATTTCACCCACTTGAAGCTCCCTGTGTTTTGGTGGGGCACCTTTTGGTGGAGCTTGGGCACATCCATGGATTCTCCTTGTCCTCCGGACAGCTCCACGATGTCCCAGTGCTTCCCCTGACCTGCATGGATGAGTCACATCCACGTTTTTAAGAAGAACCATGAATTCTGGGTGCTCAGTCTGGGGGCACACCACAATTCCTGGGGGCCACGTGGAGATTCCAGCTCCTCTGCCCCTTCCAGCCTCCGGAGGGTGCTTTCCTCTGGGAACTCCTTCCTTCAAGCTTTTGCTCTGGAGCTGCCTAAAATTAAACCAGTGATTCCACTGCTGACTGAAAACAGAGCATTCCTTCCCCACCCACGTGTTTTGGATGGACATCAGAAGCCAAACCCCGGCTGCTCAGTCCCCTGTGGAAAAAACAATCTTCTATTCTGATCCTCCATCCACCGCAGCCCGCTCCGGTCGGGATGTTCAGTTCCCAGCCCGGCGTTCGGGGGGCTCTGAAATGGGATTTGCCTGGAAATGGAAAACATAAACACAAGCAGCCACTATCTCTGCAGCTTCTTGCCCTGAACAAAAGCTTGTTCTGCTCCAGAGGAGGGGGGGGGCGGGGAAACAGAAGTTAATTCATGGATAAAGCAAGGAAAATAAAATCCCTTCACGATCTCCTTTCCACCCTGTCCTCAAATTCTTGGGGAAAGGGGAGATTTGCAGGCAGCCAGTGGAAAAACGGAGATCTCTCCCTCTCTGCAACTCCAGCCCTCATGGGGGTAAAATCCTAACTATTCCAATCTTTGCTGAGCTTGCTTTGGTGGTGCAAACCTGCTCCATGGCCATCCAGTCCCGCTGGAGTCATGGAATCAAAAAGAATTTGGATGGGAAGGGAGTTTTTGAAGGGCATCCAGTTCCAACCGCTGGCATGGGTAGGAACACCTTCCACTATCCCAGGTTGCTCCAAGCCCCATCCAACCTGGCCTTGGACACTGCCCAGGGATCCAGGGGCAGCCACAGCTTCTCGGGAATTCCATTCCACTTCCTCACCACCCTCACAGGGAAGGATTTCTTCCCAATATCCCATCTATCCCTCCCCTCTGGCAGTGGGAAGCCATTCCCTGTGTCCTGTCCCTCCATCCCTTGTCCAAAGTCCCTCTCCAGCTCTCCTGGAGCCTCTTTAGGCACTGGAACGGGCTC